>CM021100.1:439020363-439459448 GCA_007115665.2 Sequoiadendron giganteum
AAGTGAGTGAGTGTTTAAGCTTAGATATGTTTTATTTAGGGTTATACAACCAATCATTTATCTTGAGTGATACTTCCCCTCCCTTATGGAGGATTGATCATGTCCCTACAACCAACTTAGCACTTTTTCAATGGTAGTTAGACATTCATAATAAATCCATATGCATCTTAAACTTTAGCATATTCATATAGCAATGTATGTTCTTCATCAATGTAAACATAATTACTCTTTCAAAGCATTTATCAACACTTTCACATAATACCTATTTCAGCATTCCATTCTTTTAGCAAGCATATCAAAATTGTGATTGTATTTACTATCCTACTTACCCATGAAAGTAAAATTAAAACAGTAACAACAAGAAAGGGTGTGACATCTACACATAGAAACCCTAACCTAATACCTACTTTGAGCACTCATTTTCAAGACACTAAATTTGAGGATAAAATAATTGAATTTATATGATGTTAGACAAAAAAACCCTTCAATTTCATATGGTAGAGGATGAAACCCATTTTTTTAGAACTATGATCTCACCAAAAGGTTGAAATTGAGTTTTCATGGTTGCATATTATAGTTTTACCTAGTTTGTATAATCTATAACTTGTTGTAGATTCAAGTAGCATGGTTTTGTGTTTTTGTCTACTATTGCCACAATATATCTTGGTGTATGTCCCAATTTAATTATTAATAATAAAGGTTCTTAAATTATATTTTCATATAATGCAAACTTATTTATAATTCAAAAAAGCACAAATTCAATAGAAAAATGAATAATAGTTAAGACCAAGGCCTTAAAATTACATCAAGTGAACTTCAAAACTAGAGAGCCAACTTTTATAAATAGATTTCATAATAAGGCATCTCATTCTAGTTGTGAATAGAAGAAGAGCTCCTTTATTGTAAAAAAGGAGAGAAAATATGAACATATAACACAATAAATTTTCTTCTCTTGCAAATAACTCTAGTAATTAAATAAAAAGTTCTAAAGTAGAGATAAAACTATGTAAAATGAAGAGTTGGAGAAATATAATAAGTATATAGAAAAATAGATGATGGAACCTAAAATTTTCATGAGTGGATAGGGGAAAAAATTAGTTGAACAAGAAAAATTGGAGGAAAACATAGGAAAGAAGATCATGAAACCGTAAAATATGATGGATATACTATATCCCTTAGAAATAATCTATGTTGAAAGTGTAGAAAATTTAACCAAATAAGAAACATTTTGAGCTATAAGAAAGTGAGAATAAATAGATCATCAAGGATTCCATAAAATAGATTAAAGTATATATCCTTGTTTATAAATTGATACATTAATGATTTTCGAATTTGGATGCCATAAAAATATTGATCCTAATGTAGTTATGGAAGAAAAAATAATAGTGGTTGAAATCCTAATTGAAAGGGATGTGTATATCACACCATTCATTACATATATTAATTCAATAATTATTCTATTTATTAAATAATATTAAGGAGGTTGTTTAGTAGATCATATATATATCATGGTACTCATATACATCCTAATATCACCATGATGAAAAAAATGTGGTGTAACATACAAAGAATCATATCGTCATCATGTGGGCCTATGGATACTATTGGTTGTTTTTTAAGAACCGGGTTGATCTTCAAAATTACCTATGGACTTTTCCATTTCCAATGATTAGTAATCTAAAGGGATTGGACAACGAATGAGTAAAATCTGCAAAAATTTCACTCCTACACTTTGGGCTCTATGAAATCTGGGAGGGTGATCCCATAATGTATAATCAAGAATTCATATGACGAATATTTAAATACATTGTCAACAACAAATAATTCTCATATAACCACTCAACATAATATATTGACAAGGTTGGCAAGTATTTTGGCAATGTACTACACTTGGAGCATGAGAATAACAAAACTCAACATAACTATATTGGTAACTCATTCAAAAGATTTGTAAATAAAGATTTATTTGCTGATGAATTAGGCTAGAAACTGTATTATGAATATTTTACTTGAACCAATGCCTTATCCTAAACATAGAGTCAATAATAACCTATGAAAACTAATAAAAATTCTTCACATAGAAACATATAAGCTTCAAGAAACACTACATTATAGTACTCCCATATTACTTTCTCGACCACCACTTCTTACAGATATCCTAGCATATAATTATTATGAATCAACAACTTCATTCAATAATTTATACTAGTTCATTGAACTAATTAGCAAGAATGAAATCCCACAACCACTGGAAATAATGGAGATGAAAAAAAAAATCATTGATTATATTATTCATATTTCATAAAACACATACAAAGGAAAGAACATGGTCATAAAATTAGCACCACTATTTTTTATATTTTCTATCTTATTATCAAAATTACATATGTAACTACAGACTTAGAACCTAAGACAAAAAAAACTTAAAATATGCTTTGTATTCCTTCTACAATTCATTGTTTCAATTGCAATACAATGAACCTCACTTTCTGATCTTGAATTCATTATTATAGAAGTGAAGGAGAAAAACAAGATTTAGACCGGAAAGCACACATGTCACCATACTATTGGACCATTGTAACATATATTCCTTTTTCAGTTACACTCGAGCTCTCAAAACGATGGGAATAAACATGAGACATAAGTAATCCTCATTTGTCAGTGAAGATCTGGTCCCACCTTCAAAAGGTATATTTTCTTGTTACAATAGGTTCAAAATATCTTCCATGCACTCAAAAAGTGTTTTCCACAAGCAAACCTAGTCATCAAAATTTAAAAGTATGAAAAGAAAATAAAGATACAAAACTGATTTATCCACATCAACATTTGTGCCATCATCTTTCAAGTTGAGGAGGAAACAATATTTTTGTAATACTTCATGAAAAACCTAATTTTTACTATTTTCAAGTTACGCCTTGTTATTATCCTATCCAATATTCACCATATCCAGTATCATCCTCTTACAAGCATACTCAATATATTTTTCCAGCCATGTGATGTACTCATCCTTAGTTGGGAATTTTTCATCTAGAAGCTTTTGCACCTTCACACTATTTTGATTGGACCTAGCATCAATTAAGGCCCTAGCCTCTTTGACAAAATTATTCATTCTTGTTTTAATCTTCATCGTTATATCAATATGTGGATTCAATAGGGTGCACTCATATATAAAGTCAATGTCATCTTAGTTGATGTGAGCATCTCTCCCAAATCATTTCCACACATTAAACTAATTTAAATCATCTTTGTGATTCAATAACTTAGGCATATGATGCTTCTCCATTTCCTTGAGTGCATTTAGCTTGCTCTAGAGCTACATCCCTAGCTTCCCATGAAAAATTGTTATCTCATTCACCAATTTAATAACTTGCAATATTTTAGGGATTTTTGTAGGTGCTTCAAGATCTTCTTCCATTTTAGGTATCACTTCTTTTAAAGCACCTACTCTTGTACTCCATTTTCTCTATTCATTTTTGAAGGCTTCTTGAACCTATGAATACTTTATGTTTGCTTCATGAGTGCTCTTACAACTAGCCCATACATAATTATCCTTATTGACCAATTTGGTCACTCTATATCTTAATACATCTTCAAAAATTTCATTCACCACCTTTAAAACTTCAATTTTAGCATTCTTGACACTTTTCTTTTCTATCTTTAACTTCTTATTTAAATTGTTGATTTTGAAGGCCAAGGTCTCCCTATCTTGTGTAGACAAATTAGAAGAAGAGGATGGAACATAGATTGTCTTTACTAATTGATTATCCCGAAGAGTGGCTCTCATATTTTTTATTTCATCTAAGGCCTTATTATAATCCTTCACCAAGGAATCATACTTCTTCTGATTTATTGTTGATGTTTCTTTACTAAGCATTGTATTATTCATAGTTAGTTTAGTATCCTAGACAAGTGTTATTTCTATGGCCCTTTTCACCACCGAGGAACCCATGGCATCTTCAATAGGCCTAGCGACCTCATGCTTTCCAATATTAGGTTCCATGGACCAAATCATGATAGTATGCAACTTCAGACTATATCCAGACTCAAACACCTTATCTTCAATCTATTCCTCAGATATTGAAGCCTGAGGATCTCTTTCTATAGCATCAAGTGAAATAGCAGAGGTGATAGTGTACCTTGGTAATAACATTAGTCCACTATCTATAACAATTTTCCTAGCCTCAACAAGAGTCATATCTGCAATCTCAGCCATGATCTTCTCTTCCTTTGCCTTCTTCAGGCCTCTTCTTGTTGAGAAGGTTTAGCACTAGTCCTAGCTTGTTCAAGCCTCTCTTTAATCTCTCTACACCTATGCTGAACCATGAACTCTTGAAATTCCTTAGATTGCACAAACTTATCATCTACAAGGAATTCATCGCAATCCTTAATCCTAGGATCATCATCATTCTTCTCATCATACTACCACTGGATCATCCTATATTGGGGAACCTCATAATCAAGAGTATCTTTAGTATTACGGGGAGGGAATTTCTTCTCCACCTCCCCATCATTAGGCACATGTTTAGCTGTTTAGTCTACTTGAATTACTTGGACACTCTCATTTTGCACATATGTAGGCTACTCTAGAATATCCATAGCCTAAGATTGTTGTTCTAAGACAACTTATGCTTTCTCAGCAACCTCCTTTAACTTTTATTTGAAGTCACCATTTTGGTAATCCCTTATCTTTGCAAACACTCTTTCAAAAGGATCTATAATTTTATCATAGGGACTTACATAGAATAAATTCCTCGTCATAATACTCTCTTCAATTTCCATTATGGATTTCCATTCCATATTTCTAGATATAACAACCCCATTACTTGTCAAGTTCCTCAATACATCATCTATGTACAATAATTGATGACAAATCCTAGCTAAATTTTTCTCCCTTCTCTTTGTAGAAACAAAACCCTTCGGGTAAAAAACCCTAACCTTATCAACAGGTAGTCTAAGGTTATTCACCATGATTCCAAATTTTTCATACCCCTTCTGTTGGACTCAAGGGAACACTAAGAGGCAGGGGTGAATCAGTGTTCATAAAATTTTAAACTTCATACATCCAAAACTTGAAACCGTTTCAGCATTCCATTAAATGAAAGATGTATGCATTCAAAGTAATCATTCATGACACCATAACAAACATTTTCTTTGTGTGGAAACCCTATTAGGGGAGAAACAATGATGGAGGTTAATACATAATTTGAGTACTCAAATATAATTATTTGCAAGAGGAATGCACTTGCATTTAGGCACACTTCCTAGAGCTAACTTCTCAAAAGAAAAAGGTTCACTGTCATACCAAATTTCAGATTAAGACCATCTGAAGGTTGAACTAAGATGATAGCATCTACTTATCTTAGGTGATAGTTCCAGTGAAGCTCTTAAATTGAATTCTAGATCTGCAGACTAATTATGCTCTGCTCTTTTATGTTCTTTGCATCAAACATGGACAAGTTCTCACTATTACTTTGTTGAATCTCAAACTACGTAGATATTTGCATGCTTACACACTTATTCACTTCCAGTCACATACCTTTCACACCTTACATGATAGAACCGATCTCATATATATTTTTTCTAACAAGGATTTACACATTCAAGAGTCACCTTCATAAAGTATTAAGTTACTTTCAACTTGTCGGCCAAATCCATCATTTATTCTTTATGTGCATCCTCCAAAGTCGGTTAAGACAAAGAGAGGACCTAAAAAAAACTTAATCAAGCATGAAGACATTTAGTTAATTAAAACTTATACATCCTCGATTACTATACCTGTCGATCGGCCTTCTAGCACAGATAATCAACAAATTAGTACACCGGATCTCCTAGATCATGTACCAGTGAGTGTGCATCAAAAAAAACTTTCTCTGAGGTATTGAAGACATCAACAAACCTTCCTCAGATATCCACAACCCAAAATATCTATCCGCTAAGGTGTTCAGGTCAACATTTATGCTTGTAACCGAATGCCCTGTTCTTCACTCTATTCTTTTAGTAGATGCCAAAAGTATACTGCAAACCAGATGTCATTAAGGTTTGCCTTGTTTTCCAAGGTTGCCATGGTTTCCATCAATGACAACACTTACATGCCATATGCCAACAATCTCCCCCTTTGGCATTGATGGCAACACTTGGTGAAAAATTAACTAAGTGTTGGAATCATTAGTTATACTACCAAGTTTTTTCTGCACTTTCTCCCCCTAAGATTTATAAGACATTCTCTCCCCCTATACTGCATTTTTTTTCCTATATAGGGAAATTTTCACTACATTCTCTCCCCCTTTAACATCAATGAAAAATCATGGATGCCATATACAAAAAAGAAAAAAAAATTGAACAGTGATAAAATAGTGATAAAACACTTATATTTCGATACCAAGTGACAAACCATGTGTTCAAAATCCTCAATTCTTCAAAATTTCAACACATATATGTCGACAGTTCTCCTTCTTTGATCAAAACTTCAAAAAATTGAAGACAACTAATTGTTATCTTTAGAAGATTATCTTATTGTGTTTCTTCATTTTCGGAAGGAATTTCTTCCAAGCATCTATTGTTATTCCAATAATAATGATCAAACTATTATTCTTGGAAGTCTTATTGATAATTTCAGTTAGAGATTCAAGAATTGTAATTGCTTCTTCTAGTTTCTTACTATTTCTCAATATTTCTACCATCTGCTCCAACCTGAATTCAGTTCGATCCTTTACCTTCCAAAAATTATCCACAAGAGTGGTTTTGGAAAGTTGAATATTTTTGTGTGTTGATTGTAGCTCCCAAATTTTTCTTGTAATGGTGCCAACTTGATCCTGGGATATGTCAAATCTTTTACCAATGCTATTCAACTTTGTTTCAATCTAATCCAATTTCTCTTTGTAATTACTGATAGCATGGGGCCAATGGATGCAATAGTTGTAGATGCCAGTGATTGAGTTTATGAATTTCCTTAACTCATTCATTTTCATCTCCAATTTGTAAAGAGATTGTCAGAATTGTTCCTTTAAGTGAGAGATAAGTTCACTAGCTTCCTTTTCTTATTTTTCAAAATTCATTGTTTCTTTGCTACACTCAATCGTTTCATTGGGTAGAATGTTCTACAAACTCTCCAATCTAATCCTGAACTTCTCAACATGGGAATTTAACACACTTAGAATCATTTCTTCATCATATGATGGTCTAACAGACCATAACTTAGCTAATTTTTGCAATCCACCTTCTCCTTGAATAATTTTTTTTAGCTTTTCTTCTCTCGGATCATCTTCTTCCACATTACCCTTTTCTTGTTCGGATTCATTTTTCAATGGATCCTCAGCTTCTTCATCAGATTCTTTCCTCAGAATATCCACAATTTATTTTCCTTTTCCCTCAATTCTTGGAACTTTTCTTTCTAGAGGATTGTATTCAAAAATATCCTTTCCTCTTTTTTGTCCTTTATTAGTGCTACCAGAAGAGGAACCAACTTTGATTGATCTTACCAAAAGAGAAATATTGACTAAACCACACTTTTCAAGCACTTTCTTAAATAAATTTTTAATTCTAAATCCCAATTAGCCAAGATCTTAGAATAAGAGTATAATTTTTTACATACCGATTTGTTTGCCTTCCAAACCATATTGTGAAGTTTCAGCAAGCAATTCAAAAAATACATTACTAAGAATGTAATCAAGGTGCCAAACCTGAAAGGATAGCCTTTTTCCTTTATTAGTTGTACATTCTCCATGAGCTAATCCTTTAGCAACCTGCATAGGTCAAAGTCCTAACCTTTAATTATCATCTTGTGAGAAATATAGACTGGACACGCCGATGTAGCTCCTTCTCGATTTTTGTAGAATATCTTATATGTTATTCCATGTGCAATGTACTTTGTAATGGGATTATTTATTGTAGCAATTATCAAGGCTCCCTGATCTCCAATTATCTCGATTAGGGTTTTGACCTCTTTGTTCTGGATAGATTTATTCCTTCGTATATCTGTGACTTCGCAAAATCATGTCAAATTCTCAATTGCTTCCTTTGAGATAATGAAAGGTTTTTTTGAAGTTAAGATATCATAATGTAATCTACTTAATATAAATTTCACGAATTCTGCATTCTTGAAGTACATAAACTCATTCCAAATATCTAAATTCCCATGTTTGGCTTCGCTCAATTGTTTCAATTCATTTGATAATAACAAATTCCTTTGTTGACCTAATCTTTGCACTATTATACTCATCTAGAGTGATCGATCCTTTGATTTGATCCATTTTTCCTTTTTGTATTTAGGGTTCGCAACCACACACTAAATTGTACGAAGAATTTGAGATCAATTTGAAATACCTGATAGATTCTGAAAATTATCGATGAATCGATTTCACTAATTCAAAATTCGACCACCGAGTGCTCTCCTTCTTTTCTTCCATGATGCAAAGTGACAAATGACATTTTTAACTTTATTTTTATATCTCACACATGTGCAATAAATGTGTTTTCCCTAAATTTTCTAGAGACTCTGGTTTCCCAAGCAGTAACTGAAAAATCTTCTGGGAACCTATGAATTGTCTAAATTATTTTTGTAAAATTTATCCAGAACTTTTGTACACCATAATTATATCTTCTTAAAGGCTCTCTATGTTCTGGTACCACCCATAGATAGGGGAGTAAATATTTTCTTGAAAAACTCCCCTAGGCTAGTGGCCTGAAATCAATTATCGGAAGAATTATCGGAAGCAGGTTTTGACATGGAACCATTTCCAACATCATGATCATTCTTCCTTACCCATGTCTTCTTTATTTGATCTCTGATTTCATCTGTAGTCACTTTTTCTTTCCCTTTTTAATTTTTCTCTATATTTTTGTTTCTATATATCGGACCTCTTTCATCTATATTCTTGTTTCTACAGAATCTTACAATGTGACCATACTTATTTTAGTTATAGCACACAATTTTTTCTTGTTTATTTCACTAGTTTCTTCTTGATCTGCATTGATTAGCAACATGCCAAAACTTCCCACATGTATAGCATTCGAAATTTCTTCTATCACTAGAGTAACTTGACATATTTCAGCATTCAATTGATTTATGACCAAGCTTTTTGCAATTGAAACACTAACCAAAAAATTATGAAAATTTTGACTTCATATTACTTCTACATTGAGGAACCATATGCCCGAACTTATTACAAGAAAAAAAAAATCCATTAAAATTTTGTGCATTAGGTTTTCTTACTTAATACCTTCCATTTTTGTTTTACCTAAAATTCTTTTGTCCTAATATGTAGCTTTCTCCCTTTTCATATCCAAGACCTCTCTTATCATTTCCACTCTTCTATCCTTGAGTTAGCTCATCAAGTTTTACTGAATTGATTTAAAACTTTTCTTTGTATTCATTTGCAATGACAATATCATTCATAAGAGTAGTAATTTTCTTACCAACTTCTTCTTCATTGTTTCTAGTTCTTTGTAATTCACTTTCTAGTTGGGTGAGTTCCCCATTTATTCTACTGCATTCATCAGATTTCTCTTTCAAGGTCTGAGCAATATTTTCTTCATTTTTCTTCCTTTCTTCAATCTCCTTAGTCATCTTCATCATCATAGATTTCATCTCATGTTTTAGGTTTGTATTGTCTCTAGCAATTTTTTCACATTCTTCGGATATTTCCTTCAAGGTCTTATTCAAGTAAGCATCATCCATATTTGTATTCTCCTTTTGTTGTATTTGATCACAAAGATCCTTTATTTTCTCCCTTGATTTAACAATCTGATCTTTCAATGACTGAATGAATTTCTCTGCATCTTTAAGATTCACTCTCAATTCATTAAATTTTCCTTTAGATTGATCAAGATCATCAAGTGCCACTATAAGCTATTGTTGAAGACCATCAGATTTCATTACATTCCAAGATTAACCTCAAGCTGCAAAAATTCTTCAAAGGAACTATGCTTTGATACCAATTTTTGGACTCAAGGGAACACTGAGAGGGGGGGTGAATCAGTGTTCAACAAATTTTAAACTTCATCAATCCAAAACTTCAAACCATTTCAACATTGCATTAAATAAAATATGTATGCATTCAAAGTAATCATTCATGACACCATAACACAATTTTTTTGCATGGAAACCCTGTTAGGGGAAAAACCATGGTGGAGGTTAATCCAAAAAAATTGAGTACTCAAATATAATTGTTTGCAAAAGGAATGCACCTGCATGTAGGCACACTACCTAGAGCTCACTTCTCAAAATAAAAAGGCTCATTGCCATACAAAAGTTCAAATTAAGACCATCTAATGGTTGACCCGAGATGATAGCATTTATTTATGTTAGGTGACAATTTTGGTGAATCTCATAGATTGAATTCTAGATCGACAGACTGATTCTACTCATTTCTCTACTCTGCTCTGTTCTTTTATGTTCTTCGCATCACACATGGACAAGTTCACACTATTACTATGTTGAATCTCTCACTACACATATTTGCATGCTTACACACTTATTCACTTCCAATCACATACCTTTCACACCTTAGACAATAGAACCGGTCTCATAAATATATATGCTAACAAGGATTTACTCATTCAATAGTCGGCTTCATAAATTATTAAGTTACTTTAAACTTGTCGGACAAATCCATCATTTATTCTTTATGCCCATCCTCCAAAGTCGGTTAAGACAAAGGGATGACCCAAATAAAACTTAATTGAGAATGAAGACATTTAATTAATTGTTTCTCATACATCTGTGATTGCTATACTTTTCAGGTTGGCCTTCTAGCAGAGATAATCAACAAATTAGTACACCGAATCTCCTAGATCACATACCAGTGAGTGCACATCAAAACAAACTTTCATTGAGGTATTGCAAACATCAAAAAACCTTCCTCAGAGATCTACAACCCAAAATATTTGTCTCATGAGGTATTCAAGTCAGCTCTTATGCTTGTAATCGAATGCCCTATTCTTCACTTTGTTCTACTAGTAGATGCAAAAACTATACTGTAGACCGGATGTCATTAAGGTTTTCCTAGGTTTCGATGGTTTCCATGGTTTCCATTATTGAAAATACTTACATGCCATATGCCAACACCTTCTGGGAAGTAACTACAAAGTAAGCAAAAAAGCATTGAGGGTTTACCACAGTACCCTTGCTAGGATTTCTAAATATTTCAAAATCCATAAAATCACTTTTCCACGTCAACTCCATAACATCCAATGGGTCAAAACTATACAAGGGCAAGAACTGTGGTACCACCTTTGAGCCATAAGCTCTGATCAGAGTATACTCTGAGTGCATAAACCAATCTTCCCAATTATGATGCTTATTTAAACCTTTCACCTCCCTTGGACATATAATCTATCTGATTGTTGAAGAAAGCCTATGAATAGGTTCCACACCTAAACTTTCCAAAATACCATACCTGACAACATTAGCAAACATCAAATAATTGGAATTGGTACAATCTTCATCCCAAATATATGTCCACATTTGAAAAGGAAAAAAATTATTTTCATTGTCCCTCAACCTCAACTTCAACTTCATTTTCCAATTATAATCACCTTAAAAGAGCACCATATGCATTAACAAAGAATAGTGTGGAAAATGTAGAGGAATAACCTACCTCTATAAATTGATGAAATCTCGATGCATTTCTTTTGCAACAAAAGCAACATAATCAAAACTAGTTTTTGATTTCGACCCTATATATCTACTGCCATTACCAATAGGTCAGGAGCTATCCTTTCCTCAAAACTTTGAGCTAGAACCTTATTTAGGTAGTAATATGTGTTCTTAAAATAATCCACAAACTCTTCACATTCAAAGGGCTCAATATTTTTAGGGAGAAATCTCTCCATGATTTTTCTATGTTGAACCAATAGTGTATTTGTGTATGCAATTTTTGTATGCTCATATTCACCATATAGACCCACACACTTGATTGTTGTAGTAAAATTGATATTCAACCCAAATACCTCCACCATCTTATCCCTTATTACTTCAAGGATTACATCTCCATTTTCAATTTTGTTCTTTTTGTCTATGGAATCATAATGCTTGGTCAATTCTATCATTACAACCACCTCTACAAACACATTGGATACCATCAGCATCCCAAGGTTGATCCTCCATAAGTTACATGTCGGCTTCCTAGAATACCTCCTATTAAAGGCATATGTGAACAACTGCCACCCACTTTGGGGTTGAGCTAACTCTGCAATTTCACCAATAGTGTTAATTAGTCTGCTTTTAACAACAAAATGGCTCATGGGTCTCTTAACAATTTGTGATGCACCCTCTTCTACTTCTCTAGAGGCACTTTCCATAAATCTCTCCCGAGTTTTCTTTTCACCTCTTGATATTATGGGCACAATAGGGGTACTTGGTGTAGGGTTTGTCACTGCATGTGGCTCTAGCTTAGCTGTGGATGAAACATCCTAGGTTTTGAGCATATTAACTATCTTCTGATTTGGTTTTCTCTTTGGCCTAATGTTGGATTCACTAAGCTCTAGTTCACTCATATTTGCAATGTGGTGGGACTAGGGTTTACAATTTTCTTAATTGAAACTTGACTCACCTAGTTTCCTTAAAACCCAAGGCACAAATTACTGAAAAAAATACTCCCAAACCTTATACAATAAATATCACCCCAATTGTAGATGCTTAAATAAATAAACTGTAATAAAATTATCTCTAGATTCCCCACAATAATTTAGAAAATCACAATTCAACACTTTTGACATGAAGAGATACACAATTTGCTTACCTAGGTGAATAACTAACACCAATGTTGTTGTAATTTCCTTTCTAGAATTCTTCACACCATTTCTTCAAATTCTAGTTTTCATCTCTACTCCTGAGTAGTTTTAAATGTGTAGGAATAAATCCATCCACCTTCTTTATGGCCAAAAAATGGAACGTATCACCATAAATATATGATAAAAAGCTCATGCGAGTGAACTAACATTTAGCTATTCATATTTAAAACCAAGTCATTGATCATTGTTTTTTAAAACCACATCAACAATTTTCCTCCACCTCGCTACTTTATGGTTTACCTTAAAAAATGTCCTCAAGTCGCTGCCATGTTGTCTTTCACCATGAAGCCATCGCTCATCGCTAGTTAATTTCATTTTTCATAAATCCTATCAACGATGTGAGCATCCGCACAATGAGACCTTTTCCATCAGATCTAAGACTCATCCTTCATCACATTCCCCTTCTCCATCACACATTATTGATTCATGCTTCATTCTCCAAATCACATCAGTGATGGGAAATAAGGCGATAGAACAAGATTAAGACGCATGCACCTGCATGAAAATCAAAGGAACAAGATATATCTCTCACAAGAGCAACTTAGATCAACAAAAGAAAGTTTGAACAAATGACCTCATCACTCATTGCTAATTTGAAACTCAAATCTTAAAATAGATCTGTGATGAGCGATAGGAGAAAATAAAAAGAGCACCAAAGGTCATCACATATTGCTATTCCATATTAAAAAACACATGAGAAATGGGTGATATAAGACATACCAATGATAACATACATAATAAGTACATCACAGATCACTAATTCAACACCAAACATTCAAAACCTATATGTGATGCACGAAATCAAAGAGACACTGCTCATCTCTCATCACTCTTTTGAATTTACATTTCAAAAGATATCAACGATGAATGATAAAGGAGACGGTGAACGTGACTTTAAGTGAAGAGATTTAGCACGTGCTCATAAGTTATTTTGAAAAGGGGAACTTCCTAGGATGATGAATAAAAGGCCTCAATGAACATTAAAAAATATTTTTCAAAGGATGTAAAGGCCAAATAAGGTCAATCGCTTAACCTTGTAAAATAAACAAATTTCCTACCTAGGAACAAAGGGCTAGTAATTTCATGAGCTCTAATGAAATAAGATTTTTTAACATGACCAAGGACTAGAAATAGAAGGTCAATGATGAATTAGAACTACAGAAAGTAGGAAAGCTTGAGAGTTATTTAAGAAGAGTTTTAGGTAATGCAAAACCCAATAACAGTGATAATAAACAAAACCCTAAGCCCCTAAGATGGGCTCATCAAAAAAAAATTGTAGAGTGATAAATGGAACAAAAATTAGGGGTTACATCAATGGATCTGATTGGGGACACATGCCTCTCATAGGCATTGCAAGATCCTAGAATCTTGGATTGAAGAAGACCAACCAAAACACAAGGAACTACTTGGATAAGGTAGTAGGACCAAACCAAACACAACCAAAGAAAACAGACCTATATACACAATGTACAAAACCTACAATGTACATGGAGCATAACATAATTAGGAGAAGTATGGTTTCAAGAACAAGCCATGTACTAGAAGTTCAAGAAATTCATTTGTCAAAATTTTGAGGAAGTATGAATCCTCCCCATGCGTACTAACTATCAAATAAGGGCCTAACCATAATGCTTTGAAATTTTTGTGCTTACCCTTATCCTGTTCCCTCACATTCCTGACTAGTACCATACTATTCACTTCAAAAAATTCTAGGAGAAGATCTTTTGTCGTGCATGTGTTTAACCTGTAACTATATCTTTCCATTTTTAGCATGAGCTTCTCTTCTAGTTTCATCTAATTGCACTAGACTAACAATTTTGCATTGCATATCATCACACACATCTTCATCATATTCATGCATAAATTTATACATCCTTAGCAAGTTTTTTTGTGGCAACCTAGCATCCAAACCATACACCAAACCAAATTTGAATAAACAATTGTAGCCTTATTCACAATAATGCTATCTGCCCAAACTACTAGATTCAACTTTGAATCCCAAGCTTTCTTGTTCTTCTCTATCACTTTTTTGATAATTTTCATTAATATTTTATTACTAGACTCAGCTTGACCATTTCCCTAAGGATGGTAAGGTGAAGAATAAGAAGTATGTATTTCATGCTTATCACAAAATTCCTTGAACTCCTTTGACCTAAAACACACAGTATTATCTGAAATGATCTTTTCTAGGAATCCAAATCTGATCAGAATATTGTTCAATAGGAAGTTCACTACCACTTTTCTTGTTGCCTTCCTAGTGGGTATTGCTTCTACCCATTTAGTGAAGTAGTCAGTGGCAACAAGGATCCATGAGTTCATTTCGCTAGACATTTTTGGCATTTCACCAATAAAGTCAATTCTCCATTGTTGGAATGGAGCTTGAATAGAAATAGGGGTAAATGGTAAACTTCCTAAAAACTTCAATTTTCCTACAAATCTTTGACAAGCATCACTTGTCTTAAAAAATTTGTGGGAATCCTTAAAAATGGTAGGCCACTATAATCCTAACCTTAAGATTTTATGATTAGTGTTATTTGCCCTGTAATGACCACCGCATACTCCATTATGAATTTCCTACAAGAGTTCTAATGCTTTCTTTCCATCCACACATTTAAGCAACACACCATCTAGGCTTCTCCACCACAACATGTTGTCAATAATTACATACTTAATGGCATGCAATTTTAATGTCCACTTGTCATTATTAGCCATATCTACAAGACATTGTAAATTCTATAAATATTGGGCAATCCTTCTATACTATCCACATGTTTTCATATCATAGATAGGTGCAACATCAATAGTCTTTGTTTAGCTTATCTGATTAGCTTCCAAATTTTATTCTACCATTATTTTAGCTAAGCCTTTCCCTCTTACTAGCTTGGTGATCTAGACGTCAATGTTAAATTCTTGGATCCTATTGATCCATCTACATATTATCCATGTAGTTTCTTGCTGAGTGAAGATATCCTTCATAGAAACACTTGTACAAAGTTTATGACAGTAGCTCCCACTAAGTAAGTTCTAAAAAAATTCACAACCTTGACTACGGAATATGCCTGTTTCTCAATCATATCATATTTGAGCTCTATGACATGTAAATATTTGCTAAACAATGTAATAGGCTAGTCAAAACCTTCATTATTTTTCTGCAATAAGACAACAACAATGGTATGGAAGAAGAAAAAGAAAATATATGCATTGGCTTAGAGATATTAGGAGATTTCAAAATTGGAGCCTCCTTAATAGCTTGATTAATGCTCTTGAAGGCCTAACTAAGCTCTTCACTCCAAACCACATATTCTCCCTTCTTCAACATGTTGAAGATAGGTCTTGTAACTTTTGCAAAGTTGGTTACAAATCTCCTCAAAAATTTGATCTATCCAAAAACATATTGAATTCCCTTGACATTATCTGGCTAAGGGATCTTATCTCTAGCTGCTACCCTTTCAGGGTCAATCATCACTCCTTCTTTGGACAAAATGTGCCCCAGTAATTTTTCTTCAGTAACACCAAAGGCACATTTTTCTAATTTAGTGAGATCCCATACTCTAAAGCCCTAATGAATACCTTCTCCAAGTGAGCACAATGATCTTCCTCCTTCTTGGATTAGGCTATCAAGTCATCCTAATACATAGTTGTTGTGCATGTTTTGCACACATGCCCCATTGTGAGCAAGGCCCCCCTGTTTTCGCTCCTGATGGGCTACTTTTTTGTCGTCACATTTTATGTGCCCATTTCCTAGAGCCTAAATTGGTCATGTGCCATCAAGTGATAAAATTCCCTTGACCGAATTCACCTACCTGAGTTTTGGTACATCCTTTTCTTTTGCAAGGCCTCCTTTTTCCACTTTCCTTTTCTCACTTTTGCCTTGCTTCTGCTAGCCTCATCCCCACTCACTCGATTCACTTTTTTCCTTCATTTTTGACTTTGGGGACAAGTTTCCCATGAATTTGATATTTTTTTATGGTGCCTAAGTGAACTGCCAAGGTTTCGTTAAGTTTTTGGAAGTTGCAAAAATTTCATTCTAGAACTCCATCCCTCCATGGTCGTTTTGAGAACTCCACCTCACTATGGTTGCTCCAAATGATAGACTCAAAACAAAATTCTAGCCTTTGGGACCCAGACTATCCATCACCCTTTCAAAACAACATTCTGGCCTCCAGGGCCCAGACTATCCATCGCCCTTTCAAAACAACATTCTGGCCTTCGAGGCCTAGACCGTCCATCACCCTTGCAAAGCAACATTCTACCCTCTGGGGACCACACCATTCATCACCCTTTCAAAACAACATTCCAGCCTCTCAAGCTCAGAACATCCAAACACCTTCCCAATTTGGAAATGAACTTTGACACACATGCTCAAATTGGACCCTCTCCTGCATGAACTTTTCAAATTCTAAATTTGAAGACACAAGAAACCATTTGGGTCACCCTACCCTGTTCGCCCTTTCAAAACAAAATTTTGGCCAGGGAAATCCGACCTCCAGGGCCCTGACCGTCCATCTCCCTTTCAAAACAATGTTTTAGACTCTTGGCCCAGAACATCCAAATGCCCTCCCAATTTGGAAGCAGACTGACCCAAATGCTCAAATTGGACCCTTTCCTGCATGAACTTTTCAAATTCAAAATTTGAAGTCGATAGAAACCATCCAGGGTGCCTTGCCATGTTTTCCCTTTCAAAATAGCATTCTGGCCTCCAGGGCCCAGACCATCCATTGCCCTTTCAAAACAACATTTTGGCCTCTTGGGCCCGGACCATCCATCACCCTTTCAAAAATAACATTATGGTCTATGGGGCCCAAACAGTTCATCTCCCTTTCAAAACAACATTTTGGCCTCTAGGGTCCAGACCATCCATCACCCTTTCACTCCAACATTCAAGCCTCTAGGGCCCAAACCATCCATTGCCCTTTCAAAACAGCATTTTGGCCTCTCGGGCCCGGAACATCCAAATGCCCTCCCAGTTTCGAAACGGACTTTGACCCACATGGTCAAATTGGACCCTCTCCTACATGAACTTTTGAAATTCCAAATTTGAAGCTAGAAGAAACCATCTAAGTCGCCTTGCCCTGTTCACCCTTTCAAAACAACATTATGGTGAGGGAAGTCCGCCCTCTCAGGCCCAGACCGTCCAAAGTCCCTCCAGTAAACTGCTAATGGCAATTCACACTTCGTGTATGCAGGAATCAAGAAGCCTACCACGAGTCTATCCATCACCCTTTCAAAACAACATTCTAACCTCTAGAGCCCAAACTGTCCATCACCCTTTATAAACAACATTCTGGCCTCTGGGGCTCGGACCGTCCATCACCCTTTTAAAATAGCATTCCAACCTCTCAGGCTGGAATGTCAAAATGCCCTCCCAATTTGGAAATGAACTTTGACCCACATGCTCAAATTGGACCCTCTCCTGTAAGAACTTTTCAAATTCAAAATTTGAAGCCAACAGAAGCCATCTGGGTCACCTTGCCCTATTTTCCCTTTCAAAATAGCATTTTGGCCAGGGAAATCCAGCCTGTAGGGCCCGAATGATCCATTGCCCTTTCAAAACAACATTTTTTCCCCTTGGGCCCGAAACGTCCAAACGCCCTCCCAATTTGGAAATGAACTGACCCACATGCTCAAATAGGACCCTCTCTTGCATGAATTTTTCAAATTCCAAATTTGAAGCCAGGCGAAACCATTTGGGTCAACCTACCTTGCTCACCCTTTCAAAACAACTTTCTTGCATCTAGGGCCTAGACCGTACTTCACCCTTTCAAAACAACATTCTGGCCTCCGAGGCCCGAATCGTCCATCACGCTTTCAAAATAAAATTCTGACCTCTAGGGCCCGAACCATCCATCGCCCTTTCAAAACAACATTCTGGCCTCTAGGGCCCGGACCATCTGCCACCCTTTCAAAATAGCATTCTAGCCTTTGGGGCCTAGACTATCCATCGCCCTTTCAAAACAACATTCCTGCCTCTCGGGCCCCGAACGCCCAAACGCCCTCCCAATTTGGAAACAAACTTTGACCCACATGCTCAAATTGGACCCTCTCTTGCATGAACTTTTCAAATTCCAAATTTCACGCCAGGAGAAACCATCTAGGTCATCATGCCTTGTTCGCCCTTTCAAAATAGCATTCTAGCCAGGGAAGTCCAGCTTCTCAGGCCTGGACTGTCCAAACTCCCTCCACTAAATTGGAAATGGAAATTCACATAGAATATAATGATCTTTTGATGATGCATGGATGGATCTAACAAGGATTTTTTCAGATTTCATTAATGTTTGCCTTGATTTGTGTATGAAAGCACTTACGAAACTTCGTGTATGCATGATTCAAGAAGCCTATTGTGGGTCCATCAAGAAGACCCATTGAATAATCTGAACAAAGAAAATCACATAGCTCTTGTCACCATCAATTTTATATCCACCTTTCTTTGTAGCACCCATGAAAAGAGTTGGTATTAGAGGAAGGCCTATGCCAAGGAAGTCAATGACAAAATGAAAGCACGGGCCTTGAAGAAAGCAAAATAGAATTGTCCTACTTTTTGCCAAATGATGGTGATCTTTAAAGGGTTGTTCACTTGAATCAGGGGCAACCTATCCATTGATGCCATTCATCGAAAAGCCCATTTGATCCAATGAAGAATGTTGCAAGTCCATCAAGAAAAGGATAGATTTTAAGCATTTTTAGCTACAGTAAAAGGGAAATTAGCAAGGGGACAAAACTGCTATAGCACCTAGGCACTAAAAGACAAAATAGAGAAAAAGACAAAGATGTATTTTAAATTGTTGAATATTGTGGGGTAGGTGAAGCATGCCACACAATGTAAATCAATCAGCCATTCATTCAGGCTTTGGAAAACTATAAATTGGAGTCTCCCCCTCATTTGTAAATGGTTGGAGAGTTGGTGTAAAAGCATTTTGTAACAATAGAAAGCAGCATTTCATGATTTATGGGTGTTTCCTTTTGAGCTTGCTCATTATGTGTGCATGGTTCTACTTCCCTTATTAGTTTAGTTGTTAGTTTCTTTAAGGGAAGTGATGATGGAATTTATTGTTATATTATTTGATGAATTTCCAGCTCATGTTTTTTGTGGTTTGTTGATGATGAATCACTTTGTAAAGCTAGTATGTGCTTCTTTACTTTACTGCTGTAACTTAGTTCACTTGCATGTTCATGATGTGTGCATGCAAACTGAAAATTTGTAGTCCTTAGAAGATTGCACTGGTTTTGTGTAACAATAGAATCCTCTTGGCCAAGCAAAACCCAGTTTACGGAGTTTGTCTACTGTAGCAGCCTCCATGATCACTATTCATTCGTAGTTTCAAGTCTAGGAGCTTCCTCTCTTCCCTACTCTTTTTCCTTTTTTTAATAAGTAACCTATGCTAAGGTTCATTGCACATTATAAAGTTCAATTCAATGATAAAATGTAGTTCAAGACTATTGTTTGAACCTGCAGAAAATGCACAAAAACTCTCCCATCCTAAGAACTCCATTTGGAGACCCAACTTCCCGCACTTTGTAAATCACCCATAAGACTTCATTGTGATTCCAAAAAAACACATAAATCAACTGAGATATTCTAAGCACTATCAAGACCTAACATTAGATACCTTGGAATAGTGTTCTATAATATGATTGTGGAAGATTTTCTTTCAAGAGAGGTGATGCACCTATGCATTACCTGTGTTGAGAAGTGCATAAAAAACACATCAACAGAATGGCGCTAGAAGGAGGGATGACATGTTGAGGCTACAAAGCTGAAAGTTGGAAATTGAAACGAAAAATTTCAAGGGAAATCTAAGATAGGGAGATCTCATCACATGCTGAAGCTTGAAATCAAAAAAAATTGAGAGCAAAAGAAGCTGAGTCAAAATGGAGCAGCATGTACAAACTGACATCACTCAGATGTAGATTTAAACAAGAGACAAAGGAAACCATTGTAGCAATTCATATTGGAAGATAGATGTTGGATCCATTGCACTTGAAAGCATAATGAATTGGAGTGTCTAACATTCTTGGACAGAGTTGAAAGAGTCTTGTAGGGATAAATTCCTTTTTGGAAAATTGATCAGCCTTTAGCCCCTATAGACTTGGAGGAAGAATTGGCAACCATGGCAGCTAAGGCATTTGAAGAGTTGATCCAAGAATGTTTGGGCAGAAAATACGAACCAAGATTGGAGGAAGTACTAATGTCAAGATGGTGCAGATTTCACAATGCACAACATTCACGATTTACTTATTCATCATGTGCAAACATCATCACCCAAGTCAAGGGTTGTTCAAAAAATTTGGATCAGCCAATTATCAAGGAGGACGAGTCATCCCATGAGGCCAAAAAGCTATCAGCATCTAGAGGACATCACCTTCAAGATGAACCAAGAAATCCAACACAAATTAGTGTTGGGACAACAAACATTGAAGCTGAAAATGAAAAGGAAGGAGCTAATTTTTGTAGGACAACAGAAATATTTGATGAAATTTCAGTCGGAAAGAGGTTCAAAAGCATTTATTTTATTAGAAAAGAGAAATCCTTTGAACTAAAAGAGGAGCCATTGGAAGTTGAAGATGAATCAGCAAAGTCTACAATAGTGTATGTTGGAGCAGCCAATGAAAATGTTGAAAATCATAAAGAGGAAGAGGTTGATAGCTTTAGAACAACAAAAAAATATGATGAGTATAAGTGTAATTAGGTTAGAAGAACTCTCCTTTTTCAATGATAGTGATTGAGAATCTGAAAATGAAATTTTGGAGGAGTGGGAACAACCACTCGCCATGATTGTTTACCATCAAGCTTCTTTTTCAAGTGATGATGAGGACCTAGTAGCAAAAAAGATATGACCAACTCGTCTCTAGATTAGCGAAGGACTGGTTAGAGCTGAAATACCAAGTGGATTTGGAGGTGCTACTACTGCCGAATTGGTGTAGAATTCATGATGTATCACACTCAAAGTTCACATGCGGATAGTTCTAAGAATCCATCAAGCAAGTCGAATTACAAGAAAGGTAGCCAAGCCCACCACTTCCTGTAGTTGCTTCAAGGATGGAACGTGAGGATCAAGAGCCCGAGCCAAGTAACAACCTAACTGAAGGTAGTCCTCAAGAGGATCTTAGAGGAAGGACCACAATATAGTATCAAGCTTCTGACTGATAAAGTAGATCAAATAGGAATGTTTTCCACCAGTTATCGATAATTTCTTCATCTTGAGGAGCATTTCTGCACCACGGATGATGGGCTTTATGGCGTTTCCTTGGAGGAAAATCACATAGTGGATTTTGGTCCCCTTGATGAGGTGCCATCTATTGATGACTTCTTTCTGTTAGGAGTTGTACTATGGAGGTATGCTCATGCTGAGGAAGAGCACATCCTCGAAGACAATAGCAATGAAGGCATACTCCTTGATCCTTCGAATGGTGATGCACTAGATTTTTTGGATTGGGAGAGGGGTTTCTTCTCCATCTATAGCAATAGTGAACAAGGGGAAATGAGTGAACGTCATGATGGGATGCATGAAAAGAAAAGAGAAGAAGATAAAGGTGGGGGTGTTGAGATATCTGCCAATAGAGATGAAGCACCCGATTAACTACAAGATGCAACTTGGAGTCCTTCTTCCATGATCGTTGTTGATCCTCCTTTATATTCAAATGGCTGCAATAGGAAAAAATTGTGCATGTCATTGTCCCCCAATGTTAAACACCACATAAATAAGGACAACACTTGAGAAAGGAAGTGGGATAGTGTGCTACTTTTTGAGGGAAGCAATCAAGTGAACATCAGGTTTGTATAAGATCAACGAGATGAATTCTATCTTCTCGAAGAACAGCTGACAAGGATTGTCGATCCAACACACGATGTGGAAGAAGTATTTTCTACCATGTTCTTCCTACCTTATGCAGGCTTGATGCCTGAGATGCTGCATAATCCTTTGCCACCCTTTGAGACTACTGATGCAAAGATTGACAATGTAGTGCTCACTCTCAACTATCAAACACTGCCATAATTGCAAAAAGAAATCCAGGTTCTATCATTCCTTGCTCCTATTAATTGTCATAGCTACACTTATCATTTTGATTATGGGAATGAGGAGAGAGAAATGTGTTTATGGATGAACCATGGGTTTAGCGAGCATCCTCAATTGTTGATTCTCCCTGACCTAGTGACTAAACTTGAGTGCTACAAAATTGAATTTCTTTTTTTCGGAATATAAAGATAAATTTGCATGGTTAAGAATGATAACAATTGCTCATTTTCATGTGTATTCACTGTGAAATCCAATGAGAATTGATGCTAGTTCATCTTTCTTGAACATAGTGCTTTGTAAATATCTCTTTGTACATAGCTTTTTTTTTAGTAGTGTAGGTTTCATGTAAATACTCTGCTTTCCAGCTTTCCTTAGGTTAGTTGGTTTGTTGTAGGTTGCTTGATTTAGGGTAGTTTCTTAATTTTTTCTTTCATTGTCCCACTTAGTTATTTTTTGTGTTCACTTTCCACTCGCTTTTCTTTTATTTTGTTGCTACTTTCTTGTTGCTTTGCTCGGGATTCCTCTTCTTTTGGGTGGGCACATCTGTGCGCATAATAACCATCTTTATTGTCTGGGGTTGTTCTATGTATTTCTTTGTCAAACTCTAATCAATTGTTTAGAGTGGATGGTGAGGATTTTTTTTAGATTAAAGTGATCTGGGTGATTGATTCAAAGAGGATGATTCCTTGGTTGATCTCAGGTATGTGCAGGATCATGATGGGCCAAAAAGTGAAAATATGATGGGTATGTGGCTGATGACTTTTTTTTTACCAAAATATAGTGAAACGAAAAGGGTTTTTAAAGGATATTCTCATATTTCCACCAATATAAATTATGCTTTACTTTGAATTTAATAAATAATTATTATTTATTTTCTATTGAATTATGACTAAAGTCCTTATTTTTAGGCTAATTGATAAACATCTATAGCTTTCAAACAGTATCATATTTTTTGAATCCAAAACATGCGTCACATTCTATGCTTTGAATAATATAAGATTAAAAAAGAAAAAATAGAATTTCATTAAGTTTTGACCAAGTTAAGGTGGTCAGACATACACATCTTTATATTTTTTAAAATTTGTCATAAAATAAATTATAATTAATTGTTTACTTCAAAAAAAATTACAAAAAAATATGCATCACATCAGGACATGAGTCCTCTACTTATATCTAAAATCTTATAAAAAAATATTATCATTTTACTGTGGTTATGGTGGTTAGACAAACACCTACTTATTTTTCCCTGAAATTTAAGTAGTACTATATTGAAATTTCAAAATTTCACCAAATAGATTTTATTTTTTTGTAAATAAACCTAGTAATTTAGAAACTAAATTCAATTTTCTACCAATTCTATTCTTACATATTTTTGAAATAATATAGATAACTTATTCAAATTTTTATGTCAAGTTGCCTAACTCCAATTTTTTTGAATTTTTTGCCACTTAAGGGCTTGTTTTTTCCATGATGATCCTGCACATACCCTCTCATACCCAATGTATTCTAAAATATTATAGCTTTTACATATTTTAATAATTTGGAGGTTGTTGTGGGTCCTTTGTTAAGTCTAGCTAAGTGAAAAATCTAAAATTTTGCTTCAGCGCCACTGTGATTCTCGACCTTGAGCACGAGCTTCAATGCTTGCAGGTTGAAATAAAAGAATTGAAAATTAAAAAATCAAAAGAAAAGAAATAAAAGAAAGAAAAATATTGAAAATCAAAAGAAAGGAAATTCATCTTTTAGGGGTATCCGAGCAACTCTACTGGGGCTATGGATGCCCGAATGACACTAGAGCAATGTTCGGGAAAATCAAACCGACAACCTCATCGGGGCTATGGATTCTTGACTCGCAATGAGGAAATGTCCTGGATGCTTTTGGAGTTAGAATAAACTACGTAGCTTAACTTGATGAAGCTTGGGTTCCTGTAGCAAATGAAGGATGGGAATTGACACAACTGCACACACTTGGATTTTTAGCATACTGAAGGTTGGACTAACTAGTGGTTTTGATCCTTTGGTTGAGTGTCTGGCTTGTTTATACCTAGTGTGAAGATCAAAACAAGAGATTATGGGTTCGTGATTCTAGTTTTTCATCAAAATTCTTTGGAGCATTTAACCAATCAGCTGCCATTTGTTGTGCATGTTTTGCACACACACCCCGTCATGGGTAGGGACCCCCCTATTTTCGCTCTCGATGGGTTGCTTTACTCTCATCTCATTTTAAGTGCTCATTTCCTGGAACCTAAATTGGTCATGTGCCATCAAATGATCCAATTCCCCTGACCAAACTCACCTACCTAAGTTTCACTAAGTCTTTTTATTTTGTGGGGCCACCTTTTTTCGCTTTTTCTTTGCTTCTGTTGGCCTCACCCCTGCTCGCTTGATTCACTTTTTTCCTTCATTTTTGACTTTGGGGAAAAGTTTCACATGGATTTGAGATTTTTTTGTGGTGCCTAAGTGAACCATCAAGGTTTCATTAAGTTTCAAGAAGTTGCAAAAATTTCATTCTAGAACTTCGTCCCTCCATGGTCATTTTGGGAACTTCACCTCACCATGGTTGTTCCAAATGACATACTCAAAAGAGCATTTTGGCCTCTAGGGCCCAGATTGTCCATCACCCTTTCTAGCCTCTGGGGCCTAGACCATCCATCGACCTTTCAAAACAACATTCTAGCCTCTAGGGCCTAGACTATCCATCGCCCTTTCAAAACAACATTCTAGCCTCTAGGGCTCAGACCGTCCATCACCCTTTCAAAACAAAATTTTGGCCTCTAGAGCCCAGACCATTCATCACCCTTTCAAAACAACATTTCGGCCTCTCGGGCTTGGAACATCCAAATGCCCTCCCAATTTGGAAATGAACTTTGACCCACATGCTCAAATTGTACCCTCTCTTGCATGAACATTTCAAATTCCAAATTTGGAGTTAGGAGAAACCATCTAGGTCACTCTGCCCTATTTACCCTTTCAAAACAACATTTTGGCCAAGGAAATCCAACCTCTGGGGCCCAGACCATCCATCGCCCTTTCAAAACAATGTTTTGGCCTCTCAGGTCCAGAACTTCCAAACGCCCTCCCAATTTGGAAACAGACTGACTGACATGCTCAAATTGGACCCTCTCCTGCATGAACTTTTCAAATTCCAAATTTGAAGTAGGGAGAAACCATCCAAGTTGCCTTGCCATGTTTTCCCTTTAAAAATAGCATTCTGGCCTCTAGGGCCCAGACCATCCATTTCCCTTTCAAAACAACATTCTGACCTCTAGGGCCCGGACCATCCATCGCTCTTTCAAAATAGCATTTTGGCCTCTGGGGCTGGCACCATCCATCACCCTTTCAAAATAGCATTTCAGCCTCTCGGACCCAAACATCCAAACGCCCTGCCAGTTTGAAAATGAAGTTTTACCCACGAGCTCAAATTGGACCCTCTCCTCCATGAACTTTTCAAATTCCAAATTTGAAGGAGGGAGACATCATCTGAGTTGCCCTACCCTATTCGCCCTTTCAAAACAACATTCTGGCGAGACAAGTCTAGCCTCTCGGACCTGAACTGTCCAAAGTCCCTCAAGTAAACTACTAATGGAAATTCACAATGAATATTATGATCTTTTGATGATGCATGGATGGATCTAACAAGGATTTTTCAATATTTGACTAACATTTTCCTTGATTTTTGTATGAAATAACTTACGACACTTCGTGTATGCAGGATTCAAGAAGCCTACCGTGAGTCTATCAGGAAAACCTATTGAGAAATTTGAACAAAGAAAAGAACATAGCTCCCGTCACCATTTATTTTATATCCACCTTTCTTCATAGCACCCATCAACAGAGCTAGTATTAGAAGAAGCCATGTGCCAAGGAAGTCAATGACAAAATGCAAGGGGGGGCCTTGAAGAAAGCATAAGGGAGTTGTCCTACTTTTCACCAAATGATGGTGATCTATAAAGGGTTTTCAGCTTGAATTAGGGGCAACCAATCCATTGATTACAATCATCGATGGGCCCATTTGATCCAATGAAGAATGTTGCAAGTCCATCAAGCAAAGGGCAGCTTTTAGGAATTTTTAGCTACATTAAAAGCGAAATCAACTAGGAGACAAAACTGCTACATCACCTGGTCACTAAAAGATAAAATAGAGAAAAACACAAAGATGCATTTTAAATTACTGGATATTGTGGGGTAGGTGAAATCCTAGTGCAATCAAATCTAGGCCACACAATGTAAATCTATCCTAGCCATTCGTTCAAGCTTTGGAAAACTATAAATAGGGGTCTCCCCCTCATTTGTAAATGGTTGGAGAGCTGGTGTAAAATCATTCTGCAGCAATAGAAAGCAACATTGCATGATTTATGGGTGTTTCCTTTTGAACTTGCTCATTATGTGTGCATGGTTATACTTCCCTTATTAGTTTAGTTGTTAGTTTCTTGAAGGGAAGTGATCATGGTGTTTTCTATTATAATATTTGATGAAATTCCAGCTCATGCTTTTTGTGTTCTTTTTATGATGAATCACTTTGTAAAGCTAATCCAAGATTCTTTACTTTACTGGTGCAACTTAGTTCACTTGTGTGTTCATGATGTGTGCATGCAAACTAAAAATCTGTAGTCCTTAGAATATTGCACTAGTTTTTTGTAGTTGTAGGATCCTCTTGGCCAATCATAACATAATTTGGGGAGTTTGTCTACTGTAGCAACCTCTATGATCATTGTTCATTCATAGTTTCAGGTCTAGGAACTTCCTCTCCTCCCTGATATTTTTCCTTTTTTTAATAAGTAACCTATGCTAAGGTTCATTACACATTATAAAGCTAAATTCAATGATAAAATGTAGTTCAAGACTATTGTTTGAACCTGCAGCAAATGCACAAAAAATCTCCCATCCTAAGAACTCCATTTGCACACCCAGCTTCCCACACTTTGTAACTCATCCTTAAGACTGCCTTATGATTACAACAAATCACATAAATCAACTGAGATATTCCAAGCACTATCAAGACCTAGCATTAGAGACCTTGGGATAGTATTCTGCAATCTGATTGTGGAATATTTCCTTTCAAGATAGGTGATACACCTATGCATTACCTATGTTGAGAAGTGCATAAAAAACACATCAATAGAACCATGAAAAAATCTATAAAATCTGAAAAGGTTGCATTCTTAGCCCTCTGAAAAGTGGCACCTACATTTGTTAAGCCAAATGACATCCTTACATATACATAACTTCTCCAGGGAGTAGTGAATGCAGTCTTATAGTGTTCAAACTCATTTACTTTTACTTGGTTATAATTGTAAAATCCATCCATCAAAGATAGTAACTCGCAACGAGTTACCTTTTGTAACATAGATTCCATATTCATCAATGGATATTTGTCCTTTAATGATGATATGTTGAGATTTCAAAAATCCAAACATAACCTTATATCACCATTTTTTTTCTAACTGGCACCAAATTGGATGACCATGAAGAATTCCTAATAGGTTTTAATGATACCAACATATCTTAGCTTCATCAGTTCTTCTTGCATCTTAGGAGCTAAGGTAGGAATAATTTCTATTTGCTTGTGTCTAAAAGGCTTAGCATCTTCCTTCAGAGGAATCTCATGCTGAAATAATTCATCTCTAAATGGCTTCAAGTCATCATATGACCAGGCAAAGACATTTCTATATTTTATTAGTAAGGGAACCAACATTGACTTAATATTAGGTTTCATTTTCTTTCCTACATATACCTTTTTAGGGGCATTTTTCAGTCCCCAAATTCACCTCTTCCATATCATTTGGATGAGTAGAAATTGTTTTAACCTTGCTCCTATCTTATCTATCAAATACCCTTGGGGATTTTATTTGTCTTTAGTTGGATTATCTCTTTGCCAAAAACCATATCCTTACAATCAATTTTTTCCACAAATGCCCCAAAATCAATCTTTTGACCTTCATATTCATCTACCCAACTCAAAACTTTAAGAGTATCTTCATCATCATTGAAAATATACCAATTGTGCACATTGTCAGGAATTGAAGGCCTTGATTATATCTCAACCTTTGAGATACCCACAAAATTTATATCATCTAGTCCCAAGGAAATATTAGAAACTAAATCTACCACTCCATTCTCTCCTCTCTCCATCCAATTGATTCCAAAAGCATCAAACTACTCTATGGAATCCCAAACAACATTTATGTACTGCTTTAGTCTATTGTTTTTGCAAGAATATTTGGCTCTTACTTGAGATATCACTAGCTCAGAATCACCAATTACCATCAAATTTTTTATCCCATGATTCTCATCCAACCTTAACCCCAATAACAGTGCTTCATATTCTGCCACATTATTTGTGTAGACAAAAGACAAAGTGAAAGAGAATTTTTATGTGTTACTACTAGGCGACACCAATAGTATTCCTGCACTAGATCGTTCCTTGGAACTTGCATCATCAAAATATATTTTCCATAATCCATCCTTATTGGATAACTTTTTTACTTAATTATCGATAGGTGAAGGGTGCCTATCAATTTATCTTGGCACTTCTTCCACCTTGAAGTCACTAATATTAGTATCAATAAAAATAATTGCATCATCTTCAGGAGCATGCTCCAACATATGTGGCACATTTGGTTCTCTTACCACTTGTAATCCTTTCCATCAATAGGAAAGGTGGCATAGGACATGTCACACTGCATACTACTTCCCACTAAAGCACTCCATTTTCTAGATAGTAACATCTCATAATCAGGGATATCTACAACCACCGCACTCATCTTTAATTTTATTTGTCTTGATATGTTTCCAATCTATAATGGATTTCATTAATCACACCAGTGATATGGACTTCTCTTCAATCCATAGCATAGCACTAACCATGAGTGCTATCAAATTTTCATCCCAATGCCTCAATGATCATTGCTAGCATAATATTGTTGGACGCTCCAAAATCAATAATACACTTTTTTAGAAAATTTACCTCAACAATCATTGTAAGGAAGAATAGATCTATCTTCCTAGCACAATCTATTACTAAGTTTCCTAGAAAAATATGGGATTTCAGTAATTACTCCCTCTACTTCTTTATATTTATTTTCCTTTTCACTTACTTTGGGTGGAGTGTGGACCACTAATTCAACATGATCTGTAGTAGCACCATTGAGAAGGGCTACTGCATTTTATTTGTGTTCATCAATCCTCATCATCTCGAGGAAAGGAACAAAAACCTCCACTTGGCTAAGTAATTGAAACATATCAACAAGAGTGTACCTAGGTGACTCAAATAGAAGCATACCTTGTTTTGTACCAATCTCCTTCTATTAATTTTTTTTGTCCTTGACTTTAGGTTTAACATCTTCTCTTACAACATCATTACTCTACCTTTGTGTCTTTGTCTTAGTAGCAAGGGTCTTGAGCTCTCCCTCTATTTTTGGTTTATCAACCTTTTTATCCAAACTATTATCTCCCCAACCCTCCTTAGCTTTGACTACTACTACTTTACTATAAAAAAAATTATCTTTGCCTCGTTGTTCCTTGATGAGAAGACCAACAAGATTACCTTGTTCACCATAAACTGTCCTATTTTTGAGGTGATATGAGCTTCTGGATTGAGAATCCAAAGCCACTATATATCTTGCAATCTCTTCATCTAAAGGTCTTCTCAAGGACACATCATCTTCTATTGCTTCCAAATTATATACTTCATTATCACTATCCATATCCTCATCTAAGAGAACCTTCTAGTGATATGTACTAGAAATTTTCCTTTGGTCATCTACATCCATTTCATAAGACTCTATATCATATGAGCATTCATTTTCAACAAAATTTGAATCATCCACAATTATAATTACATCAATATCCTCCTCACTTGGTTGGTCATATTCCTCAGGTATGTCTTCATCAAATTAAACCATATGTGCAACTACACATTTATGAGGAGAATGTGGCATCTGAAAAACCATACACCAAGGAGCTTCATTAGCGAAATTCCATGAATTTTTGAGGAAAGGATCCTGAGGAACCTTTCTTTGAGTATTTCTCTAGTTTTTACGGATGGAATTCCCATTATGCTAGTTGGTATTATATGGGTGATCTTGCAATCGAGGAGGTCTTTCATTCCTATGATAATTTTTTGACTAAGTGTTATCTTGCTTTACAACCTTGTCATTCATGTTTTTCATGAAGTTTCCAATCTTATCATCAAGAGCACCTCCTTTATCACCAGAATTCATATCCTCCTTTTTTGGATTTCTGAGATTCTTTGCATCATCTCTTCTTCCAACCTTAATATTTGTGCTACTGATGTTATCAATATGGAAAACCACCTTATAAGCCTCTCTTAATGTTTGAGGATTCTTATCAAGTAAGTAGTAACTCATCTTTACATCAAAGGAATTGCAGTAGTTCACCAAGCACACATTATCATTCAATTGTAGATGGGGAGGCAATATTTTCATAGCCTTTTGGAACCTCATATTAAAATTAGTTATAGACTCATTTGAACCCTTAGAAATTTTATTAAATTGATTCAAAAACTACCTTGAATATGTCTTATCACCATATTTCTCCCTAAAGACCCTTTTAAATTATTCCCGAGAGCCAATACTCTTGGCAAGAAAACTCTTGTACCATTCTCAAGCATCTTCAATAAGTGAATGCATAAAAAACTTCATCATTACATCCTCTTCTTCTACCTCAAAATAATCCATGACATTATCAAAATATTTGAGATGATATTCACCACTTACAACATTATTTCCATAGAATCTGACTAATGTAGGCCTAAAATCCTTTGGAAAAGTGTTAGAATAGCCAATTATTCCAACAAATCATAACTATTGATACCTCTCTACTTGGATTGGTCTCCTAGTATGTCGGTCTCTATGAAAAAATTTAGGCTCATCATCTTTTTTTATTAGACTGAGTCTTATCCTTACCTTTTCTATCTCAATTATTTTTACCACCTCCCTTCCTTTCTTCCTCTTCATCTTTAGAATAAGAATCTTTACTATTTCCATTTCCTCCTCCACCACCACCACCTTGATCTCCACCATCACTTCCACTAGTTCACTATGTCTCGTAGAATTTTTCTTATGTGATTGACTATCAATATGTCCAAAGTTTGAAGCCTCTGGAGTTCAAGTGGAGATATTAAGAAAGGAAATCTTCTTAGCTATTTCTACATTGGCAACTTCTATTTCATCTTTCTTTAAATATTATTTTAGTTTATCATTCTCCAACTGCAATTTCGAGATCTCATGGATTGGGGGTGCAAAAGATGGGGTAGGATCAATCTTAACATTTCAGTTTGTGATATTAGCAGATCAAGTATTGGTTTTGAAAGTATTGAAGGTAGTCTTCTTTGTTTGATCAATGGGTTTCTTCACATGATCTATAAATGATGACTTCTTAGCAGTAGCAGAAGTATCTAAGGATTTATAGTTGCAATAGATGTGGTATAGGTATTAGTAGTAGAGGTCCCCATTTGGACTATTCCCTTATGAATTTCAAGGGTAATGCTAGCAATCAACTTAGAGACATTTTTAGTGAAGGCCTTCCGCCTAGCAACATCTTCTCTCATTTTCTCTATTTTTTCTTTTCAAGCATACCTCTCAAGATGCTTAGCTCTAATCCTATCTTCCTTCTCTTTCAACCCCTTCTATCTTTTCCCTTATTTATTAAGCCTAAGTTCTTCCTCTTCTAAGGCTTGCATGTTTTTGTCAATATCTTCTTCATTTTCCAACACATCTCCAAGCTCACTTGGCACAAGAGTATAGTAGGTCTGATCAATTGGGTCTTCCTCAAGGGCTATTTGCACTTCTAAATTATGAGATTCACCCCTTGGCTTGAAATTCCTTCCATTAAAATAGACCCAACTCCAAGGGTCAAAGATTTTGAGAACTTCATATCCTTGTCTCAGAATTTCGATCTATCTTCTCCTCTTGAGACATCAAATTCATTTTAAAAAACTTGCCCAACTAGAAAAATTCTTTGATCTACCCTAGACACTTAAAATTCATGTGACATCTCTTGGGTATTTTCACTATTTACTCCATTAGTAAAAGTAGGAGATGCTTCAACAAGGGATTCAACAAACTTACCCGATTTAGCATTTTTCTTCACCCATGTTGGTTGCTTATCCTTTGCAAGGTTAGACTCCAATTTCTTCTCCAGATTCTTTTTTGTATAGCTCCTAGTCTTCTTCATGGTGTAAAACAATATGTTAGAATTCTTCTTCTCCCATTCTCTTTGAGATTTTATCTTTTCACTAGTAAGTGAGACTTCAGAGTCACCACCCAAAATGTTGGAAATTAAAAATTGATTATATTTTGACTTGGTATTTGTAACTTTAGACAAGAATCTGAACATAGCCTAACATAAATTGAATTAAAGGACTAACACCTAACGCATAAGACTGGATGCTAATTTTATACTTAAACCCTTCTAAAACACTTATTCCTCAAAAAGTGAAGAACAAGAATGTACTCCACTCTGACTATACAAGATCTAAACTAAAGACTTTAGACTTAGACGTCCCTAATGGAGTCACCAATCTATTGTTTATTTTTTAAGAACCAAGTTTATCTTCAAAATTACCTATGGAATTTGTCATTTCCAATGATTATTAATCTAAAGGGATCAACCAATGTACGAGTAAAATCTGCAAAACTTTCAATCCTACACTTTGGGCTCTGTGAAACCTAGGAGGGTGATCCCACAATGTATAATCAACAATTCATACGACCAATATTTAAATACATTTTCAACAATAGATACTGCTCATATAACCACTCAACAATGTAATATATTGAAAATCTTGGAAACTCTTTTAGTAATGTACTACACTTGCAGTATGAGAATAAAAAAACTCAGCATAACAACATTGGTAATGCATTCAAAAGATTTGTAAATAAAGAGTTATTTTCTGATGAATTGATTGGGAAACTGTATTATGAATATTTTACTTGAACCAATGCCTTCTCCTAAACACGAAATCAATAATAACCTATGAAACCTAATAAAAATTATTCGTATAGCAATGTATAAGCTTCAAGAAACACTTCATTATAGTACTCCCATATTGCTTTGTAAACCACCTCTTCTTACAGATATCCTAGCATATAATTCTTATGAATCAAAAACTTCATTCAAGTGTTTCTACTAGTTCCTTGAACTCATTAGCAAAAATGAAATCACACAACCACTAGAAGCAATGCATATGAACAAAAATATCCTTGATTATATTATTCATAATTCATAACACACATACAAAGGAGAGAACATGGCCATGAAATTAACACCACCTTGCTTCATATTTTCTAGCTTATTATCAAAATTACATATGTAACTACACAGTCAAAACCTAAGACAAAACAAAACTTAAAATATGCTTTACATTCCTTCTACAATTCACTATTTCAATTGCAATGCGACGAACCCCACTTTCTAGTCTTGAATTCCTTCTTATAGAAATTAAGGAGAAAACAAGCTTCGGACAAGAAAACACACACGTCACCATACTATTGGCCCATTGTAACATATATTCCTTTTTAAGTTATACTCGAGATCTCAAACAATGGGAATAAACATGAGACAAAATTAACCCACATTCATCTATGAAGATCCAGTCCCACCATAAAAAGGAATTTTTTTTTATTACAACAACTTCAAAATATCCTCCACATGCTCAGAAAGTGTTTTCCACGAGCAACCCCAGTCATCAAAATTAAAAAGTATGAAAAGAAAATAAAGATACAAAACTGATTTATCCATGTCAGCATTTGTGCCACTAGCTTTCAAGCTGAGGAGAAAACAATACTTTTGCAATACTTCATCAAAGGCCTAATCTATACTATTTTCAAGCTATGCATTGTTATTCTCCTATCTATTATTCATCATATCCATTACCATCCTCTTACAAGCTTACTCAGTTTAGGGTATGTGCAGGATCATCATGGAAAAAATAGGCCCTTAAGTGGCAATAAAAAGACAAAAAATCAGAGTTAGACAACTTAACGTAAAATTTTGAATAAGCTATCTATATTATTTCAGAAAACTATAAAAATAGAATATGTAGAAAATTGAATCTAGTTTCTAAACTACTAGACCTTTATTTAAAAAAAAAATCTATTTGGTGAAAATTTGAAATTTCAATGGAGTAGTATTTAAATCTCAGGGTAAAAATAAGAAGTAGGTGTCTGTCTAACCACCCTAACCACAATAAAATGATAATATTTTTTAATAAGCTTGTAGATGTAAGTAGAGGACTCATTTCCCGATGTGATGCATATTTTTTAATAATTTCTTTCCAAGTAAATAATTAATTATGAATTTTTTATTGCAACTTTTAAAAAATATAAAATCTCGTCTGTCTAGCCACCTTAACTTGGTCAAAAATTCATGAAATTCATTTTTTAATTTTTTAATCATATAGTATGCAAAGCATAGAATTTGACGCATGTTTCGGATTCAAAAAATTTGATAGCATTTGAAAGTTATAGATGTTTTCAATCAACCTATCAATCAGGACATTATTCGTAATTCTAATAAAAAATGAATAATAATTATTTATTAAATTCAAAGTAAAGCATATTTTATATTGGTGAAAAGCTAAGAATCTCCTCTAAAAACCCTTTTCGTTTCATCAATTTTGAGTAAAAAAAAGTCATCAGCCACATGGACCATCATATGGCTTACATATCGCCACTTTTTGGCCCATCATGATCCTGCACATAACCTTTATTTCTCCAACCATGTGATGTACTCATCCTCAGTTGGCCATTTTGCATCCAGAATCTTATGCACTTTCACATGGTGCTAAGTGTACCTAGCATCAATTAAGGCCCTGGCCTCTTTGACAAAAGTATCCATTCTTGTTTCAATCTCCACCATTATATCAATATGTGGATTCATCATGGTGTAATCATATATAGTTAATGTCATCTTAGCCAATGTGAGCATCTCTCCCAAATCATCTTTCCACTTCTTAAACTGCTTTAACTCACCTTTGTGATTCAATATCTCAACCATATGATGCTTGTCCATTTCCTTGAATGCATTTATCTTGCTTTGGAGCTGCATCCCTAGCTTCTCATCAAAATTTATTATCTCATTCACCAAGTCAATAACTTTCAATATTCTAGGAATTTTTGTAGGTTCTTTAGGATCTTCTTCAATTTTAGGTATCATTTATTTTAAAGCACCTACTCTAGTACTCGATTTGCTCCATTCATTCTTGAAGGCTTTTTGAACTTGTGAATACTTTATGTTTGCTTCATGGATTCTCTAATAACTAGCCCATACATCATCATCCTTATTGACCAATTTGGGCACTCTATATATTAATACATCTTCAAAAAATTCATTCACCACCTTTACAGTTTCAATTTTGGCTTTCTTGACACTTTCCTTTTTTTTCTTTAACTGCTTATTTAAACCATTGATTCTTAAGACAAATGTCTCCCTATCTTGTGTAGATAAATCAAAAGAAGAGAATGGAAAAGATATTTTATTTACTGATTGGTTAGCCTAAAGAGTGTCTCTCATCATTTTTATTTCATCTAAGGCCTTATTGTATTCCTTGACCATGGAATCATACTTTTTTTGATTTATTTTTTATGTCGCTACACTAAGCATTGTAGCATGAGCAGTTAGTCTAGCAACCTAGATAGGTGTTATATCTATGGACCTTTTCACTGCCAAGGAACTGATGACCTCTTCAATAGGCCCAACAAGCTCATGTTTTCCAATATCAGGTGTCATGGAACAAATTTCAAGAGTATGCAACTTCAGACTATATCTAGACCCAAACACCTTATCTTCAATATATTCCCCAAGTATTGAAGCCTAAGGATATCCTTTTATAGCATCAAGTGAAATCTTAGAGGTGATAGTGCACCCTGGTAATAGCATTAGTACACTATCAATAACAACTTTCCTAGCCTCAGCAGGAGTGATAGGTGCTATCTCATCCATGATCTTCTCTTCCTATACCTTCTCAACCTCTTCTTGTTGAGAAGGCTCAACACTAGCCCTAGCTTGTTAAAGCATCTCTTTTATCACTTTGCTCCCCTACTGAATGATCAACTCCTAGAATTCCTTAGATTGCACAAACTTATCATCTACAAGGAATTCATTGCAATCCTTAATCCTAGGCTCATAATCATTCTTCTAATCATACTACCATTGGATCATCCTATATTGTGGAGCCTTAGAATCAAGAGTATCTTTAGTATTAGGGGGAGGGAATTTCTTCTCTACCTCCCCATCATCAGAAGCATGTTTGACCATTTTCTCCACCTCAATTACCTAGACACTCTCCTTTTCCACATCAGTCGGCTGCTCTAGAATATCCATAGCCTAAGATTTTTGTTCTAAGAGAGCTTGCTCTCTCTTAATAGCCTCCTTTACCTTTGCTTTGAATTCATCATTTGAGTAATCCCTTAGCTTTACAAAATCTCTTTCAAAAGGATCTTCAATTTCATCATAATGACTTACATAGAAGGCATTAATCTTCAAAATGCAATCTTCAATTTCCATTATGGATGTCCATTCCGTCTTTCTAGATATAATAACCTCATTACTTGTCAAGTTCCTCAATACATCATCTATGTACAAGAACTAATGATAAATTCCATATAATTTTTTCTCCCTTCTCTTTGTAGAAACATTGAAACACTCTAGGCCAAAAACCCTAACCTTGTCAACAGGTAGTTTGAGATTATTCACCATTGAGGTTTCACCACAGTACCCTTCTGAGGCTTTCTTAACATTTCAAAATCCATAAAATAAATTTTCTACATCCACTCCATAATATCCAATATGTCAAAAATATACATGGGAAAGTGGTGTGGTGCCATCTTGGAGCCATAATCTCTAGTCAGAGTATACTCTGAGTGCAGACACCAATCTACCCAATTGTGATGCTAATTTAACCCTGTCACCTCCTTTAGACGCATAATATGTTTGATTGATGAAGAAAGCCTATGAATAGGTGCCACACCTAAAATTTACAGAATACCATACCTAATAATATTAGTAAACATCAAATAATTGGAATTGGAAAAATGTTGGTCCCAAATACATGTCCACATTTGGACAGGGTATGTGCAAGATCATCATGGAAAAAATAGGCCCTTAAGTGGCGATGAAAATTTAGAAAATAAGAGTTAGGAAACTTGACGTAAAACTTTGAATAATTTATCTATATTATTTCAAAAATATGTAAGAATAGAATCTATATAAAATTGAATGTAGTTTGTATTTTTTAAAATCTATTTGGTGAAAATTTGAAATTTCAATGCAGTAGTACATAAATTTTAGGCAAAAAATAAGAAGAAGGTGTCTATCTGACCACCCTAACCAAAATAAAATGATGAATATTTTTTTATAATATTTTATATATAAGTAGAGGACTCATGTCCCGATGTGATGCATATTTTTTTTTTTTTTTAAATTCCAAGTAAATAAATAATTATGAATTTTTTATTACAACTTTTAAAAAATATAAAAAATCCTATGTCTGACCACCTTAACTTGGTCAAAGCTTCATGAAGTTCTTTTTTTTTTAACATCCTATAATATGTGAAGCATAGAATGTGATGCATGTTTCAAATTCAAAAAATGTGATACCATTTGAAAGATATAGATGTTTTTCAACCAGCCTATCAATCAGGACTTTAGTCATAATTCAAATAGAAAATGAATTATAATTACTTATTAAATTCAAAGTAAAGAATAATTTATATTGGTGGAAATCTAATAATCTCCTTTAAAAACCTTTTTCATTTCATCAATTTTGGGTAAAAAAAATTCATCAGCCACATAGGCCATCATATCACTTACATATCGCTGCTTTTTGGCCCATCATGATCCTACACATACCCAACAGGAAAAAAATTATTTTCATTGTCCCTCAACCTTAACTTCAATTTCCTTTACCAATTATAATCACTTTCAAATAGAAGCAATGAAGAACCTCCCTCTATAAATTGATGAAATCTTAATGCATTTTTTCTACAACAAAAGAAACATAATCAAAACCAGTATTCTAATTTTTCCCTTATATATCCAGTGCCATTACCAATAAGTCAGGAGCTATCCTTGCCTCAAAACTTTGAGCTAGAACCTAATTCTGGCAGTAATATGTGTTCTTATAATAATCTACAAACTCTTCACATTCAAAGGGCTCAATATTTTTAGAGAGAAATCTCTCCTTGCTTTTTTTATGTCGAACCAACAATCGATTTTTGTATGAAAATTTGTTACGCTCATCTTCACCATATAGACTTGCATGCTTGATTTCTATAGTAAAATTGTGATTCAATCCAAATACCTCCACCATCTTACCCCTTGTTACTTCAAGGATTACATCTCTATTTTTGCTTTTTATTTTTATGTCCACAAGATCATAATACTTGGTAAATTCCATCATTACATCCACCTCTACAAATAAATTGGGTACCACTAGCATCCCAAGGTTGAGCCCCCATAAGTAAAATGCCAAATTCCTAGAATACCTCCTATTAAAGGCATATTTGAACAACTTCCACGCACTCTAGGGATGAGCTAACTCTCCAATTTCACCAGTAGTGTCAATTAGTCTACTTGTTAAAGCAACATGGCCCGTGGGTCTCTTACCAATTTGTGACCCACTGTCTTTTACTTCATCAAACGAACTTTCCATAAATATCTCCTAAGTTTTTTTTGCACCTCTTGACATTATGGACACAATAAGGGTACTTGGTGTGGGGTTTGTCACTGCATGTGGCTCCTTCTCAGCCATGGATGAAACATCCTGGTTTTTGAGCCTCTTAATTCTCTTCTTGTTTGGTTTTATCTTCAGCCTAATGCTAGATTCACTAGGATTTGGTTCACTCATATTTGCAATGTGGTGGGACTAGGGTTTACAATTTTATTAATTGAAAAGACCCACCCAGTTTCCTTAAAACCCAAGGCACAAATTATTGAGCAAAAAAATCCCAAACCTTATATAATATATATCACCCCAATTGTAGATGCTTAAGTAAATAAACTGTAAGAAAATTATCTCCAAATTCCCCACAATAACTTAGAAAAGCACAAATCAACACTTTTGACATGAAGAGATACACAATTTTCTTACCCAGGTGAATAACTAACACCAATGCTACTATGATTTCCTTGCTTGAATTCTTCACACCATTTATTTAGCTTTTGGTTTTCTTCTCTGCTCCTAAGAAGTTTTGAATGTGTAGGAAACAAGCCAGCCACTTTCTTTATCGCTGGGAAATAGAACGTATCACCATAAATATTTGATAAAAAGCTTGCACGAGTGAAATGACATTTAGTTGTTCATATTTAAAAACTAGCCATTGGTCATTATGTTTTAAAACCACATCAACAGTTTTCCTCCACCTCTCTATTTTCTTTTCTACCTTAAATGATGTCATCGAGACGCTGCCACATTTTCTTTGACCTAGAAGCCATCGCTCATCACTAATGCATTTCATTTTTCACAAGTCCTATCAGCGATGAAAGAATCCACACAATTAAATCTCAGTCGTCGAATCTAAGACTCATCCTTGATCATGATCCCCTTATCCATCACACATCTTTGATTTATTCTTTATTCTCCAGATCACACAAGCAACGGTTGATAAGGTGATAGAACAATATTAAGACACATGCGCCTGTGTGAAAATCAAAGGTACAAGATATATCACTCACAAGAGCATCTCATATCAGTGAAAGAAATTTTGAACAAATTACCTCATCACTCATCACTAATTTGAAACTCAAATCTTAAAATAGATCTATGATGAGTGATAGGAGAAAATAGAAAGAGCACCAACGCCATTGTGTATCACTAATCCATATTACAAAATACATGAGAAATTAGCCATACAAGAGATACCAACGATAACATACAGAAAAAGTGAGACATATCAATAATTCAACACCGAAAATTCAAAACCTATCCACAATGCACAAAATCAAAGAGACACCACTCATCGCTCATCACTCATTTGAATTCACATTTCAAAATCTATCAACGATGAGTGATAAAGGAGATGGTGAATGTGACTTTAAGTGAAAATATTTAGCATGTTCTTGTATGTTGTTTTGAAAAGAGGAACTACCTAGGACAACAAATAAAAGGCCTTAGTGAACATTAAAACATATATTTCAAAGGATGTAAAGGCCAAACAAGTTTAGTCGCTAAACCTTGTAAACTAAAATAATTTCAGACCTAGGCACAAAGGGCCAATAATTTCATGAGCTCTAACCACATAAGATGTTTTAACATGACCGCAGATGGGAAATAGAAGGCCAACAATGAATTAGAGATATGACAAGGAGGAAAGCTTGAGATTTATTTTAAAAGGGTTTTAAGTAACATAAAACCCTATAATAGTGATAATAAATAAAACCCTAAGCCCCTAGGATGGGTTCATCAAAAATAAAATTGCAGGGTGATAAATGGAACAAAATTCATGGGTTCCATCAACTACCAAACTCCTCAAGACTTGCTAGAGGTGGTCAATGTAATACTATAGACCATGAGTGAGTGACTCTTAGAGCTACTTTGTGATAGTACAACCTTGATCTCACTTCTAAGATAAAATTTAGCTTCAACCATTCCTATAATATTCTATAACTGATCTCTTTAGGCGCGTACCCTACCAAGCCTCAAACACTAGATATTTTTCATCCTCCTCATCATTCAAGTCACTTAGTGGGATGTCTAAAAATAGTAGAATGAGTTATGTCCTATGGCTTGGCATCACTATGCATCAACCTAAGATAGGTTAGTTGAGGGAGGGGAACCCCTTGAGTGTGATTGAATTGACTTGTGACTCAATCATAATAAAAAAGCATCACAATATAATCATAGCTACCAACAGAGAAGAAATCATGCTACTTCCTCGCTAGCTATCATAATAGGATTTTCTAAGGCTATAAGGCCCTATAGTGTCTCCAAATTATTTCCACAACAACTAATCATTTGAATGTAATGTGTCAATATAGCACATCTTTCTACTAACATGGTCTCTTCAAAGGATAGCAAAAGTCTTGAGGATAGGTCCATGAAACCTCTATGAGGTATCATGTGGGTCATATGTAAGTGATGTACTCAAATTCCTAGACCTAAAGGAGAGTGTACATATCATCAAACTTTGTGTCTCATAATGGACATATTGTCCAAGATCATATAGTATAGGTCCACTACCATGGTTTTCCCCTAGGAAAACACAATATTTCACTCCTCCATCACTCGTATAGAATGAATGGGGCCCGCATAAAATTTTGTGCATCATCCATCTAGTGTGACCACCGGTGCTATACTAGTGATCATAATCTAACAATTAATTAGAATCTCAGTACCTCCATATAGTAGCCAATGCAGCTTAATTTGGCCCTTTCCATCCTATGACATATTATGGTCTATGTAATAACACTGATTAGTTAGGATCTCCTTCGAGGTCCTCCCCTCATCATGGAAAATATTCCTATCCCAAATGAGTATTTAAAGTATATGATATAAATCATCCAATATCACCATAATCTCTCTTAATGATAGATGAAAGGTAGAGGTATCAGTATCCAATCACTCCATGAGTTCCATCAACATCTCATCATGGTATCTCATGGAGACCATGGTGTATACCTAGAATAAATCGACAAAACATAGATGGCATTGTTATAGAACTGAGAGTAGTTGGTCCCAATCACAAAGAAGTGTATATATAATTGGCCTCACATGTGCACTCACATATGTAGTGGACCCTATAATTTCAACACAAAAATGGGGTTATCTGATTACTATGATTTTATTTATAAATCAAACTAAAGTAGATTACATTTTTTGGAAACCTATCCCTAGTCAAATGCACCCATGCTAATTAGAGGAACCCATGTTGGTCAAGGGTGCCCATGTTTGTTTAGGGCACCCATGTCAATCTAGGGCATCCATGTTGGTCACAGGTGCCCTTAGGGGTCTAGGGTGTCCATGTTTGTTAGGGGTGCCCCATTTTATCAAAATTCATTAAAAAGTACATCAAAAGAGCTCCTACCTATAGGAAAGTGAAAATGTAATGTACCTCTTATATTGGTTTCCCTTGAATGTAATATTCTCTCTCAGGGCCTCAAGCCTCACTGTGTGATATGGTCATCATTGCAACATTTTCACTCCTAGGAATATTTAGATTAGTTCTCAATGCTCTCAAAATATAAAAGTTAAAATGAATAGAAAAAATGGTAAAATTTTTATAACATGGCCAAATTTTATAATCTTACTCATACTTTGTTATCTTAAATTAAGCATAAATTGGGCTTGTGAGCTCCAAATTATTTTTCATATATTGCATTGGAATTTCATTTTTATCCTCATTTATGGTGTATTCTTATCATTACTTGGTGTTATGTAACTATGACCCTAACACAATAATTTTCATCAAAACCCTAATATATTCGATGTGGTGAGATAGTTGCCCTATTTTAACCTCCATAAAGTAAGGAAAAACAAAGGGTATACATATACCCTTGATTTTAGTACCCTTATAATTATTAGAATAACACATTTATTTGTATGTGCAGGATGATTTTGAATTCCTAAAAAATTAGTTTTGCAAGATGCGGTTCCTAAGGTTGTGGTTTACAAGTTACTACATTGGGGGCTTCATTCTCTTTCTTGGTGAATTTTATACATCCTCTAAAATATCATTTCTAGTATCCTTTTATGATATGATTTACTTTCAATAATTTAGCTTGTATATGCATGTAGTGTCATATGGATGCTAAAGTGGGGGCTAAATATAATAATGTAAATTATAATCCCTTTAAGATGTAAGTACAATTTAATGCTCTATTTGGAAATTAATTTAATAACCTCTTCATTAGTGTATTTTAGACATTCCCTAGCCTTGACCTTTCTTATTGAACCACCAAGAATATATGCAAATAAGGGAAAGAGGATTCCCCAATTAGGCTCCTAGGGTTTTTCACCCAGGAGCTCTTGATGGTGAAATGAGCTCTCTTTCCACTTTGGTGATATTATTTTTGGGTGATTTCATTCAAAGGATTAAGGGTTTTGGGGGTTTATGAGGTGTGTGCAAAGGTGTTGGAAACAAATGAAATAAAACTATCTATTGAATGTAAACTATTGAAATGTAACTATGTTAAAATATACATTGTGATATAAAGGTATGTCAAAAATAACCTAAGAAATTTATACACTAAACTATTACAAGAATAAATGGAAATGAAGGGGTGAACACTTGGAATCTTGTAGGAGATGGAAATGTTGTTGAATCCAATGTTTAGGCTGAAAGGGACACTTGTGCCAAGTTGGGCAATCTAATCCCTTCTTTGGCAAATTCTCAAAACTAGTTTAGAGCCCATTTGAGCCAAAAGGGTATCCAGATCTACCATGATTTTTGGAAAATACCTTCAGTGGGACTAGGTCGCCCAAAGTGGCAAACTAGTCCTCTTCTAAATTTCTATGCACTAGAAGATGGGATCCGACGCCTTTTGTTTGTGTTTCCTACTTCTTCAAGTGTCTGGTCCCGAAAGTTCAAAATATGACCTATAATTGTCTTCCAAGTTGCAACTAGGGTTTCTTCAACCCTAATGAGCTTGGATGATTTTTAGGATGATCTTCCACCTTGGTCCTTTGGAAAATATTCCTACAAGACTTGAAAAACACACAAAATAAGGAAAACTTGTTGAATGTTAGGGATTAGGGGTTTGCCTTAGTCAAACCCCTTTTGAGTAATCAAAGCAAATGGAGATATAAAATTAAAGAAGCATGAAATAAATGAGTGAGAGAGAGTTGTTACCTTTCCATGATGGATGATCTTGTGTTGCAACAATGGTTCAACCCTTGAATGCCTCTTGAGGGATGTCTTGTTTTCTTGGAAGTACTCAAACCCTAGCTGGCTTGAGAGGAAGAAGAGAAGAGAGATTGAGAGGAGAGATGAAAATGAGGGTAATTAATGAGGAATTAGGGTTTTGGAGATTATTTATACAATTTATGCCCTAATTTTCCTGAAATAACATCATATTGACCGACTTTAGGGTTTTAGAGACCTAAATCCCAATAGAAATTAAGTTTAAATTAAAGATTATGCCACATGGGACTGGGTCACCCAAGGTGGCAACCTATTCCACCTGGGAATTTTTAAGTTGTTGTCGGTAATTATTATGCAATTATTTATGTTCTTCGGGATTGTCTCAATAAAGCATGCTAAGATAGGTTTTGTATGATGATTAAGGGGTCATTATAGGTTGATTAAGTGATGACAAGCCTAGGAGATCATGAAAATTTCTTGCAACACTTTATCACAAGGCTTGGAAATGGGTAAAAATGGGCTCAAAATGGTCCAAAGTCCATAGTCAAAGGTCCAAATGAGCGAAAAGTGACCAAGTCCTCACTTTTTGGTGACACATTTAGCCCCCACTTTAGTGAGAGGATGAAATTTCTTCAAAATCACACTAAAGTAGCCCAATGGAGATAACAAATAATGATGAAGAAGAAGAACATGAAAGATGAAGGAGGTAGTCAATCCCCCAAGGATTTGAGATTCCAAGTCAAGTTGACATTAATGCAAAATATATTCAAGGGTGAATGCATAACAACAAAAATGAGATACATGATCATGCAATGACAAGGTTGAGTGTGAAGAGAATGGAAAGGGTGAAAAATAAGTGCTCACTTTGGGGCCATAGAACATCAAGTTTTCCATGGGGTGAGTAGTCCCAAAAGGTGAGAAACATACACATGGTTGGTATGTACTCACAAAGGTGGCTATGTGGAAAATCATGTTGTTTGTTGGGCTTCCCGCTTTACCATACCAAAGTTATACCTCATGATAACTTTGATAAGTCACCACAAAACGAAGTGATATTTTGAAATGATTTTGTTTCAAATGGATCTTGCTTTGTTCATGCAATGTATCATCTTAAGGAACATTATGTGCAATGCTTCCAAGATAGGAATTATGCAATTGTACTCATCTTGTATACAAGAGAGGCGAGGGATCATCTCATATGCAAAAGAGGAAAAATGAAGATGTCTCATCCTAAACAACATTGTGTGTAATGTTTTCAAGAGAAGGAATCCCAAGAAAAATAAAATCACACAATGAAATTTGAGTGGTGATGTATGCCCCCACTTTAAAGGAATTGTGAATCATCGTACTATGAACAATTTCTTTAAATTAGAGAAGAAGAGGGAAGGGACATGAGAGCTTCTTCGAAAAGCCCTATGCCGAGTCATATGGTTCCTAAAATCTATGTCATGAAGAGGGGTGTATGTCACATGTGAGTCAATCTTAAGACATGTCGTCCACATCCCAAGCTTTCTCTTATATGTTCATGAAAGGTTAACGACAAGTCGTAAGAGACAACGACAAGTGACATACAAGGTAAAAAGGCTTAACCAACCTCTTGCCCCCACTTAGTGCAGAGCAAGAGTGAGCCAAAAGGATTGAGGGAAAGGTAAGGTTAGAGTGAAAATTCAGTATCCATTAAGGGAAGGAGGTGTCCCCATAGAAGGGAGAGTTCCAAGCTCCTTAAGATGTTGAATTTTGTTGCTCAAGTCCTTACACTCATTAGTGTGATGACCATGAACTCGGTCGAAGGCACAAAAGAAATTTTTGTTGGAAAATTTCTTTTGAGTGTGAGGAGGAAGGGAGATCAAGTAATCTTAGAGGAGTCTCAACAATATGTTCTCTTGATCAGGGGGAGAAGGTGATTCATTGGTTGGAAATAAGGATGGATCTTGCTTAGTAGAGGATGGCATACCTATGCAAGGCTCTATAGATTGTGAGATATTATACACTCTCTTAGAGGAGTGTGTAACATATAATCTAGAGGAGGATGCAAGATGACATGGGTAGTAAGCGAAGAGTCCTTTGGTGGTGTCAAAGGATCACTTTGGAAGATTGGGTTGGAACCTAGAGGAGGGATATGGTTGATGTTGGAAGAAGGTTTGATGATTTCGATGAAAGGGGAAAATCCAAGACCATGGGTGGATGTTTACGTATGAGACTCGATAGGGTTGCGGATTCCTTGTTCATTAGCACCATAACCTTGTCCGCTATAGCCAAGTTTCTTCATGATCTCATAAATATTTCCATAAATCTTTTTCAGCTTCTTTGGATCAGGTGAGGGGTCATTGTTTGCATTGGTGGCTAAAGGAGAAGGTGTGGATACTATTGAAGGATTAGTTGAGTCTTGTGTTAACAAGACTATGTCACACTTTGGAGAGTTTTTTTTGTTGGTCTTGGATTCTCCTAGTAAAGGAGGGGAGAATTATAAGGAACCCAAAACATCATCTAAGGAATTGGGTTGCATAGGTTCCTCTGGTTTGGATTTGTTTTGTTCAAGGTGTAAGACACTATAAGGTTTAGGATCAACATCAATGGTGTACACTTTGTTGTTGTAGATGTACTTCATCTTTTGATGAAGTGTGCAAGGCACATCGTTCATTGCATGAATCCATGGCCTACCCAAAATGAGGTTAGCTGAAACATCATTTTGCATAACATGGATTGATGTATCTAATGTGGCCACTCCAACGGTGAGAGGAAAAGTGATCACACCAAGCAGTTGTTGTCTGATACTATAAAATCTAGTGAGAGAGAAGGAGGAGGTTTTGATGGTTGATCGATCGATATGGAGCCTATCCAAAAGATTGACACTACACACATTAACTGAGAAGCCATTATCAACAAGGGTTCACTTGATTCATATGCTTTTGTATTGAGATATTCTCATGAAGGATTTAGCTTTGTTTTTAACTTCCAAAGGAGGGAGCTCACTTTGGTGGAAATCAATGTTAGTGTTTAGTCCTTGGATCATGGTTGCAATATCATTTGTTTGTGCATTAGAAGGGACAAAAATTTGTTGTAAGGCATCCTGTATCAAGTGGTGATAGTGAGGGGAGGCTTGGATAAGGTCCCATAAAGATATCTTTGTGGTAGTATTCCTTAGTTGGTCAACAAGGTCATACTTACTAAGGAAGGAATTGAAGTGAGGGGCAACAGGAAGAATAGGAGGGGATGAAGGTAAAGGTGTTGAGGTTGATGGTTGAGCACGCGGGTTTTTGTGAGTGTAATGTGTATGAGAAATGGTATTATGACTCAATTTTTGAAACACATTATACTTAGGTGGTGAGAGAATGAACTTAGGTTTAGAAGGTGGGGAAAGGGTGAGTTGAGGTTGGATAATATCAATATCCCCTTGCGAAGGAGGGTCAATGTTATCCTTGGCTTGCATCATGATATCCACCCTAGAAGGAGAGTGTTTAGGAGAACTAAAAGCCTCGTGTTCTTGACATTCAAGGCTTACTTCTTCTAAATTGATGTCATCACTAATAGAGGAATTATCATAAATGGAATAGGGAGGGGAGGTATGGTTAAGAGGGGAGTCGATTTGATTGTCTAGGGTCTCATTCTCTTGTTCCATACCATATACCCTAGTAGGAGAGCATGGATGAGGTGCATCACATGCTTCATCACAAGGGAGGGAGGCATCAAGAGAAGATCCACCATGATTTTCAAATAGATTACCCCACAAGGGAAGAACGTTAGGGAAGGGAGGATCAATATTTTCATGAATCGTACTAGGGGTATCTTCTAACACTAGACTATCCTCATTACATCGAGGAGAGATGTTAGGAGATGAGAAAGTTTGAGGGTCATGGTTAGGGAGAATATGTAAGGTGACATTTAGGAATGTTATGATTTCATCATGTTGTTGTTTAATGGTTGGAAAAGGGGGATGAGGAGAGGGACAATCAAGACCCTCAACACTTGTTTCTTCTATCACCAAAATACCTTCATTATTAATAGGTGATGTATAGAAAGAAGTACAAGTATGATTTTTATGATTGTCAACACAAGAATCCTCATCGAGGGATAATGTAAAACTAAGAATTGTGTCTATGTTTTGGTTATTAACATGTGCTTTAATGAATTCATTATTAACATCTACATTGAACTCATTGAATTTTTGCAATACATTTGAAACCAAATAAAAGCCGCATATTTCAAAATAAAACATGGTAAGAGGAGAGAGGGAAGAGAGTGCAATGAAATTATTTAAACTTAAAATGTTAAAATGCAATTTTTTAGATGGAAAACAAGGTCATTTTTTTATTACACTATGCAACAATATGAAAAAGAAATGTAGTATATGCAAAACTGAAACTAATCAATGCACAAAATGAGATAATTTAAGCTAATTTTAATAAAAAAACATATTATAGAAACAAAACCTATTGATACAGGGGGGTAATGGCACCAAACAGAAGCTAGAAAATAGGGTTTTTAGCTTTGTAAAGGGTAGTTTCATAGCCCTAAAGGGACTAGGTCGCCCAGGATGGCGAACTAGTCCTCCTAGTGAATTTTTGCAGATTATCAAGGAGTTTTGGACAGATACAGGTGGTTTCAGTATGGGGTGATGCAGAATTAAAGTGAAAATGAAAAATCTCACATAGGTTGTAATGATTGAAGTGCAAAAATGTAGCCTACATGTAATTTTCACTAATACAAATTTTGAAAACCCTAGGATGCAATTTCACTAATGCAAAATGCAATGCAAGTTAATCCTAGGACAATGAAATATTGTAAATTAGACAAGAGGGTGTAAGGTCATTGGGTTCACCAAAATGAACAACCAAAAATATATGCAAACAAGGGAAATAGGATTCCCCAATTAGGCTCCTAGGGTTTTTCACCTGGGAGCTCTTGATGGTGAAATGAGCTCTCTTTCCACTTTGGTGATATGCTTTTTGGGTGAGTTCATTCAAAGGATTAAGGGTTTTGGGGGTTTGTGAGGTGCATGCAAAGGTGTTGGAAAAAAATTAAACAAAACTATCTATTGAATGTAAACTATTGAAATGTAACTATGTTAAAATATACATTGTGTTATGCAGGTATGTACAAAATAACCTAAGAAATATACACTAAACTATTACAGGAATATATGGAAATGAAGGGGTGTGAACTTGGAAGCTTGTAGGAGCTATAAATGTTGTTGAATCCGATGTTGAGGCTGAAAGGGACACTTGTGTCAAGCTGGGTGATCTAGTCCCTTTTCTAGAAAAATTCCCAAAAAGTGGTTTGGAGCCCATTTCAGCCAAAAGGGTATCCAGATCTACCACGATTTATGGAAAATAGCTTCAGTGGGACTAGCTCTCCAAAAGTGGTGAACTAGTCCTCTTCTAAATTTCTATGAACTAGAAGATGGGATCTAAGGCCTTTTTTTTATGTTTCCTGCTTCTCCAAGTGGCTAGTCCTAAAAATGAAGAATCTAACCTATAGGTGTCTTCCAAGCTGTAACTAGGGTTTTTTCAACCCTAATGAGCTAGGATGATTTGTAGGATGATCTTCCACCTTGGTCATTTTCCAAATCTTCCTAAAAGACCTACAAAACACACAAAAGAAGGAAGACTTGTTGAATGTTAGGGATTAGGGGTTTGCCTTAGTCAAACCCTTTTTGAGTAATCAAACCAAATGGAGATAGAAATGTAAATAAGCATGAAATAAAGGAGTCAGAGAGAGTTGTTACCTTTCCATTATGGATGACCTTGTGTTACAGAAATGGTTCATCCCTTGAATGCCTCTTGAGGGATGTCTTGTTGGCTTAGACTACTCAAACCCTAGCTAGCTTGAGAGGAAGAACAAAAGGGAGATTGAGAGGAGAGGTGAAAATGAGAGTACCTAATGAGGAATTAGGGTTTTGGAGCTTATTTATACAAGTTATACCCTAATTTTCTTGAAATAACATCATATTGACCGACCCTAGGCTTCTAGAGACCTAAATCCTGACAAAAATTAAGTTTAAATTAAAAATTATGCCACATGGGACTAGGTCACCCAAGGTGGCGACCTAGTCCATGTGGGCATTTTTAAGTAGTTTTCAATAATTATTATGTGATTATTTATGTTCTTCAAGATTTTCTCAATAAAAAATGCTAAGATAGGTTTTGTATGATGATAAAGGGGTCATTTAGGGTTGAATAAGTGATGACAAGCCTAGGAGAGCATGAAAATGTCTTACAACACTTCGTCACAAGGCTTGGAAATGGGTAAAAACAGGCTCAAAATGGTCCAAAGTCCATAGGCCAAGGTCGAAATGAGCGAAAAGTGACCAAGTCCTCACTTTTTGGTGACACACCTATCAACCTAGGATAACATGTTAATGCTACCTTAGAAAGTGCATTATTAATCAAGTATCATCAATTTAACCCTGACAAGTGCTCATTTTTTTGGATAAGTCCTAATTAAATAGACCCTAAACTTCCAAATAATATTTGAATGAGTGAAAGAGATCTAGACAAGGACATCTATCACCCTAGTATAGACATTTATCTCGATTAATCTGATTTCCCATTTTTTTGATCTCTTATTTCAGAGATGTGAATTCATATTTGGGTTTTGGTGGTGAATTAATCCTAAAAATTAAAATTAAATGATTTTTCATACACTTTAATGTATTCCTATGTTTCACTATATAAATATAAATTATAATTTAAAATTAATGAGAGGAAGCAATCAATAAGGAATAACTCTACCAAAATACATCCATTTTTATAGATTTACAATAGCGAGCACAATAGTTGGAGTTTGATTGCAATGGAAGAATATGATGGAATCTAGGTGTTGGAGATAAAATTGGCTTATTTCAAGCACCTAATGACATATTTAGACTTTGATTTGTTTGTTTTCCTAAGCAAGGTATTTATGCATTTATATTTTCTTAGTGATACTTGACTTTCTCTTGGGTTAATCTTGTTTATGTCATTTGGGAGTCCTTCTCTAACACATTTGAGTAAGATTTTTGTCATGTTAGCTCATTAAAGCCTTAGAAACACTTAAGGTTAGGAGAACACACATTTTATCATTCAATCAATTGACCATTCATTGAGGTAGAAATACCAAAAATGGGGGTTTGACCAAAGAAAATTCCCATATAGCCAGCCCTTTCCCCACCATTTTATGATTTTATATGTTCATATCTGAAGAAAAAAAATTACATATTAGAAATATAAATTGCAAATTTAGAAGATTTGGACTTAAAATTTGAGGAGCCAAATCTCATTTCCAATTCAAGAGAACCCAACACCCTTGATCCATTAGTTCATCCCCAAGTTTGCAAAATTGGTACACAAAAGTGTTCCCTTCTCAAATCTATCTTCATTAAGTGACTTTTTAGTTTCATCTATGTGAAAAATTTGTATTTTTAAATTAGGTCACATAGTTAAATAGGTCAATTAATTAATATCAAACCCATTCAATAGATTCAAGGCAACAAAATAACAAGGCCTAGGGAAAATTGGATCTCTTTTCTGGTTTTTAGCCAAACTCATTACTTTGTTGGCTTGCCTTCTAATGTTGATGCAAAGAAAGATTGATCTTAGTAATCTATTCACTCAATCTAGGATCTCTTTTTCCAAATCACATCATTTAATAATTAGATGGGTTTAGTATCCTCCCCACATGTTATTTATGAACCCACACAATTTCTCTAATATTTAATGAAGAATATGCTAAATATGAGGCACACCAATTCAAAGAGTTAGTTTGGACAACTCGACAATTCCTTTTCAATGTAACTCCCCTCGTAGCATATGTTTTTGAAAAGTTAAGCAACATTTATAGGGCGTTGTACCCTTCACAGTGAGCCACAAGAGCCAAAAAGGAACAATTCTAAAAAGCTAACATTATAGCAAAAAGTAATAGAGACAACACATTAACAACACAAAAACCGTGGAAAGGCAGCCAAAAGTCAGAACACCGGCGAAGGCAGTAGCTAACTGGCATTACCCTAGTTTTTAAACAGCAGGTCCACAACATCATCTCCAACCCAGTCTTTGTTCTCCTGGCCATTATGTCCCTCCAACTCCTCCTTGATAACATTGGATAGAGTGCTAGTGACGAAGTGGCCCAACTTCATTGTGAAGTGGGTCAATCCATGAAACCTTTTGTTGAGTGTGTCCATTTTCTTCTCCAAGGCATAGGGCTCCTCCCCAACATCCATAGTCCTCGAGATCACTCCAAGCTCATCAACCAACGGATGCGAAGAAAGAGAGGCCGAGGTTTCTTTTAATAACTTTTTGTCTTTCAAGTTAAACAACCCCTCTACATTCTCATTCTCATCTTCCTCAGTTTCCTATTCCTTATACTCTTTTCTGTCACACCGCTCCTCCTCTGAATCCTCAATTATCTATCTCTTTTTACTATTTTTTGCCAACCTCCCAGATCTCCTTATGGTGTTCTCCCCACCAGTCATTACTATGTTTCCCACAACAATATCTCCTTCAGAATATTTCCCTATTAATTTATTTCACTTTCCCTCCCTCACAATCAGCTCCGACAAACCTTTCTTACCATCCTTTCCTTTTTTGGTAGTGTTGGCCCTGTAGGCAGACTTTGTTGGGGTGGATTTCAATTCACAAAGGTTGGTCACAAAACTACTATGTGCATTACCCAACCCTCCCTTTAGTTTCTTGGTAGCCAATTTAGCTTTGGGGTTTCTCGTAGTACCGAGATTGGGATTTTGGGGAGGGCTTTTTGACTCTGTCGGGGAAATGTTTATAATAGTCAGGGGTTCGATTTCATCAATGCGCACAACTGAGATGGATTTGGGAGGACAAAGGGCTAGGTGGAAGTGGTAAAGTCTCAAGATGAGTCCCTGATGGAGCGAAAGAGGCGGGAGGTCACTGATATTAAGGCTAGCTAACTCTTTGCATTTCTCGACATAATTTTCCAGGTCCATAAGCAAAATGAAGGGAAAGCTAAGCAACATTTTATGTCATATCATATGTTATAGATTCTCTTGTATGACATATATTTTATCATATGTAACTTCCTTATTGAAGAGGTCTCAAAAAACTCCATGCATCAATTTATACATGGATGTAAAATTGAAAGCACTTACAAAAAGTGGGACATCCAAAACTGCATGAAAAATAATAATTAAATTCTCAAGAATAATATTAAAAGACATTATTACTCATTTTCTTCCACTATTTTTCATGAGCTTATAAATAAGTGTCAAATAAGATCCCCAACAATATGTCAATGACTCCATTACTAGAAAACGAAGGATGCATGCTTGATCGTTTGGTTCACTCTTCCACTACTTTCCTAAAAAAATCCCAAAATGGAAGAAAAAATATAAGAATATATATATGCACCATGTCCAACATCATAATAGCAACACATTAGAAAAATATTTTGAAAAAATATTGTAAGAGTGATGTGGAAGGTGTTTTTTATGTATGTGCTAAAATCTACCTTCATCATCATCAATCAAATCTTGGATTTCGACTTGATCAAGGGAAATGTATTGTTGGGTTTTCTTTTCATTTTTTACATTCATGCATGCTTTCTTTTGTGTGTGTGTGTTTGTGCTCTATATTATAGTAAAAATTCAAAAAAATATGCATGTTTGGTTTAGTTCCCATGACATTATTCACCAATGATACCATAGATCTTTATTCTATGTTGTATCTTGAGATTATGATTAGTGGGACATGTGACTTGTATTTTATTTTATCTTTATTGTAGATCTCAAATATATTTTTTCCTTTTCATACATTTGTGCATTTATCTTTATTTTTTCTTTTCATGCATTTGTGTGTATCTTTATTTTATTTTACCTTTTAAATTATTTTTCAAGGAATTCCTCTATGTATATGATACATTTTCATCATGTTCTATTATATTATTATGCATAATATCTATTCCAAATAAAAAATGTTTCTCAAACAAATTGGAATCTCTAAATGTAGATTCTATGATTTATATTTGTATTTCTAACATTCTAAGCCATAGTAAAATTACCTGGCATACTAGCTCCATCATCCCTACTAATCTACAGATAAGAATCCCCTTGTTAGTTTTAGTTTCATCTCTTTTGGAAGCACACCTGGGTTCTTCAAACCCTACATATCCTCTTGAGGGAGCATCACATTAATCATTAAATCCCAAATCTAAAGCCTCTTCAAGTTTCAAAGAATCCTTCAAATCCAATCTCAACCAATCTTATGTTGTCATTAAGATACATTATTCTCACATCAACAATGTTGTCAAATCAATAAATCCTTAATATGTGGTGCTTAGGGCATCTTCCTTTGCCAAGTGTATATATGCTTTCTTTAAATTGACATTGCTTCTTGTGATCACATGATATTTTAACATGAGACAATTTATGTAGACATTAAAATATTATCAACACTCATTTTCATCATCATCCCCCATCTTGACACCTAAAAAAACCTATTTATTAAAATAATTGATCTAACATTAATTAATCTACTTTATTACAATTAAACTGATTAAATAATCTTCATTCTTTAATTTATTTAAATAATCATTTTTCTACAAAGAATTTTATTAAAATCATGATAAATCAAACAAATTAATTAATGTAACTAATAATAGCCACCATCTATAGTCATCCACTTCATCTTTAATGGAATAACTATTAATATAATACTTTATCCATTTTATCAAAATCTTATAAATTTAAATCAAATCCATCATTTCAAAGAATTCCAATCCTAGTTTGAGTGAGTAGATGTCTGAGCAACAAACATAAAAGTATTGAAATCAAGGAAAGGAAAGGTCCTTTTATAGTTCATGATACCAGACGGTTTGTTTTTGGGTCTACAGATGGCTTACAGTATATGGGACTCCTCGTACTCCCAATATGAGGGAGGCACCTAACTTGTGTTCCACAATACGAGGTGTGCATACCTTACCCCCTACAGAATTTGAACTTGTGACCTCTCTTTCAAAAAAATGTCGACATAACTTAGTTTGTGTTGAAATTAGAATGATGAAATTCTAATCTTGTTTAAGGACGTTCTACAGTGACATCATTCTATACGTGTACATTTTTATCCTTTATTTTTATTTTGACGTGCACTGTTGGCAGTCAAGATGGAAGTTTGAAAAATAATGGCGTTACAGTTTGAAAAATAATGGCGTTACAGTTTCAAGATGAACAGTTTCAGGTAACGGTAGCGAATACTTCCAGCATGCAATCGAAATGGCAGTGGAGAAAGAAACGGTCCCAAGTTTTTAGTGTCCCAAGCTTTCGCTGGTCTTTATGGATCTGCCTTCATGGTGGAAGGCAGAATTGGGTACTATGATAATAGTACATGGTTTTATAAATGGACTTTTTAAGAACTGTTTATTTTACTTTCAAACCATTTTTTTTTCTCATTTATGGTTAGTTTGCATTTTACAAAACTAACAATAAGAGGCACAATTTTTATCATTTTTAAAAAATTATTTGATCATTTTAGTTTATAAATTTTGTTTAGTTTTTTTACTTGTATTGTTATAATTATAATCATTTCAATTTCTTTATTTTTTACAACTTTTACATATTTTGTTATAGTTATAATCATTTCAGCTTTTAAAAAATAGTTAAATTTCAGATAATTAGTATAGTTGTAGTTATATATATATATATATATAAAATTATATAATTCTTTATTTATATGTAATAAATTGATTAAAAGAAAGTGCAATTGATTAAAAAAATATGTAATAATGATTTTTTATTATATATTTGCATTTTTTATAATATAAGAGAAAAATGAGTGTTGCAACTCTTTTTAAAGTTTGTTTTCAAGAGAACATTTTTTTTTGTCTTCAAAATATTCTCTTGATTTGATTAATTAATCATTCAAATTTAATGACCAATACAATTCAACTGAGTTGGAAAATCTAGAAGTAGAGGTTTATTTCCAAATTACTATACTCAAGATCTTTTTGAAACGAGATACCTTTTGAGATTTTATTTCTAAATAAATATCTCAAATATTAAAAAAAATCAAAAATCTTGTTCAAACAAGATATTTCTTGAGATATTTTACAAATTGTTATATTCGAGATCTTTTTGAAACAAGATATCTCTTGAGATTTTATTTCTAAATTAATATCTTGTTTGAAAAATCAAGATATAAAAATAAGGTTAAAAATAATATGTTAAATAACTTCACATTTCTAAAATTTAGAAAATTAAGTATAAAAGAACTTTCTTAAATTTAATATTAAAATACTTAAAATTTAAAAAGAAATAATAAAATAGAAATAAAATTATTAAGGAATGAAAAATAATTATATTTTTAAAATTTTTAAATTAATTTATTTAAAATTAAAAAATTAGAAAATTAGAAAATTAAATAAAAGAGAAATATCTTTATTTAAAACATAAAGAATATTCAATACTTTTTGAAAAATTGTTAACATTTAAAAAAAGAAAATTTAATATTATAGATATTATTCAAAATTAGCATACATATATGGAAAGAAATATTATTAGTTCAAGGTTTTACTAAAGGTTTTTTTATACAAAAATACTACAACTTAAATAAGATAGGTTTTTTTATAATAAATGCAAATCTAAAATCAATTTTAAATTATGAGATTAAATACAAAGACACTATAATAAATATATTATTACACAAAAATAAGTTTTTAAATTATTATTAGGTTTAGGGTTGGAAAAAGAGTTAGGGTTAGGGTTAGAGATTAATTAGTCTTAGGGTTAGGGTTTGGTTACGGTTAGGGTTCAATTGATGTTCAATTACAATTAGGTTTCAATTAGGATTAGGGTTGATTAAGGGACATGAATCAATTAAGATTAGGATTCAATTAGGGTTAGGGTTCAAAACGTTCAATTAGAGTTAAGGTTAGAATTATAGGACAAAGATTTGGATAAAGGTTTGGATTAGGGTTGGGGGGTTAGGACTCAACTAGGGTTAGGGTTAGGGTTCAATTAGGTTAAGAGCTATGATTAATTTTAGGCTAGGGTAAGGGTTTAATTAGCACTATGTTCTTAATAAGGTTTAGGATTCAATTAGTATTACAATTAGTATTAGGGTTGCCATTAGAATTAGGGTTGGTGTTAAAATTATAATTATTAATAGAGTTTGAATTATGGCTAGATTAGAATTAGAATTAGGGTTATAGTTAGGGCTAGGGTTAGAATTAAGATAATCTTTTAGGTTATAACTCAATTAGGGTTAGGTTTAAGGTAGGATTAAAATTCAATTAGGGTTAGGGTTTAATTAGAGTTAAGGTTCAATTAGGGTTCTAAAATGAATCTTGGAGTCAACATCAAGGTGAAGGATGGGCTTAGGGTTAGGGTTTTAACATGAATCTTGAGGTCAAAATTAGGGTTAGAATTAGGGTTAGGGTTTGAGTAATGGTTTGAGTTTAATTAGGGTTACATTTCAATTATGGTTAAGGTTAGGATAGGGTTCAATTAGGGTTGTGGTTAATGTTGAGTTAAAGGATAAAACATGGGGTAAAGTTTAGGATTGGGGTTGGGGTTAGAATTCAAGTACGGTTAGGTTACAATTCCATTAGGGTTCAACACAATTAGGGTTAGGGTTAGGGTTAATGTTAGGTTATTGTAATAGTTCAACTAGGGATTTAGGGTTAGGGTTAGGATTATGGTTCAACATGAGGGTTAGGGTAATAATTCAACTAGGAATTTAGGGTTAGGGTTAGGGTTAGGGTTAGGGTTAGGGTTAGAATTATGGTTTAATTAGTGTTTGGATTAGGAGCTACAAGTTAATATGAGTGTTATGGTATTATTATGGTTAAGATTCAACTACATGGTTAGGTCAAGATTCAATTGATGTTTAAAATTAAGGTTAGGGCTCTAGGATAAAGATTGGGATCAAGGTAAGGGTTGAGTTTAGAATAAAAATAGGATTAGGGTTTTTATTATGGTAAGGGTTAATATTTAATTAGGATTTAATTAGCATTAAGATTAGGGTTTATATTCAATTAGGATTAGGGTTCAACTAGGGTTAAGGTTAGGTTAGGGTTATAAGATAAAGTTTTGGTAAAAAGTTGGGATTAAGGTTGGGTTTAGGGTTAGGACTCAACTAAGGTTAGGGTTCAATTAAGTTTAGGAACAATTAGGGATAGGGCTAAGATTAAATTTAGGCTAGGGTAAGGGTTCAAGTAGGGTTAGATTTTAATAAGGGTTAGGGTTAGGATTCAATTAGTATTACAATTAAAATTAGGGTCATAATTAAAATTAGTGTTAGTATTAAAATTATAATTATGAATAGAGTTAGAATTATTGTTAGGATTATAGTGAGGGTTAGGGTAGAATTAAGATAAGTTTTTGGGTTAGAATTCAATTAGGGTTCAATTTAATGTTAGGATTAAAAATTTATTAGGGTTAAGGTTGAAATAGATTTCTAAGATAAATCTATGGGTTAACATTAGGGCAAAGGTTGGGGTTAGGGTAAGGGTTAAATTAGTGTTAATGTCTTAAAATAATTCTTATGGTCAAATTAGGGTTAGGATTTAATTAGGGTTTTAATTATGGTTTGGGTTTATTCAGGATTGTAGTTCAATTATATTTAGCATTGGGATAGGGTTAAATTCTAGGGTTATAGTATAATTAGGGTTAGGGTTTAATTATGGTCGAATTATGGTTAGGGTACAACTACAGTTAAGGTTTAATTAGAGTTGGGTTTAGGATTTGAGACCAATTAGGGTTATATTTAGAGTTAAGAAGAGAAGGGTTTAATCAGTGATAGGGTAATGGTTAGGGTATAATTTAGGTTAGAGTTATGGCTCAATTAGAATAACAATTAGAGTTATAGGGCTAGAGTGAAAATTAAGATAAGGCTTAGGGTTAGAATTCAATTAGAGCTAGGGTTCAATTAGTGATATGGTTCATTTATGGTTTTAAGATAAATCTTGGGGTTAGCATTAGGATGAAGGTTGGGGTTAGGGTCATGGTTAGGGTTATGATTATGTTTAGGGTTAGGATTATAGTTTAATTAGGGTTGGGGTTACAATTTAGATAGGGTTAAGATTTAATTACTGATAGAACTCAATAAAGATTTAATAATTCTAACTCTAACCCTAAATATAATTTTATCTCTTACCCTAACCTTAATCTTAGTCATAATCTTGACCTCAACTTTAATCCTAATCCCTAACTCTAATCGTATCACTAACACTAATTACAATTGTAATCCTAACCATAATTCAAACCTTAAACTTATCACTAAACCTAAACCTAACTCTAACACTAATTAAAACCCTGACCCTATCCCCAATCGTAATCTCAAACCCTAACACTAATCGTAACCCCAAACCAATTCATAATATTAAACACAAACATATTTCTAACCCTAACCCTTTTCATATATTAACCCTAATGTTAATCCTAAACATAGTCCTAAACCTAAACCTAATACTAAATCCAACCCTAATACCAATTATATCTCTAAACCTAACCTTAACTCTATTACCAATAATAAAATTAATCCCAACCTCAACCCTAATTTTTTTCTCTATCCTTAACCCTAACCATTGGGATATCCAGAAATAATAACCCAGCCAAAATAACCCTAGACACAATAACCCTATCATAATAACCCAAGGAAAAAATAACCCAGGGTCATAATAACCCATGGATAGAATAACCCGTGGTCAAAATAACCCATGGACAAAATAACCCATGGTAATTTATAAATTTTGTTTTCCTTTCTCTATATTCTTGCGGGGATATTATGTCCATGGGTTATTCTGACCACGGGTTATTTTGGCTTGGGTTATTATGACCCTGGGTTGTTTTTTCATTGGGTTATTATGACTGAGTTATTATGTCTAGGGTTATTTTGGCCAAGTTATTATGTCTTACAACCCTACATAGGAGGTTTCCATTGCACCAAAAGATCGACCTATTAATATAGCTATTGGATTTATAAAATATCCAAGATCCAAAGGAGGTGGTTAAACCATGTCATGGAGCTCAAGAGTCACACTGGTCCATGCCAAGGAGACCAAGGGTGACATATTGCACCAATCCCCCTAACATAAGCAAGGGGTTCAAACTTGTGACCTCGACTCTAATATTGATTGTTGCACAGGCAGTTATTGTTGCACCAAAAGATCGACCTTTTAATGTCTGATATGGTTAATGGACTTGTACAAGATCCAAGATCCACAAGGAGTAGTTAAACCATGTCGTGAAGCTCGAGTGCCGCACTAGCCCACACCAAGGAGACCAAGGGTGACACCTTGCAACACTAACCCTAACCCTCAATCGTAACCCTAGCCCTAATGCTAATCCTTAAAATAATGCTTACCCTAACACTAATCTCTAAGCATAACCCCAATCCAAATAATAATGTTAACCCCAACATTAATCATATTTTAATCTCTAACCTTAACCCTAACCTTTACCATACCCTTGACCCTAATTTTGTGTGTAATCCTAACCCTAACCCTAATCGTGATAATAACCACAACCCAGATTTTAGTTCAATGCTAATCATAATCATAGCCCTAACCCTAACCCTAACCCTAACCTTAACCCTTATCTTAACCCTCAACTTAATACTTATATTAATTCAAACCTAATCCTAATTCTATTTCTAACCCTACCCCTAAACTTAACCTTAACCCTAATAATTTTTTCTTCCATGTCGCACTACGAATGCTACTAGCATATATATATTATTATTAATAATATATATATATAAATTCGAAGAGATATCCTTCAGAGGCATTTACTTTTTTATCAATTACTCACAAAAGTGCTATAGACGCCTCGAGAAGGATACTAGCATATATATATTATTAATAATATATATATATATATATATATATATATATATATTCTAAGAGATATCCCTATGAGGCATTTACTTTTTTATCAGTTACTCACAAAAGTGCAATAGACGCCTCTAGAAGGATATCTCTGGTTATTTTTATATATATTAATAATAATAATATATATCTATATATATGCTAATAGTGAAAGCATCAAGCACATGTTGACTTCTTACACTAGATGAAATATCATTTTGTAAACCAAATAACCAATTATAGTAAAAACATATGTAAAACACATACATGCAATAATGTAATATAAAGATATAAATATACATCCCTCTCCCCAATGTAAATGACCAAAACATTGATTACAATATTTTCTCTTTAGACTAAGTAAAATGTCACACAATATACCAAATAAATCAATTATAACAATAAAATATATTTATTAAAATATATACAAGTAAGTAATAATATAAAACAAAAATGTCAAATTACACCCCTCTCCTCTCTTTTTCATTATCAATGATCATGTCTAGCAATTTTTTAATAATTTGTTGATAAAAATCCTACAAAAGATGGATTTGAATAGACTCTAAAATGAACCCTATAAATATAGATAAACTGAAAAGATTTAATGATTAAATAATCAATAAGATTTTCCATCTCATCTATACCAAAAAGTTGAAAATAATTATCTATTTTTACTAACTAATCTTTGACCACTAGACCCTTTAATATTTAAAAACAGTCTAAAGTAGATCCATGAGCTCAGATTGTACAAAACTTCAACATTTCTTGCAAGCTTCCACCTCTTCTGGATTTTGAAGATCAAGATGTTCAACGCAGAAAGACATTAAAAACCCAAAAAAATTGACCAGAATATTGTTAAAATTAATAACAGCTATCTAAAACTTTTTGGTGTTTTGCATTGATGGTGAATAATAATGTCCTCCTTTCTATGCCGAAGGTGGCGACAAATACAGATGACCTGTTCAGCAGTCTTGCAGTTGTTTGTTTCTGGAAGACCTTGACGTCCAAGGATTATGAACTCATTAAAACCGCGTGCCAGCTGCCCATGGATTGAGAGAATCATTACTATCTTTATATACAGATTATGTTATACTCATCTTCTCTTGTATGGCGGATTGAGAGCAGACTAGAAACAATGGTTAGCAATGGGAGGAGTACGCCCGAACCAGAGAAAGAAAGCATTGTATTAGATGGATCTGTTGATCTGAAAGGAAGGCCTGTTCTGAGAGCAGAGACTGGAGGATTAAAAGCCTGTTCCTTTATAGTGGGTATGTGTTAATCAATCTGTTCTTTCTCTTGCTGAAACATATTCATATAGTATTTGTTTGTCTCTTGAATCTGTTCATTGTTTGATTGAACAGGGTATGAGTTTTGTGAGAGACTGGCTTTTGGTGGGATATGGGCAAATCTGGTGATATATCTCACAAATAATCTGCATGAAGGGACTGTTTCTGCCTCAAGGAATGTCACCATTTGGACTGGTACCATGTGGAGTATGCCCATCCTTGCAGCTTATATTGCTGATTCTCATTGGGGCCGCTACTGGACCTTCCTGGTTTTTTCCTTTGTCTATGTAGTGGTAAATCTTATCCATATCTTTTCAATCTGATACTGTGCATTTTATTTTTTAAGTGTATAATGACTAGGTAACATGGATATGTGTGTTTTCGTCAAAGGCATCACCTATTACCCTACTTCAAATTTTCATATTTTTGTCTTTATTGACAATCCTTTTTGGAACAAAAGACAAGATAAATTGCGGCAAAAGGGATTAAAAAAAGTCTTAAATATAGTCATCTTTGCTTGTAATTTTTTGAAATTAAAAAAAAAGGAGGTGGTTTGTTTAGTCAACAACTGATCCTTTTTAGGTAACCTAAAGTGATTGATTAGTGACTGCACAATTTAACATACAGTTTTTAGTTTGAAAAGATTACTAACTCAAAAGACTAAAAAAACACTCGGTTTTTCAATTTTCAATTTGTTATTAGAATGAATCTAACTCATGAGGATGTATTAAGTTTATATTGAAGATTTATAATATAGTTTATTGTATTATATGGGAAGTAAAAGAATCTCCATTTCAAATTAAGTGGTTTATCGTAGCAAAGAGATCAAAGTATCAATCTAATAGATTATAGAGTTATCCTTAACAAAAGAAAGTTAAAGAATGAATATTTTAGACCCGATTTGATTTTTTTATGTTTTTTCATAATAAATCACATAATTTAATTAGTGATAACTTAGATAATTAATAATAGATTGTAGAAGTTAGTAGAGATTGTAAAAGTCCAAATCTCTTAAACTGAATTGTGAAAGCCTGAAATTTCTTACAAATTTTTCTTTTCTAGAAGGTAGTAATGTGTGAAATGATCTGATTGGTATATGTAATAATGTTAAGTTGTTTTCTTTTAATGTAGGCAATGGGGCTTCTAACACTAGCTGTGTCTTTGACATCTTTGAGACCAGCTCCTTGCCCATCAGAGGAAGGATGCCAAAAAGCATCTGATATTCAGATTGGAATATTTTACCTAGCCTTATATCTTGTAGCAGTGGGTGCTGGTGGAATCAAGCCAAACATCTCCACTTTTGGTGCAGATCAATTTGATGAGTTTGATCCCAAAGAAAAATCCCAAAAAAATCACTTTTTCAATTGGTGGATGTTTACCATTTTCTTTGGGACTCTGTTTGGCAAAACATTTCTGATTTACATAGAAGACAACGTAAGTTTTGGTGTAAGCTATGGAATCATCACAGCAGCCCTCATCACTTCAGGCGTGGCCTTTTCGATAGGAACTCCCTTTTACAGGCATAAAATGGTAACTGGCAGCCCTCTAAAGAGAATGGCTAATGTGTTTGTTAGGGCGGCCAGGAACTGGAAAGTGAAAGCTCCTTCAAATGCTGCTACTCTTTACGAGGTGGACTCCAAAGAATATGTAGCTAAAGGGAGATACCCCATCGCTCATACTTTAGTCTTGAGGTAAACTTATAGTTGTATACATATTGCATCTAACATTTTGTTTTTCTAGTCAAGATAACTCATAGTTTCTCTTGTCAAAATCACTCGTAGCTTTTTTTCACATCAAAACAGCAGTTTAAAGTTGTGTACATATTGCATCTAACATTATTTTATTTTCTGATAAAAATCACTCATAATTATTTTTGACATTCAGGTTTCTCGACAAAGCAGCAATAATAAATGATAAAAAGTCTTTGTCAGCGATTTCAACTGTTACTGAAGTGGAGGAAACAAAACTTATGTTAGGAATGCTTCCAGTTTGGGTGGCTACAATCATACCCAGCATGCTAATAACACAAGCTGGAACTCTGTTTGTTACACAATCAGAGACTCTCAACAGGCATATGGGTCCCTCTTTCCAAATTCCAGCAGCCAGTGTCACAGCCTTCCTAACTCTCTCCATGCTCATAACCACCCTAATCTATGACAGGCTCTTAGTCCCCATTTGTAAAAGATTCACAGGAAATCCCAAAGGCATAAATGCACTGCAGAGGATTGGAGTGGGTATGGTCATCCAGGTTATTGCCATGGTAGTAGCAATGGTTATAGAAATCAAACGACTACAAGTAGTCAAAGACCATGGGCTTGAAAACAACAAGAAAGCAATTGTACCCAGAAGTGTTTTTACACTACTTCCACAGTTTATACTGCTGGGCATAGCGGATGCCTTGTTTGAAATAGGTAAAATAGACTTTTTCTATGATCAAGCTCCAGAGAGCATGCAAAGTCTTGGGACTTCATTATACACAAGTTCTAATGGCGTGGGTGCCTTTGCTAGTAGTTTTATTATTACAGCAGCGAGTAACATTACGGGACGTGGAGGTCGGAAAGGATGGATTGTCAGTAATACGAATGCATCTCATCTGGATTACTATTATGCATTCTTGGCTGTTCTGCTAGTTTTGAACGTGGCTTTCTTCTTGTTTGTTTCTTACGTGTACGTGTACAAGAGAGAAATAGTTCAGGCTTTTGGGGAAGATTCAGAGAAAGCAATAGAGGTTTTAGTTTTGAATAGGAAGCGTGATATTGATGTAATCATGGAAACCAACATAGCATAAATCCAAAATATCATCTGTTTTATGATGTTTGTAATTTTGCCAGCTATATAGCAGTTGAGAAATATAATCACCATATCTGATTGCAAGACAGAATCTCAATGGCCATTGGACCTCTAATGCAGATGACCAATGTAGAAAAGAGTTGAATAAGTGATTGATACACTTATCACTAATTTCTCACCACTATAAACTGAGGTGCGCAAATATCACTGTCACTAAATAGTCTATGATAAAGAAGGATTAAGACTTTCTTTGGTGTGTGGCCTACATTTATTAGGTAAAGAAAATGGGTCAAAGAAAGAAAAAAATTAATTTCCACCTATCCTTAATTCTCTTGCCTCTCTGCTCTCCATGTCTCCCCTTGACATCACGAACTATTTAGGAATCAAAAGTTCAAAATCCAGGACCGGCCACTTTATTGCATTATATGATAGCAAATTGTAAAGGAAAATATTTTTTTTCTACAGCTCATAATAAATTTAGATTAATTAATGATAGTTTGCAGGTTAATGTATTTATGAAATAGTAAATAAATGTTAAAAGAATGGAAATAATGAGAAAATGTATTTTAATATTTGATTAAAGAATGAATAATGTATGTTAAGGTTCGAGATTCTATGATGTCTTGAGATCAAGATTGGATGATGATAGTTTGTAACTTGTCATAGAATCAAGATATTTTGCCTACACTATAAAGGGTTGAGTCTATAGATATGGGTTAGATCTACATTTCTAAAATTGTTTCATTCTTATGAAAATGACTTTATAGCTCTTACAATTTTTCTTTTATTCTAATTGACTTCCTTGTACTTCATCTTCTTTTTATGATATTTGAAAAATGATGTTTTATAAAAATACCTTGGAAGCATTGTCATTATATTGCAATGGCATGTATTTTCCTAGATTAACCCCTACAAATATGTATAAAGAATTTATCACAAGACATAAGGGACCTAGAATGATGTTTGTATATTTGTTACTCCTTTTAGTCTACCAAATACAAGTGTTTTTCTCTTCCTTTTTCCTTTAACATGCCCTAGAAGTGAGAAATGACATATCAATTTTGGATGATCTTGCTAATGAATGCATTTAAATACTAGCACATAACACCAATTTTTGCAAAACATGTACCTAGTCAACTTAGGGTTCAAAAATAAAAGAAAGCATTTGACCAAATAATGAGTCTTAAATTTAGAAATAAATGGATCAAGTCCATGACTAAAGGATCCATCACATGACTCAAAAAATTATCCTTGGAGGGAAAATAGACATATCAAGTTGATAACTCATATTTTAAATTTTTGTTAATTGTTTTCTATATTTCTCCATGTATCAACAAAAGCTCTTTGATTTTTTTAATAATTTATTTCATTGAAAAATGTAAAATAAAAAAATTATAAAATAAATATATCCAAATTATCTTTTTTTGAAATACTAATCTAAGAGATACATTCTTGTAAATTTTCATATCATGACTTCATTTTATTGTGAAAAGGGTAGCTTAGATATAAATTTTACCTAATGGAATCATTCAATGTAGGTCAAAGGGAAAATGGTAGCACATATAATGCTTAAGAAGCGTATATATCTAGATGACAATAATGTCACATATAATTAATTAAATTTAGTTTTCCTTATGTCCTAAGATTGAAGCATACTATTTTAGATAGAATGTTAAATTATAATTTGTACCACAAGTAGGATAGGACTTTATGATTTCACCTTCATACGTTCACCCACTATAAATTCCTTCCAACTTTGTTGTTTGATATATCTTCAATATCTCTAACTTACTTCTTGGCATCTATTTCTTCTAATTCACTTTTATGGCTTGTTATATGTTTTCTTTGTTTCTAGTTTCTTCTTACCTTTCCCTTTGGTTGATTGGGTTATCAATGCATGAATCAAGGGAAGTACATCTAATTGGATAAAATTAGCTTTCTCTCTAGTGTAATGGTCACAAAACATCTCAAAGAAGGCATGTTATTGCTTCACCTAAGAAATCAATGGTGGAAAATAAGATAGAAGAAAACACAACATATGGTCCTTTTAACTTAGAAAAAATAAAAATTGATTCCTTATCAAATACGTACCTTTACCACAACCAACCAATTGAGATATCAAATATTATAACTGAACCAAATAATAGACAATGGAAGAATTTGTATAAAGAGAAAGATATGATAAATCTCCCTCTATTAATAAAGCATGAAAGTCAACAATAGTTCAAAAAATATTTGTATTTATCTCATATTTAGTTTGGTATAGTACACCCCTCAATTTTGAACATTTTTTTAGAAACATGCAATATAATCAATAAAATAACCCTATCACATTTGTTCCTATGAGAAAATATCTCATACTCCCTACTAAAATCAAGTTGGCATTCATATAAAATCTCCCAAATTTGAACCAACACTAAAACTGAAGCACTTTATAAGATAGAATTACTCCAATTGTCAATACATCAAAGCAATCAAATAATGTGTAAAAATTTCAAAAAATAAATAAAATATATTTAGGGTTGAATCTAAAAAATTCATATATATATGAAGAACTCTACACTATCTTTCTAATGTAATAAGAATAATGAAAATCAGATAAATAGGAAGAAATTTATGAGCTTAGAAGGTAGAATGAAAATCTATACTTCAATAAGAAATAATATATACCTACCATAAAATATAGAAATATAACCAATACCACTATGAAATACTTGGAACTATATTAACAATTACTATAATAAGTCAAAAATATAATATACTAGAAAAACCTTGTGACTCCTAAAAGATAACTACCTTGAAAACATGAAAAATGGAAAATGACATTGTTCTAGTGACAAGATATAGCAATGCCACCTCATCGGTGGAAAACCTAGGAAACCTACTAGTGGCACAACTCAAGAGGAGAAGATGTGTGTGTTAGTTAACTACTTGCATCATTATATTAAAGTGACGAAGGTAGATAGGTAGAGGGTGTAAAAAATTAGCAGAGTGCCAGTTGAAGCACTAGACGAAGATAAAATTGTGGGGTGGTGGCTTCATGTGACCAGGCACTAAAAAATCAATGCCAAAAAACCTTCAAATTAGTTAAATATAAATAATTAAAAAAACCTTTTAGTGTATATAGCTGATCTAGAAATAATCCAATATAGAATATTCTATAGAATCTAGCAAATGTTGATTGTGGATTTGATAGCAATAATTATAGATGCTATATTATTTTACGAATTGTAAAAAAATTATAAAACTATAGGGATGATATTTTCTCTAACGTCCTTCAAATGCTCAACAATGACCAAAAACTTTCTAACTCTAAAATATATAGTGTCATATATGAAAATAGGGTTTCTAAGGCATTTTGGACTCATTTGTGAGGTCTTTTTCCCTAAGAAATGTACATAGTAGAAGCTCCTACTTGAATCACCATTATATATAAGATGAGGTTAACATATCTAAAGACTTGATATCATGTGAGAGTCAGACAATGAAACAAGCTCCTAGGATCAGCTACAAACAAAAAATAACCCTGTATATAATAGAGTAGAAAGAGAATATAGTTATTGATTATGGATGCAATAATAATACAATGATCGAATAGATCAATGATACTAAATTTACACATGAGACCCTACTTATATAGGAAAGGTGAGAGGATAAGTGAAGATAAGATTATGGAAAATGTCACACTCATATCACATGAGACAAAAAGAGATAAGAATCATAATTTAACCTTAACTAAACTTAATGAATAACTATGAATAGGACCTAGGAGGCGAACCAATTATGTGATATCCCTATTCATACCAACAGTATCTTCTATCCACTCTCAATTAGATTTCCTCCAAGAGTAATCCCTAACATTTGAACTTATTGGTATATCCTCTAACACTAATCTCTTGATACATAGAATTTCCCTATAGGGTAACATAATATGAAAATATTAGAAATAAATAATAGACCATAACTCAATAGTAATATATATTATTTGTGTTCCTTATAGGAATCAATGTGATCTAGAGGAAAATAAATGAAGTGTTAATTTAAGGGGGTGATCCCTATCTCAAATATCTACTCAACATAGGAATAGATATCTAACAAAACTTTATGGAATGTGAGTATGAATCGTCTAAAATAATGAATGTTTGTTGTAGACATAATAGGAAACACTACAAAGATGATGATGAATAGAATATATAAAGTAGTATATATTTTTCTACAACATTTTCATGTATTGATTTGGTCTTGTAATGTACTAAGCATTATGATATAGGACACAAAATAATTTTCTTAGAAGAAAGAATCTTCACAATCCTAACAATAGATGTTATTAATGAAGAATTTAACATTTCTATTGGTGATAATATTAGACAAATTAAATGAAATGTTATTTAATATTATTTGAAAAATTGTAATACTTAGAAAGAAAATAAACTCTAGTAGAAAAAAATCATAGAACTATAATTATCAAAAGTTCAAAAAATATTGCTAAGAAGTAATTTATAGAAAGAAACTAGAGATATGATCAACCTATTGAGTAGAGTAATGGAGTGGCCTTTAGCTTCAACATCCTTACCATGTATGTACTATTGCACCACCACAATATTGGATGAGAATATCATTATTCATTGCGATGAACTCATAAGTGATAAATTATATGAGAAATTAACTAAGGTCATAGAAACATTGATTTTATATGAGATCTTACCTAGTCTAATCCTTTGCTAGAAGAGCCACTTTCTTATGAATTGAAAGAAGATTTGAAGTAGGTGTAAATTTATAAAAGGATCTTGTTTACAAGAATTATCTATACTTAGAATAGAAGCAATCTATGGTCCACTATGAGAGAGTGAATATATTTTTCTCTATGTGAATGTAAGACTATTGGAAGGGAATAGAAGAAAATAAATTTCTTTGACACCAATAAGGTAGTGAATAAATTTGGCAATTGGTTCATCTAATTTCCCAAATTTTCCTACATTAGAATTAAAGGATTTGCAGGAGGATTTTTTAAGTGGCCAAAATATAGTACAAATAAATTCATCCTATTAGAGCTCAAAATGTAACCTTGTGAAAAATATAATTTTTTGGAATCTAAGAATAGAGTTTGGACTCAATTCCCTATCACAATTGGATTTCATGTGTGTTCTTCACTTCCTTGTATAATTGAATTTGATATGAACTCCAAATTTACAAGCTTTATTACTATGCTACAAGGTCAAATTTGAATCCTTTGGGAAAGATTAATAAACTTGGTGGGCTATAATACCAAGTGCATTCCAACCTTGGAGGATTTTTTGGATAATTACAATTATGATCATGAAGTACAAAAAAAAGTTGTGTTAAGTTTAATACACATCAATTTAAAGATTTCAAGATTTATATGGTTCTAGACCAATTATCAAACTCTAGAATTGTTATACTTGTACATATGATAAAGATAAAATTTACAATAATCCTCTTCCTAAACCTAATTGGGAAAAACTTGAAGTACCATCATTGAATGATGTTATGAAGAATATCTTAAAATTAACTAATAAATGGTTGAAAGGAGAAATATATCTCAGCTAAAATCCCTAGAAGTATATAATCCTCCCCTATAATAATTATTAACTAAGAAAGAATAAGGATAAAGATGACGGAAATTCAACACAAATAGAGGTGGATTAAAAAGAATTTTTATAGCCTCTAAAGTGAAATAAAAATAGCAATGTCATTAGAGAATAAGAAGGTCAAGATATGTACAAGAGGAAAAGAGTAAAAGCCATTGAGAAGAATCGGATGAATAAGAAATAACTTTATTAATAAAGAAGAATAAATTCCAAAAAGTACCTACATCTAGTGGTCAAATAGATCCAAGTAGGGTTCTAGCTACATCATCTACTCCATACATTCCTACAAATCCTCCTCCAATTACTCAAACTCCACCAATTTATGTTATTCTAAAATTATCTTGAATAGTAAATAGAGCATAAATTCTATCTTTATTACCTTTCTTAGTTATTTGATGGGTTAGTGCTATTTTTATCTTTATCTTTATAGCCCAACATTGATATGATTTCTAGAAAAAATGAATCTTGAGAAAGAGATGTTTTAAGGTGAAGTTAGTAGAAGAGCACAAGATGATTCATAACAGGAATAAATTCCTATATAAAATAATCAAGTTGAGGATACATTGCAATAAGAAGGTGAAAACGTAATTTACATGTCTACATCATTATTTGATGTTCAAACAATGATTGATGAAATGACAAAGGAAGACAACACTATTATTTAAATACTCAAAAAATAGTTGAAGAATATAATAGAGGGTTAGGCCAAGTAAATGAAGAGGTATAAATAAATGTGACAACTCATGATACTCAATTCCTGTACCCACATTGAGCCAAGTAGGTATTAATGATCAAATGGATCAAAACCCTGCTAAAGAAGCAACAACAAAAAAATCTATACGAGAGAAGAAAATATTTCATGATACAAGAAATATCATGCAAATTAATAGCTCTTTTAGTATATGAACTCAATTAATTTATAAAACATGTAGATAATAGTACATATTAGGTGCCAAATGAGAAAGTAAGGTAAGAGATCATATTCAAATATATTTCATGTGTAATGCCATAAATTGTCACCGGGCTAACAATTTTACACTAGGTTTTGTACCCTATTTTGCATGTATATTTAATTATATTTATATTTTGTTCATTTTAGGGATAGATTGGGAAAATACATTTAATTCCTTGACATCCTAGGTTTTTGGGGAAATAAACACTCAATTAGGGGTGTTAGGTGCCCTAGTCTTGGGAATTAAATTTTTAAAATTTAAAAACTCTAGTGTCAATCTTTGGTGTCTATAAAATAGTAACTTGTTAGCCTAACTCCTAAAATTACTTGAGATGCATATATAAACTTGTATTTGTTGCAATAATGAAGGTTTTTTCATTGATTTCAACTAGTCAATTGGTTATCAACTAGTTGTTGTTGTTATTGATGTCATGGATGCAGGTTATTGGTTGTATATGTCGAGGATATTGATAAAATTGTAATGAAGGTTGCAAGTGTTAAGTGGTTGCTCCAAGTTTTTCTCCAGGATTTTCTCCTATGTTTGTGTTGTTCAAACATGTTATTTATTGTTGTTGGAAGCTGTTATATCAAGATTTTTGGTTTTTGATTCATTGTACATGCGATTTTTGTTCACTAGTTGTGAATTGTGGTTTTTTGTGTATTAGGATGAGGTCCAGGAGAAATGTTGTTGGTCCAGATTTATCTATGGTTAACTCTTATGACTTGTGGTTCTAGATTTAATTTTTTATAATTGTATTGAAGATAATTCTTTTGTCTAGAAGGATTTGATCATGCTAAGGTTTGATTGTGCTTAATTATTTTATGTGTTTTACAATGGTTTGGTTGACCTTGTGTTGAACACTACCTTCGAAGTTAATGAAGTGTGTTGAGACCTCTTTGGGTACTCATCAAGATTTTTTTTGGGTCGCCCTCATTCTAATCCCACCCTAGGATGTTTTGGTGCCAAGCTAATTTGAATTTAATGATGGATGGCTGACTTTGGATGGTATAAATACAAGATGATTTATTGATGGAAGATGTACAAAGAGATAAGTGCAAATAAATAGATCAGATAGATGTGAATTAGAGTGTGTGCGTGATGCGAGTGTGGAAGATCAGTGTGAATTCTAAATGTTGAGTTTCCTAATGCAATGAGCTGAAGGTGTACTTTATCTTTCATGCATGTCTACAAGTGATTGAGTAAATTGTGATGCAAATATCTATTCCATTGATATTTTGTTCTCTCTACAACATATCTCTTCTATCTTCTATGTATCTCTGTGGAAGTGATCCCTTTAGATGGCTAACCCTATTTGACAATTAATCCTAATTTGGATAATGAGTCCTTGTTCTAGAAATGAGTCCTTGTTCTGGCAATGAGTCCTTGTTCTGGGAGTGAGCCTTTTTCTTTTAGGCAGTGAGCCTTTGTAATCAGTTTTGATATTCTCTAGAGTGTGAATTAATCCTCACCATGTTTTTTCCCTCATTGGGTTTTCCATGTAAATCGAGTGTTACTATGTTTTGTGTGATGGTTTTTAGTTTCTACAATTGCACCTAATGTTTAATCATTTTATCAGTGTTAGTATTTGTGATTGATCTAAGTTCTGGTGAATGATTTAAAAGGTTAAATTTGTTACAACTAATTCACCCCCCTCTCATTTTTCTTGTTCAACAATTGGTATCAGATCTTGGTTCCTTAGATAAGAGCTTAACCGCTTAAGGAAGGTCTGGGATGGCTGGAAAATTTACTCTTGATTATTCAAGGTTCGATGGAACTAATTATGCTATCTAGAAAATATTGATGAAAGAATACCTGGAGTATTATGGATATGATATGGAGAAATATTACAAGAATTGTTACACTCCTCCTGCTAATGGTCTAAGTATGGCTAATGAGATTAAGGCACATGAAGTGAATAATAAGGTGAAGTAAATTTTGAAGAATAGTCTTGTACATTTCAAGTTTATTAAAGTTCAGAATTTGAAGACCGCTAAGGAAGTCTAGTGGGATGCTTTCAAAAAGGTACATGAAGTTGATGAAAGATTCAATGAAGCAAAGTTGTAGAATTTGGAGACAAAGTTTGAGCTCCTACATATGTTTGAAGATGAGAATGTTAAATCTTATGTACAAATATTGTATGAGGTAGTTGTTGGAATGCGAGGACTTGGTGCTACAATAGATGAATCTAGGATTGTAAAGAATATTTTCAAAAATATCCTTGATTCTTATAGCGAAAATGTATGTGTTATTGAAGAACATATAGATTACAAGAATTACACTAAAGATCAGTTGTTGGGAACTATTCCATCTTATGAGATGAGAAAGTCAAATTTGAGAAATGAATCCAAATCAGAGACTACTTTAAGGCTACAAAAGCTAAAGATCTAGATGAAGAAAATCTTGATGAAGTAGAAAAAAACTTTGTGAGAAGGATGAAGAAAGGCTCCATAAATTATGAAGTTAAGTTACCCTTTAAATGCTTTAGTGTGGAGGAATAGGACATTATGCTTCGAGGTGTTTGAAAAGAGCTAAGAGGAATAGACAAAGATGTGAGAAAGAAAAGAAAGGTAAGAAGATAAATAGAGCATATTATGTGAATGAGGATGCTAGTAGATCTTATAAGGAATTTGACTATGGAGATCCCTATGACAATGAATGTTTGTTCTTGGCTATAAAATATGAACCTACTTCTATTGATTATAAAAAATAGGTGAAGGAATACCATCCGAAGAAGGAGAAAAATGAAGGTATTGTAATCTCTGTCCTACATGCTAAGTAGGAAAATAAATATTGGGTTGTTATTAGTGGTTGTTCACATCACATGACTAGTGATAAGAGTAATTTTTTAAACTTGAAAAGTATGGTGGAGGCTTAGTTATGTTTGGAGATGACACTGGTGCTAAGATTTGTGGGATAGGTTTAGGAATCTTTGATGGCAAGCATTATACTGATGATCTCTATTATGTTAAGAGTTTAAGGCATAATGTCTTGAGTGTTGGATAGATATGTAGTAAAGGATATAATATTGTATTTGAGGATGATAGATGTGAAATCAGGAAAGGATCAGGAACAAGGATTGTTGCAATCTTGAAGAAATCTAAAGGAAATATATATCAACTTAAGGGTGTTGATGGAAAATACTTTATGACTCAAATTAATGATAGTTGGTTGTGGTATCGAAGAATGCATATGAATTTTGATAACGTGGTGAGGATTAGTGCAATTCAGGCCATGAGAGATTTACCAAGGATTGAAAATTTAGTTAATGCTATTTGTAGAAATTATCAGTTTGGAAAGCAAGCAAGAAGTTGTTATAGATCAAAGGAATAGGGTGATCCCACAATAATGGGTTACACTTTTTGGCTAAACTTGACATTGAAATCAGCATTTTTTACGAAATCTTCACTTTCTTACACCTATAAAAGCTAAACCATTAAGAATTTGAAGATGAAGAAAAATAGTGATTTGTGAGATTATATGTGTAGATTCTAATTATATTTATTTTTTAAATTAAAAAATAAATTGTGAATCCTTTTATGTAATTTTTATTAACTTATTTTTTCTACTAAACAACATTTTCAAAAAAAGATGTTTACTTTCAGCTACATAACTTTTTTTATAGAAAGGATGCAATTCGAATTTTTTAAATACAGGTTTTTCACACCAATATCTAATGGATGGATATTTTTTCATAATTTTTTATTGCATTTATATTTTTTAATTAATTTTCTAAGTCAAAGTAATTATAATTTAGATATATTATACTTTCAGTTGCATAAAAATTTTTGTATGGATTTGAATTAACTTATTATTTTTTTGTTGGAAAAAGGACATCAATAGCTAGTCTACATTTATTTTTCACTATTTTCCTATTTTTCTGTATGTGTGAAACAAAGACCTTGATGTTCATTGAAAAACCTATATTCACAAGAAATAAAAAATAAATATAATAATTAAATTAAATATATTTAAAATTATACTTTTTGGGAAGCTTATAATAAGAACTACATGTTTACAAAAGATAAATTTAAAATGAATTAATTTGATCCCCCAAAAAGTAAATCAAAAGTGGTTTTATATCAGCATTTTGATAGGTGTAGAGGAGACTCCATTATAGGTATGGTTTAAAACTACTGAGTTTCTATCCAAGGGGGATTGATTTAAGTGGGTTTGATCAAACCCTTTTCAATTAAAATCCTTTAAATTGAACCTTTTTAAGGCTTAAATCATTATATTTTCTAAAAATATGCGATTTCAGCAAAAATCAGGATGTCCCAGAAAGTGTAACCCACTATTGTGGCAGCACCCATCAATCTACTACTAAACAACTAGATATAATTCATACAGATCTCTATGGTCCTACAAGATTGAGAATTCTACAAGGTAAAATATAATTTATGCTTTTAATTGATAATTATTATAGATATACATGTGTTACATTTCTTGGAGATAATTTTGATGCATTAGATAGATTCAAGACATTCAAAGCTATTTTTGAAAATGAAGTAAATTTCAGGATAAAATTCTTAAGGTATAATAGGGTGGTGAATTCACCTCCCATGATTTTAATATTTTTTTTGAAGTGCATGGAATTAAAAGATAGTTATATGCTCTAAGAATTCCTCAGTGGAATGGATTTAAAAAAAAAAAAAAAAGCAATTCGAGAGGTCACTAGATCAATGACTATTGAGACTGGTCTACCAGAATTTTACTAGAGAGAAGCTATTCACACTGTTATTTATGTGTTCAGTTGAGATCAAGAAAGAGAAAATATTACAAAGACTCTGTATGAGCTATGGTGTGGAAGAATTCCTACTATTAAGTATTTCAAGATATTTGGAAGAAAATGTTATATCAGACGGGATGAAAAAACTTTAGGAAAGTTTGATGCAAGAAGTGAGGAAGAAATTTTTCTTGGATATTCTACTAAAATAAAAGCTTACAAATGTTTCAATAAAATACTAAGGAAGATTGTAGAAAGTACAAATTTCAAGGTCGATGAAGCAATGAATAATTCAATTGATGTTGATAGATATGTATCTAATGAACCTCATTTCATAAGGATTGAAGAAGATCTGGAAGAACAAGGAAATGATGAGAAAGAGAAGTAGAATGAAGAAGAAGAAGCTCTAGTGGTGTCCCCTAAGACACCTAGATATGTGCAGAAGAATCATTTAAAAATTCAAATCATTGGAGACAAGACAAAAGGAGTATTGAGAAGAAGCAGAGTTGTTGTAGGTGAGGTAAATTTGTGTTTACTTTTTGAGGTTAAACCAAAGACTATAAGTGAAGCATGTAAATATGAGCATTGGATGGAAGCTATGAAAGAAGAACTTGTTCAAATTGAGAAGAATCAAACTTTGGAATTGGTCCCAAGACCGGTAGATGGAGATTTTTACTCCAGTGGCAAGAATGGAATTTATAAGTATGTTATTAGCATTTTTTCTTATAAATATTTCAAGGTCTATTGGATGGATGTAAAGTCTGCATTTTTGAATGGTGAGCTAGAAGAAGAGGTCTACATGGAACAACCGAAAATTTTTCAGTTATCAAATAAATTGGATATGGTCTGTAGATTGGAGAAAGATTTATATGGATTGAAGCAAACTCCTAGAGCTTGGTATGTGAGGCTAGATAGGTACTTGATTCAACAAGATTTCAACAAAGGTACGATAGATAATAATTTGTACTTTAAAATTGAAAATGAAAAAATATTGATTGTGGTTGTATATGTTAATGACATTATTTTTGGAGGAAATGAAACTAAAGGTAAGATTTTTGTAGAAGAAATGCAAAAATAATTTGAGATGTTTATGTTTGGGGAGATGAATTTATTTCTTGGGATACAAATTAATCAAACAGAGAAACGAATTTTTATTTCACGATCTAAGTATGCAAAAGAAATGTTGAATAAGTTTGGGATGGATGGTTCCAAACTAGTATGCACTCCTATGGTGACTGGTTGCAAATTAGGTAAATATTATCATTCACCGAAGGCTAATCAAAGAAAGTACAGATCTATGATTCATGGACTACTATATTTGGCTACTACTAGACCAGATATTATGCATGATGTCTATCTTGTGGCTAGATCTCAAGAAGATCCTAAGGAATCACATGTTTCTATTGTTAAAATAATATTCAGATACTTGAATGGAAATCTAGATTATGGTTTATGGTATCCTGAGATATAGACATTACACTAAGTACTTATACAAATGTAGATTGGGTTGGTTGTGTACATGAAAAAAATATTACAAGTGGTAGCAAGTATTATTTCTTGATTGCAGATTGGTGGCATGGTTGAGTAAAAAGAAAGATTTAGTTTCCTTTTCTACTGTTGAAGTTGAGTATATTTTTGCTACATCTTGTTGTAAACAAGTTCTATGGATAAAACAGACATTAATAGATACCATAGTTATGAATGATTATCCTATTTCTATCATCTGTTATAACACAAGTGCAATTAACATTTAAAAGAATCTAGTGATGCACTCAAGGACAAAAAACATATCTATCAGGTATCATTTCTTGAGAGAGAAGGTTGTGGAGAATGAAGTAAATATTGAGTATGTCCCTATGAAGGATTAGATTGTTGATATATTTATGAAGGATCTTCCTAAAGATAATTTTAGGTATCTTTGAGAGAAGTTGGGGGTTATTTCCCCTCCTTTCTTGAACTAGATCCATATGGAGATGCATTAGTTTGGTGGGTCTATGGATCTTTCTTCTGGACTAATTTTTTGGTGGCTACCTCTCAAGGGGAGCAGGTAGTGTCATGTGTTGTCATTGTATGAGTATTTTTTTTTTAATGTCAAAGGGGAAATCAATGTAAAATATCCTTTATCTTTGCCGTTGATGTCAAAGGGGGAGACGAAGAATGTGAAAAATTAAAGAGTATCATGTGAAAAATATTATCTACTAAGGGGGAGAAAAAAAAAAGCAAAATCATGAGAAGTGTGTTTAGAGCTAGTATGTTCTCTTTGATGTTTTTTACATCATGTGTTGCCATCAATGATAAAGGTGGAGATTTTTGCAAGAATGAATGTGTTGTCATTGATGTCAACTAGTTAATTGGTTATCAACTAGTTATTGTTGTCATTGATGTCATGGATCTAGGTTATTGGTTGTATATGTTGAGGATATTGAGAAAATTGTAAAGAAGAAAGGTTGCAGGTGTTCAGTGGTTGCTCTCGGTTTTGGTATGGGATTTTATCCTATGTTTTTGTGGTTTAAAAATTTTGTTCATGGTTGTTGGAAGCTACTATATCCATATTTTTGGCTTCTAACTCATTGTACAGTGCAAGTTATGTTCACCAGTTGTGAACTGTGGTTTTCGGTGTATCTAGATGAGGTCTAGGAGAAATGTTGTTCATCCATATTTCTCCTTGGTTAAGTCTTATGACTTGTGATTCTAGAGTTAAGCTATTATGATCGTATTGAAGATAATTCTGGTTTCTAGAAGGATTTTATTGTGCTAAGGGTTGTGTGTGCTTAATTTTTCTATGTATTTTACACTAGTTTGGATGACCTTGTGTTGAGCACTACCTTCAAATTTAGTGATGCATATTGGGACCTATTTGGGTTCTCATCAAGCATGTGTTTGGGTCATCCTCATTCTTATTCCACCTTAGTATGTTTTCATGACAACCTAATTTGAATTTAATGATGGATGGTATAAATATACGATGATTTATTGATGGAAGATGTACAAAGAGATAAGTGTAAAGAAATATAGCAAATAGATGTGAAATAGATGTGAATCAGAGTGCGTGTGTGATACGAGTGTGGTAGATCAACATGAATTCTAAATTTTGAGTTTCATGATGCAGTGAGCTGAAGGTGTACTCTATCTTTCATGCATATCTACAGGTGATTGAGTAAATTGTGGAGGAAATATTTGTTGCATTGATATTTTCTTCTCACTATAACATATCTCTTCTATCCTTTTTGTATCTTTGTTGTAGTGAGCCCTCCAGGTGGTTAACCCTATTGGACAGTGAGTTCTAATTCAAGAAGTGAGTCCTTGTTCTAGTAGTGAGCCTTTTTCTCTCAAGTAGTGATCCTTTATAATCGATTTTTATATTCTCTATAGTGTGAGTTAATCCTCACCGTGGTTTTTCCCTCATTGGTTTTTCCATGTAAATCTTGTGTTATGGTATTTTTTGTGATGGTTTTTCAGTTTCTACACTTGCACCTAATGTTTAATCATTTTATTGATCAATGTTAAGGATTTTTGATTGATTTAAGTTCCGATGAATGATTTAAAAGGTTAAATTTGTTACAAATAATTCACCCTCCCTCTCAATTGTCTTGTTCAACAATACTTTCCTCTCATTTGGACACTTACAATGAACTATAATTAATTATGCACTATTATGCACTAATTATGAAGATACATGCAATTTCTTCTCGACATGCTTGCTACAATAGTCTATTTTGTTATGTGGACTAACCCTTGCAGGTGTTCAAAGAAATTTATTCATTCTTCACCAACTTATTTTGGAAAATTTTGGTATGACATCACTTCAAAAAGGGTTTCATACCTAAGGTAAATCTATCTTTGGTTATTATATGTTACAATCTCTATTATTTACTTTTCCTCTACTCCCCTAAGACAATTATATATTTATCATAATTATCATTTCTTTTGTGGAGGTGGAAACACCAACATGGAGTTTGAATGAGGGGCCAACTCATATACAACACAACCTTTCCCTCTTTTTATGTGTGTAAATCCATATCTAAGACTTCTAACAATGACAAGTTGTAGAAGGATAGAATAGACTATAACTGAGTGACCTAACTTCAAAAGAACCCAAAACCATAGGAATAGGGTTCCCCATGATTGTATCCCTCCAATTCAATATCTAATACTACTAACAAGTGCCTCTCTATCTTCACATCTCAAATATGTACTCATTTCAATGATTTTTTGTTTATAGTTGTGTGATTATTTATATTTTCATAAGAAGGATTATATTAATTAGATATTAAATCTTTCCTATTTGCAAAAAAGGAAAAAAACTCAAGTATATTGGCTCTCCTTTGAGGTAGTTATCCAATCATAGAACAACTAGTTGGTTTTTTTTCGAATGTTGAGCAAAGTAAAGGTAGATCCAAACTAATTTACTAGCTAGATTTAAGATCTCTTTTCCAACTTAACATTTTGGTGAAACTAATGTATCTTAAGCTTGAAAAAATAAAAAAAGATTAATTTCATAATTTTAGATCTAATTTACTTTTTTAAGGCATTATATTTGAATATATTATGTATATTTACATATATTTTATGTTTTCTTTAGAAAATTAAAACATTTATATTATTTTTTCTTTGAAAAAAAACTTAAAACACCTTCTAACACCTCATCAGTATATCTATATTTTCATAAGTTTATTCTATCTTCTATCTCTTGGTAGCTTTCATGTGTGAAGCTAATTTTTCCTACCAACTCATTTGAAGACTTGAAAGACCTAATTCATTCTTTTATATACCCCTCATCAAAAAAAACTAGGGCTTTCTAATTTCTTGAGTTGTGTCAGACTTCAAACCTAGGTTTTGACAGTCAAAAGACCTATAAATATTGCTACACCTATGTAGAATCTAAAACCCTATATATTTATACTTTTGGACTAGGGTGCCTAGCACCCCTACCCTATTAGTCTGGCTTCAATTTTATGCACCAGGTTCTTCTCTGTAGTATTTTTCAATATTTGCTTTATATTTTTGTCACTATGTTATGTAATTTCCATATTTTATTAAACATGTAATCAATTTGATCCTAATTCACCTAATGCATTGCATCAACTTGTAAATCCTTACAGAATACAACAAAAAGGGACCAAAATCATAGCAACCTAATTGGCTTTCCCTTGAGGACAAAAAACTAAATAATATCTCTTAATTTTGTGTCATCATCTTCTTTCTCATTCCCAAATCACCTTCCAAATAATTTATCCTCTTCTATGACATCATCAATGGATATGTCTTTTTGTCCCCTTGATAGCCTTTCTTCAAATGATGATGAGGCTCATGTTTGTCCCTCTCCCAAGACTTCACCTACTCATGAGGATATTTTGGTGTAAGAGGATACAATCATTGATACTTTTCTTAACACCACGTCACCTAATATTCATTCAATTGATCTTGCATGCATAGATGGAGATTCCAAAGTTGCATTGGATCCCCCATTGATATAAGATTACCAACATATAGTCAACATAATTAAACTTTTCAAACCAAAAAAATTTTTGCATCTTCATTATAGTTTTCCTCAACCAAAAATTAACCTATTATTACTATCTAAGGTATTAAAAGCTCACCTCGACCTCCTAGGTGCATTTTTAACTTAAAATAATAATCTTGATCAATGTGTGTCACAATAATCTCATTATTATATATTTTCTCACACATATAATAATATAAACATCAAAAAACCTAAACAAACACAAAACATTCTGACTTTCATTCCATTTCAACAAAAAATTCTTCCTCCCACACCTCATCTACCTCAACATGGGGGGTGAAGAGTATGATCTTGTTGAGCATCTTCATGATAATCCGACTAATATATCTCTTTGGTACTTGATATAAACCTCACCTACATACCACATAGTTCTCTAGGATTCCTTACTAAAGATATTTGTACCACCTTCTATTAGACCAATTGATGTAGCAACTTTGTTAGATTGTATGTATGCCAAAAACTTAGACACTATCTTTCACCAACATGAATTAACTTCATGATTTTAGTCATCATATATATAAATGGAATAAATCAACCCTAATCAATAATGGATCAATAATTAATATTTTTAGTATTTACCTACTATGTAAGATTAGTGTAGATACATCCCTCATCAAACCCGATACTCTATCTATTTGTGGCTTTGATAATATTGGTAGGAATTCACTAGGTACAATCACACTACAAATTGAGGTAAGGCCTATGAATTTTCCTACCCTTATTCATGTCATGTCTAATTATATTTCATATAATCTTATTCTTGGTAGACCATGGATTTGGGTATGTGCAGGATCATCATGGAAAAAATAGGCCCTTAAGTGGCAAAAAATTCAGAAAAAACAGAGTTAGGCAACTTGACATAAAAATTTGAATAAGTTATCTATATTATTTCAAAAATATGTAACAATAGAATTTGTAGAAAATTGAATGTAGTTTCTAAATTACTAGGTTTATTTACATAAAAATAAAATCTATTTGCTGAAAATTTGAAATTTCTATAGAGTAGTACTTAAATTTCAGGGAAAAAATAAGAAGTAGGTGTCTGTCTGACCACCCTAACCACATTAAAATGATAATATTTTTTTATAATATTTTAGATATAAGTAGAGGACTCATGTCCCAATGTGATGCATATTTTTTTGTAATTTTTTTCCAAGTAAATAATTAATTATAACTTTTTTATGACAAATTTTTAAAAATATAAAGACACATATGTCTGGCAACCTTAACTTGGTCAAAACTTCATGAAATTGATTTTTTGCTATTTTAATATTATATTATTTGAATCATAGAATGTGACACATGTTTTGAATTCAAAAAATATGATACCATTTGAAAGCTATAGATTTTTTTCAATCAGCCTAAAAATCAAGACTTTAGTCGTAATTCAATAGAAAATGAATAATAATTATTTATTAAACTCAAAGTAAAACATAATTTATATTTGTGGAAATCTGAGAATCTCCTTTAAAAACCCTTTTCATTTCATCAATTTTAGGTAAAAAACAAGTCGCCAACCACATACCCATCATATTGCCACGTTTTGGTCCATCATGATCCTGCACATACCCATTCATTCCATGGGAGCAATCCCATCCACTCTTCATCATAAGATGGAGTAAATGGACCTATAAAAACAAGATTATACATTTGCGGCTGATCCAAATCTATAAAAAAAATTATAATTAGAAGCCACATATCAACCTCCTATTTCCAAATTTCTTAGTACTTTTATTCCATTTTCAAAAGGAGAACCCTTTAATTATAATGATAATGATATCAAAAATCATAAATCACCTATGAATGTGCTATTTTCTAATGATTGGGTTTCATTAGATTTTACACCCTCTTTTGTTGGAGAGTACAAAATCTCACAATCTAAACCTAAAGAGTCTCCAATTTCATTTACACAATCTATTTCTTCTAAGCAAATTAAATCTACTATGTCAACCTCTTCCCAAAAACCATCATTCTATGATAATACACCGCCTTCTTCCAACACATGTCTTAATGATGATTAGGGCTCTTTATATTTCACCCCTCATGGACTGGTTGAATTTAAGATCAAACCTCCTCCTCTTGACATGTCAACACTCAACAAGGATCCACATTCTTCCAAAATAATTGATTCTTCTTTTCATTTAAATGTTAATACTTATTCTTCTAAAAGTGATCATACTTCTCATTTAGAAAAGAGTGGTAATGTGGTTTCTCCTCCTACATCTAATTTGAAGACACACTATGGGATTGGATTCAAAATTCTTTCCAAACTTGGAAACAATTTAGGATACATTGGACAAGGATTTAAGGTTCATGTGAATCCTACACCACACTTTTCTAAAGAGGGTTTAGGTTACTGGATGACTCCTTTTTCTACACCCCCTTCTCCATTATCTAATGTATCTATCTTTTTCTTGTGAGCAACAAAAAATTTCTTTGAAAGATAAAGGATTGATTCCTACTCCTTATCTTCTAGCTAAGCAAAGAGTGTATTTTCTCGAGGCTTATAAAATCCCACTTGATCACTCTTCCTTCTCTAAGATGTAAGAAATTTTATAAACACAATCAACCAAATCCTTCTTTCTATATACATCATCGAGTTCTTGGATATTCTACCAATGACTGTCGGGCCTTGGGAAATAAAATATAACATCTTCTCGATTCTAGTGCTATCACTCTTCCATGTGTTGATTTACCTATTCCTTCAAAATTCTAAAATTTCTTCTATTGTGTTGCTCCTCACTATTTGACATTTGTAGCTCCATGTGTTTTCTCATTTCCATTCATGGTGGTACAATACTATGTATAACTACACTTCATCTATGGTAGTAATAAAAGAGTATCTAATATGGCTGTCCTTGCCTATACACTTTGGGGGAAAGGATATCTAGTTTTGGAGGTGTTCATTATTCTTGTGGATCCCCTCTTGAGGATACCCTCCATTTTGTCTCTCCCCCTTACTTTCCTTAAAATATTAACATAGTAATTTTAACATTTTAAGTGGGGTATATCACCTATCCTTTACATCCACACAAGCACCCTTCTCTATTCAAGATTCTTGAGCTTTGATTTATTGATGTTACCCCTTTGTGGTGGTATTTTGCATAACTCCCCCAATGCATGGTTATCAATTCATCCCCCAAGATCTTGAACATTTATGTTCTCCCTTGGGCATGATTATCAATTTATCCCTCAATATGTTAGAAAATTTTATCTCTAGATGTTAAACATTTTTATCCCCTGAGATGTTAAATATTTATGTGCACTCCATAAGATATTAACAATACAACTTGCTATCCTATGCATTTGTGTAATTTATAATCCACCTAGAATTTCTATCGTATGTGCTTTATTGGTGGCATCCAGGGTCACCTAGCATAACAAAACTTGATATCTTGTATTCCATGGTGGCTTTTTAATGTGCACTACCCCTAGCAATAGATAAAGCTAGTGTCTGAGTCATGTACGCTTCTTTTTTGTATTGGTTTCTCCTTGTCTATTTGCATGTATTCTTCCTTTGTAGCAATTGATCAAATTTATACATTCTTATTTCCCTTGTTAAATTCCTTGATGTGTTTGTTGCATTCAAGTGATAATGCTTGATATTTAGACAACCTTCCATACTAAGGTATCCTTATCTTGTTGACTCAAAATTTTGGCTTTACATAGTGTGTATCAATATCATTTTTATATACTCTATGATTCTTGTTTGTATCATGTTTTCTTCGTGTATGTTTCATATAAGCTTTGTGCATGATCCTTGTATGTTTCGGGTAAACCCACAATAGTGAGTTACAATTTTTTCCATGAAGAAAAATTAGAAATTCGCATCAAAAAATTTAAAATGGCTTACCCCTTCTAATGAAGAGGATTCAAATGAACCCACCCCCCCTCCCCCCCTTCTAATGAACCCCCACTTGCACCATACAGTGGGGTTCATTCAAACCCCCTTCATTAGAAGGGGGCTTCTAATGAACTCCCTTTTTTCACCTCCCCCTTCCACCATTTCAAAATTTATGCATTTTTTTTACTAACGAAACTCAGGAAGGAGGTGCAAATCGATTCAAATTGATAAACCAAGGTGGAAGATTGTAGTGATCGAAACGTGCTTTCCAACAACTATAAATTTAATATATTTTTTTTATTTTTTATTTTAGTTTTTAGTTTTACTAAACATAGGTTTTTCATCAAACATCAAGTTTGGTGAAAAATAATTATGGAAAAATAGTAAATTTAAGAAAAAAAATATTGAAAAATATATATACAATAGGTATTGATGTCCTTGTTCCAAAAAAAAAAAAAGTGAATTTCAATACATACCAAAAAACTTATGCGAGTCAAAGTGCACCTATGTCTAAATTGTAATTGTTTTGACTTCAAAACTTAATTAAAAGAAAAATATTCAACAAAACGTTACGAAAAAAAATGAAAGCACTAGATACTAGTGTTACCAACCTAAATTCAAAAGAATTGGAATTTTATCCTTTCTAGAAAAAGATTTATGCAAGCCGAAGTACAAACCACTTTTTAATAATGTTGTTTACTATTAAAAACTAGTTATCAAAGGAGAAACAAAAAAATATTATAATTTAATTTAAATTTTTTTTTTAGAATACATTTATAATCTACAAAAAAAATCTCACAAATCACTATTTTACATAATTTTCAAATTCCTAACAATTTACCTACTATAGGTGTCAGAAAGTGAAGTTTATTTTGAAAATGTTGACTTCAATGCCAAGTTTGGCTAAAAAGTGTAACCCATTATTGTGGGATGACCCTTTCATGTCTAATTAGTATATTCTATGTGTTTTCTTCATGTAAGTTTCATGTTTTCTTCATGTATGTGCACTCTATTGTTTTTTTAGTGTATGCCTTATGTATGCTTGTATTTTTCCTTGTCTTGTATGTGATATATCTATTTTTTATGTGTGACATTATGGATTGATAGGATTCTAAGTCTAAGGGATATCACATCTCTTAGTTTGGTGTCTGAATATTGTCTCTTCAAAGTTTTGATAAACAAACCTATCTTCTCCATACATTCTAGTTTGAGTATGAAAGTAAGATCACACTTTCACTAAAGCGAGGGCTAAATTTAGTGTTATAAATTACTGCCCTTGATAATCACACTATTTTTGGCACCCTATTTTTCATGTCATATAATTTTTTTCATTTTTGGGGCCAAATTGGGAAAATAAATTGAATTCCCTGATATCTTTAGTTTCAAATTGAAAAACCCCTAGACAAGGGGTGTTGGGCATCCTAGTCCTAGGAATTAGCTTTTTAAAATTTCTAAACTCTATTGTTGGCCTTTCATGTCTAGGAAATATTACCTTGTCAATCTAACTCCAAAAATTACTTGGGATGAAAATATAACTAAGTCGTTTTCTCTCATTTGGATAGTTAGAACGAACTATGATGAATTCTACACTATTATGCACTAATTGTGAAGATGCATGCAACTTCTTCTCTACATGATAGCTACAACTATCTATTTTGTTATATGGACTAACCCTTGCAGGTGTCCAAATAAATTTATTCATTCTTCATCAAACCATTGTAGTAGCTTGTGATATGACATCACTTAAACACATTTGGTTTCATACCTAAGTTAATTTTATCTTATCTTATTACATTTGTTACAGTCTTTATTATTTACTTTTCCTTTGCTCCCCTATGTGCATTTGATATTTATCATCATTATCATTGCTGATGTGGAGGTTAAAACACCAACACAAGATTTGAATAAGGTAAACTCATATTTAACACAACATTTTCCCTCTTTTTGTGTGTGTACATCTAGATCTAAAAATTTTAACAAGGAAATATTGTAGAAGGATACAACAGATCATGACTTAGTGACATAAATTCAAAATAAAACAAAACTTCAGGAGTACTACCTTTCATTGCCCTTGTCCCTCCAATTTAGTCTCTAATTTTAATGGCAAGTGCCCCTTTGTATACATATCTCAAAATAGGCTAGAAAAGGGCATTGGGTGTCATAGCTCAAACCTATCATTTTAAGGCCTTAAGAATTGGTAAATGACTAATAAATATTTATTTCCAATTCCAATTTTTTATTTTTTGAATACTATTATAAATTAGGAAGATTAAATACACAATTGGGTCCAAGAACATGAGGGGGGGCTAAACCTACCATGTAAAACATAGAAAAATTGTTGAAGGGGCTCACTAGAATAAAATAATGACCTAGTACAGGCCCTCACTTTGCCTAGTTTCATTAGGAAATGAGATCTCCCAAGGATAGAATTGACTTTCAACCTTGAGGTGAGTCAACTCTATGGGGAAGATATTTTTGTCTCCTAATGACAAAAAATGACTGAAATGCACTTTTGGGAGATAAAAATAAAATACTTAATGAACTCAATTGTGTGATGTAAAACTTGAAATGCAAAAATTAAGGATAGAAAAAATAGAAACAATAACTTTCAGATAGATCTGAGAAGGGAAGAATGACATGTACCTGGCTCCAAAAATGGGTGCTCAGTGTCCTGCAAGGATAGATTCGCCCTAGGGTGAATGTGTCTCTATATAGGAGTCCAAAATTTGATTTCATAGTCCTCAAATCTTGGATCTAATCTTATGATTTCTTTAGATTCCAGTGTCAGAAAGTTAGAAATTAATTTTGTAGGTGAGTTTTTGTGGCTTCACAACTTTGATGAAAACTTTGACAACTTTATAAACTTGCACTTTTGATCTAATTTCAGTCCTTCTTCACTTGCAAATATTCATACACAAAGAGAGGTAAAATGTTTATTTTTGGGTGAATAGGGGCTTGCCTTGGTCAAACCTTGGTTTGGTAATTAAACCTTGATGATGAAATAATGATAAAATGTAAGGAATGATGAATGAAAAATGTTATGTCACAACTCACCAAACCCTTAATGGCTTCCCTTAGAGGACTAAAGTCTAACACATCTCTCCAAGGATCTTGATCTTACTTATTGGCTTGAATGATTGCTTTATTTCATGCTTGAATGCTTGAAAACTACATCATAATGTTATCTCCAAAACATAATATGAACACACATGAATCTTGACATGATGATATGATCTTGAATGTTGATGTAGATGACTAAAATTATTCTCTTCAATACTCTTGACAATAATATTTTCTCTAGGAATTCTTGTATAAAGTGTGCTCTTGCTATTTAGGCTTGAATTGATAGAATAATTGAAAATTTCCCAAAAATTATATTACATAAGACACCATTTGAAACTTGAATTTGAATTATTAAAATACCACCAAAAAAATATTAAAAATTAGGCCTTGGCACTTAAGGAGGACCCATTTTCCCTTGAATGAATGGATCTTGGGAACTAAATCTAAGACACACAATTTCCAAAGTGTTTAAACTAATGTTAGTTTCCCTTTCAGAAAATGGGAATAATAAGGCTGAGGAATGAATAATTTAGGAAAGTAGAATCTTAGTTAATTCCAATTAATTAAGGGGACCCAAACATAGTGTGAAAATGTAAAGGAGTATACTTTTCACATTACATTTAGCCCCCACTTTAGTGAGAGTATGATCCCATGCTCAAACTCACACTAAAGTAGACAAATAAGTCAAGAGAGGTCTAATTGTACAATTGTTAGAAAGATGAGATGACAAGGATCAAGGAGGATGTTCAAGCCCCCTAGATCAAAGATCCCATGGAAAACCAACAAAGGCACAAAGAGACATATGAATGCAATGGCGACACTAGATACAACATCAAAATTAATGCAAAGAAAAGATGAAGTAGAAAGTTGCATTATACCAAGTCCATCAAACATTCTCACATGGCTCCATAGGCAATAAATTTGTGTTAAATGCTAGGTGGCCATGAAAAATAATCTCACAAGGGCTAGTGTAGTTTGATATACCCTAGGTGAGCTCCAAAGAAAAATGAGTAACACATAATGATTTGGTGAAATTCAATATACACCAAGTATGAACCCATAACCATACCAAAGTTATACTCCCTGATAACTTTGATAGGTGCCACATATGACAATCACAAGGCTATCAAGCTATGTTATGCTAGACACTCATGAGATATAGGCACCATAAATCAAGTGGTGTTATGCTTAGTGGCCAAGAATTTTGGTTTATAATAGTCAAAGGGGTTTTTCTTAGTTCATGAAATGTCTCACTTTAGGGAACATCACGATCGATATCACCATCAAGAGAGGAGTAGATGAGAGATAAAGATTCACACCTTAGGGAATGCAAGCCATAGGATTACCACTAAGAGGAATATCATATGCCAAAAAAGGTCACGCTCTTGAAGGGAATCAATCCTAATGTCACCAGCAAGAAGACACATAACATGAAAGAAGAAGACCACACTTTGAATAAGAGGTCACTATTAGAGTTAAAGAAGAATCTTTATATATATGTAGTCTGCTCATAACATTTTTGTTTGATTTGTTTGGGTATGTGGATTCCTACCTTTGCCATTGATATCAAAGGGGGAGAATAGTAGAGTGAAAAATGTATAATCATCTCATGGGGAGAGTTTTCTTTTTGGAATTTTGAAGATGGAAGTGTAATTCATGTTGCTAATGATCTGACATAGTCATTTTTCACTAAGTGTTGTCGTCAATGCCAAAGGGGGAGATTGTTGGCAAGAGACACTGCTAATATAATTTTGTGTTGTCATTGATGGAAACTGTAGTTTGTGAATAGATATGCACATCATCATTTGATCATATAGGAAGACAGATTGAAGACAGTCAAGGAAGAACAGGGCATCCGACAGTTTTGTGTTCATTGATTCTTATGATGATTTTTTGTTATCATTTTGTGTTGTGTATCTCAAGGATTTTTTTTTGGTGTATGATCTCTGCTGCTATTTAATATCAGTGGCTCGTATTGATCCATGTATGAGTTTGAAGATCAGGTTGACTAATTTCCTTTTTATCAGTGCATGGAGGCCGACTCAATTATCACAACATATTATGGATATTCCAAGAGTAATTATTCAAGTGTGTTTGTGTTTGAGCATTTTTTTTGGGTCCTAACTAAGTTGTGGCCGACCATTGTGGATGTGCATTATACATTACTCATGTTTTGGGCTGACAACTATAAATATTTGTGATCTACTGATGCCAACATATTGCGATTAAATTATTGTTCATGGATATATAAGTGATTGATCATATAATTTTGACATATCAAGAAGGTGTGTTGATGTGAATTATAAATAGTTGAAGTGCAGAAGAGCGATTATGCATAGTTTCACTTGTGCATTAAGGATTTTGTGATGTGAGTTTGAGTAGAGCAAAGTAGAAGTGTAGTATCAGTCAGAAGGATAAAAGATTGATTGTTGAGCCTAATCGGAACTATAATCAAGCATATGTAGATGCTAATCTCTCAATTCAATTTCTCATATGGATTTAATATAATTATCTTTATAAGACAATGAGTCTTCTTTGAGCAGTGAGCTCTAGGAAATGTGCCTAAATGCAAGTGCATTCCCCATATTGTAAACTTCATTTTGAGTATACTTAGATCATATTGTGGATTGGCCATCCACCTTGGTTTTTCCCCTAATAGGGTTTCCACGTAAAAATCCTTGTGTTATGGTGTTGTGATTGTTTTCTTCATGTTCATGCATTTTGGTTGAATGTTACTAGTGCTTTGAAGATAAATATTAATAAAGTGAAATTTTGCACAACACTGATTCACCCCCCCTCTCAATGTAGCTTATTTCCAACAATCATAACATCAAGAAAGCAACAATTGAAAGGCATAATTCCCCCCACTTTAAAGAGATTTCTAAAAACCATGTTGTGAGAAATTACTTTAAAGTAGAATATGATAAAATCCAATTGATAAAGATACATGAGAACTTATTTGGAAAGACCTGTGCCAATGATATGTTTTGAAATAAATTTATGTCATGAAAATGAGGTTTCCCCCATATGTAATCCTAAGATAACACATAAGGGATCCATTAATTCAAGGTCAACATATGTCTTTGCTTCAGTGATATAATTGATGCAAGAGCATCTAGGGTGTAAGAAAATCTTACATCACCAAAAATATTGCTATGTCTATTTTGTTATTTTCAATAAGGGCTAAGGTGTGTGGAAAATGAATATTTTAATTTTCAACATTGTAATTTTTTTCTTGTGGTGATTTGTAGATGTAATTTTTGAAGGAATTATGCTTTGATAAATGTTTCTAAATAATCTCCAAAGCGAATATGATTCTTGGGTGTCCATTTCCAAGTGGGGACCACTTTTCTTTAATGTTATTTCATGATCATTTGCATTTTGGTGCATATTCATATTTGGAGTCATCAGGGCCACTAGAGATCAATGAAGATGCTAAAATTGATCAAATTTGATTGGTTGAGGGATAGGTTCCCATGTGAGGGAAATGTAAATAATTTTAAAAAATAATTTTTATCTTGGATTATCCTCAAAGTGGGTGTGGGATTTTTTAGGTGGTATTGGTAGGATGTTTATGTAGACCACAGTGGTTTTATCACTCCCACACTTCTTTATATTGATGCCTTATTATTTGGATAATTTGGGATTTTAATTTTTTGTAGGTTGAGATGGTGAGATGCTACCAAATTGTAGAGCATATTTGAATACTCCATTGTTGTAGATTTCTATTTGCATAGAAGCCCATGTTTTTGGGAGCTAGTGAGCTCCACATTTTAGGATATAGTGAGCTAGTGAAGTCCTTGTGAAGGGAGCTTGAGAGCTTCAGCAGAAGAAGGGTTGAAAGAGACCAAGAAGATTTTATTTTTCCCAAGTTTGAAGGTGTTTGGACAGCAACAAAATAACTTGAAGGTTGTAAGTTTATTGCAGCAGTGATTTCCATTAATGATTGCATGTTGAAGGAGCTAGAATTGTGTGAAAGAATCTACAAATTGGAGATAATTTGTGTATTGATATTTTCTGTTGTACATCAGATTTATTTCAGATATGTAATGGTTTTCATCAGCCCTCATGGCTTAAATAACAATTTATTTTAAGAAATGATTTTTCATTATGTAATTTCATGAGAATTTGTATTAGAAACGAAGACACTTCTTGCATATTTTTGTGTTCTTTCAAACAATTTATAAATTGAAGTTTTAGATTGTTGATAATTTTGGTTGAGATTTGAATTCCCTCTTCATCAATAATCGAGATAAGAATCATCATCATTCCCAAAATAACTCATGAAACAACGAGAATAAAGGAAAAATGACACATAGAGAGAGAAAAAAAAGGAGAAGCCTTTTTTATCAACATGGAAGATACATAAACATCTTGAATCTTTGCATTGTCCCCAAAAGGAAACACGACACAAAATAAAAGATAATGGTTGAAGAACATATAGAAGAATGTAGATACAAATAGAAGAATATCACAATAGATTTGTTTCCTTTGTATCCTTGCACCAACAGAGTGACAAGGGTAATCTAAAGTAGGCTCAAAAACATAAAGACATGCAAAGTAGCACAATATGATGGATCAAATTACACACATGCAATCACACAAAGAAAATGAAAAAGACATAAAGTTAATTTGTAACATGTGACCCAACCTAAAACAATTCTTCTGCATCTCATTCTTATTCATCATATGTAGAAGGTGGATGACTAGAAAAAGGGGTAAAACTGAGTTTTGTACTAGGAAAATCACTAGGATCAATGTATGGTGAGGCACTCTTGTTAGGAGGATCATCATAGTCGTTATCATCTAAGCTCATAAAAGAGGAAAATAAAAAATTCAGCTCATTTTACACTTCCTCGTCAATCTTAACAATCTCCTCATCATCATCCAAGTTAATCACAATAGGAGGCATAATGATAATTTCCATAGAGGTTTCTTGTGTTTTTTGTTGTGGTGAAGGTAGATAATCATCATGTTTTTCTTGAGTTAGGTTTTTCTTTTTATTTGTTTGTTTTTTCTCCTATTTTAAATTGCAAGCAATAACACAAAGGATATGCCTACATTCTCTACCATTTCAATTTCTTTTTGCATGGTTTTCAAGTTGTGATTGTGTAGGAGCAGTTTTATCAACCATAGGTTTATTTTCTTCCCATAAAGGAGGAATGAAAGGAACCATCAAGGGTTGGTCAACCACTTTCTCTTTGGGTTTATAAACCTTTTTTTTATTTTAGGACGCACAACGAGAATTCTATGGTTATCTCTTGGTATTTTGTAGGAAATAAGTGGAGGATTTGTCATGGATCTATCTTGGTTAATCAGGAGAGATTTTGGTTCAATCATGGTTTCATCAATGATAGGAGACTCAAGCATGGGTTGAGGTATATTTCTAAGAGATAATTCTTCTATGAGCTTCCCCTTGAAATTTTGGTAATATTTTAGAAAGAATTGCTCACAAGGTTTAATAGCTTCCATAGGTTCGAGCCAAAATAAATGCAATGATAAATTGCCACATGAAGACAAGGGATTAAAATTTCTATGATGTGTAGTGAAAATTTCACTGCCAAATAGAAATTTTAATCATTTATGCACTATTGATGGGATGACATCCCTGGAGTGTAGCCATGGATAGCCTAGCTTCACATGGAATTGGTCTGATGATGGGATGATGGAGAATGAGACATTTAATTTCTTTGTTCCAACTTTTAAGGGGAGAGTGATCAGACCTATCGTAGGGAAAGAAAAACCATTATGTGTTTTGATCCATTCTTTCGATTCTTCATAAGAATCCTAATAAATTTCATGCACAAACAAGAATTCCTCAATGATCTTATTCTCTACACAAATGGGATCAATTAATATCCCATTAGTAGGCTTGTCCTTGATTCTCCCAGCTGTGTAAAGAGGACCATCAAGTGCATGTTTAATTATATCATTTATGATAAAGAAATATCAAGAGACATTTTGGTTTGTCCCTTAAGAGGTTGAACATCAATGAGGTTCATAGTGTGTATATCATCCCCATTATCAATCATGTTATTATTATTCATATCTTATATATTATCAACATTCATCACATAATTCTTTGTGTCACTAGCTTTAACAAATGAGATGTTATGATTTGACATTGGATTGGTAAGGATTTGAAAATTTTGGTTGGGTGGGGCAACAAATTTATTTCATTAATCATTAACACCACCAATCTATATGTGATTAGAATCAATGTGGTCTTGCACAATGTTTTTAAGATGCATACATCATTCTGTATCATTTCTATTTTGTTGGTGATAATGGAAAAAAGAATTTGGATTATAGTTTGGGGGTAAAGCTTTAGTAGGATCAGGGGCTCTAATAGGAGGTAAGGTAATTAAGTTCTTACCCATGATTTGTAACATGATGGAATGAAGGGTATCAAGTAATGGATTAAATTATCTATTCTTGTCCCTGAATTGATATGGATTTTTTTGTTTTTATAGCAACCACTTGAGATTAAAATTTTTAATTTGTTTGAGGTAGACTTATTTGTATAAATCCCTTATTTTGTTTTTTGAATGGTTGGAATTTTTTATGAGGCATAGATTCAATTTTTTCAAGATGGTTGGAGGAAGTTTTCACTTTATGATAACTAATTGAATTTTGATAGTCATCGAGAGTCATGCACAAGTGAGTGAAGGAAGGGAATATCATCATCCCAAGCTTATCTTGAATATTGGTTTGCAATATTTCAATGAACATTCTTTGAAGATTGACATCACAAATCTTAATGTTTATTTGTGTGTAAAGTGATTGGTACCATGCTATGAAATTAGTGACCTTTTCATCTTTTTTTGTTTACAATGCATTAAATTAGGTAAGGCATCTTAGGACAAATGTGCACTTGTAAATGGTTGAGGAAGGCATCAACAATTTCATTGAATGAACAAATTGAATTATTCGGTAAAGATAAAAAAACATTCCAAGGTTGTGTCTTTCAAGGATCTAGTAAAAAGCTTAGTCAAGAGCTTGTCTTTGAAAATGAAGTCACTACATAAGGCTATGCATGCCAAGACATGGTTGCTAGGATCTCCTTTACCAACATATTTTTCAAATCTAGGAATCTCTATGCTCTGTGCCATTTTTTATTTCAATATCTCCAATGTATTGGATTACATTTGAGATATTGTGAGAGTTGGTTGTTTTGATTATGGTTTAATGTGGAAATTTTTTGCAAAAGTTGGTCGAGGATGAAATCATTTATTGTGATTTGTAATACCCCTTCGTTTTGTCCTTTTGATCGAACAATGTTCTATTCTTTTATGTGGTACTTTATGTTAATACCTTAACTATGGTACCCGGCTTCTATTTGATCGCTATCTATAAAGTGACGTTAATGTTATATTTTGATGTGATGGTATTTTCATATGATGTTATCTTTATGACATGTTTTGACTAGCATAAGTGGTTATTCGAATCAATGATGTTTTATGCTTTGAATTATATTAGTATGCTAGATTTGTTAGTTAGTTACATTGTATTGGTGAAGGGGATGACATCGCATCACTCGCATGTGAGCGCCCTGCGATTCCGAGATTTCCTCTTCACGGTGTGCCTTATTTATGACATATTATTGCATGTGGATATACTCTTTATTCACAAGTTGATAGGTACAGGACATCGACTCCACCTGGTTTCACAGGGTTGAGCGTGTCCATTGCCTAATAGTATTCGATTGGGAGATAGTACCTAGTTTTTCTGTGCCAAGTCATCACCCTAGTCTTGGTGTGTTGTCTAGTGTTGGTCGAGTTATGTTGCTTTTATGATTGATCATCTTGCCTTGATTTTATTTAATTGCAAGTTAAAAAGGGTAATTAAATGTCTTAATGTATTTAAGTTGTGGATTAATTTGATCTAGGATTATGTTGAAATGTAATTTATTTTATTATTAATTTAATTGTTGATTAAATCTATTTATAAATTAATTAAATTTATGATGTTGAAATAAGTTAATTTATTTATGTTGAATTTATTTTTATATTTGTTGAAATTGAAAATAAAAGAAAATGTATAAAAGTCAATTTAGAAAATTTGAATTCAAAAAATTGGAAAAATTAGATATTTTCTATTTTCTATTTCAAAAATTGATGAGGGTGGTTGTAGGAATTTTAGGATTTTTTCCTTATGATTGATTTTTTCTTCCCCTATTTCATGTTCTTGAGTTTGGAGAAAATTAGATGAAAAAGAGGAAGAAATTGTAAGAGTTTGTGGGTTTTTGGAAAAAGCTAAAAGAATCTGTGGAATTGAAAAGGGAAACAAGGGCACCATCAGGATCTTCTATCATCTTTAAAAAAAATTAGGTTCATGTCTTTTAAATGTTTGTCTTTTGAGATTTTTGAATTTTTAAAATATTATGGTTGAAGAACTTGTGGAAAGAGTTTTGAATTCTTTTGTTTGAAAGCAAAGGAAACACACTTGGAATTTTGTTCTCCAAATTAGCAAGAAAACCCTCTTTAAAAATGAATTGCTTCAAGAAATTGAAATATGTTTATTTATAATTCTTTCTCAAAAATTATTTGTCCAATTAAATCTCTCATTTGAATATATTTGCAAAAGAAAACATTATCTTGTATATATATATGAGTATATATGCATATATATATACATTGAGAAATACATACATATATATATATATGAAAACATATATACGTACTGGAAAAAATATTATTATTGGGAAAAAATCGGATTAAATAAACTGGGTGAATTTTTTTTAAGTAAAATTCCACAATAAAAAAAAAATGCATTTTCATTTTATTTTAGGGCCTTTTTTTATAATAAAAAAATTTATTTGGGGAGGTGGCACTGGGGGCTCACCTCCCCAACGCGCCCCCATGGGAGGCACATGGGGAGGGAGTCGCGCCCAGCGCGGACCCCCCTGGTCACCCTTGTGGGTCGGCTGCATACACAGTCGGTGCACACACAGTGGGCCGAGTGTGTTTACACAACCGCGCCCACTGTGTGGCTCAATTGTGGATGCAGTCGCCCAATCAAGGCGCACGGCCCGAAACCGACGTGCAGACCAAGGTCAATATGTGGTTTTGATTTTTTTTTATTTTTTATTTTATGTTATTTAATATTTTAATCTTATATATTTTATAATACTAAATATTAATATTTATTATTATAATATATAATTTTATAATATTAGTATAATATAAATATATTAATATGTGTTATTATATTATATAATATTAAAATATTAGTATAATATATATTAATATTTAATATTATATTTTATGATGTTAAAGTATTAATATAGGAATAATTAAATATGTGTAGTTTTGATATACACATATATGAAAGGATTATTTTGGTAAATGGATTTTATAATTTTAAATATTTTCCATTATGGCATATTGTAAAAAATATTGATTTAAAATGATGATTATATTTTAAATGTACATGTGAGAATTAGAATATGTAGTTTTAATCAATTTATCAGTTGAAATTTTAAATGCATTTTTGAAGGGTTAAACTTAGAATAAGAAATGTGTTTAGCATTGTCATTATTTAATAATTTCTTTTGCAATAAACCTATCATAATTTCTAATGTTATAATCTGAAAAGTAGAAAAATAAAGGATTACTTGTTACCATTGAAACAATTAGTAAAATTAAACATTTGATTAGAAATTTTATCTTTCATTTTAAAGAGACGATATTTAATTCAATTTTCTTCAGGCTATTAAGTATTGAATGCAACTAAAGATGTGAATTTAGGAAATCCGAAGTAGACTTAATTTTGATTAAGTTGATTGTTTAAAAGTAATCTCTTACGTTATCACATTGGGGAAAATTAGTCAGAAGGGTTGTTAAGTCTTCCAAATGGGGATCTTATGTTATGTGGGTTATCGTGTCATATTGTCAACCTATTTTGAATCCCTTGGGTAGTGCATGGGAAGTTATATGTTATTTACTTGGTTTCTACGAATGGGGATGTTTTGTGTCTCCTGAGAAATGAGTGGATTATGGGATTCGTGTCTCCTTGTAAGGAGTGACCTTGTTATATGATTTGTTGCCTCTAGTGTTGGAGTGTGTTTCAGTTTGTGTTGCCTCTTGAGAAAGGAGTGGTCATGATATCTAGTTGTTTGCACTTTTTTACCCTTGGTGATTGGATGGTATGTGTGTTGTCAAGTAGAAGAGTGGCTTCCATCAGGGGCCAGAGCCCGAAAGAGGTAAGATTGGGTAACCTTTAGAAGTAGTTTAATCAAGTGATAACTAAAAAAATACTTAGAAGATTAGGTGGTACTTCTCACTAATCAAGATAATTATGCCTCACTCATGGACCCACATGCTTGGTTAGGCTTGGGATGGGTGGGAAGGCCTGGAATGGAAAGGTTATCTATCTGGTCTTTATGACAGGTATTTGATCCCGCATTAGTAATTATGAGGGTCGTGGATCGGTAGAGACCACTAGGATAACCCATTATGGGGGCCGGAGTCTATGAAGATCCGTAGTGGGTAACGCATGATGAACTGTGTGATGACACTCTATCTAGGAAAAAAATTGGTACTTGTTTATTGTGGGTATGGTTTTCATAACATACCTGATGTGACCATGGTTGGTGTTTGATTATGTGTGTATGGTTCTTGCAACATACTTGATCTGCTTTGTTTCTGAAAGTATTGTAACCTTGTTAGAGTTGTACTTGAGTTGTATGTGTGTTGCACTTGTGTTGTACTTGTGTGGAACATGTGATTGGTTGTTTCAGTTTGGTTCAGTTTTGTGTTAGCCTGTGTCTAGAGGTAGATGTCCTTGACTAAGATTCCTTGTTACTATCTCCTAGCATGGGGGTGGGCCTTTGGGTTCCACTTGGTTGGGTGGCGTACACCTAAATTCATTAGGTTCTTTGTTCATGTTCATGTGGATGAGACTTCCATTTGGAGAGATTGTTGGATTTAGTATTAGTGCTTGCTTTATTTCATTTCAGTTGATCTTGTATTATTTTACCCCTCATTTGATATCGAGGTGGAAGTTGTATTTATAAAATTAATTTATTGGACTTGCCTCCTTCAAGGAATGAGTGTTGTAACCTTATTGTTTAGTGAATGGATTAATGAATTTGAAAGTTAGCTCTTATGCTTTGATGTAAATTATCTTATTGGAATGTATGTGTTTAAATTTTTAAATAAATGAATGGCATGGTCTAAGTTCATGATTTTTGTTGAGGTTCTATATAACCTCCTTCTCATAACCTTAAAGGTTGTTGGCATTAGTTAGTGAACTTTCTTATTAATTGTACTTAAAAATAAAAAATTAGCATGTTTAAGTAGTTGTTTGCAACTTCCTCTAGGGTTGCATGGTGGGGCGTTACACATGGTATCAGAGCCTAGGTTTAAACACTGGGTACTCTAGGATTATGATGGAGCCATTAAGATTTCAGTTGTGTAGGCTTTAATTTGTGTACCTTGCCTAATACTTTGAAGTGTTTGTGCAGGATTGTGCCTCCCAGACGTGGAAGATGTAGAGGGCGTGGACGTGGCCGTATAGGTGGTCAAGGTGGGATTCAGCATGACTCTCCTTCTCATGTATCAGTTGTTCCTAATTAGTAAGAACCTTGGGCATCTTAGAATGTACCTAGGGTCAGGGATCATCTGCAGGATCCAGCAAGGATTGAGGCAATGCTTAGAGCGCTTGAAGAATCTTTGGCACTCCTTGGTCTGAGGCAAGTAGAGGTTTAGGTTAACTCAGTGGTGAGGGAAGCTCCACCCCAGTCTGAGTCACACATGAGGGACCTACTCAGGGCACACCCTCCATTATATGATGGATCTGGTAGTAGTCTAGAGGTCAAGACTTGGCTTATAGACCTGAATAGGTGTTTTGCCATGCATCCGTATGGTAGTAACACCAGAGCTCGTTATGCCATCATCCAGTTTAGAGGGTTCACATCCACATGGTGGAGGCTAGAGGAGCAGAAGCTCCATATTGATATACACTCAGTATCTTAGGAGATCTTCCTAGAGAGGTTTAGAACTCGGTTCTTATCTGAGCATTGGTGTCAGTGTCGAGGTGATGAGTTCCATGCCTTGCGTCAAATGACATTATCTGTTGAGCAATACGAATGATGCTTTTATGAGCTCAAATAGTATGTAGGGATTGGTGATGATGAGAGCATGTTAGTGCACCATTTTTTCAGGGCCTTAAATGCTCGTCTCAGCGATGGTGTGAGGGTTTTCAAACCCAAGGCCATGGATATGGCAGTAGAGAAAGAATGCCTTATTGAGGAGAATCTAAGTATGGCACTTGGAGGTCACATAGGAGTGTAGGTTGGTTGCAGTTCAGCAGTAGGATCTAGTGCTTGAGGAGGGCAGCCTCAAGGAGATGTACCTTCTTGATCTCAGCAAGGACCATCTTAGAGTGGTCAGCAGCAAGAGAGTGCGCTTGGGAAGTGTAAGGACTCTCAGCCATGTCAGGATGATGGTGGTTCTTCGCCTAAGATGAATCGAAACTGGTGGCGCAATAAGTGCAATTGGCAGGATAGCCAGCCCAAAGTTCACAGTTTGTGGTTGATTGGGGTAGTATGTAGTAGTCTACTACACCTATAGGAGATAGAGGGTTTGGTCGTAACATGGGGTGTTACTCTTGTGGCCAACAGGGCCATCTTGCTAGGAACTGTCTGCATCGAGGTACTTCTGGTTTTGTTCAAGGCCCAACAGTTTTAGAGCTGACAATATGGGATGCTGGTAGATCTTATCGAGCTTATGCTACGGTTGATGACTGTCAGTCTGGGTATCAGGGAGCTGTCGTTGAGAATTTTGGGGTTGGTCATCCAATGCAGGATGCTCGGCCTCAGGGGTCGAGGTTTTGATTTATATGCAGTTTGTATGAGGGACTTATATCCCTACTAGTTTGCAGGCTTCCAAGAGTAAGCCTAACCCTAGGGGGGAGGATGTAAACCCCTTCGTTTTGTCCTTTTGATCGAACAGTATTCTATTCTTTTATGTTGTAATTTCTATTAGTACCTTGACTATGGTACCCGACTTCTATTTGATCACTATCTATAAAGCAACGTTAATGTTATATTTTGATGTGATGGTATTTTCATATGATGTTATCTTTATGACATGTTTTGACTAGCATAAGTGGTTATTCGAATCAATGATGGTTTATGCTTTGAATCATATTAGTATGTTAGATTGTTTAGTTAGTTACACTGTATTGGTGAAGGGGATAGCATCACATCACTCACTTGCGAGCGCCCTGCGATTCTGAGATTTCCTCTTCACGGTGTACCTTATTTATGACATATTATTGCATGTGGATATACTTTTTTTTCACAAGCTGACAAGTATAGGACATCAACTCCACCTGGTTTCATAGGGTTAAGCATGTCCATTGCCCAACGGTATTCGATTGGGAGATAGTAGCTAGGTTTTTCATGCCAAGTCGTCACCCTAGTCTTAGTGTGTCGTCTGGTGTTAGTCGAGTTATGTTGCTTTTATGATTGATCATCTTGCTTTGATTTTATTTAATTGCAAGTTAAAAGGGGTAATTAAATGGTTTAATGTATTTAAGTTGTGGATTAATTTGATCTGGGATTATGTTGAAATGTAATTTATTTTATTATTAATTTAATTTAATTAATTAATAATTTAATCGTTGATTAAATATATTTATTAATTAATTAAATTTAAGATTTTGAAATAAGATAATTTATTTATGTTGAAGTTATTGTTATATTTGTTGAAATTGAAAAAAAAAAAAAATGTATAAAAGTTAATTTAGAAAATTTGAATTTAAAAAATCGGAAAAATTAGATATTTTCTGTTTTTAGAAATTGATGAGGGTCGTTGTAGGAATTTTAGGGTTTTTTCCTTATGATTGAATTTTTCTTCCCAAGTTTCATGTTCTTGAGTTTGGAGAAAATTAGAGGAAAAAAGGGAAGAAATTGTAAAACTTTGTGGGCTTTTGGAAAAAGCTGAAAGAATCTATGGAATTGAAAAGGGAAACAAGGGCACCATCAGGATCTTCTATCATCTTAAAAAAAATCACGCTCATGTCTTTTAAATGTTTGGCTTTTGAGATTTTTGAATTTTTAAAATATTATGGTTGAAGAACTTGTGGAAAGAGTTTTGAATTCTGCTGTTTGAATGCAAAGGAAACACACTTGGAATTTTGTTCTCCAAATTAGCAAGAAAACCCTCTTTAAAAATGAATTGCTTCAAGAAATTGAAATATGTTTATTTATAATTCTTTCTCAAAAATTATTTGTCCAATTAAATCTCTCATTTGAATATATTTGCAAAAGAAAACATTATCTTGTATATATATATGAGTATATATGCATATATATATATATATATATATATATATATATACATTGAGAAATACATACATATATATATATATATGCAAACATATATACATATTGGGAAAAATATTATTATTGGGAAAAAACCGGATTAAATAAGCTGGGTGAATTTTTTTTTAAAGAAAAATCCATAGTAAAAAAACGCATTTTCGTTTTTTTTGTAGGGCTTTTTTTTATAATAAAAAAATTTATTTTGGGAGACAGCATTGGGGGCTCACCTCCTCATTGTGCCCCCATGGGAGGCACATGGGGAGGGAGCCGCGCCCAGCACAGACCCCCCCGGCTGCCCTTATGGGTCGGCTGCATACACAACCGACGCACACATAGTGGGCCGACTGTGTTTACACAGTCACGCCCACTATGTGGCTTGACTATGGATGTAGCTGCCCAGTCAAGGTGCACGGCCAAAACTGGCACATGGACCAAGGTCAATATGTGGTTTGTTTTTTTTTGTTTTATTTTTTTTTATTTTTTATGTTATCTAATATTTTAATATTATATATTTTATAATACTAAATATTAATATTTATTATTATAATATATAATGCTACAATATTAGTATAATATAAACATATTAATATGTATTATTATATTATATAATATGAAAATATTAATATAATATATATTAATATTTAATATTATTTTTTATAATGTTAAAGTATTAATATTGGAATAATTAAATATGTGTAGTTTTGATATACACATATATGAAAGGATTATTTTGGTAAATGGATTTTATAATTTTAAATATTTTCTAGTATGGCATATTATAAAAAATAGTGATTTAAAATGATGATTATATTTTAAATGTACATGTGAGAATTAGAATATGTAGTTTTAATCAATTTATTAGTTGAAATTTTAAATGCATTTTTGAAAGGTTAAACTTAGAATTGATAAGAAATGTGTTTAACATTGTGATTATTTAATAATTTATTTTGCAATAAACCTATCATAATTTCTAACGTTATATTCTCAAACGTAGAAAAATAAAGGATTACTTGTTACCATTGAAACAATTAGTGAAATTAAACATTTGATTAGAAATTTTATCTTTCATTTAAAAGAGATGATATTTAATTCAGTTTTCTTAAGGCTATTAAGTACTGAATGCAAATGAAGATGTGGATTTAGGAAATCCGAAGTAGAGTTAATTCTGATTAAGCTGCTTGTTTAAAAGTAATCTCTTACATTATCGCATTGGGGAAAATTAGTCAGAAGGGTTGTTAAGTCTTCTAGATGGGGATCTTATGTTATGTGGGTTGTCCTGTCATATTGTCAACCTGTTTTGAATCCCTTGGGTAGTGCATGGGAAGTTATCAGTTATTTACCCGATTTCTATGAACGGGGATGTTTTGTGTCTCCTGAGAAAGGAGTGGATTATGGGATCCATATCTCCTTGTAAGGAGTGACCTTGTTATATGATTTGTTGCCTCCAGTGTTGGAGTGTGTTTCAGTTTGTGTCGCCTCCTAAGAAAGGAGTGGTCATGATATCTGGTTGTTTTCACTTTGTTACCCTTGGTGATTGGATGGTATGTGTGTTGTCAAGTAGAAGAGTGGCTTCCGTCAGGGGCCAGAGCCTGGAAGAGGTAAGATTGGGTAACCTTCAGAAGTAGTTTAATCAAGTGATAACTAAAACAATACTTAGAAGATTAGGTGGTACTTCTCACTAATCAAGATAATTATGCCTCACTCATGGACCCACGTGCTTGGTTAGGCTTGGGATGGGTGGGAAGGCCTAGAACGGAAAGGTTATCTATCTCGTCTTTATGACAAGTATTTGATCCCGCATTAGTAAGTATGAGGGCCGAGGATTGGTAGAGACCACCAAGATAACCCATTATGGGGGCCGAAGTCTATGAAGATTCGTAGTGGGTAACTCATGATGAACTATGTGATGACACTCTATCTAGGACAATAGTTGGTACTTGTTTATTGTGGATAAGGTTTTTGTAACATACCTTATGTGACAATGGTTGGTGTTTGATTCTGTGTGTATGGTTCTCGCAACATACTTGATCTACTTTGTATCTGGAAGCAATTTAACCTTGTTAGAGTTGTACTTGAGTTGTACGTGTGTTGCACTTGTGTTGTACTTGTGTGGAACATGTGATTGGTTGTTTCAGTTTGGTTCAGTTTTGTGTTAGCCTGTGTCTAGAGGTAGATGTCCTTGACTAGGATTCATTGTTACTATCTCCTAGCACGGGGGGTGGGCCTTTGGGTTCCACTCGGTTGGGTGGCATGCACCTAAATCCGTTGGGTTCTTTCTTCATGTTCGTGTGGATGAGACTTCCAGTTGGAGAGCTCATTGGATTCAGTATTAGTGCTTTCTTTATTTCATTTCAGTTGATCTTGTATTATTTTACCCTTCATTTGATATCGAGGTGGAAGTTGTATTTATAAACTTAATTTATTGGACTTGCCTCATTTGGGGAATGATTTTTGTAACCTTATTGTTTAATGAATGGATTAATGAATTTGAAAGTTAGCTCTTATGCTTTGATGTAAATTATCGTAATGGAATGTATGTATTTAAATTTTTAAATAAATGAATGGCATGGTTTAAGTTCATTTTTTTGTTGAGGTTCTATATAACCTATGTCTCGTAACCTTAGAGGTTGTTGGCATTAGTTATTGAACTTTCTTATTAATTATACTTTAAAAAAAATTAGCCTCTTAAAGTAGTTGTTCGCAACTTCCTCTAGGGTTGTGTGGCGGGGCATTACATGATTTGGGATGGAGGTGAATAAGGTGGAGGTACATATATGTGTTGGGAGGATAAGTGAACTACAGGTTTGTGAGAGGTGATGGGTTAGAATATATGATATTTGAGTTCACAAAGCTAAAAGGATTCCTAATGGACATACCCAAAGTTGGATTCATGTTGCTAGTTGGTTTATTGTTGTAGTAACAGTTGAAGGAGAGTGTAGGAATTGGGGCCACCATTGTAGGGGAGGAATTTGATTTCCACCTTGAATTTGAGTGTATTCAAAAGTTTGAGCACAATTAGCCATTATAGGAATGTATGATCATTAATAATATGAGCTAGGATACACATAATCTCTATTCCCTATTCATTATCAAGCATTCTTCTCATGTTATATATAATAGGAACTATAGTACAAACAATATATTCAATACTCACAAGGTTTTGAAGTTTTTCTATGGCTTTATCCATTTTTTGCAAGTTTTCTTGAGGAACATGAGCAACAATGGTTTCAACATCAACAGGATTGGAGGTCATAGAACATGTTATTTTAGGTATGGTTTCCAACGTGGGTTGACTAGTATCAACACTCTGAGTGAAAGAGTTAGAAAACCTAATATCTATAACAGATGTATTGACATGGGATGCCATGAGTCTCAACTACATCTCACTAAAGTATTAGCAATAGGAAATTAGTTTGCAATACTAATACAAGTTTCACCAAACCAAAAGTGAACCCAAAATGGACAAAAATCACTGAACAAATGTAAAAAACACCTAGAAATAGGAAGCACAATCCAAGTATGTAAAAAGATATGGCAATTTTTAGATATGAAATGCAAGAATTTTCTAATTTTTGAATGCAAGAAATTGAAAATGATGTCTTTTGAATGCAAATTTTAAGTTTGAACCATGCACTTGTTTTGACTAGTTTAAACTTGAACGCCAACAATTTTAGAAAACTGTAATTCTAGAAATTGAAACTGAGATTTGAAAACAACTAGAAACAAAGCAAACAAAGACAAATTTATGCCCAAAAATTCAAAACATAACCTATACAAGGAAAAAATCAACCTAGGGTGAATTGTTTCCTATACAGGGGTTGAAATAATTAAAATTTGGGTTTCTGAGTTGATGTTTAAGGTCTTTGATTCAAGTTTTAAATAGATACTTTCAATTATAGATTTTTAGAAATTATGATGAAATGCAAGTGCAGTTTGATGAAAAACAACAAGAAAAATGACAACTTTCTAGATATAATTTTGTTTGAATTTTCTAACATAAATGAATGAAAATCCCTAATATGTAGGCTATTATATAAAATGAATGCAATATGTATGCAGTTTTTTGGATTTTTTAGATTTTAAAGGGTGTAAAAGGCAATTTTAAAAACCTTAAATGAAATCAAAGCTAATGAAAATTTGAAAACCCTAAATGAGATGCAATGTAAACTAAGACAAAATCCTAGATCTAGGGTTTGAAAGATCTCCAATTTCATAAAGCTTATAATATAAGAATGTCGGGTTCACCAAAATGAAACATAGAAAAATGGTTGAAGGGGTTCACTAGAATGAAATGATGACCTAGGACACCCTCACTTCCCCTAGTTTCATTAGGAAATGAGATCTCCCAAGTATAGAATTGAATTTCAACCTTGAGGTGAGTCAACTCTATGGGGAAGATCTTGATGTTTCCTAATGACAGAAAATGACTAAATTTCACTTTTGGGAGATAAAAATAAAATACTTAATGAACTCGATTATGTGATGTAAAACTTGAAATGTAGAAATTAAGGATAGTGCAAATAGAAATAGTAAATTTTAGGTAAATTTGAGAAGGGCATAATGACATGTGTACCTATCTCCAAAAATGGGTGTTGAGTGTCCGGCAATGATAGATTCACCCTAGGGTGAATGGGTCTCTATATAGGGGTCCAAAATCTGATTTCACAGTCCTCGGATCTCAAATCTAGGCTTCTAATTTATTTGGATTGCACTGTCATAAAGTCATAAATAAATTCAATAGGTGAGCTTTTGTGGATTGACAACTTTGACAACTTTACAAAATTACACTTTCGATCTAATTTCAGTCCTTCTTCACCTACAAATTTGTATACACAAAGAGAGCGAAAAAAAATTTATTTTTTTTTGGTGAATAAGGGTTTTCCTTGGTCAAACCCCAATTTTGTAATTAAACCTTGATAATGAAATAATGATAAAATGTAAGGAATGATGAATGAACAATTTTATGTCACAAATCACCAAACCCTTAATGGTTGCCCTTAGAGGATTGAAATCTAACACATCTCTCTAAGGAGATTGATCTTGCTTAAATTAGCTTGAATGATTTCTTAATTTGATGCTTGAATGCTTGCTTGATTGCTTGAAACCTAAATCACAATGTTATCTCCAAAACCTAATATGAACACACATGAATCTTGACATGATGATATCATATTGAATTTTGCTGTAAATGACTAATAAATCTTCTCTTCAATTCACTTAACAATAATATTTTCTCTAGGAATGCTTACATAAAGTGTGTTCTTACAAGTTAGGTTTGAATTGATAAAATAACTATGTATTTATAGGTGCTTATCTAATTTCTAAAAAATTATATTCCATAAGCTAACATTTAAATTTACTTGAATTTGAATTATTAAAATGCTGCTAAAAACATATTAAAATTTGGGTCTTGGTATTTAAGGAGGACCCATTCGCCCTAAATCCAGAACACAAAATTCTAAAGTGTTTAAAATAATTTTAGTATTTTTTTAATATTGGTTCCCCTTTCGAAAAATGGGAATAATAAGGCTTATGAGTGCATAATTTAGGTAATTAGAAGCTTAATTAAGTCCAATTAATTAAGGAAACCCAGACGTAGTTTGAAAATGTAAAGGAACACATTTTCTACACTACATTATGAAATTATCAAGGGTGACAATTTATGATGCTATAATAGGAAAAAATTTCATCACTTAAGTCATATTTTGTGACTAAAATCATTATGGGTAATAGCTCAAAACAAGAGGTTATTGGGAGAGGCTCTATTGATATTTGAAATGGGAAATTTTATGATGTTGTATGTCTATCTTCCTTATCAAATAATATCACATATATCTCCTAGATCATCCATACAAGTTCTGATATGTCAGTTAAATTTACTCTAGACATAATAGTTATCAATAAATTAGATAATGAATCTATAGTTTCCATGAGGAAAGAAATTAATTATTCTAAACTTTATCAAATTTCTAATTTATAGTTCATGGTAGTACTCAGAATGAGCTATCCAATGAATATAATTTTAATATGTTTTGGTTTTATTATGTATGTGTTTTTTTGTTTTATTAGACATAGGTTTTTCACCGAAAATCAAGCTCTTTGTTCTACACATGTGAAAAAAAAAATATTATCAAATAAAAATTTTAAAAATATGTTCAAGCTGGGTATTGATGTCCTTGATCCATTAAAACAAAAATGAATTTCGATACATATAGAAAAATTTATGTTGTATGCAGTCTACCTATGTTTCAATTGTAGTTGGTTTGACTTTGAAACTTGATTAAGGAAAAAATATTTAATAAAACACTATAAAACAAAATGAAAGTGCTAGATATCCTAGTTACAAATTTAAATTTGAAAAAATTAGAATTTTATCCTTCATACAAAAAATGTTATGTTGTATACAGTGAGCATCACTCCTTAAAAATGTTATTTTTTTAAAGCTAGTTTTCGAAGGCGATGAAAAAAGAAGAGCAATATGATTCCAAATTTTTTTTTTTAAATATATTTAGAATCTATAAACAAAACTTCACAAATCACTAGTGTGCATCATCTTCAAATTCCCCATGGTTTAGCCGCTATAGGAGCCTGAAAGTGAAGATTTAGTTTTAAAAAATCAATTTAGTGTCCAGTTTGCCCAAAAATTGTAAACTAGTATTGTGGGATCACCCTTGTACTAGTAACCAAAAACAATTCCATCTAAATTGTCCTTGATATTGTTGCAACCCACAAATGGGAAGTTCATCATATGGATGTGAAGATTTTCTTTCTTTACAATGATCTTTAAAAGGATATATAAATGAAACAACAATAGGGTTTTTTAAATGATCCTTCACATATTTCTCATCTTTGAAAGTCTCCCTATAGCCTCAAATAGGCCCCTCAAGCTTGGAATTTTGAAATTAAATCCTTCTTTCTAATAATTAGGTTTGAACTAGATGTCATTTTGATCTAAATTTTTATATTGTATAGTAGGATGATACCCACACATTCCTAGTTCTCTATGTTGATGATCTATTGATCATAGGGAGTCACTCATCAACCATTTGGGTGGTGAAAATTTCCCTCCATGATTGTTTTGTGATTTCTAACTTCTAGTCCTATTGTACTACTTCTCAGGGATTGATATCATTTATTCTTCATCAAGTATATTCTTGGCACAACCTAAGTATGCAATTAATATTCTCCTTATGTTTTGCATGACTAATTTTAAGCCTACACTAACTCCATTTCTTTTGGGATCAAAATTGAGGCTAATTTTTCTTCACCTTAACATGATGGCACATTGTATTGACAACTTATTGGAAGTCTCGTCCACTTGACTCACACAAGACCCAAATTTCATATTTTGTAGGTATGGTTTATTGATTCATGCAAGAGCCACCTAAGTGATATTTGAATGAAACTAAGTGGGTTCTCCACTATATTTAGGATACTCAAAGTTATTGGATTCACTATGCAACAGTCGTGGATATTGAGTTGGTGAGACACATTGAATCAAATTGTGTAGGTGATTCTCAAGATCACATGTCTACTTCAAAGTATTAGGTAAGTGCACAAATATGGGGGACTAAAAAGGGGTCTTAAGTGACCAATTTTTTTAAAATAAGGAAATACTAATATTGGGTGTGAAATTAAAGATAGATCACACTTAAAATTTAAAGATGCAATGAAAACAAGAGTCATAGTGCTCCAAATCTATTTTCTAAACTACTGTTTTTTTTAAATGGTAGAGATTAAGGGGTTCAAAAAGGGGGGCTACAAAAGTGTTACTATTTTTTCAAAAAAGCATAACATCTAGTGTAAGGTGTAGTACCCCTAAAATATTAACATTTTTTAGTATTTCAAAAATTTCTTCCTTGAGAAATTAGCTAACACCATGTAGTTCTTGCCTAATTTTTTTAGCTCTTTTTAATGAATATATTTTCATTACTAATTTTCAAAGTGGACAAATCCTGAAAAATAAAAAATTAAGCGTGATGCCCCCTAAAAATTTTGAAAATTGATCAAAAATTATTTTCTTTAATACCTATAAAATGGAGTCTAGTTTCTAAAAATGTAATATATTTAAAGTTTTGATGGAGGGTTAAAATAAAGTCAAAAATACCACACATTGGTTTTGACAAAAACTTGATACATGAACAAAAGAAATTAAAGATGAAAGAATTAACATAATCAAAACATGAAAATAATTGCATGGTTAGAAAGCTAAGAGATAGGTTAACATTATCATGGTATTTTTTACTTGACATTGAAACATTTGCAAACTTGATGGGGAGAACACTTGATATTATGTCATTTTTTTACTATTTGCAAAAACATGTCTTTGAATGTTCAAAATTCCCTCCAAATCTTTGGGTTGGAAGGCCAGGAAAATCCAATTGAATGGATTATCTAAATTTTGAAAGAAAACAATAATGCAAGCACGTTATAATGCACTTGCGTTATTTTTTACTTAGAAATTTATCTTTCTCTTCTAATGAAACTATATACATTAAGTATAAGAATCATTTACTTTCTTATATTTCAGTTATATTTCATGTATATAGTTTTAGGATGTTTGAGAATGGTTTTGAATCTCTAGGAGTTATTATGGAGATTCTAGATTTTGGAAGATCTTATAATTTTTTTAACTTGGTCAAATTCTAGTAATGTAGAAGTCAAATTTGACTAATCAGTAGGCTCCCATAATATTTCTCTCTCTATATCACTCTATCTATATCCCTTGAAATCTATACCTTTCTCTCCTTATAGCCATCCCTTTCTCTACCACCCTCTCCCCTAAGGTCAAGATTTACCTCTATCTCTCTCTCTCCCTCTCTCCTTATGTACCTCCCCTTCCCTCCCTCCTTCCCTCTATACTTCTCTATATCTCTCTTCATCTCTATACATACCTCTCCCTCCCTCTCTCTATCTCCACTCTCCATCCATCTCTCTCTCTCTCTTAAAGTAGGAATACATAAGTTCTAGAGAGATAGAGATAATGAGATATAGACATTAAGAGGTATGGAAGGAGGAATAGGTAGGTAGAGGGGGAGAGGGGAGATAAAGATTACATATGGAAGGAGGGACAGAGGTAGGGAGAGAGAGAGAGAGAGAGAGAGAGAGGGAGATGAGTGATATAGATAAGTAGAGAGAGGATGGAGGGAGGGAGAGGGAGAGGTGAGATAAAGAGAAGTAGAGAGGGCATGAGAGAGATAGAGAGAAATAGAGAGGGAAAGAGGGAAGGAGAGAGATTGTGTGGGGCAAGGGAGAAATTGATGAATATGTAGAGAAGGGTACGCGATATAGAGATACGAATGGAGGGAAGGAGAAAGGGGATATATTGAGGGAGAGAGAACAATAGAGAGAGATGAAGGAAAAGTGAGGGAGTAGAAAGGTAGAGATAGAGATAGAGATAGAGAGGGATAGGTGAGATAGAGGTAGGGAGGGAGAGAGATGTGGGTTAGAGAGAAGTAGATATGGAAGGAGAGAGCTAGAGAGAGATGGGGGAACAAGGGAGGGAGAGGTAGAGAGGGATAAGTTAGATAGAGAGAAGTAGAGGGGCAAGGAGAGAGTGATAGAGAGAGGTAGCAAGGGACAAGTATGATAGATATAAGTAGAGAGGGAAGGAGATAGAGATAGAGATATGGAGGGAGAGATAGGTCATATAGATAGAAGTAAAGAGGGAAGGAGAGAGAGGGAGGGCGGTGGGTGGGAGGGATTGAGGGAGATGTAGGGAGGGGTAGGCTATATAGAGATAAGTAGAGAGGAGGGAGGGAGAGATACAAATAAGTAAAGAGGGAAGAAGATAATGAGAGAGATGGGCGAAAATGGAGGGAGTAAGGTAGAGGTAGAGTGTGATAGTTGAGATAGAGGTCGGGAGGGATATTGGTGGCATAAACAGAAGTAGACAAGGAAGGAGAAAGGGTGTGTGCAAGAAGTTGAGTCCACTTTTTGGCCAAACAGTGGAAGTGTTTTCCCTTATTTTCAAAATTTATCAAAATTGACCTAAAAATTTGAAGTACTTAAAGACTAAATCTTAAAAAAATTCAGTAATATGAAATGTAGTACTCGAAGTGTAGTTTCCAAATATGTAATTTATTTTAATACTTAGATAACAAATTAATTTTCAATAGGCATGTCTAAAAACCACTGTTTAAAAATCAACTTTTTTTACCATACCATGCACTTGTACGTCATCCATATTTTGACCTAAATAATTGTCTAAATATTTTTGGGAAATGATCTCTAACACATTGAAGAATGTTTATGATATTTTTTTTTATAATAATTTTTCAATATATATTTTTTTGCTATTTTTTTTATCGGTCGTACTAATTGTTTTGAAAATCCCACATGTATGTCGCACATAATATGACCTAAACTTATCATTTTTATTTTTTTTAATTTTTTCAAATCGAAACGAATTGTCTAAATATTGTTCACATACAATTTTTTTTTCAAAAAAATATTTTAATAAACAGTTATGAAATTAATAAAAAAAAAGCCTGATATTTCAAGTTTATGGACCAATTTCATCAAAAAATATTTAAAATTTTTTTAAAAATCCAATTGGAAAAAAATTACATATTTAGAATCTACACAATCTCATCTAAAATGGGTTTTAATTTCATAAAATAATTCTTAAAAAACCCATCAGCCATATTGACATAGTCAGTTTTTTCTCTCAATATTATCATGACCTTGTACTTGTAGGCCGAAGGCTAAGGGTTGGGTTGCCATGCCTTTTCTAAGCCTAAAATCAAATGAGAAACATGGATTGTGATTTTCAAACCTTTTGGAATGATTACCCACTTTAAAATGGGCACCTATTCTAAAAAATGAATGGGTAGCTATTTTAAAGCGGAAAAATGACACTTCCACCAGAAGTGGACTCAACTTCTTGCTCTTTCCCAAGAACTAGAGAGATAGAGAGAGTGAGACAAATAGAAGTGGGAAGAGGTAGAGATATAGGTGAGATATAAAGTATAGTGGGAAGGAGAGAATGCAAGAGAGAAGTGGAGAGAGAGAGAGAGAGAGAGAGAGAGAGAGAGAGAGAGAGAGAGGTGAGATAGAGAGAAGTATAGAGTGAAAAAGAGAGTGAGAGAGAGAGGTTGGAGGGATGGAGGGAGGGAGAGTTAGAGATGGAAAGAGAAAGAATTATATATGGAAGGAGTTGAGAGAGATATGGAGGGAGGGAGAAATAGGGAGGGAGAGAGAGGTGAGATAGACAAAATTAGATAGGGAAGGAGAGAGAGAGGGGGGTATAAGGAGGGAAGGATAAGTAAGGAGGGAGAGAGAGGTGAGATAGATAGAAGTAGAGAGAGAGAGAGAGTGGTGAGATAGAGAGTGGTGAGATAGAGAGTAGAGAGGGAAGGAGAGAGAGAGAGAGAGATAAATATGAGGGAGGGAGAGAGAGGTGATATAGAGAGAAGTAGAGAGGTAAGAATGAATATCTAGATATTGAGAGAGAGGGAGAGATAGAGAGAGGGAAGGAAGGATGGAGAGGGAGAGAGAGAGGGAGAGGGGGAGATAGAGAGAATTAGATAGGGAAGGAGAGAGAGAGGCAAGATATACTAAAGTAGAGAGGGAAGGAAAGAGAGGAGGGATATGGAAGGAGGAATAAGTAGGTAGGGAAAGAGAGGTGAGATAGATAGAAGTTGATAGAGAGATAAAGAGAGATGGAAGGAGGAAGGTGGAGATATTATCTTGAGATATGGAAGGAGGGAGAGTTAGAGAGAGAGAGAGAGAGGTGATATAGAGATTGGTGGAGAGGAAAGGAAGAAGTTGGAGAGATTGAGAGAGAGAGAGGAAGAGAGATAAGAGGTGATAAAGAGAGAAGTTTAGAGGGAAGGAGGAAGGTGGATAGAGGAAGAGAGAGAGGAGGTGATAAAGAGAAGTACAGAGGGAAGGAGGAAGTTGGAGAGAGGAAGAGAGAGAGGTATAGGTTATATATAGGAAAGGTGGAAGGGGGGTAGGAAGAGAGATAAAAAAAGATACAAATAGAAAAAGAGAGATAGATACGGAGAAAGAGAGATAGAGACAGAGGCAAAGATAGAAAAATAAATTAATAGATAGATAGAAAAACAAATAAGTAGAAATGGAAGGAGGAAGGTAAATTTATTGAGAGAGAACATGCAATAAAGAGAGAGGAAAGGAGGGACGAAGAGGTTTGATGAAAGTAGAGAGAGAGGAGGGGTAAGATAGAGAGAAGTAGAGAGAGGAGGGAGGGAGGGAGGGAGTGGTAGGGAGGGAGAGAGAGATGAGATAAAGATAAGTAGAGAGGGAAGGAGATATATATAAAGAGAGTAGAAGGGAAGGAGAGAGAGGGGGGATGGAGAGGTAGAGAGGTAGTTCTAGAGCTCAAAGGAGAGAGGGAGAGTCAAATAGATAGAGAGGTAAATAAAGGGATAGAGAGAAAAAGATGATAGACTTTTCAATTACTAAAATTTGACCTCTTGATTACTAAATTTTGATTAAGTTTGTAAAATTATAAGGTCTTCATAAACTTAGAGTTTATATTATAACTCCTAGAAATTTGATACCATTATAAAACATCCTAAAATTATATACATGAAATATAACTTAAAGTATAAGAATCACTTATACTTAAATGTGTATTTCATGTATATAGTTTCAAATAAAGAGAAAGAGACAGAGAAATTTCTAAAGCAAACAACAACAAGAGTGTGTTGTAATGTGTGTGCATTATGTGAAGGCAATCACATAATGTGAGAATATTGTAATGTGCTTGTGTTTTGGCTTGGTAATAAATGAGCCTCACTACCAACCCATAACATAAGCATGTTTTATTGTAATGTGCTTGTGTTTTCTCTTTTATAGGACCAAAATGTGCTAGGTGGAAAATTTTGGTCCCCCATCTTGGTCCACATGCCCTTTTTCATCTTACTTGGTTTTGGTCTAGTTTTCTAGTTGAGTAAGAAGCAATCTACTATTTCTCTTCCATCTACAAAATTTGAGTATTGAGGAGTAGTTAATATTGAGCTACTAAGTCCATTTGTCTTTAGAATTATCTCATTGATTTTGGAATTCCATTCTGAAATCCTATAGTCATATTTTTTGATAATCAAAGTGTCATTTAGATCTCTTGTAATACAATCCACCATTAGAGGACCAAACAGATTGAGATCTATATGCACTACATCCTGGAGCTTATTCATGATCACATCATCGATCTTTAGTACTATTAGACATCAGAGTGTAACATAGACATCTTCACCAAACCCTTCACTAAGAGATAGCTCCTTCATTTGTGAGAATTATTGAGGGTGTGACAGGTGTCTTCATTGGGAGGCTCCTTATCCCTTCCATATTCTATCTCTATTATTCGAAGGGGGTGTACTTCCTTTTTTTGGGGGGGCTTATTCTCTTTTGAGGGGAATATTATTACTTAATGGGGGGTTTTAGTGAAGGATTTTATTTTCTTAGTGTGTTATTGAATTTTTTTAGTTCTATATTTTTTCTACACTTTTATTAAGCTTTCTTAGGTTAATAAAGTGAGTTTAACTAGGTGAGAGGGAATCTTGAGGTTTGTCCATCTTACATGGGAGTTACTATTTTCTATCAAGTGGGAAGATGCTTTACTATCTTTATCTTTCTTTGTGGTCACTCTGTATTGGCTATTTTTTTCACCTCATCCCTCTCTCCAGACTATCTAAACTCACTACCTATCTTGTTTTAGGATTCACTCAGAATTTATTTTTGTTGTAGCTTCTTTTGGAAAACTTTTTAATGTAATTCCATTACTATGCTTGCACATCTTTCAAAATCGTCGGTTTTCTTTTGTTTATGCATTTAAAAAATTTATAGCTTATTTGTCTCTTAAAAGCTCATGGTTATTCATTTGTTTCAGATTTATAAAAAAAATAACATAAATCAAGTCTATATATGCATAAATTTGAACTAAAATGTAAGTAAAAATCGTGAGATTGAAACTAATCTTGAAAGATAATTTATAACAAGATCAGATATACTAAAAATGAATTCCCATAGATATATAAACCTGTCACATTAAATAAACTCTAACCAAAGTAGACCAAAAACATAAAGAAATCATGGATGTTTAATTTACACCCTACCCATCAATATGAGACTTAGAGCTCCATACAATAAAATTTTGACATAACAAGAGTTTTACATTGAAGAAAAATCAATGCTATGCTTGACTCATTGTGAACACCTCAAATGAAATTCAATACATGGGTGACTCTTTCTCATTGCTCCATTCTTTTAATAATGTTACACCAATTTTTAAAAATTTCCTCCTTACTTGTGAACTCAAATCGCTCATTTTTGTTTGGTCTAATATTAATTGTTCAAAGACTAACCAATACATTCTAGAAAGTTCTTCTTGATTGATAATTTTGTTCAGCCCCTTATTCAAATTACTTAAAAATATTCTATAAGTGTGGTTAAAATATTATATTAGGTATCTTCTCCTTCTTGTGAAAAGTGCTTTCACTTGCTTGTACTAATAATATTTTTATTGTTTCTTCTTTTTAATGAACAATATGCATCCACATTCATATAGAAGTTTGATGCCACATATCTCTATTGGGATAGGGAAGTGTATCTTAATGTCAACTGGAATCTTCTAATACAATTTATTATATTACAATGAGAACCATGCCTAACATGGATAGCTGCCATGATGTGGCCTTGGGAATCTGAAACATTACTTGTCCACAATGCCATCCTCTCCTACCATGGACTATTTAGATTGATCATTTTAATGGTGGAAGATAAAAATTATTTATATATCTAATGTGATGTTGACTATTAGAATCCATCAAGATTCGATGTGATGAGTTGTTTGCAAGCTAAATACTTTAATATAAAAAAAACATATTCAAATTAGAACTTTAAATTCAAAAAGTTCACTACTCCATTTTATATCTTCCATTGAACAAAATTCAATAGATTATTGTTCTTTCGTGAACCACCAACTCCATTATATAAAGAAAAAAATATTCTTAATATTTAAGTCTAAACCAACTAAATTCATACCCGTGAAGATTAGCTATCTTAAACTTCTTTAACTAAAATTTTGAAGCACTTGAATACTGATTGATTGGTTGAATTTTATGCCATGCTTTTGTGTGACATTTCTTAAGCAATAGACCCTAGTTTGAAGGACGGAAAAGCTTTTTTTTTGGTTGAGTTTCCAAACATGAAGTTACCTAATCTGTACAAAGGCAAATGATAATTTAGCAGTCACTGTAGGCATTTTTTATAATATGAAGGGCCACCGTGTCATGTTTGATCTTTTCTGAGAATTAGAATTATTTAAGCAACCATGTGATTTGCACTGTCGTCCTAGCACGGATTTGTAGGTCCAAGTCAAATTTATGTGCTAGCTATGCATTTCCAGAATTCTGGGGTCCAACTTCCAAAACATTCTGCAAATTTAATAACCATGTTAGACTTATGCAATTATTGAATAAAGCAACCAACTTGCATAACACACTATGTGTTTGGTTTTGTCAAATGCTCCAATGGCAGTCCTTATAAATAAACTAAGACCCATTTGGAATTAAGTAACTAAATTAGAAGGCATGTATGAATCATTCAAATTCATGGAGGGAGTCCAATATGCAGTTGTTATATCTCTGCTAATTATTGCATGGTCTGTGTATAGCTGGATTAAGGAGAACAATTCTAGTAGCTCCAAACTGCCTCCTGGCTCTAAGGGATTGCCTGTAATAGGTCATACTCTCAGTTGGTATTTAAGTGTGTCAAGCTCACACCCTCCATCATTTGTTGAAGGCTGTGTGAAAAGGTAGGATATGATTAAAAATGAAATTTAGAAGGATCTTTTAAATTTTTTGGACCCATTTTTTCTGATGTTGGTAGCTGTTGATTTCTACTGGATTACAGGTATGGAAAGATCTTCTCATGCAGGCTTTTGGGAAGACCCACTATCATGTCTGCAGATCCAATTTTCAATAGATATATCTTACAAAATGAAGGTCGGCTGTTCAGGGCAAGCTATCCACAATCTTTTAGAGACTTGGTAGGAAAGAAAGGCTTGATTGCTATACATGGAGACCTTCATAGGAAACTTCATAGCATTGCCATAAATCTCATGACTTCAGAGAAGGTGAAAAACAATTTCAATATGGATATTCAAGTCATTCTACAAAGGACAATGAATACATGGAAAGATAAAAAGATGTTTTTTGAAGACGAGTGTAGAAAGGCAAGTATGCTACAGTTGGTTTCAATCTTTTTGTTTTGGTTGAAGGAAATCATTCTTGAATTTGTTCAATTGGGTAATAGTAAACTTGTGTATGGTATGCAGCTAGCAATCAGTTTGATGGCAAATCAACTTTTGGGTATTTCAACAGAAGAAGAAATAAATGAAATGGCTCCCACATTCTGTGATTTTGTAGAAGGAATTATATCCATTCCAATAAAAATGCCAGGATTTGCATATTTCAAAGCAATGAAGGTTTTAACTCCTATTAATTTATCAGTTTGAATGCAACTCTTCAATTTTTAATACTGTCACTTATCTTCTTAACCAATATTTTATTTGGTTACTGAATTATTAGGCAAGGAGGGCTTTGATAAGTAAGATATGTGAAATAATTGATAAAAGAAGATGCAGCCCTGATGGCCTAAAACATAATGGTTTGCTGGCAAGACTTCTTGATGAAGACAATCTTTCACAAGAAATCGTGGCTGACTTCATTATTTCTCTACTTTTTGCTGGTCATGAAACCACAGCCAAGACCATGTCTTTTGCCATATACTTTCTCACTCGATGTCCTGAAGCTGTGCAGCAGTTGACAGTAAGCAGTTTTTCCCTCCTTTTGTTTTGCTACGTTTACATTAAAAAAGAGCTTCTTCCAGTAGTCAGCTGAACCAGCAATAAATAGTAAACAAAGTTACCAACATACCCCTAGAAGCTTAAAAATAGATTAAAAAGATTCTCCTTGTATAAAATAATAGTAAAGAGCTCAGCCTACAAATTGACACTCATCAGGCCTCATATTCTTAGAAGATTTTTTGTACTCCTAGAGTCCTTTGACATGTTCTTCGGTACATGTACCTTACTACATGGTTTGTACTAATTTAAGAGAATCTGTCAGACAGTATTATTGGACTAATTAGCTATCATGTCTCTTTAAGTTAATGTATTATCAGCCATCTCTTTTTCTGTTTTTTTTGAAGGTAATAAGCTTCTCTTTTACTTAACATCTTATACAGGATGGTGTTATGTTGTCTCTAGTTAATGTATTATCAGCATTATCAGAATTTGAGTTTCTCTATAGTGGATGAGTTGTTAAAATATAGATTTGAAGTCCATTGAGCTTGCTTTTAGTGGTCTTGAGAATTTCATTAATTAGATTCTTGAGGGAAACTTGCATTTGAAGTTTACGTGACTTCACGCATGTGTTTAGAGTAGACCAAGATAACCTTAAGTAATAGTGCTCAATGAGTGGCCTTAGGATCTTATCATTGCACTCTCAAGTCCATTGTTGTAAGATGGTGCTTTGTTGAATTAGGGTTTGATATGTGGCTTCGTAGGGACATGGACTATAGCCTGAAGGAACCAAGAATAAACATGTGAAATGATCTATCTAGTTTTATTCTATCTTCTGATCAATTTGTGAGTTTTACAAATATGAGGAAGAAAATATAATTTAATTGATCGAATAATTTTTGGTCAAATAATATTATCTATTATTTCAAGGCTTTAATATCTCATATTTAGACTTAATATAAATATTGACCTAAGATTCTTCTGTGTCCATCTAATAGTCTCCCTAAATTTCCAAGCTTAACGATGTTGGAAATGAAAAACCAACTTAATCAACGCTGATCAAAACTTCCATGGCTACAAGGAACACTAGAATCAAAGCGTCCTCATTGCGATAATGAGGATTTGAACCCAAATTATAATTTTACACATTTTTCTTGCTACTATTACATCACAATACCTTGGATATATTGGTATAACCAGATTATAATTAGAGACAGGGATATTGTTTCAACAAAAATTGTCATGTTTGTTTCCACTGTTTTTTTTATTTTTGCATTTCTAAACCTATGAAATGCTACTAATTGATAAAATCCAAGCACAATTTGCATCTGTTGATTTTAATAAAAAATTCATCATCTATGCAGTGGGATTGCCTTATTTCTTATTACAGTACGAGGGATTTTGAATCTGATGCATGACTTGAAATCAAGTATGTTCAAAATGCAATAATTTCAAGAGACCTCCTCTTTAAATAAATATTAATATATCTTTTCAATTTCCAATCAATGTTAATACTAGTCATTGCTGTGAAGATATATATAGTAGTCACTTAGAACGACAGATATCTTTCTAAGTGGTCTAACAAATAAAAATAAAATCCTAGACTCAATGGCCTCCCATTCTCTGCTTGTATGTAAGAGTTGGAAATATTCCTGAAATGCATTGGAGTAAGAACTAATATCCCTGATTAGCTATCATGTCTCTTTAAGTTAATGTATTATCAACCATCTACTTTTCTGTTTCTGAAGGTAATACGCTTCTCGTTTACTAAACATCTTATACAGGATGATGTTTTGTTGCCTCACCCTCTTCTTCTCTTCTCTTAACATCAGCATTGTCAGAACTTGAGTTTCTCTTCATTGGGATGAATTGTACAGGATGAAAATGATTCAGTGAGAAGAAAAAGAAACAAGGAAATGCTGACATGGGATGATTATAGATCAATGAAATTCACCAGATGTGTAAGTATAATGTATAAATTCTCTTGTGACCACTTTTGCATTAAAATATCTCTAACTGCTTAATAAAGATTTCTGCAGAAAAAATCAATAAGCCCCCATTGTCTCTTTATACATTTCTGTCAGGTTTTAGAAGAAACTCTTCGTTTAGGAGGCATAGCTATATCAGTTTTCCGGGAAACAATTGAAGAGATTAAATATAAAGGCAAGTTTAAGTCCAAAACTGCAATTTTTTTATACTAATCTTTTCTAGGTCTGATCTGATATCTTACCTTAAATTACAGAATATTTCTCTTGTATTTTTATCTTTTGTAGACCACGTTATTCCAAAAGGATGGCTTGTAGTTCCATTCTTTTCTGCAGTTCACTTGAATGAAGATTTGTATGAGGATTCTCTGAAATTCAATCCATGGCGTTGGCAAGAGATTGATAAAGTAAGTTAGAGTCTACTATATTCCCTAAACCAGGTCATTATTATTTGATACGGTACTGTTAATCCACATGAATCTGTGATTTATGTAATATAATGAATACTCTTCTCACATATAGGAAAGCAAAATGTGGCGAACCAGTGAGCTGTTTATGCCATTCGGAGCAGGAGCTAGATTCTGTCCTGGTGCAGAGTTAGCTAGGCTACAGATTACTCTATTTATTCATTATTTTGTCACCCAGTACAGGTATAAAAGACACCACCTATAGTTTTTACTTCAAATGCCTTGCAATTGTAATTATATTATGATCAAAATACCCAATTTATATAAGTAGAGCTGCCATTCCTAATCACCCTTTTCATGAGTAGTATTTTCCTGGAACTTATATCTTACCAGCTCAAAGAATATCATTTGAGTTTAAACAATATATCTGTTATGAAGTCTTGTGTTAGTGAAGTGTATTTAGAACAGTTGAGATTAAATTAGGTGGTGCTTTCTTGAAGCTTGTCATTACAGATGTCGAAATGGGTCATTTTAAATTTCATCAGGGATGTTTTTTGCAGGCGATTAGACATGGTAGATGTAGGCAGGAAGTTTTTATGGAAAAGTAATTTTATTAATATGTAGGGTAATGAATAGAAGAAGAATGCAGCTTGATTAAAAAGGATGCAAAGACAAGTAAATAAAAATATTGCATTTAATGATAAAAATGTAATACTTCATAGGTAGAAAAGAAGAATGGTATGTATATTTTCTTTTAGGATAATATCATGTCAGTAATGATGGGAATTTAAATTGGAGTATTTATGAAGAAATTCTTATGACTAGATTTTAAAAGGATGAAAAATTATATTGTTATTTTTTTTGTAATTTAGGTTATGTATTAGTAGCAATTCTTTGTGTTCATCTAAATATAGCATTGGTATATTCAGGAGAAATAAACCTTTTGTTTTATATTAATATAAAATTATTTTTATGATAAAAATATTTATAATGCATTTCATTTTCATAATCTTTCAATCCAAAAGAAATAGGTGTTAAAATGATCAAAATGAAATCTTCAATCAAATATATATATAAAATAATAATATAAAATTCTATAAATGTGTATAGGATAAGTTCATCAAGTGAACTATCAAAGATGCAAGTGTCAATTGAATGGAAATAAATGTAGTAGTAATGATTATATGAAATGAATCTTTAAGCCTTCTTATAATCTATTTAGTAGATATGTAATGGTTTTGAAAGTTATATGAAAAATAAACTCTATTTATGTCTTGCATAGATTATGTAGTCTGATTTTTTAATATATTACCATCTTTATATAACATTCTTCTAATATAGATAGTTTGTATATGACACTTTTGAAATAAAGTATCTCTTAATATTTGAAGGACAATTTTGAATGAATAGCCATCAAAAAAAAAAAAATTATAAATAAGATCAAAATAAATCCAATATACTTATAAATAAATTATATAATCTTTTCTATTATAATGTATAACATCTATTTTATTAAAAAAATTGTTATTATATTTACTTATATATTAAAACATTCGATCCTATGAATTTGAATATCTATTTATTTTTTAAAAATGAACTGAATTATTTATATATGAGCAGATGATTTGTGTGTTATTCTTGCTTACAATGTACAATAGAGATCATGAAATCACTAAAAGCCAAAAGCAATGAACATATACAGATGGGAGCAGCTGAAGGAAGACAGGACATCTTACTTTCCATCTGCCAGACTAGTTGGTAGATTTCCAGTGCATATCCAAGCAAGAGAAGAGTGAATGAATCATTCTCTGCACGGAGAGAGGACTGAATAAACCATTCTCTACAGCTATTCTAGTAGCTTCTATTGATATGTATATACATTTAATAAATGGTCCAACTTTTCTCCAGCTATTGTTTGGTATATTTGTTGGAATTAGAAACGTTGGCAATTGACAAATGATCACATTCTTCATTCCATGGTTTGATTATTAAATGCATTGGCTAACAAACTTCCATGATTCTTTGAAGATATTACTAATATTTTTGTATGAAATCCACATAATCCTCCTGGTTACGTGCAAGGAATTGTCATGATTCTCAGCCATTCTATCTTTAAAAACAAATTAATGCCCTAAAATATCGATGGGTAGGTAAACCAGACTTTACTTGAGGTTGAAGCATTTTAGAGATTTTTTGATTAATGGGTGGCACCCTGTGAGCTGTCAATGTATTTTATTGCTGGCAGATAAATTTGTAGCATTGAATAAAGGGATAAGAAGTCTGACCTTCCAGTTACAAAATTCAATAGAAGATGGGACTCATTTGCAGGTGCAGTGAATGCAAAACAAAACGACAGCAATGTTTAGCTTTGAAATGCTGCATGCATTAATCCGACTGGTGAAAAAGTTCAACTATGGTGGTAAAAATTTTAGTTCATTTAAAAAATTAACATGTCAAATAGTAATAAATGTTTTTGATAAACTAAGCAGCATTTACAAAGTGTTGTACTTTTTACACGGAGAGTCTTCGAGACCAAAAAGAAACTAGTTCAAAACCCGACATGATCTAGAAAGAGAAGCTAGATCAAAAGGGAGCCAATCCCTTACAAAGAGGAGTCTCTAGGGCTCGGCGAGACATGAACAGCTGGCATGCATCATGTGAAGAAGAGGACTAAAATAGTAATAAATGTTAATATTGCTCTTTCTTTGTCTTATTTGCAAAAGTCAATCCTTGTGATTTATGAATTTTTGGTGCAATTGTTAATTGTAGTGCAGTTGACATGTGTGTTGCCCTTATATTAGCGAAAATGGAATTATATTTGAAAATATATTTTCATATGACATTTTAGAGTAATTATCAAATTCTATCATAACATACATTAGAACTATGGGACACTTCTAGGTCTTTGTATTATGTTATAAATATATCTTAGAGCTCCATTTATAGGATTTTTTTTCTATTCACAAATTATAAATTAGCAATTAATATTTCAATATCCAAGTCATCATCAAACCTCTTGATATCTCTCATTGTTTGTTATTTTAATTTTCCCTCATCTTCTAGATTTCAATGTTAACTTCTCTTGTGAACCACTATTTGATATACTATTCCAATTATCAACATTCATTGCATCCTAAACTATACTCTTTTGCTTTTGTAGTACACAATATATTATTATATAATTCATCCCTTCAAAGTTAACCTTAGCATTGACATGAGATTGTTGATGTTTGAAGCAAAAGAAAGAAAATGGATAAATAACACAAAAAAAAAAAAAAAAACTAAACCCTTTTACCTCAAATGAATCTTGCTCATCCAATTGAGCATAAATGGAGTGCACTCCTCTCCACTTGGTGTGCTCACAAATTCTTGATTGATATTTGTTGATTCTAAGTGTGGATTGCTCTATTCAAACTAACATAATAAAAATAATTATCATGGATTTTGAATGGCAAATGAGTAGCATAAGAGGATTATTGAAGAATGTTGGTGAAGGCTTCAATTTATAGATTCTTGGTGTGATGAATAGAGAGTTCAAATACAATGAGAAATGGAGGGTCGAGATTGAGTGATAGGATCAAAGAATTAGCCTTGTGACAATTGTCACAAGAAGAGGCTTAGGAAAATGATGTGTGGCATGGGGAAGAGGTCTAGGTGTGCTCACATGTGTGTGTGAACCCATAGGGAGGTCCATGAGGTTGAAAAGTCAAAAATTTGTGAAAAGTATAAGAGATGAGAAAATCTAAGAGAGTGGCATGTGAGAGAAAGGAGAAAATGCAGGGTGGCTACATATGTGTGCAAGACTCTCACACATGTGTGAGAAACCAATAAGTATTAAATTCCAAGGATGGGTTGGAATGTGATGAAGACTCTTGCATGCTCACAGATGCATGAGCATTATGTATGACCTAGAAAATGATTAGAAAAAACAATAACAAATAGCAAAAAATTGAAATCCACAATTAAGTTAAAGAAAAGATCATATCAATTAAACATAAAATAATCACATAAAATGAAAACCATAAATGTACATGAATCCTTCATTTCTCTCCATTGTTCTCCTCTCTTCACCTTGGAGAATGGTGTTATAGTATTTACTCTCAGATTTTTCGTAACAAAATAGCATACAAAACTTATAATATGAGTATAGATTCTTCTCAATGATTTGGGAGGAGGAATAGATGATAGGAAGGCTAGATTTATAGATATTTAGTGACACCAATCAATGGTAAAGAACTGAGGAGAGAATGAAAAGATTAATTGCTCATAATTGCTAAGAGAAATTGAGGGTGAGTTAACTGATCTCTTGATGATAGATAACTGGTTGTATGGATCAATTAAGAGGATTGATTAGGGGGACAACTAAGACTAACAGTTAGTAGACAGAATTGATTTCTTAGTGAACTGATTTGACTAATCAATAAACTCAAAGTGAGTGGGACTGAAGTGGATTTAATTAAGGAGTGGACTGAAAGTAAGTCTCAGTCAAATGATGAGGTGAAAATACATGGGTAAGTATTAGTTACATGTGCAAATGGATATGTAGATAATTATTTAAATGGGAGAATAGTTAAATAATTGAGAATAATTCTTTAATTGGAGAAATAAATAATGAAAAATTAATTAAATAATTTAATGGTTTATTTCATTAATTTGGGAAGAACAAGGATAGTTAGTGAGTTAATCAATTAAATAATCCAAAGTTATTTAATTAATAGTGAAGGAAAATTTAAAAATAATTAAATAATTAAAATCTATTTAAATATAGAAGATGAAATTAGATTAATTAAATAATGATTGAAAGAATGATTAGTGTGATGTGATGGCAAGAAAAATAGTCGATTTTGAGTGTCTACATTTTGCCCCTCTTTAAGATAATATTTTTTTTATAGAATTGTTTCAAAGAAAGTATAATAATTTGGTGGCATGCCCCAGTCTACTCAAACGAATTAAAATAGAGATAGGATGCCCCCTCAAGGGTTTGGCGAAAAAAAAAATTAAAATGTTTTTTAAGGCAGACTCGCAAAAATGAATGAATTTAAAGGGGGATATGGGAAAATGAGTAAATTAGTAAAAATGAAGTTATGTGATAGGGTCTAGTGAAGGGAATAAAAATAGGTTGAGGGGTGGAGGAAATGGTAAAATGGTAAAATTAGGATTAGGTAGGGGTATAAAAAGTGGGTGGGGTCGGATTTTCTCCTTATTTATATTCCTTGATTTGTGGAAATTAGTGAGCTAGATATTTTGGAGAATGAATTACAATAAGAAATACATCTTAAAGCAACAGAAAAATCCACCACTGCTTCACCAAAACATTCACACTCTCTTTGTAGAATGTAGACTCTTTCTACTCACTACTTCCAATAGTCTTAGGTATTAAATCTCACACTGCATTTCATTCTTTCACACTTCACCTATTTGACATCACATACTTCTCTTCTCTAATTCTCCATTAGATCAACACTTATCTATACTATATTCAACCTTGAAAACAATGTGAGCCAAGTGAGTGGGTAGATACATGGATTCCATAGCATCTAACCCCTTTATCTACAGTACAATCCTCTTTAGAATATGAAATGGAAAGTTCACTTGACTATGACCATCTTTCAGATCTTGTATAGTGAAGACATGTCTATATAATTGTTGCATTGTAGGGGAATTAAGAGGGATTGTACTATTGGTTGGTATGATGTGTTCAAGGAAAGAAGAAGCTAACATAAGTGATGATAGATGATGATGGGTTCAGGTATCCTACAAGTTTAGTTGGTGTTGCTCGAACTTAGTTGTGAATACATATGATTAGAAAGAATGGCATACCTACATTTGAAGACTATGAGAAACACAAAACCGTTCTCATGTATTTGCACCTTTTTATAGCAACAATTGTTAAGTTATCAAGACATCATACCAAACCAAGAACAAAGGAACTATGGACAATTATTAGTGTTGATCATGATGCAATACTCGATACTCTAATGGTAAGAGATGACCCTTAAGGCACACTTGAGTAGCGAATCATTTTTTGTATGGGATAGGTATGGTATTGTTCATCTTATTTAGTGTAAAGAAAGTGGGCCTTCAAAAACATATAAAAATAGGATTGAAACTAAACTCTATATAAGAGGGGGGCCATGATATATAGATGAATTCGGACAAGCCTTCTGTGGCATGCATGGTTAGATATTCTTTCATGTTCCTCCACAATCCATTGAGCCTAATTTGGGACTAACCATATATGCTTTATCCAGTAACCATATTGGCCAACTCTGTAGTCTCCCACCCCCCCAGGAGGATGAGATTTCTAGATGCCATTGGAAGCTATGGCACCCTCGGAGTTAGATTGGGAAGCTATCGCCTGATATAACGTATGTAATATGGATCCTATATGAGGGAAGGGAAGCTTTTCCTCTCTATATAGTATAGACAGTTATAACTATCATCTTATTTCATGTTATTTATATAGGTTTGAATAAAATTACATAAAAATTAACTGGAATGTAAAAATATAGGTTTTTTTTTAGAACAAAGGTATATCTTCAAGCAATTCAAATCAAAACATCCATGGTAGAACATATAGATCAATATATTTTCAAGCTACATCTTTGATTTGAGAGAATATTTAGTTCAAACTTTATAGTTTGTGTTTCTTATGCTCGAAGATTTGTCTCTATTTATATGCAGGTTCTTCTTTGACCCCATTTCTAACGAGTATTCTCACATTCCCTCAATTGCTAAATTTTTAAAGGTATTCCTTTTTAACTTGTAGTGTGGGAGCTTTCATTCAACCTATTTCATTCACCAAGGTTTACTATTGTCCAACATTGTTCATCTTCATTGCTTTAAGGTGATTTTTTTTGTGTACACTTGCTCCAATCCCTTATTTTTGTTCAGTTTCTTCATTATTTTTATTAGTGTTAAAAACTTTGGTATTTTAGATTGTTCTCAATGTTTCATTGTTTTGATTATAAAGGAAAAATAGGTTTTGAAGGGACCTAAAACCTTTTACAACTGAACATACCAAATGCTACATAAAGATAAAAATATTAAACCATCAACAACAGCCAATAGCAAAAAAGTAGCAAAATAGCAGTAAACAAATAGAGACCCCGCATAAAGGAAAAATAAAAACAAAAACATAGAACTAGACACTATTTCATGTTCCTTGAGGTGTTAGCCACCTCAAGTTTCTGGTTTCAATGAAGATCAGTCATTTCCATCAGTTCTTTCTTCTACTCCTCAAAGGATTTCCTCAAGTTACCCTTCCCTCTAGTGGTAGGGCCTTTAACTTCATCCTTTCCAACCTTTTTCCATTTTCCCTTTGGAACCTGGTCCTTCTCCATCAGCTCAAAAAAGTAGATGTGGTCTTCTCTTAGCTCACTTATCTTACAAAACAGGACCTCCAAGAAATCAACACTATTCTTAACAGACATGTGGCAGGCATGCAACATCTTTTTTATGTCCGTGTTGGTTTCCAGAACCTTAGCCTCCAATTCAAAGAGACGTTGCTCACATAAGGACTTGAAGTCAAAAAAATAACACTCTAAATCCGCAATTCTCTCAATCAAAATATCCAAGGAAGAACCCTTTAGCATATTTTTCATCATTCACCCTATTGAATCATTGTTTCATTTTTATTCTTATGTTGCATCTTGTTTAGCATAACTTAACTTATTTCATTTTCCTAAAAATAATATTTTCAATAGATTTTTTATTCCTATTTTCAATTTTTTTATGATCACACTACCAAATTGCTGGCCTCTTTCTTGGAATTAAATATAAACCCTCTCGTAACTTCAAAAAATATAACTCCTAAGTAGAGACTTCTAGTTATCATTTGATCTGTGTACTTTAATAAGATTGAAGGGAAAGTTGGAAATAATGCATTTTGATATTTTTTGAATGAGCATGATAATCATTGAGAATTGACAACTACTCACACACCACAAAAGATTCTTTTCTCATGTGACTATCCTTATACTTGACTATACATTATTTACCATGCTTTGGCACACTCAAATGATTTAAGCACTATTATTTCCTATTTTATATACCTTTCATTCTTTTCACTTACCAAGACTCTTATTCACTATCTAATGATTGTGGAATGCTTATTTAGAAAGATAAAATCCTAGGAACTGTCATATTTATCTCCCCAAAAAGAGCACCTTAGAATGATCGGGTGACTTAGGAAATGAAAAGAGACCTTCCCTAGTATTTACATGCCTTCCTCGACATGACCATGCTTCCACTGACAATTTTTGCAAGAATTCATTTGACACTAGAACACACAAATAGTTTCAGTTTACCCAAACCAAGAGAGGTTGGTTTGAAGGTATTCAATATCCACTATAGGTCTAGAAAAATCATAAATGTTCACATAAAAATCACCCACACATTCCTACATTGGTTCATGTTAGCACCTACTTAATAGTCAAGCAATGGTGAATATTTTGGACGTGTCTTTAAGATTACAGCTCTCTCTCATCAGCCCTTAGAACAATAGCAATATTTTATTCATTTTCATGATCTTTTGAATTCATTTATATATCTTTTAATTTAAGGTTTGGAGTAGCTACTCCCTCATCAGTCCATAGGACACCAACATCCATTTTCTTAGATAGAGTTTTCAATGTCTTAAATAATTTCATGTAGCTTTGTAGAAACTTTTTGATCAGCTTTGGGAGTGTCTTTTTGGTGTCTTCATTAAAGGTTTTGATTGATTTCATAAGGGGACCATGTGCATTCTCCTTTGGGATTCATTTTTATAATTCCTCATTATTTCCAAGCTATTTACATAATATTGGGATAGCTACTTAGCTATAATATCCCTTTGTATCCTTGTAAAACTTAAATTGACCTTATTTCTTACTACCAAAGCTCCTAGAATCATTGGTCTCATATTTCTAGGCCTATTTTCAATGAAATTTGACTTCCCATGGTTTTAAAAATATCTCATTCATAATATCTTATTTTGAAACAAGCTTTCTTGTCACTTTGTTTCATTTCTTAGCTTGTTTCTCATTTTACTTTTTAAAAATGCTCTTTTTGCATTATCTATATATTACCTTGAGTGCTTTGGAGTGTTTTCATGTCGGTAGATCATTGTAAACTCATGCTTTAATATTTCTATTGGGTGGTAATTTTTGTAAATCTTGATTTGGCTCAATCATAGCATATCATATCATATTTAGTACTTGATCCCATTTCTTTCATCAACTCATACCATAGTTTGTGCATCACTTAGCTTGCATACTAAAAATATTATAAATTTCAAAGTTTTATATTGTTGCCTTGCAAACTATCTTTTTCACTTTTCTATTTGTGAAGCTTATTTTCTTGTCTTATTAAAAGCATGGAAATTAGTGAACTTGTATTAGCACAAAAACCTTACAAGGAAGGTCATTTAGGAAATATTTGTATTCCTAGTTGCATTCATCTTATCAAGAGAAAACAATAAAATATTACATTCTTGTACATAAATTATTTTCATAATTTAGACTTTCTTTTCATAGTTGGTACCATAATTTTTGGCATCAAAATAACTACAAAATCTAAAAATAAAAAAAGATCTCAAATCTATCTAAACATTAAATAATCTTATTGTCCATCCCTTGCACTTTGATGTGCCTTGGGTATAGACCAAATGTAATTCATGATTTGTAAGAAGAGGGTATTATAATTCCTACTGATCCCATCCTCTTTTTTGACCAACTTGGTGTGCTTAGAGAATATTTATTCCCTCATAAACTTTAAGAGTTTGTTCCCAACCTAGGAAAAGGTATAGGCACCCCAACATATGTCATTTTTTTTATGCACTAATTTCAAAAGGAAAATTCAAATTTCAAAATATCCATCATTGCTAAAGGGGAAATCTAGCTTTATTGAAAGGATAAATACCAAAATAAAACTATACGGAATAAGGATGTTAACAGATCAAGGAATCAAAGGGTAAAGGATGTTGCAACTATAGAGACTAACGATAAAGGGATCAAATTTGGTGAAGTTGCCCAAGACAACCAGATTTAATAACAGTACTATAACATGAGTGAAAATGATATGTAATTCATAAACTATTAAAGTGCAATATTGAAAGAAATCAATATCTATAACATGTTATCCATCATATCTCAACCATTATAAATTGATTATACATTCAAATTTTAATATTCAAAATAGGAAACCATGCACACAACGAACAAGATAAGTTGAATATTGATCTTTATATATAAAATTGTAAAGTGATCATGTATGTACATAAACGAATTTGGCATATATGCCAACTCAAAACAATATTTACAAAATGTGGCATATTCCATCTCATGGTCTACATATACAATGTAAATGTCAAATGGCTATGTCATGTCAAGAAAATCCTAATCTTGTGGTAGATCGCCAAAACGTAGCCTCTTCACACCACCTAATGGATGAGAAGATTCCTGTACAAAAATAATTTGAACCACAAATTAGATTAATTAGCTCTCAATGGTAAATAACTTATACTAGTAAATAGAAACTTATTTATTGTTTTTTAAAACTTTCAAAGTAACATCTATTCACTATACTAAACTATAAATTAATGTCAAATTCAATTCTTCATTGCCTCAAACATTTTTTCTTTGGTTAACATACGTTCAACAAATGATCCAATCCCTTAGGACACTCAGGAGTCCTACCATATTGTCTTGGTTTTGGATCCACGGATGTGGATGGGGGCATACTCTATAAGAAGAAAAATAAAAATGATAGAATTAATATATAATTGTTGATAAAAAAAGCATAAACTATCTAACATATATCTACATATATATCTAGAAACTTATATATCTACTAAATATTGAACACCATATACCCGAACCAATGGTGCAACTAAGATTGATTGAGAAGAAATCATCATGGTAAAAGGTGTTGCATTAGTCACATCTAGAATGACTACAAAAGTTGAATAAAATTTTGGGATATAAATTAGTATGTATTTAATTAATCATGATTTTAATGATATGTGTACAATAAACAAGTTTTATAGGTACAAAAAATTATACCAATGTGTGTAGGCCCAATTCAATGGCTGAAAGAATGTCATGATGCACATCTCTAATATGTTCCATAGTCATCAATTGTTCAATCCCACTTAAATATACATTACTAACATGCACCATTTTTTTATAACAATTTTAAATGAAATGCACTATGAAATAAATTTATTTTGTTTACCTTTACAATTTAGATTTCTCTTGCTACTCCTCATATCCAATGGTGGATGGCATTGCATCTCTTCCTCCCTAGCACATTTTCACTGCATATATAGTATTCATTGATGCCTCATCTCCTCCAAGTGACACATCATGCAACTCATACTTAGATGTTTCTAGGGAAGGCTCATTTGTATCTCTCATAGGACCTAGACATATATGGTTGCATGTACTACATTGATGAGCTACAAAAATATGTCTAGATGATGATGGTGTACTAGCATCAACTAAAGCACGAGGAGTTTGAACATCAAGTAGTTGGGAAAAATATGAGGACTATGTAATCAAATGGTTAATCAAAACATGTATGGCCAAGAGACTATGATGTATCACATCAGCAACAAGATCTGGATGGGGTACTAGAGGTGGGGGAGGAAGACGAGGAGGGGGAACATGGGGATCTTTCATGGTATGCATTGCCTCAGATCTATCTTGGGGAATTCCTATACCCACTTCCTGAAAATTCCCAAAATCAAAATAGTTGGCATACATCTTCCTAAGAAAAAATTCGCATATAATTTGCAAAGAAAATAAAGAGGCACATTGAGATTGTTGTTGGGTGGTTTATCAAAAACCATGCACCAATGATCCTGAACTTTTGTAGTTATGCCCTGATGGGTGTACCATTTTATGAAAAAAATTGGTTTGTGTAAACCAACATGTCCTACTTTTGGGTTCACAAAATCTTGGGCTAAATCATCTTTAGATATTTCTAATTTTTTAATTTCATCATACCCCAAACCATTTGCATATTCCAACCTATGTAGTACCTCTCCAATGTTGAAAAGAAGAATGTTGCCTAGTGATGGCCCTAACATGACTGATTATGGCTTCTATATTAGGTGTGATTGATCACAAATGTTGGTGGTTATGGTATCTCTCAGCAATGTTTCTCAATTCAATAATATTTATTTCAATTAGATCTTCAATTGAGGGAGGGTCTGGTGGAGGAGGGTTTTCTAAATCAAATTATTTCATTTAAACCCTATTAAAATTACAATTTTAAAAATTAACATAATTCCCAACTAATTCCTAAAATATATCTTAAGAATATATATATATATATATATATAAAATAATCCCAAAATTCATTTTAACATACCTCTTCAATTCTTTGTTGATAAAATTTTGAAGGTTGCAATGGAAAATAGATTTGGAGTGCAAGTTTTGTGCATGTGCAAGTGACAATTGGTAGTTGCAGTGTTGCATGTGGTGACAATTGGAAACTTACCATTATGCATTTGCAATGGTTTTGGTGATTTCCATGTTGCATCTTCAGCCTTTGGCGATCGATTTAGAAATTTATAATTTATGCATTATAAGCTCCTGTATATTGAACACTTCTATTTTGGAGTTGTAGTTGTTTTGTTAAAGTATTGTTATGTTGCTAGAATTACTCCAAAATTGAGAAGTGTGAAGACTCCTACAAGAGAATGGCTCTGTAATTAATTTTTGACTTGTTTATTGTTGATAAATAATATAATTGAGCCATGTTTTGGAGTGTGGGGATTTTCTCCTGAAAGGGTTTTCCCCATGTAAAATTTTGTGTTAAGATTTCATTGTTTATCTTTTTATGATATGTGTGTGCATCTAAATCTATAATAGTTAAATGTTCTTAAGAAATTTGTGTAACTCTCTCTTGCTTAGATTAGTGTAGGAAGATGCTTTTGTGCACCTGACTTCCTTTCAGTTGGTATTAGAGCTTGGCTAGCTTTGATTCTATTGTAGGTTTTGAAGGGTTTTTTGAGCTGATCTTTGTTTCAGTGGGAGTTTTGTAGAAGAATATTTCATGACCTTGTTCAAAACAAAAGATGGAAAGAACATCTAGTAGAACCAAAATGGATAATTTTAATAGTGGAAACTTTGAGTGTTGGAACTACACCAAATTTGGTAATTTCATAAAAGAGTGCAAGGAAGAGAAAAAGGAGAAAGACAAAAAAGAGTTTCTCATATTTTGACTCTGATAAATCCTCTCAAGATGATGCAGATGCATTTTTTGGAGCTTCTTTGGAAATGCATTCATCAAAATATGTGTGGTTGATGGACTCAAATTCTTCCTTCCACATGATCTCTCATAGAGGTTGGTTTTTGAAGTGGTGGAACCTAAAATTTAAGGTCCTTGGTCTTCCATTATTTTCCTGGTTTTCCTTGTTACTTGGAGGGTACCTAAGAAATTATTTATGCTTTGCTTTCATGGGACCTTGTATTCTATTGTTGGTTTGGGTCTATTTCATCGTTACTTTTTGGAGAGGGTGATTTAAGAACAACTTATGTCCTATGTGATCGTCTAGGCGTGGTCCCTTTTAATATAAAATGGAAAGTTTCAGCTAATCTTTTATTCGCTTAAGTCTAAACCGGTCTGTGTTTTACTTGTTAAAACAACCTTATGTCATTGACTGTCGTTGCCCTAGGCGGTGTCCCCTTCCCCTTAATTTTTCCTAAGTATTTTAATATTTTGCAGGGGTATTTTACCAACCGTTGATCTTCTTACATTTGATCTTGACCTTTGCTCACCATCCCATGATGACGTCACTTTTGGCTTTTAGGTGATAGCGATATCACGGGCGGACGCCACATGTATTAAGTTGCCAATGCCAAAGGAAGTAAATAAAGCAATTAATTTATGCATTGAACTTTAGGGCATAATTTGGCAAGCTGCTAAACCGCACGAGATATGCATGTGCTTGAAATCAACGGCGATGTCTTAATCTTGGCAAAAAAGTTGCTCGATAGATATGCATCGGTGCTACCTCCTGTTTTGATCGTTGAGATCGATGATGGTCGAGATCAACTGTTGCCCGCTATCGTGTGATCCTAAACCAAGAGGGGTTTAGTGATCACGATATCGTGGGCGATTGCCACCTGTACTTTTTAAAGCTGCATTTTATGGTGGACCCTTGACGATGACATGGAAATATTGTCAGTCTTTTTGAAGACAGTCATTCGATGGCCTAATAGAAAGATGAGATCGACGACTAGATTTTAAACCTGCATCTAATGTTATTGAGTCCGTTGGCATGGCACACAAGCGAGCTTTAATGGCGGACAAGACATCTACTTAGTCATTTTCATCATTTCTGAGTATTTAGGTTCATAATTGCCTTGCCATAAAGACATTCAAGTGTTTGCGAAGTGATCCAGAGCCAGAGATAGAATTTTTCAAAGCAGTTTCAGCACGGGTTTTCTTTTTTGTGTGGCGCAAATTCCGTAAGTTGATTTCTCTTACCACCATCTCTATTTGAACGTGATTCAAGAAGAAGGTTGCATTGAGTTGTTGGTGATTTTCTTGATTACGGTTCTAGGGTTACTGTTTCTTCTGAATTGTAAAAAAATTATAAGACTTTGTTGTAATTCCATTCTGGGTAGTTTTAGTTGGTCTACGAATTTGTTTTTAAGGAAGCCCTAGTTGTTAAAATGGCACCACCAAAGTAGCATTCTGGCCGTGTTGATTACATACACAGAAATTTATATGATGATTTCCTAGACCAATTCCCATTGTCAACAAATGACAGGAGGAAAGGTTTGGTCTTGATGAATGGGACAACCCTAGGTGAGGGATTAAGGTGTAAGAACTACAATATTGCAGACGCCAGGGTACCCATGACAGGTTTGGAAATGTTCAGAAGATGGTATGGGCAGCGTAATGTATCTCACCCTTTTTCTAACAGTTGGAGATATGATACGGGGAAGTTGGTGGTACCCAATTTTTTTATGGATATTGACCTGATTAGGGCAATGGCTGCATGGTATGACCCTATCACACGAATTGTCAAGAATAATGATGGCAACATTCTATTGAATGTGAATGCAGATACAATTCGTCAGGTCTTTGATTTGAGTGAGTATAGCTCATTTCTGGTTCGAATTGACTTTGACGAGATGAAGCAGGAGTATGCTAGATCTTAGCCTCTCTTTAGATCAAGGTTTCTTCCTCCTCACCTGGCCAGGGTGGGTAGTTCAACAATTCACATTAGCCCAATTGATCAGGAGCCTTTCAGGCTAAGTTGTTTTGCTGATCATTTCTTGGCAACATTCTATTCACTATGCCAAATCATCGGTTTCAACCCCAACACTGTGATGCCCATCACTTTTATGTTCATGGGAGCTCAGATTCAACACCCTAATTTCTCTATGATTTATGATTATGGTTCATTCCTTGGTGAAAGGATACATGAGGGTTTCCTAAAGTTGCACGGCGGAGATTTTGGTACTCCTTTCTTTTGGTATTCTTTGGTAATGCATATGTTCTTGCATGAGAATGCTGACTTCTTCTCAAAAAAGATGGAGCTAAGGCAAGATGTAAATGGAGAGAGGTTACCAGTATAGGCTTGGAGTGTGGACATGTATGGTAACAAAGGAAGTGCTAGTTTTGTGTACTTTGATAACTACTTTTCCTCTAGGCTTAGGGCTAAATTGGTGGTTAATGTGCCAAGAATTCTAGAGGATTTGCATGATTTCCTTAGACCCAAAATGAGGAAACCTGATTTGAAGATATGTCACAATTGGGGTGACATTATCCTGTACCCTGTGAGTACTGTTTTGAGGGTTTATGGTTTCCAGGGAGCTCCTCATATTCTCCCTTATAATGTGCCATCTAGAATGGGATTTGCAGAAGTGATGTGGCAATTAGGCTGCATTCATGAAGAGAGTCTGATAGGAAGGGGAAAAGGGAATTTGTTCCCTGATTATACAATTGTCTCTGATTTTTTGTTTTCTAAAGGAGGATGGGTCAATTTTGACAAATATTTTGATGGATACCATTTGAAGAATGGATCCAGAAGACAACATGACCCTAAGGGATTCTTTGCCCTATTTAGGCAGAAGATTAAGGGTGGTAAATTCGTTCATGTTTTCAACTTCCCCGAGGATTTGATAAGAAATGAATTTGATTTGAACCAACAAGAATTAAATAAGGAGAACTGGATTGCATATGACAAGATGCTAGACATGGTACATAAACTGGATCCAAGATATGATCCATTAATGGAGTTTACTCCATTTCATAAAAAAATTGATTTTCTGATGAGCAATTTTAAGGAAATCATGAACATTTTGAGAACCAAGAAGGCTAATTTAGAATTAGACCTCGGGATTCAGGAATCAGAGGTGAGGCTTGAGGAAACAAGGCCAGTTTACCAGCCACCAGTGGATAGACCTCTATACAGGAGGAGAAAAAAATACTAGCAGTGATGAGGAGGTAGAAAATAAAAAAGGGAAGCAAGTAATGAAAACACCATCACTGCCGAGTCATGGGATCAGGAAACTTCTTGGGATAAAGATTATAGATTTGGATTCACCACCAAATAAGGATCCTGTGGAGCTGCTCTCAGAGCCAAGCCCTAAGAGGCAAAGGATTGAAGAACCACTGGAGGTTCTAGTGGATGAAATTGTTGTAGCTGACCAGGAAATGTAGGTCGGTATCCCTTCTCCCCCTAGATCAGCACAATTGGTGCTCACTGATATGGATATAAAGGGGCAGTATGTGCAGGATGCTAGGATGGAGGCCTGCAGGGAATTTATGGATGATGATGCGTTTGTGAAAACCCCTGTATTCTTGCAACTGATTTGGAGAATGAAGCTAGAAGAATATCAGGATAAATGCAAGAGTAGAAGAGAGTCAAGACCTAATAGGTCAGACTAGGAGAATGATGATGAAGTGAAGGTTGAATTGATGGAACAATTCAAAAGCATCACTCCTAAAGAAGGAAGGAAACTGGTGACACAAGCAGGTGTCTTAATCCTCCCTGAATGGGACATAGTTGATGTTGTGGCATTCAATGCTATTATGCAATCCAAGCATCCTATGCAAAACAGTGAAGAAGAGGTCAAGGCAGCCCTATAGGATTCTGCCTTTAGTGAAGAATATGAGACACTAGCCATATGGGCGCTGGCACCTCAGGGCAAAAAGCCAAATGTAGTAGACATTAGCCCAAATCTAAGAGGAGGGCTCATTATCAAAAGAGCTTCTGAGACCTCAGTAACAGAAGCTACAAGCCTGACACTGAATGTGGCCAAATTGGCCCAAAGAACAGTAGAAAGGGAAGAGGCTGAAAGGAGGAGTCTGATGGAAAAGTATAATGCAATAATTGGGGAATACAGCAAAATGCAACAAAGAAATGTTGAGTTATAGTCTGAAGTAGACAGGTTAAAGTATGGGCAGATAGGAGAATCTTCAAACGCTCCTACTGTTAGAGACATACCTACTACTTCAAGGTCATCCCCCCTTACTGTCCCAATCATTTCTATCCCTGGGTCCCCAATTCAGACATCAGGTCCTAGTCATGTGCCAAAGCCGGTTCAAGAGGAGATGGAATACTCTGTGGATCCCACCAAAAGGCAGATGATGAGTAAGATCACAGAGTTGTAGGACGCCCTAAAGGCTAGTGAAAATGATGTCATGGCCAAACACAATGAGGTGGTAGACACCGTGTTAAGGCATTTGAATGAGAAGGTTGATTCTAGGCTACCATTTGTTCATTCTTTATATTCTTTATTCTTGACTGGTTTGCAAAATATTAACAGAGATCGGGATGTTGTTTTACCCCTAGTTGAGAAGTGGATCCCCCGTGCCCCTGATTTAGATATTATGTTTAGGGCTTCTAAGTTTGATGCAAATAATAGGCCTCAATTATTAAAACCTACTCAAGGTTTTGTGAAAACATTGAAGGGATTTCAGGCCCTACCTGATGACTTGGGTAAGAAAATTGGAGAGTTAGTAAAAGGTCTTAATGATTGGAGTGATACCTTTTTGCCTGATATATTGGATGCACAAGGAAACATCAAAACATTGCAACAGTGGCAAGAAAGGACAGAAGAAGTTATCACTACACAAATCAAATTGATTTGTGATGACTCAGATCATGACTTGTTAGTAAGCAGCATGGACAAAATAATTAATACTAGCATGTTTTTGGAGTCATTTGAAAGAGAAGCCAACCAGGTTGCGGTGAATTTCACACCTTATAATACTAAAGTGACAGAGGTGGTGAATTTTAATTGGCCCATGGATGAAGAGTGTCAAATTTGGGTGGACAAATATTTGACTAAAGAGGAATAAAATGGTATCTACTACCAAAGATTAACAGCTCAGCAGTTAAGGTATAACTAATTATGGTTGAGTTTCCATGATGTCTTTGGATGCAGATTTTGAGATGTAACAAACGCAGCAGCTATTGAGTCATGGATAGAATCAAAGGGAGGATGCTCTGGGACTTGGTATTTTCATCATGGTTTTGAATGGGCTCATAGCGGTCCTATCAATTAGTGACATGTCTAACTTCTGGCCCAATGCTTGTTTGCTCCTTCATTTTCTATAAGAAGGATTTCAAGGCCAGAAGTAGGGGTTGGCAAGCCAGATATTTTTGAAGGTTGAGTCTAGGTCTAGTTGCAAAATGCATTGTATGAATTTCATTTTGAATGTTAAGGAAATTTAGGTTTGGGGTTCATTTGTAATGGGCTTTTATGTTTATAAAATTCCAAGGTTTATAACAGTACTAGCATTTTGAGTTATAATGATAAATCTCGAGCTCTTGTCTCTCCTGTATACAGACATATCATAATTTTGAATAAAATAATCAAGGGTTATGATGTTTATCTCATTGTTGTGATGAGTATGTTTTTGTTTTGGCTTTAATTCAAAGAATTAATTAAATGCTTGGATAGAATCATAGATGGGTATGTTTGTAAAAGGATTTGGTAAGAAGTATTGGGCTAGGATATGGATTGATAGTATTGTAATGCAATATTGCCAGAGATCATGGATGTTATGTGTTTAATTCTGTTGTTGCTTTTTGAATGTTTGTAAACTTGACTCCCCAATGGTATATGGCACTGATCTAAATTGCATGAATTTATGAAATCCTGTTTCTGTATGTCTTCACTTAGGGCTTGCCGCCAACTTGCAATTAAAATGACTATCATAAGTTATGAACTGATGTTATAACCATCTCATGCTCCAAGTGATTGACATTAGTGATGAATAGCCGATTCATTTCAGTCTTGTCTTATTCTGTTGAGCTATTAAGTGAGATTGTTTGTGAAACTTTTAAAAACATGTTTATGAGTTTGGTGCAGAGATCATAAATATGCTATAGGGATCACCCTCCCGGGTCTTCCAGAGCCCAAAGTGTAGGAGGTTATTATTGAAATCCTCGTCAGTTGGTCCAGGACCTCTGAGCTGCCCCTGATTGGAAATTTGGCAATTCCATAGGTAGATTAGGAGACAAGCCTAGTTTTACATAAAAAACAACCAACCAAATGGCAACTCTGTTGGGGACTAGCTGAAATGCTTCTTGTCAGTAGGTCGGTTATCTATTTTGCATAGAGTCCGTTATAGTATTTCTAAGATTTGATGGTTGAGCCCTTAGCGTTGTATTTCTTTTATCCAGATCAGGTTTGTTAACCCATGAATTGCATATACCTTGTATAAAGTGTCTTGTGCATTGTCAGTACGATAAGTCATGAAGGCTTTTAAAAGGTATTGTTATGTGTTTTGAATAGTGAATATTCCCAAGATAATTGGGTGGCGACTCTGACAGTCTCTGTACCAGTGTGCACTTTACTTAAAGTTTTATATAAGTTGAAAGATCTTTGGACACACATAGAGGAATGGAAAATACCAGGTCATTCATGAAGAGTCATCTGAAATCCAGATTGGAAGATGAACTTCCTAAAACAAAGAAGAAAGATTGGATAAAGAATAAATCAGAGAATAGCAATGTTGCTCCCGCATCCCAGAATCCTATACTTCAAGGTACAAGTAAGCCATTACATCCTATCCCTAAAACTGTTGAACATGTATCTAGACATTCTGAGTTAGATAGTTGTGGATTTTTTGATGCATTGTTTAATACACTAGTCCAACAGGATGGAACATGTCATAATAAAGGGCCTATTAGTGTCCAATATACTGAGAGAAGAAGTAGGAGTAGAAGTCGAAGCCATCACAGAGAATGGGCCAGTGATGTGCCTCCTCCTCCTGCTGAAGATGATGGGACACCTTTATTATTATTTGGACAGGAAGACACAAATCTGATAGATTTGAGTGAGACATCAAGTTCTAACATAACTTTGCCTGATCCTAAAGATGTTTTTGGGGATATTAATTCTTTAAGAAGAGAAATCAAAAGGCAGGTTGAGCTTAGAATCAGGAAAGATAAAGAAAATGAAACAGAATTGGTGAATGCCATTATTGAAAGGGATAGATTAATGAGGCAATTGGTGAAAATGAAACTCCTGAACCAAAGTGGACCAAACTTAGAAGAAGAGGGTCCTGTTGTACAACAAATTGTTGACAAAGGAGTTAAGCCAGTGTCTAAAGAAGGTCTCGAAGATCGACCAAAAACTCAAGCAAAGCCTACAGACCCAATGCCTTTGAACCCTATTAAGTCACAAACAGGTAATTCAAATCCTAAACCTATTGTGGACAAAGGCAAACAGAAGGCTGAAGGAATCAAAATAACTGAAAGGGTAGTTTCTCAACAGCCTAAAAAAGATCCCTTCCCATATGTATCATCACACATAGAAACTTCCTTAGAAAAGGTTAGAAGGGAAGGGGAAGCCTTGGCAGAAGAATTAGAGAAAACTGAAATCGAGGTTGCAAATGCAGAGAAAAGAAGGAAAATAAGTTTCCTAAAAATGACACATCTAGATGAGCCTGCACAAGCCACAACTTCATCAAGTCATCAAGAGATTTTGAAAATTGATCCTAAACCTAGTCAGGAGAATATCACAAGTAGTTCTGGCCCAAGGATTCAAGCCACCAAGCTGATTAATTCACACCAAGATGGTTCTCAACCAAAGAAATTTGATGGATCATTGCAAAGGAGGCCTATACAATTGGAAAGATATAGACAACTATTCTTTGATGGTATTCCAGGGTATCCAAACCCTATTCCTGATGAGTTAAGGGAAAAGACGAACAAATTTGCTAGGAATAATGCCTTTTCTGTTGAAGAACATTTGAAAGGCTTCATGGATATGTTAAATGATTATGAGGTAGAACATGAAGATGTTGTTATGAAATTATTTGTCCAATCCTTGACAGAAGATGCAAGGGATTGGTACAGGGGTCTACCAAATGCTTGTATTGGTTCATGGGAGGAGTTTGAAAAATGCTTTAAAGAACAGTATGGTGATAAAACTAATGCTAGTTTTATGTTGAATGAGTTCAATACTATAAAAAGGTTGGCTAATGAGCCTGCAACAGATTTTATTCTTAGATTTCAGAAGGCCATGTATAAATTGTTTCAAGTAATGAGGCTTGATGAAAATATTTGTTTAACCACTTATTTCAATGCTTTTGATGCTAAAATGTCATACCTTCTCCGAGATAAGGATCCACGAACCATGAGGGATGCTTTTAGAGCAGCTATTAATATTGAAATTAATAGAAGAGCATCTAGTAAATGTGGTAGGAGAGAAGAGCCTACTCTTTTGAAGAATCCTAGAGATAGAATTGAGAAAACCTCCACTGCAGGCATTAAAGATGATGAGAAATGGGATAAGGTCCTTAGCACCTTAAAAGACATCAAATATACTATTGCTAAGTAGGAAAAGGGTCTTGGAGGTGACAAGCAGCAATACAATAAAAATGAGAAACCTCCTAGATTGCAGAATTATCCTTACAATGCAAATTGGAAGGATGGAAAACCAATATTACCTATTCAAAAGCCTAAGACTGATCAGCAAATACCAGGTCCTTTGCATAAGCATTCTGTAAATTTGGCACAAGATAGACCATGGCGTGTGGTATGTGAACATCCTCATGATCAGAATTCTTGTGGTGTTGCCCAGCTGCTTGCTGCAGGCAAAAGAAGAGAGTGTTCAAAAGCACACTCCTGATTTCGAGCAAAATGATGTAGATTGTTGCATGGCTTGGTCATATATTGATGAGGTTGAGTTCTCCTCTGATGAGGAATTTCAAGAGATTGATGTGAATTTCCAACGATAGAAAAGTGAGTTATACCATCAACAGGTTTTTCCTGATGAAGAAGATGAGTTTAATCGCCATACTTGCAATATGGAACAGGTTGAGGAACAAGTATCCTTACGGAGACCATCAAAAGATGAAATTGCTCGGTTAACTGAAGAGATGGCTGCTCAGATGAGAAGTACATTACAGTTGAGAAATAGGACTGTGGGTGGTGAACGAGGCCAGCTTGCTGGTCTTTTCATTAAGGAACAAAAAGGTAAGAGCAAGGATATCAAAGAAGATATTAAAAATGATGTTGTCAAAATCAAGGATGTTAAAACTGACAAGACATGGGCCAAGAAAACTGAGATTAAAAGGCCTAGTGAAGATATTAATCCTCTATTGGTAAAAACTAAAGTGATTGCCAAGTCTGTTGAAGTAATTCCAGGGGGAAAGAGAAAGAAACCTGAAGGAAAACAACAAAGGGAAAATAATGAGACTAATGATGGTATAATTCCTCATTTACCCAAATATACACCTTTGGATATATTTCAAGTATTATCTCAAGTCAAGGTTACTATACCATGGCTTGAGATGATGAGAATAGATGAGCATAGAGAAAGGACAATAGCCTTGATCACTGGAATCCCTAATGATAAATTGGAACAAGAGAATCATAAAGAACTTAAGGAGAAGCAAGAAATAGAAGTGAAAGAGTTAGAGGGAATTGTAACTCAAATTCCCCAGGTATACTTGGGGAATTCTATCAATATGTGTTTGGAGAATATCACACCCTTTTTCTTGAGTGTTAATATCAATGGGAAAACTTTGAGAAATTGCATGATAGATTCAGGGGCATCAAATAATGTTATGCTAGTAAAGATTATGGAAGCAATGGGCTTGACAGTTGATACTACTCAAGGAAAATGTTATGCATTGGATTCCAGAGAAGTGCCTATTATTGGGACTATCAAGGCTCTGCCCTATGTGCTTACCCAATATCTTGATATAGCTATGGCCATGACTATTTTAGTTGTTGACATTCCCCCGCATTTTGGGATGTTGTTGTCAAGAAAATGGAGTGCCTCGATGGGAGGCAACATGCAATGTGATTTATCATTTGCTACTTTTTGCATTGATGGAAAAGATGTCAAGATTGAAAGAGAATCAAAGGTGCCTCATATGATTGAGCATGTCTTGACTAAGGATTTGACATGTTTCATTGACTCTGGCATAAATGAGTTTAGGGCTGAGGAACCCCCTAGTAGTTGTGATAAGCTTGCTGCACCAATTGATATAGAAGTTAAAAGTCTGTCAGAATGTGATGATTTGTGGGCTATGTTCTTTGATGGTGCAAATTCCAAGGAGGGATCTAGTGCAGGTGTGCTATTGAGGTCACCAAGTGGTTTAAGATTGGCTCAAAAACATGGGATCAAGAAGCTCAAAGTGATTGGAGATTCGAAGCTTGTAATCTTTCAAATCAGATCCCTATACATGTCAAAAAACAAAAGATTGAAACAATATAGAAATGTTGTATGGGATGAATTGAAAAGTTTTGATGCCTTTGGGATAAAGTGGATGGAAAGAGGCCACAATAAGGTAGCAGATCTATTAGAAAATATTGCATTAAGGTCGGATGACATGACTTATGCTGGGATTTCAAAGGTCGAAGTGCAGACTAGACCATCTATTCCTGATAATATTAAGAAGTGGCAAGTTTTTGACAGTGATGATGATATACTAAGATTTTTGAATTGTGTGGATGAGTATGAAACTCAAGAAATAGATTTTGGAGCCTTTGTTGAAAATATTGACAATAAGGATATTGTGTTTGGAAATGAAGTTATTCAGTTAAAAACTAACACAATTCCTAAGGGTTTAGTTGTCCTTGAAAGAGTGTTTGATAACCAGGATAGGGCTAAGACTAATCATCCTTCACCTCACCCTAATGATTTGGAAGAAGTGAACTTAGGGACTAATGCATCACCAAAGAAAGTATACATTGGAAAGAAATTTTCACCAAAGGTGAGAAAGATGTTGATTGACTTGTTGAGAAAATTCAGACATGTATTTGCTTGGTCTTACGATGATCTTAAGGCTTATAGACAAGATTTGTTTCAACATGAGGTTCCTTTGAGTAGTGATGCTAAACCTTTTAGGAAAAAGCAAAGACCTATTAACCCCACTTTGGCTCCAAAAATGCAAGAAGAACTCACTAAGTTGAGAGATGCAGGAATCATCAAACCAATTAGACATTCATCTTGGGTATCCAATTTGATACCTGTGAGAAAGAAGAATGGAGATATTAGACTCTGTGTGGATTTCAGAAATTTGAATGTATCTTCATTAAAAGACAATTATCCATTGCCAAATATGGAAGCTATGTTGCAAAGAGTAACAGGTCATGAATTAATGTCCATGATGGATGGATTTTCTGGCGATAACCAAGTCATGGTTAAAGAATCTGAACAATTTAAGACAGCTTTCACTACACCTTGGGGAACTTATGTATATGTAAGAATGCCTTTTGGCTTAACAAATGCAGGAGCTACTTTCTAGAGAGCTATGGATGTGGCATTTTTAGATTTCATCAATTTTTTTATGGTGATTTATCAGGATGATCTGACAGCATATTCCAAGAAAGAGGAGGATCATTGTGGACATCTTGAGAAGATATTTATCAGGGCATTGGAATATGGCATCTCCTTGAATCCCAAGAAATGTATTTTTGGAGTAAGTGAAGGGATGTTGTTAGGACATATTGTTTCTAAGGATGGAGTCAGAATTGATCTAGAGAGAGTAGATGCAATAGATAAGGTTTTGAAACCTCGAAATGTTAAGGGAATCCAGTCCTTTTTTGGGAAAATTAATTTCTTGAGAAGATTTGTTACAAACTTTGCTGAAATAGTTTGCCCTATTTGTAAGATGCTTAAAAAAGGGGCCAAAGTCGAGTGGGAAGAATCATCAGCACAAGCTTTCCATGATATTAAGCAAGCTATTAAAGAAGCACCTGTGTTGAAAACCCCTGATTTTTCCAAACCTTTGCAAATTTTCTCATTTGCCTCCTTCCACACCATTGCAGTTGTGTTACTGAAAAAGAATGTTGAAGGTTTTGAGCAACCTATATCCTTTTTTAGCAAATCCTTGCAGGTAGCAAAACTCAAGTATGACATAACTAAAAAATAGGCATATGCGCTAGTAAAAGCAATCAAAGCTTTTAGGACCTATTTGATGGGAGCTACTATAATTGCCTATGTGCCCAGTGTTGTTGTAAAAGATATTTTTACACAACAGGAAGTGTTAGGAAGGAGATGTAGATGGATTAATAGGATCCAAGAATTCAATATTGAAATTCAGATTACTAAGTTAGTGAGGGGACAAGGTTTGGCAAAGCTTATGACCCAAAGTAATCTGGAAGCTAATCAGATCAATTTTTTTGAAGAAGAAGAGAGATCACACATATGTGATATGGATCATTGTGACTGGTATAAGGATATGATTTATTATTTGCAAAAGGTGAAATGTCCTGATAAGGATCATGGGGTGGAGGGGTAACCCCAGCTCTACCACCAGCCATTTCATCGACTGTTACGGGGTAGCGTTATGGCTCTGTACACCCACACAAGATAATGAAGACCACCATGAGATGGCGAGTAACACTACTAGCCCACACCCCTCTTAGTTGCACCTTGTGGTATTGTGGTAAATACTGAATGCAAAACTTTGAGAAGTCTAGGTTTGATGGCAACTGAGCTAGGGTTTTAACAAAGTTTAAGACACATTCTCAACATTCTCCCACTTGATGAAGAACTCACTAAACCCCTTCCAATTCTTATATTCATTGAATATTCTAGGCCCCAAGGCCCATTGAACTAGCACACCATTTGAACTTATACGTGCTCACAGGCTTCGTCAATGCATCAGCAACATTTTCTAGAGTATCATTTTTTTCCAAACTAACCTTTCCATCCTCCACTATATCATGAACAAATTGGTATTGCACATCAACATGTTTCATCTTAGCATGTAAGGTTGGGTTTTTCACCCAAAATATGGCACTCTAACTATCACAACAAATAACAATCTTCCCTACATCAAAACACAATCTTCTAAGCCAAATGGCTTCCTTGCAGGCATGAGTTGCCACCAAGTACTCAGCCTCATAAGTGGATAAAAAAAATACAACCTACTGCTTGCTCATCCAACTAACTACACCACCAAGCAACATGAATATATATCCACTGGTGGATCTTCTGTTATCAAAGTGCACTGCCCAATCAGAATCCACATATCCACGAATGCTAACTAAACTCTAAGATCTAGTAGAGTAACCATGATAACATAAGGTGTACTCATAATTACCCTTCAAATAGCTATAAACTCTCTTCACAACATCCCAATGTAGCCTTCCTGGATTAGCCATATACTGAGTAGGCACTCCCACTACTTGGGAAATGTCTATCATGGTACAAACCATTGCATACATTAAACTACCAACTGCACTTGTATAAGGCACCCTAGTCATTTCAATCTTAGTAGGATATTTTGGATAATCTTCAACATAAATTTTCATTCCCAGGCTGTAACACTAGAACAACTAAATGCTTGCAATCGACCATATATTAAACCTCTCTAGGACATAATTTATATACTTGCTCTGGTTCAGCCAAATTTTTGTATTTCCCCTATCCCTTCTAAGTAATATCCCCAGAATATACCTAGCTAAACCTAGATCTTTCATCTCAAATTGTGTTGACAATTGAGATTTTAATTCAGAAATCATACCCTTACTATTCCCAATGAACATCATATTATCCACATACATGGAAATAATAAGAAGACAACCATTTTTAGATTTAAAGTAAACACAATGATCAAAATTTGATCTCACAAACCCCAAAGACAACACAAAGGTATCAAACTTCTAGTACCACATTCGAGGTGATTGCTTCAAACCATATAGAGATTTCTTTAATTTGAAAACCATGTTTTCCTTACCTTTTTCAATGAAGTGCTTTGGCTGGGACATGTAAATATCTTCCTTCAAATCACCATGAAGAAACATTGTCTTCACATCCATCTACTCGATTTCTATGTTATATGCAGCTACAAGTGACAACAGAAATTTGATAGACGTTAGCTTAGATATGGGAGAAAATATTTCTCCATAATCAATCCCCTACACCTAGGAATATCCTTTTGTGACGAACCTTTGTTTTTGCTTCTCAAAATTTCCATCAAAAACTATATTTTTCTTGAACACCCATTTACATCCAATATTATTTCATCCTTTAGGAAAATGTGCCGAATCCCACATTTCATTCTTCTTCAAAGATGGCATTTCCTCATTCATGGCATCCAACCAGGAATCTAAATCAGACATACCCATAGCCTCTCTAATGGTCCTAGAGTTTCTTCTTCTTGATCAAATTTTTTAGATTTTTTTAAGCTCTCCTCACTAACTGGTCCCCCAGGAGTATGTAGTTCATCCTTATTTGGAGTAAGAGGAAATTCAACTACCTCCTTCTCTTCTTTCATAGTTGTCTATAGATCAACTATGGAAGGTTTTGGCTCATAGAAGATCACACTTCTACTATAAAGCACCTTCTCTATAACTGGGTTCCAAATCTTGTACCCTTTCACACCAATTCCATAACTGATGAAGATACATATTGCAGCCTTGTTCTCCAATTTGGATCTTTTTTCACTAGGAACATATGCATATGCCTCATAGCCAAAGACTCTAATGTGTCTCAACAAGGGCTTCTTACCAAACCATGCTTCCATAGGTGTCTTATCCACAGGAATTGAAGTGGGAGATCTATTAATCAAATAACATGATATAGCTATAGCCTTAGCCCAAAACTTATGTTCCATATCAGCACTACTCAGAATACTTCTCACCCTCTCTATCAACATTCTATTCATCCTTTCTACAACTCCATTTTTTGTAGTGTAAGGAGTTTTTTTATACATTTTAATTTTGTGGTCCTTGCAAAATTTATCAAAATTTTCTAAACAAAACTCAAGTCACCATTATATGTCCTCAAACACTTAATCTTTCTACTATTCTAATTTTCAACCAAGGTTTTAAATTCCTTGAACTGACTAAAAAATTTCAGTTTTACTTCTAAGAAAATAAACAAATATCCTTCTCAAATAATCATCTATGAACGAAACAAAATACATAGATTTTGAAAGTGAAGGAAGCTTAACTAGACCAAACACATCAACATGAATATAATCCAAAATGCTAGAAGATTTATGAGAACTGGAATAAAAATAAACACGATGTTCTTTTCCATATATGAAACATTCACAAAAATCAAACTCAAGATTACAATGATCAAGCCCTTCAACCAAGATTTTATTTTTCAAGGCTTTTAAGCCTTTTTCACCAATGTGGTCGAGCCTCTAATTCCACAACATTTTTATCATTATTGGGAGCTTCATCTCCAAAGAGTTTGTTCCCTCAATAACAACACCTCCTTCCTCTACATGATCATATTTACTTGACTTTGCAAAAGCACTATCACACTGTACTTCACATGCATCCAGCTTATACATAGTACCAATTCATACACCCTTAGCTAGCACCATAGAGCCTCTAGTCATTCTACAAACACCATTCAAGAAAGAGACTTGCACACCAGCATCATTAAGCTTACTTACAAAAAGTAAATTTCAAGCCAAACTTGGTATATGCATCACATCATCAATTCCCTTTATCCTTCCATTAGGAAACTAAATCCTGACTCGTCCATGACCAACAATCTCCAATTCAAAATCATCACCTAGATACACACTTCCACCAGCATACTTTTCATACTTTGAGAACCAACCTCTTTGAGAGTTCATGAAAGGATGCAGCTAATTAAATCAGCCAAAATCTTTTGATGCCTAAATCACCAAGGTTGCTATGAAGGCATCTACATCACTCTGAGAAGATTCATTTTTAGAAGAACTATGTTTCTTTTTCATCTTCTCCTCCTCTCTACAATCTTTTTAGATGTGTATGTTGGAAAGAGACACTGCTAGTATATTTTGGTGTTGTAATTGATGGAAACCCCAATTGATGATCAGATACACACATCATCATTCAATCATACTGGTAGACAAATTGAAGATTGACAAGGAACAACAAGGCACCCAGTAGTTCAGTGTTCATCGATTTGTATGAATATTTTATGTTATTATTTTGTGTTGTGCATCTCAGGAAAAAAAATTGGTATATTATCTCTGTTATTATTGAAGCACAGTAGCTCATATCCATTTGTGTGGAATTTTGAAGATCCGGATGACTAATTCACTATTTTATCAATATTGGAGCCGACTTCATAAATGTATCATGGTGTGGATGTATGAGAAGTAATTAGTTAATTATTTTTGTGTTCATACATCTTTGTTTGGGTCCTAGCCAAGTTGTGGCCGACTGTTGTGGATGCAAATTATTCATGATTTAAGCTTACAGTTGTAATTATTTTTGTGTTATATTGAAGCCAAAAAAGTATAATTGAATTCTATGTTGCGGCTATATATATAAGACCGTATGTATCATTTTGTATGGAGTATGAAGTGTGTGGTGATGTGAATTATGAATTAGAGCAGTGCAGAAGAGAAATAATGCACAGTTTCACTTGCGCATAGAGAATTTGTGTCGCGAATGTGAGCAAAATAGAGAAGAAGTGCAGAATCAATCTGTAGGACAGCAGATCAAATATTGTGCCTAATCAGAACTATAATCAGGCATATGTAGATGCTATTTTTCTCAGTTCAAACTCTCAGATGGTTTTAATCTGATTTTCTTTGTAAGTAAGTGAGCCTTCCCTTTGAGCAGTGAGCTCTAGGAAATGTGCCTGAATGCAAGCGCATTTTGGCCCTTATTGTAAACTTCATTTGAGTATACTCAAATTTAATTGTGGATAGGCCAACCACCATGGTTTTTCCCCTAACAGGTTTTCCACATAAAAATCCTTGTGTTATGGTCTTTTTTCCATTTTCTTCATGGTTAAATTTTGTTAATGCTTTGAAGATAAAGGTTAATAAAGTTAATTTTTGCACAACATTGATTCACCCCCCTCTCAGTGTAGCTTGTTTCCAACAATTGGTATCAGAGCTAGTTCCTCTAAAGAAGTCTAACAACTTGAGGAGATCTTGGAAGGTGTTTCAATGGATTCAAGTACTCTTAAACAACAACTTTTAGTGGCCTGGATGATCTTGATCAGTCAAAGGTTGAAGTTCAGAAATTGCAATCAAACCTCACGGATGCTAAGAAATTCATTGAGTCTTTGAAAGACACAATCAATAATTCTAGAGAGAAGAGAAAGGAACTTTGTGATCAAATTAAGTAGAATGACAGTAAGAGCATTGAAGAAGAACTTCGTCAAGCCCTGAAGGAAAAGATAGAAGAATGTGAAAAGATTACCAAAGATAATACAGTCCTAAAGCATGAAATGGAATCTATCATGATGAAGATGACCAAGGAGATTAAAGACAGAAATAAGAATGAAGAGAACCTATTATAGTCCTTGAAAGAAAAATATGAAGTATGCAGCTGATTGGATGATGCATTAGAACAATATAAAAAAAATGAAGAAGCACTTGAAAAGCAGATGGATGGTCTCATAAATGAACTTGTTGTTGCAAAAGAGTACAAGGAAAAGTTCAAAGTTAGCTTAGTCAAGCTTGATGAACTGATTAGAGGTCAGAGGACTAATGGTGACAAGAGAGGTCTTGGATATGAAGAAAGAGAAAGTTCAAAATCTGGACAAAGGAGATTTAAGCAAGGAAATCAAACGAACAAATATGGAAGGTATCTGATAAGATAACCTAATGCTCAAAGATTTAATGGATATTGTTTCAGTTGCAATAAATTTGGACACATGGCTACTCAATGCAAAAGTAGAATGAAATCAAGTGGTCCATCATTCTTAGGTCATTGCTTTAATTGTCATAAGGTTGTTCATTAGTCAAATGAATGCAAAAATTTGATGAATCAATTTCATAGAAATACTATATGTTATACATGCAATAGACTTGGTCATACTGCTAACCAGTGCAGATCAAGATGAAATCAATGCAACAATCGGTCTAGACAGAGAAATTTTGTGTTATAACTGCAACAAATTTGGTCACATTGCTACATTTTGTTGGAACAGAAAAGGTTGGTAAATCAAAGGAAAAACATGTAGAAGGATATCAAGTGAAAATGAAAAATCACTACAGATGTGGTCAGACAGTAGATGCAGAAGAAATGGGTGAAGAAAGATCCCTTTGTTGAAGAAAATGTGACAACACCAGAACCTACTTCTAGTAATTCCTCTAGGAATTAGTTTCAAGCCTTTGGCCTAGGGGGAGTTGTCAAGAAAATCTATTAACCCCCTAATCGGTAAGTAACACTGGATGTGGATATATAAAGTAGGTGCATAGATGCTCAAAAGATGTTGTTGAACTCATTGGAGGAAGTGGTATGCCATGTTGGAGGTTCGTAGAAGATTTACCTGCCATAGTGCATAAAAATAGGGTAATCGGATGAATTAGGGTAAAATCATTTATTGTGATAAAAAGGGTTAGGTATGCAAGTGATAAAAAGTCATTTATATTCTTCATTTTTCACTTTGCATTTGGAAGAAAAGAAGTTTGGAGAGCTCTAAGACAAACCTTGGTGATATGAGGCAAAATTCAAGTGTGGAGGTGATTCGACAATCAAATTTTGATCCGTCGAAAAAGGTATTTATCAGAAAACTCTGCAAATTTTTGATTTGGTCAAAATGAATACTCCTTCGGTAATTGAAGTCAAGGACAGACCTCATCCCAAATTCAAATGGCATCCTTATAATTCTCTTGAGACCAATCCATTAGGAGCATTTTTGCCTATTCTATACGGAGTGCTACACATAGAGGATATTAGGGTTTATATTCATGTGAATATTGAAGAACTAGGAACTTCTCAATTGCTGAATTTGTATAATAATCACATCATAGTTGAAGATTTTTGTGTGAAGTTGGATCAAAAAATCCTAGAAGCAAAAAAATTTACTCAAATTGTCAAATTTCCTATCTTTGAAGAGTTGGAATGGGTTCGTTATGTTCTAAGTCGAGTTCATGATGTATTCATGTGGTTAAGCATACCATTCAAAATTACAAAGGAGGCTATTAGTATTGTAACAGGTCTAAATTATTCTAGTGGATTACCAATTTTAAAATCTGTGAAAAATCAAATGGTCACTGATGCTACAAGCTCTACGTATGACAAAAGGGCAATGACAATTGATAACATTGCTGATGTAGATGTCAAATTTGCATCTATGGTTATTGGATATAAGATTTATCATTCCAGTAGAGAAAAATTTGTGTCTGATGCAACAATTTATGTCACTTATCAGTTGGTGAAAGAAAATGCAGATTATGATCTTTGCGAATTGTTGAGGAGTCAACTAATGGAAAATCTTGCAAAGATTAAGAAAGATTAGAAAAATTCTTTCAAGTATGGTAACTTTATTTTTTTATTATTATTTTATTTCATGGGTGAGGTTTTGAGAGTTGGAAAGATTCATTGGCAAAAGGACAAGCTGGTAGCCGCTCAGATCAGAGATCTGTTACACAATTTTGCAAACACCAAAACAAAGAATGTAGCTATCTAGGGATACTTCAAAAAAAATCCAGACTATGATGCAATCCAGAGAGAGGATTCCCACCTCCATTGTAGAGAAATACAAGGGAATTATGGTACATTTGGATCAATGTATGATGGAAGTTGTTGATCCCAGAAAAATATAGATCACGCGTATGGGATATGAAGTTGAAGAGAACATTTAGGATATGTATGCACAACACTTACTATGTAAACCTCTAGATCTAGCAAAAGAGAGGTTCAGTACCTATGCCAAAAAGGACATACATGTTCACAACAAGCTCTGGAAACCTGTGGTAACTAAAAGAGTTAGAAAAGAGGTAGACGTTGCTGCAAAAAGTTTGGGCATATCTACAAAGAAATTAAAAGAATCCAAAAAGAAAAGGGAAGAAGATGAAGAAGCAAAACAAGTAGCTAAGGAGGCAGCAAAAACCCAATCATTTGGTTTGGCAGAACCATCTTCTCGAGCTAGAACAAGTAGAAGCTTTGCATCCCATTTAGCTCCTGTAGCAAAATCAATCCATGTGAAAACTGAATCCAAGGGATCTGTTAAAGAAGGAAAGAGCAAGAAAGATAAGAGTGGAAGAATATATATGGCATTTTTGAAGGATGAAGTGACAGAGTCCGATGAAGAATTTAGAGAAATAAAACATCAAGGCACCAAGGCAGTAATTGTTACAAAAATAAAACCTTCTGGTAGAGATGTTCAAGAAAAGAAGAAGACAAAACCTGACAATTCAAGTATGTCAATTGGAGAAGTTGAAAAGGCTTTAGTTAAGGATGGAAATCTCAAGCCACTATGTAAATGGTATGAGTCTTTTGATGAATCTAATAAAAGAGTTCTTGAAGAAGTGACAATAAAACACTTGAATATCTTCAAGAAAGTTTTGATTGAAATAATGCCTAATTTTCCCAAAAGTCTATATGACATTCTAGAAATGAGGAGACTCAATGCTAGAACAGAAGAAGAACAGATGATAGAAAGGATTCTTGCATAATTGTGTCCGGTGATGTCTATGGATGACATGCAAGCACTCTTGAATAAAGCCAAAAGGAAATTTAAAAGAAAAACAAGGGTAAATAATCTAATGATCAATCTAACCGATGAAGTTACAAAGAAACTAAGAAAATCCTAAGGGAGATACTGTTAAATGATATAATTGATGTTGTAGCTGAGGAAACATGTGTTGAAGATGTCCCATCTGGTCTGATAAAGGAAGCAGAAGAAGAAAATTTTGATACAGCTGAGGATTCACATATTCCTCCTATAGAGGTCAACTTAGAAATTCCTATGGAAGTTGAGATACCTTAAAATGTAACAGTTGAGGAAATAGAAATCATTGAAGGTAAATCAAAACCTACAACTGTGGAAGTAACAGCTGAAGAGAAGAAAGATGATGTAAAAGAAATCCCAATAGAGGCAAGAGACACTACTGAGGCAGTGAATAAATTTTTGGTTGAACAAAAAGTAAATTGATCCAGAATTGATTGATGGTCCTATTGACCTATCTACCTTGAGTCCAATCCAAAAGATGAAAGTAGCTTCATTTGCTCAAGAAAAATCCAGAGAAGAGCTAATGAAGTCACACATTGAAGATAGTGAACTACTAAATCTTGCATCTGGAGTATTAGAAAATATAATGCCCTCTTATGTGAAAGATTTGACTGGCTCCTCCTCCAGTGAATTGAAAAAGTTTATCATCTCAGTTAGTACTCACTTTGAATCACTCAAGAAATCAGCCATGGTGAAAGTGCAAAGAGAATTTGATGTCAAAAGGTTTAGTGGACTAAAAGAGATGATTGTTAAAGATAAAACCGTTTTAGCCACATGTGTGGAGAATGTACAAAATTCTTTGTTAGAAGGTGGAAATATTTACAAATCATGTTTTTCTTTTTAAAAATTTATTGAAGCTAATGAGAAAAAGGTTAAGGACCTGGAAAAATAGTTAAGTACTATTTCTGAAGCATTTGATCCTCTAACTAGTGGTGTTGGAAAGACAGAAGGTGAAGTGATTTCTTTGCTCAGCAAAATAAAAAAATTGAAAGCATGTGAACTCATAGGCATAGTTGGTCCAAAAATTGAGATAATGTCAAGCGCTCTAAAGGAAGGAGAAGACACTATGGCAGTTGGTGATCCATCCAACTTGGAATCTACAGAGACCCAGTCCTACCTGATCTATGGTCACATAACAATCCTAGAAAGTCTCAAAAGAGTTTGGGACACAAATTTGATCCATCTGAAGAAATATTTTGCAAACATTTTTTAGTTTATGTAAGTTAAAGAAGCATTTTTGTATAACAGTTTTGATTGATTGGTCCATTTTTGGTATGTGCATCCCCACTTTTTCCATTGATGTCAAAGGGGGAGAATAGTGGAGTGAAAAATGCATAATCATCTTAGGGGGAGAATTATATTCTTAGAATTTTGGGGATGGCAGTGCAGTTTATCTTGATACTGATCTGACACTTAGTCATTTTTCACTAAGTGTTGCCATCAATGCCAAAGGGGGAGATCATTGGCAAGAGACACTGCTAGTATCTTTTGGTGTTTTCATTGATGGAAACCCTAATCGATGATCAGATACACACATCATCATTCAATCATACCAGTAGACAGATTGAAGATTGACAAGGAAGAAGAAGGCATCTGGTAGTTTAGTGTTCATCGATATGTATGAAGATTTGATGTTATTATTTTGTGTTTCACATCTTAGGAAAAAAAAATTGGTAAATTATCTCTTTTATTATTGAAGCACAGTGGCTCATATCGATTCGTGTGGAAGTTTGAAGATCTGATTGACTAATTCTCTATTTTATCAGTACTGAAGCCGACTTCATAAATGTATCATGTTGCAGATATATGAGAAGTAATTAGTTAAGTATTTTTGTGTTTGTACATCTTTTTTAGGTCCTAGCCAAGTTGTGGCCGACTATTGTGGATACACATTATTCATGATTTGAGCCAACAATTGTAATTATTTTTGTGTTCAATTCAAGTCGACAAAGTGTAATTGAATTCTATGTTGTGGATATATATATAAGACCATCTGTATCATTTTGTATGGAGTATGAAGTGTGTGGTGATGTGAATTGTGAATTAGAGTAGAGCAGAAGAGTGATAATGTGCATATTCACTTGTGCATAGAGAATTTATGTTGCTAGTGTGAGAAAAATAGAGAAGAAGTGTAGAATCAATCTGTAAGACAGTAGATCAAATATTGTGCCTAACCAAAACTGTAATCAGGCATATGTAGATGTTATTTTTCTTAGTTCAAACTCTCAGATGGTTTTAATATAATTTTATTTGTAAGGAAGTGAGCCTTCCCTTTGAGTAGTGAGCTCTAGGCAGTGTGCCTGAATGCAAGTGCATTCTCATTATTATAAACTTCATTTGAGTATACTCAAATTAAATTGTGGATTGGCCATCCACTATGGTTTTTCCCCTAACAGGGTTTCCACATAAAACTTTATATGTTATGGTTTTGTTTTCATTTGCTTCACGGTCGAATGTTGTTAATTCTTTAAAGATAAAGGTTAATAAAGTTATTTTTTGCACAACACTAATTCACCCCCCTCTCAGTGTATCTTTTTTCCAACAGTGTCTAGTCTGCCCACGGTTCCAGCATTTCACCTTGGACTTTTTACCATGAGACTTTGATCTCCCCTTTGACTTGGATTTAGACTTCTTACATCTTTCTTCTTGATTTTCTCCTTTGATTTCCCTCGAATGGCAAGAGCTTCCTTGTCCATCTTAGAAGATTTCCTCCACATTTCTTCTGACAGCAACAAAGCAAGCACATCTTCCATCTTGAAAGTGGTTGTTGTACTCCCAATAGCCATTACCAGGTGATCCCATGTGTCAAGAAAAGAACATAATAGGAGAATGCAACAATCCTCATCATCTATTTTCACACAATCCATAGACACCAACTAAGCAACAATCATATTAAATGAAATCAAATGATCTGAAACAGACACTCCTTCCTTCATCTTCAAAGAATACTTCTTCCTCATAAATAACTTATTTACCAAATATTTCCCCTGATAAATTTCACCAAGCTTCTTCCACAAAAGTTTTGATGTCTTCTCTTCATGGACGTTCAAGAGAACTAAATCATCCAAGCACAATCTAATCAGACCCTTGGCTTTCTGCTCCATTGCATCTCAGTCATTCTGTGAGGTTGTTGATGGTTTGTTAGAGGACACTACATCCCATAACTCTCGGTCTATAAGCAAGTCTTCCATTTTGATTTTCCACAACTCAAAATTTCTACCATTGAACTTCTCAATCTCCATTCTTTCAAATGTGCTCACCATCTTAAATCTGCAATAATTTATAAACTAGATTTCTTTGCAAAACTCCCACTGAACAAGATTAGCATAAAAAAACTTGTCTTACCCACAAGGACAAGAAAGTTGGCCAAGCTCTAATACCAAAAAAAAGGAAAGTAGAGTGTGAAATACACCTTCCTAATACTAATCTTTAGGAGATAGACACAAAACATCTTTCAAAACTTGCAATACATAACATAAAGATGCACATACATAAATAACATAATAGACAATAAAGAATGAATACCAAATTTTATGTGGGAAAACCCTTATAGGAGATAACCCACACAACAAAGAAAAGATCAAGTTTGTATTATAGTATAATATAAAATACATAAAAGTCACACAACTGTGCTCTTACAGGTGTTTTTCTAGTTATAAAACCAGCAGCAAAACATTGTTGTTTAATCAACCATCTCCTTACAATACATATGCAATCACATTTTTACTATATTGACCTTTCCAATTGTTGCAAGAATTAAATTCTTCAACTTCCTATAATAGACCCAAACATTACAACTTCTCCAGCAAATAAAATGGTCACAAGATAGTCAGACGGTCATTCACACATCTTCACCCGCCATTCCTAGTCTTAATCTCAATACCACAAAGCCTTTTTTGACTAGCTTTGAGACTACGGTTTGCATACACCATTCCATTTGACCATCGCAACACTGGAACCACTTAGAGTAACCTTTGCAAGATCACAGGTTCACTGCTATACTGCAGGCTACATTACAAGACACCATGGGATCACGGGTTACTAACCTTTCCCCATACTACTGTAGGCTATCTCTTAGACCATCGCGGGTGGCAAGGTAACCCCCACTCTACCTCCAAATATTTCATGGACCATTGTGGGGTGGTGGTATGGCCCCGCACACTCACACAAGTTGATGAAGACCGCCATAAGATGGTGGGTAACACTACCAGCCCACAACCCCCTTAGTTGCACCCTACACACGCAAAACTTTGGGAAGTCTAATTTTGATGGAAACTAAGCTAGGGTTTTAATAGTGATTTTGAGACAACATTCTCAACAAAAATCTATATTTCATAGCTTGAAAAATACGTGGTTAAAGATAAAGAAAGTTGGGTATGCAAGTTGAAAAAAAAATGGTATGGTCTTAAGCAATATCCTAAGATGTGGTACCAAAAATTTGACACCTTTGTGTTGAGTTTGAGATTTTTGAGATCTAAATCTAATTATTGTGTTTACTAAAAAACTATTAATGATCATTTTCTCATCATTGCATTATATGTTGATGATATGTTATTTTTTGGGAAAGATAAAAGTTTAATTTCAAATCTGAAGTCTCAGTTGTCATCATAGTTTAAAGTAAAGGATTTAGGTGCAGCTCAATATATCTTGGGGATGGAGATCAAAAGAGATAGAACTAACAAAAATATTTGGTTAATCCAGAGAAATTATGTGAATTCAATGTTGGATATATTCATCATGACATCTTGTAGGTAGTTAGTTGTTCTTGTGTTGTAAGGGATGAAGCTATTTTTGTGGAGGATTTTCCAAAATCTCCTACTAAGATCCAAGGCATGACCAAAGTACCATATGCAAGTGTTGTTGGTAGTTTCATGTATGGTATGGTCTATATGAGACCAAAAATTTCCCAAGCAGTGGGAGTCCTAAGTTGTTTTATGAATAATCCTAGAAGGGTACATTGGTATGTAGTTAAGAGAGTGTTCAGATACTTGTAGGGTACTTCTGAGTACGCCCTATGTTTTCATGGTTATTCTACTGGACCTCGTCATTTAATTTGTATTCATAGGTTTGTGGATTCTAATCGGTTGGTAGATATTAATAGTAGAAGATCCACCAATGGATATGTATTCACAATGTTTGGCGGTGCCATTAGTTGGATGAGTAAGCAGAAGGTTGTAGTCACTTTGTCCACAATAGAAGCAAAGTACATGGTAGCTACTCATTCTTATAAGAAATCGATTTTACTTAAGCGTTTGTGTTTTGATATTGGTTTTGATGCAGGGAAGATTACTATCTATTGTGATAGTTAAAGTGTCATTTTCTTGGCAAAGAAGCCTACTTTCCATGCTAGAACAAAGCATATTGATGTGCAATTTTCTTTTATTCGTGATATGGTGGAAAATGGGAAGGTTAAATTGGAGAAGGTTCACACTCTAATGAATGTTGTAGATGCATTGACAAAGCAAGTGAGCACAGAGAAGTTTAGATGGTGTTTAGAATTTACGGACCTCAGGGAATCTAGTAGTTAAATCATATTACTTTTATCGTCTCTTCAAAGGTGTTTGACAGGTGGGAGAATGTTGGGAAAAAATAAGCTGTCTCAACCTTTGATTTTTTGTAGCATTGACTATTTAAATATTTAATGTTGCTAATTATCTGGCATTGCCTTGTCAGTTACAACTTGGAGTTTCTATTTATGAGGAGGATTCAAGTTGGAAATTTACATTTATAGGTGGAGTTGTGCATGAAGGCATTTTCTATTTTTTGTGTTGAGTTTGCATGGAATGTGAGTTTTTGAGGTGTAGTTATTATTTGGCAACTATAGGTTTTGCATGTGCGGGTTAAGTGATAATTGGAAATTACAATGTTGCATGTGGTGAAAATTGGAAATTTATCGCTATGTGTGTGCAATGGCTTTGGCACTTTCCATGTTGTATCTTCGGCCTTTGGTGGCCAATTAGACATGATTAATTTATGCATTGTAAGCTCCTCTATATTGAGCACTTGTATTTTGGATTTTTATTTGTTTTATTGAAGTGTTATTGTGCTTCTGAAATTACTCCAAAATTGAAAAGAAGTGTGAAGACTCCTACAAGAGCATATCTCTACAATTATATTGTAACTTGTTTATTGTTGTTGAATAATATAATTGAGCTATGTTTTGGAGTGTGGGTTTTTTCTCTCAAAAGGGTTTTCCCCATGTAAAACTATGTGTTATGATTTCATTGTTTATAGTTTATGATATGCATGTGCATCTAAATCTGTAACAGTTAAAGGTGTTTAAGAAATTTTTGCAAGTCTCTCCTACTTAGATTAGTGTAGTAAGCTACTTTTGCACTGCTAGATTCCTTTCAAAGGCAATAATAATTTTATATCTTATTTTTCATCAAAATTTTCCTTTAACTATTGAACTAAATAATATTGAAAAGATAACCATCAACATGTATAATACTGAGCCAAGTAATAAACACAAATCCAACTATTTAAGACAATATGTAAGAGAAGATTATTGAATTGATTAGCTTTCCTCTCGCTTCTAAGATTATTTAATATAGAAATCTATTTTCTATGGTTGAGGCTAATAAGCTTCTCCTTCACAAATCATCTCATTCTCTCTCTCTTCTCGTAACATCAGTATAATCTAAATGTGAGTTTATTTTTATGTATGCATTCTATAGGATGAAAATGATTGAGTGAGAAGAAAGGGAGAAAGGAAATTTTTATATGGGATTATTATAGATGAAATAAATTTTAGATGTGTATGTATAAAGTATTAATTTTATGAATATTAGGAATCTCTTTGAAAAAATTAAATGGATTAATAAAATTATTTATGAGAAAAAAATATAATTTTAATTTGTTCGTTAAAGAGAGATAGTAATATTAGCTTTCTATAAATCAATAGAAGAGATTGGTGTAAATGTGGATCTAAAATTATAGAATTTTGAAATATATACTAAGTAAAATAAAATAATTATATGTTAAAATAAAATGAAGACATCAAATAATAGAATTTTTAAATATATAACAAATAAAATATTTAAAAAGTAAAATAAAATAATTCTTAAGTGAACACAAATAGTTTTATATCTAATTATCTTAAATAAATTAGAAGCGTGATGAATCTTAAATAAAAAAATTAAATTATAACATATGTAAAGATAGATATCTTACGAATTTGTTAAATAGATATATTTAAGATATAAATAAATTAGGAAAAAACTATTGAAATTAAATAGAACAATATTTTAGAAATATGTAATTATTGAAGTGTATGAAGAAAAAGTGAGATAAAACTAAGTGGTGATTTTGGTAAATCTTATTCATAATAGATGTTCAAATAGGTTATCTTAAACTCTATAAGGGATGATATTTTTAGGAGTGAAAAGTCAAAGGAGATGTAAGTATTATTAGTTAGATATTATAATATGTGATTTTATAATAAAATATTTAAGATTAAAAATTAGAAAATGTGTGATTAGTGAAAAATAGTAAGGATATATTTTTAAAATGATAATATTATAGGATTTTAAATTTTGATGAATATAATTAAGATTGACAAACATAATTATACTTTTTATTAATAAATATTGATTTCTTTTGATTCAAATCTAATAACTATATATACATGAATTATTTCTAAAGGTTTTTTTTAGAATTGTATTTTCTATTAACAAACAATATAAAATTATTATTATTATACAAAACTATTATAATGTATTTTATTTTAATAATCTCCAATTCAATTTTTTTAACTTTCATTCCAAGATATATATGAATGTGAGTGAAATAAAAAGGTTAATCATATTATAAGTATATGTAATAAGAGTGTAAATTGAGATAAAGAAAATAAATATCTAGGATATGGCCAAAATAGAGGTATTTTATTAAGAATTTATGTATTTAGGATGACATCAAAAACTCAATATTAAGAAAAAAAAATACAAACTAGAGGCATTACTTATCATTAGATATGAACATAAATACTATGAGTTGAGCTTATTTAATGATTTCACAATGTAAATTATAATTGAGGGGACAAATAGAGATTATATGAAATGAGTCTGTAAATGACTATTTTACTTTTATTTATAGAATGTAAATTAAAATTTATAGAAATGTTGATATTATTATTAAAAGATTTAGATTATGATAGTGACTCTCTAATAAATCTAATATCATCCAAATAAATTATTATAATATACAAATTATGAGAATAAATATTTATAAATATAAGAATATATATTATTTTTTTATATGAATATTTTCTAAAAAAGTTATTTTTTTATTTATTTTATATATTGAATTATTTAAAAATTTAGTATAAAGCAGATACATCTTTACTATTAAATATTTACTACTAGCACTTGCACTAAAAGAAGTTTCAAGGCTTATGCTAATAGAAAATTATATGTATGTTAATATGTTAGACAGTATATGTTTGTGCATGGGTGTGTATGGATTCCATGTGCTGCAAATTCTAGTTGTATGTTGTTGGATTAATCAATTAATAATAAGTGCTAAATAATGGAATAAAATAAACTTAGACAAATCTAGAGTTTTTCCTTGAAGAAATTAAGTATTATTTAACTTTGAAATATTTGCATATAGATTTAGAACATTAAGCAATGCAAATGAAAAAATAAAGTTATCATCAAATTGACTAAAAAAACATTGTAAATGGAAATAGAATGTTTCCATCTAGTTGGAAAATCATTATATTTTTTGGAGGCTTTTACCATTAAATGGCAGCTGAAACTTGTTTTTTGATGACTCAACAATAATTTGCAGGCGTGAGACGTATTTCAGGCTCAAATCACACTATATGTAGTCTATCGACTAATTAAACCAATTCAAATATATTAGAACTAGCACTTGCACCTAAAGGAGGTGCAAGAATTATGCCAATAGAAACTATATGTATACAGAATGTTAATATGTTAAAGAGTGTGGATTCCACAAAAGAGTATGGATTCGTGTGTGGATGCTTGCAAATTCTATTTGCATGTGGCTAGATTAGAAAATTAATAATAAGTGCTAAATAATGAAATGAAATAAATTTAGACAAATTTAGATTTTTCCTTAAAGAAATTAAGTATTATCTGATTATGAAATATTTACATACAGATAGAAATAGAATGTTCCCATCTAGTTGTCAAATCAATATTTATCTTTTATATAATAAATAAAATTTTGGAAGCTTTTACCTGATATTTTGAAGGCTCCCAATGTAACATAAAAATCACAAACATTTTTTAAAATTAACATGATATATAGATGGGCATTGGGAACAACTGAAAGCAGATGACGACCTACTTTCCATCTGCCAGATTAGTTGGTACATTTCCAATGCATATCAAAGGAAGAAAAGACTGAAAAGACCATTCTCTGCAAGGAAAGAAGGCTGAATGGACTATTCTCTGCAAGGAAAGAAGATTAAATAAATCATTCTCTGCAACTATTCTACTAAAGTCTACTAATTGTACAATTTACATTTAATATATGGTCAACCTTTTAACAAGTGTTCGCAAAGTTGGGAATTAGAAACAATAATACTTGATAAATGGTTATACCAGTGCTGATTGCATGGCATTATCACTCGTTGATTATTAAATGCAATAGCATGCAAACTTCCGTGATTCTTCGTAAACATGTAATCTTTTTGTGTCAACGTCTCCACACAATCCTCCTGATTCGATGCAAGGAATTGCAGCTATTCGCAATTATATTACCATTGAACACAAATTGATGCCCAAAACATTCTATGGGCAATGGTAAACCAGACTTTACTTGCGGTTGAAGCTCAGTTTTTAAGAACTATTTCGATTAATGGGCTTGCAGCCTGTGACCAGTTTACTTATTTTAATGGTGCAGATAAAGTTGTAGCATTGAATAACTGGCTAAGGTCTCTGACCTTCCCAAGTACATATTTCAACACATGACGTCACTCATTTCAGGTGCAGTGAATGTAAAACAAAGCGACAGCAATGTGTAGCTTTGAAATGCTGCATGCATTAATCCAACTGGTGTAAAAGTTCATTGGCTATTGCGCTAATTTTCATAACAATATATGTTGGAGTGAGGGAAATCAGGTTTAATTTTAGATTTGAATTTTAGAAGTCTAGGAGTTATTTTTCTATTTTGTGAAATTAATTTGATTTGATGTTGCAATTTTTTAGATTGTTTTGGATTAAGAAGTATATAAAGTAATCTGTAGTTAGGATTATCTCTTAACATCGTTTATAGTAGTTACAAACATTAAAGAATCTTCATGACTGAGTCAAAGTTTTTGGGGGAGGCTAGTCCTACATTATTTCAATCTTCTCCATGTCTACCTATACTTCCTTTGTTCTACTGATGTGACCTAGATACAAGATCTATGTCATGGCGAACTCACACTTTCACTCCTTGGAAAAAAATGTTTGTGCTTCCAAAATTCCTAATGCTTCATCAATGTGTCACAGGTACTCCTACATATTGTTGTAGATAAGAAATTCATGAAAGATTACAAGGATGAACCTCCTTAATTGCTTATAAAAATATGGTTCCTACAAGAGTAAAATATGTTAGGGAATTTTTTAGACCTAATGGTATAACCAAAAACATTTAATGTCCGTAAAGACACTAAAAGGATATATTGTGAGTATCATCCTCTAAGACTCTAATCTGAAGATAGCATGATCTAGTATCTATCTTTAAAAAATAAGTATCTTAATGAATCTCATTTATCAACTCATTGATCTTGGAGATTGGGTACCAATCTTTTAGTCTTCTTATTTAATGCTATGTACTCTATACACATCCTCATTGTGACATATTTCTTCTTCACCAAAACCATAGAAGACGTAAAATAACTTGAGTTGGGTTTGATAGGTGCATCATACCCCCCCCCCCCCAACCTTTTGCTATCATTATTTATTCACGTGCCCACGCATTTTCCCTTTGTTTCACAATTTTGTGAAAGAATTTTTTTTGGAATGAAGGTTTTGGTCTAGAATTTATTCTTTGGCATGAAAATATCTAGTATCAAATCCCACTTGTTGGCCTCTTGTAGGGTATGTAGTTCAAAAGCCTTGATCAACCCTTTAAGATATTTAGTTAAACCTTCAATGAAGAGCATATTCAATAATTTATTTATGATGTTTGGCACCATAATTGATAACTTATAAAATTCTACTACATTCTTCTTCACTAAACCACACTACTTGAGCTAAGTCAAATATTTGAAATAAACATTGATGTCCTTTTTATAAAACCTCTCAATCAAAATTTTACAAATTTTATCATATATGAGATTATGAATCTATGACCCTAAGTGATTAGACCATGGTACCACCACTCATGTGTAATGCTTTCAAAATTCAGGGTGGAAAACATGATCAATTCATCTTTGGTCATTAGTCTAAGGGGAATGTATGTTTTATATTTTATACCCATGTACAGCCTAAGCATCTATTAGATCCATCATAGGGAGAGAGATTCGACCTCACTAAATATTATTACATGTCGCTTTAAAGGCTTGTGACCTAGGATTAGGTTTATAACCATTTTGGGACTTCTTAATGGTCATATAATTGGTGAGTGACATTTCACTGTATAACTCCTTAGGAAGAACTCTATATCTACATGATAAGTAATATTATCATCAAGCATTGAGTTCTAAGATTCAAGTTCTAGAGCCTCTAGCTTTTTATTCAAAAATTTGGGTTAATTTGGTCTTGTAGCTAAAACAAGAATAGTCTTTTGTGTGTGGATCTAAGTAGCATCCATATTTTTACACTTGGAAACACTTTCTTTACCCATCAATTATATGAATTCATATTAGTATACATCTTGTTAATCAATTTTTCCATCATATAAACTTCTTTTCAACTCAAACATTTGGCCCATCATTTGCATTCATTCTCCTCTCTCTTTCTGCCATACTATTATGCTCTACAATAAATTTTGTAGGATATTTTTGAGTCTCTATACTCTTTATAGATCAACATTGTTTACTAATTTACCTCAAGCGATATCTAGTCCCTCTATCATTATATTTCATAAAAATAAAACATACAAATTTGAATGCTAAATACAAAGGTTACCAAGATCACTAGCTCAATACTATTATAATGATGTAGGCCAAAATTGTTGGTGTGAATAAGTTATTTTACCTAACTAATCACCTAGTAGGTCCTAATCAAAAATGTTCACATGTTTACTTAGGAATCTAAGAATCTTTCTAGAAGTCTTAGGTGTCATGTGATCTTATCTTATCTTATCTTGTCAATACTTTTTTGTCTCATTACATAGGATTAAGTCACTTGTCACAATCTTATATAAGTTTACTATATCTCAAACTTGCCTATATAAGAAAGATATCATATGTACATTTTAATCTATGTAATTTATGTAATCTTATTGGGGTTAAATAATAATATATTATGCTCATAATTAGGCAATATTTGTCTTTCTCCTCCCTTGTGGAAGGCATCTTTTGGTTTTTCAAGTGATCTTGGGAGCTTGAGTCTAGTGGTGACTCTAGCATGGTATCAAAGCTTCAAATTTACAAGCCCCTTCTCAAATCTAGGAGATAATCAAGTATGAAAATTTTATTGGTGCACTTTGGAGAAAAATGAACCTCACCATTAAGTCCAAAAGGCCCAAAAACCTTTGTTTTAATATAAAATACTTGATATTTGGGTGACAAACAAAAATTGGCCATTTTTCTAGGGTTTGCATATTTTTTCCTAAAAAAATCCATACAATTGTACAAAATTTGTACATCTGTATGGATCTATGCATGATCATACCATCACTAGTAACATTCATACCATCTATGCAATTAGTTGGCATATCCTGTGAAATCAATGTATTCCTTGACATATTCTCCTATGTCAATCTTGCATCAATAAAGTCAAATAAAAAAAGTACAAAAAATCTTATTAAATGTGAAATTTTAATTGAAAGTATTATAAGTTATATGAGTGCAACTTCTGCACCCAAATTCATGTGCATTCACACAAGCTTAAGCCTAGAGGTGCCTATGGGGCAGCATAGCCAACACTCGGCCTCTAGAATACCATTCCACCACCTACAGGGTGGTAGTATTTTTCTAAAAGAAAATTGTAGTGCATAATTTCATATTGAGGACTCACACTAAGCCCCCAAGAAGCCAAATTTCATCCCCTAAATCCCTAATTGGGAAAATATTTTCAAAATGTCATAGCTTCTTATCTAGATATCAAAATTTTGGAAATGAGATATCACCAAAAAAATTGGTTCATTGTACTTCATAGTGGCACGGGTTATTGTCCATATTTTTTGTTTGATGTTTGTCATTATCTATTAAATTTAGATGCTCATAATTTTTTCCTAGATCTCTGATTTTCATGATTCTTGTAGCATCAAAAATGTATTCAAGAACTCTATAGATTTACATGTGCAATTTTTACATATTTTTTCCCAAGTATACAAAATTTTAGTTTGAATTCAAATTTTGTACTTTGGTTAATCCTTATAACAATTTGTAAGAAAGTGGAATTTTTACTTAAATAAATGGGTTAATTTCTTGTATAATGAGGGGTAAAAATTATTGCTCATCGATTGTACTCTCCTTTTTCATCATGGATTTTCCAAAATTTGTTCCTCTTACTCAATATAACTATCATGAATAGAAGTTACAGATGGAGTTGTTATTTCTCAAATTGGAGTTACAAAGGATCACATTAGGTGCAGATCTAAAACCCACATGTACTACAAAAAGGATGAAATGGCTTGATAAGATATATGAATCCTATGGTACTTTATTTTTACCCATTTCTGTAGATATAAGGTTTCATGTTGAATCTTGCACAACACCAAATGATATTTGGACTATATTGGAGAATGTCTTTGGAAATTAGGATAAGATGAGGTGTTTCAAGTTGGAGAATGAATTCATTAATCTTAATCCATTATATTTTAAAAATATCTAGGACTTCTTCACCAAGCTCAATTCTCTTAGATTGCAGTTGAAAAAATGTGGATTTGAGAAAGAGGATGGTCAATTGATTCTTCCCATCCTTTCTAAACTTAGTCCTAATTATTCAATTTTTATTTCTACATTTTATGCTACTATGATTCTCTTGGTACTACACACAAAATACCTTCTCACAATTCAATTTGGGTAAAGTTGGTACATAATGGTACATTGAATTCTTCTAGATAAAATATATCTACTTGCAAATCAAAGCATGAAAGATCCGAAGGCTTTAAATAGAAAAGGAAAGAAACAAAAGAAAAAATACTTCAAGCACAATGAGCAAGCCAAGGAATCACAATCATAGAACACCCCTGATTTATCTTTCTCTTCCAAAGTAAAATCATCGAAGGAGAGGAAAAATGTGCATATTGTAAAAAGATAGGAAAAAGTGAGCATAAGTGCTATAAGAATAAAAATGATGAGTTGGCACACCTTCTTCAAAATCATATCTAATTGCATACATTAGTGTCCATATATTCATCACCACCATCACTGTCTATATCTACACAATCATGGAAAATAGGAGTTGCAAATGGGATAGAGAAAGTTAAAGGAAATTTACTCTCTATATCTACAAGTCTTGAATTTGGGAGATGGCTTCTTGATTTTAGAGTCTCTCATCATCTGGCATCATCACAGAATATGTTCTCTTCTTTTGAGCCTTATAATTTTAACTAAAAATTTAATGCCCATAACAACACATATATGCATATTTTTTAGGAAAGTTTCTATCAACATGGGAGAAGGAACTTGTAATGATGTATTTGTCTTCCATCCTTGTCAAAACATATCCTTTCTATATATTAAATTGCACATATTGAAGTAGGTAAAATGGTTGATTTCACACCTAATTCGGTATTCATTAGGGACTTGGAGACTATAGAGATTTAATAGCTATTGGTTTGGTTGATCATTCTCATTTTTCTTCTAATGATAATATATTTGGACATTGACTAATATTCACACTCATGCATCAAGTGTGAATCATATTTGTGAGGAAAACTCTGGTCACTTGAACCTTGGTATTCTTGAGATTAGATCTAAGTTTCCATCTCCTCCACCTCATACTTCTTCATATTCCAATGTTTCCATGGCTTCCAATACTTCAATTCAAAGGATGATCATATTTTTTTAGATCTAGCTTTGTGGGATGATTATTTAACAGGTATTTCTAACTTTCTTGTAGATTCTCATATTGCAAATTTGGAGGAAAAACTGAGAAGGTATCTCTCCTCTTTGATTAAAATTACAACACAACTATTATCCTATCTTCATTGTCTTTGGATATTATTGTTCATGAGTTTCCCCATAGTCTTGACTTGTCATTTTCATTGATTGGGATAGCACTTGATTTTGTTGTGGAATATTCTAACATGGAGATGTCTTAATTAGTCTTTAGAGACACACATCATGAGACTTATTCCCTCGTCTATCTATTTGGAGATGTATTTTCTTCTACATCCACCATTGAACTTGTTTCTTCTCAAAGGAAGGAATGTTATTTGTATGCATTGGATAGTCTTTTATCTTCAAGTATTCTTCATTGGCATAGGAGATATTTAATTATGGGGGGATACATTGTCTCTTTTTTCCCTCTAATGGGGGGAGGGGGGCTATTTCTTGTATACTTATGATGGATATATTCTTTGGGGGTCATGTTGTTGAGTCCTCCATTCATCGTTCTTTTTCATCACTTGCTCATGTTTCTTTGCATGTTTTCTCTCTTATGGAGAGGAGATTTTTTCCCACTGGGTTTTCTCCTTTTATCCATTTTTTATGAGATCTCAATTGTACCTGGGTACCTAACATGTCCTAGTATCTAGGACCCGTCATCATCCTTCTATCATTTTTATTTGTCTATTAATCCCTAAGTTATACTTAAGGAGGGGTGTTGGTGTGAATAAGGTGTTTTACATAACTAGTCCACCTAGTAGGTCCTATTCACACATGTTCGCATGTTAAGTTTACTTAGTGATCTAGGAATATTTCTAAAATTCTTAGTTGTAGTGATCTTATCTTATCTTATCTTATCATTTTTTTTGTCCCGTTGCATATGATTAAGACACTTTTCATGATCTTGTATTGTTCTATCTCTCAACCTTGCCTATATAAACAAGGCATCATATGTACATTCCAATCCATGTAATCCATGTAATTATGTTGGGGTTTAATTATAATCATTGCACCCATAATTAGGCAATAATTTTATCTTTCTTCTCTCTTGTGGAAGGCATCTTTTGGTTCTATAAATGATCTCGGTAGCTTGAATGCATTAGTGAATCTAACAAAAAAATAATGGAAATATTATTCTTAACCTTCTACAACACATTATTTTTATAACAACACTATTAGGTTTTAATGTTTAACACAATTTTCATCATTTTCTATGGACAAATAATATCATTGCATTTCAAAAAGAAAATTCAATAAATAACTCCCAATATCCTTGTTATAAAGTAGCAAACAACAAGTAAAAATATTGATCTCTTTCTTCTTAAAATAATGATTGTAGCGTATTCTATAGTGTAGGAAATTTTATACCTTTATATAACTTCACACTATTTATGGGTCCCTTAATTAATTGGACTTAATTAAGCTTCTAATTTGTCATCTTATCCATTCCAAAGCTTTATTTTTCCCATTTTTTGAAAGGGGGACCAATAGATTTAATTAATGAAATTAATATTTTAATCACATTGGATAATGTGTGTCCTAGACTTATGGGCTAGGACCCATTCACCCAAGGGGGAATGGGTCCTCCTTAAGTCCTAGGTCCCATTTTTTATAAATTCGATAAACACTTATAAATACAGTCTTTTTATCAAAGCAACATCATCTAGCATTAAGGAAAATTTCATAAGAGCAAATATTATCGTCTAGAGTATTCAATAGAAAATTTTCTAATCATTGTTGCAACATTCAAGATCCTATCATCATGTTCAATCTTATGTGTTTCCATGTCATCTTGTGAATGCTACTATGAATTGTTGATCCTAAAGCATCCAAGCATTCAAGTATTCAACAAATCAAGCAAAGCAAGATCAAATTCCTTGGAGTGATGTGTTTGACTTTAGTCCTCTAAGGGAAGCCATTAAAGTTTTGGTTAGTTGTAGCAAGCAAGTGTTCATTCATCATTCCTTCCATTTATCAATTTTCATTGTTTTTCTATCAAGGTTTAATTACCAAACATGGGGTTTGAATAAGGAAAGCCACCATTCACAAAAAAAAACAATATTTCTTCTATTTGTATATGTACAAGTTACAAGTTAAAGAAGGATTGAAGAGATATCAAAGGAGTCATTTTGCATTGTTATATTTGTTTCCATCATTGTTTTCAAGCCACAAAAATTCAATTGCAAATTATTTTCAACCTTTCGACAATGGAACCTAGGGCAAATAGAAGCTCAAAACTTGCACCAGAGGACCCAAAATGTTAGTTAGGACACTTGTACAAAGACCTATTCACCCAAGGGTGAATGATTCCTTGTAGGCCCCTCAAAACCAAATTTTCTAAGCATATTTTCCACTCTTTGCACTTCCTAGATCCATTGGTCAACCGTTCTTTCAGTCTGTCAATTTTTGGGGATCTATATTTTATGTATTAGGTCATATAGGATCATTAAGTTAATCATTTTAAAATATTTACAATTCATTCCAATCCCCCTTAGGATATAGATCTAGTTCTGGTTGGCCCACCATTAAGGTTGATAGTCAATCTCTTGCACCTTGTGATCTATATCTCAATGAAATTTATAAAATGTGGAAATGGTCCTAGGTTATGAGCACTAATCTTAGAGTCGCCGTATTTTTATGTTTCATTTTTTTGAACCTGCCATTATTACATCATATACCTTCTAAAAATAGGAATTCTTAAATCAAACCCTAGATCTAGGTTGTGTATTACATTATTTTGCATTTCTCATTTAGGGCTCCATTTTTGCATTCTAAAAGCATCAAAAATTCAAAAAATTGGCATTCATATTGCATTAGAATTTGTTTCAATCATCTTTAGATCAGATTCACATTTGATTTGCATTCACTAAGTGGTTAAAATCTGAAATTTTTCTTTGCATGTATATTGCATCTTTCATTTTAGCTCAAAAACAAGTGACAAATTGCATAGTTTTATTTTAAATTTGCATCAAATCTTCATTTTCAGAATTTTGCATCAAATCTTCATTTTCAGAAATTTGTATCTTCAAATTAGATAGGTATTGCATATTATATCTGAAAATTATATTCATAAGTACCAGTTGTTGTTACATATTTACATCTAGATCACATTGTCTCAAATTGAAAAATATTGCATTGTTTGATTTCAAGTTGCATCAAATCACCAATTTCAGGGTATGGCATCTTACAATTAGTCAAATATTGTATTTTACATCTGAAATTTGCATTCAAAACTTATCACAAAATTTTCACCTTTGTTTCACACTTGCATCTTGCATTACATTGTCTTAGTTTGAGCAAAATTTGGAAAAACTGCCATTGATTAACCTATTTGCGACTAGAGAAACAAACATCAAACAATAACATAAAACTTCAAATGTTCACTTTTCAAAACCCTGTCCAAGGACTCATTCACCCTAGGGGAAAATTGTCCTTGTACAGGTGTCTTAGACAGCTTTTGCACAATATTTTATTTTTGTATTATTAGTTTGTTTCAGCTTGCAAAAGTTTGTTTTGAAATTCTAAAAATTGTTATTGCATGTGCAAGAAAAGTGTCATTTTGCTTGATCTGTTGCAAATTTGAGAAAAAAATGTTTCATTTCAAATCTATAGGACAATTATTACATCATGTTCTCATTGAAAAAATCTCTAGTTATCATACTTCATGTTCTATTTTCAAATCTTGTTGAACACTTTAAGAATTTTTTGTTGCAAACATATGAATATGAAGTTATTTCCCCTCTTTTCTTGTTTTTCATTGATCCCTCTCCCATTATCCCTCCTATGAGTGAGGCTAACATAGTGAAAGAGAAAACAAATTTGGACAATCATGACAATCACATTTGTTCTTCTCCCAATATCTCTTCTATTTGTGAAGAAGATATTTTGGTGTTAGAAGATCCACTCATTGAGAGTCATGAGAATCCTATTTGTTTCTCTTCCCTTGCGTATCCTACTTGGGAAGACATTATTGGACAAGGGGATGTAATCATCAATAATCATGACAAAATCATGACAATCACATTTGTTCTTCTCCCAATATCTCTCTTATTTGTGAAGAAGATATTTTGGTGTTAGAATATCCACTCATAGAGAGTCATGAGAATCTTATTTCTCACTCCCCTAATGCTTCTCCCACTTGGGAAGGTATTTTTGGATAAGAGGAGGCAACCATTGATAATAAATAAAATCATAGTTGTTCCTCTCTCGATACCTCCCCTACTTGTGACAAAGGTGTCTTGGTGTTAGAAGACAAAACCATTGAATTTCATGAAATTATTTTTTGCTCCTCTTGAAACCTCTCCTAGTAGGGAATACATTAGGGTGAAAGAGCGTGATACCATTGATACATGTCTTTCAAAAGATAGTACAATGTGGATTTATTAGATGAATATGATAAGGTAACATTAGATCCCCCCTCGATAGAAGATCATCAAAATGAAGTCAAATCTATTGAGGCTATGAATGCACAATTGACCACTAGATCTCCCTTGATCATTGGACCTCTGAAAATTCCTTTTGGACCTCCCAAGATTCCTCTAATCATCGGACCACCTAAGATCACTTTTGAACCTCCTAAGATTCCTTTAGTTAGGACCTCCTAAGCCACTTCTAATTATAGGACCACCTCAACACAAACCAAAACCTCTAGGGGCTATCTTGAGTTTTGCAAGGTAACTCACTAGTAACAATGTTTTGCAACAACCAATTTATCATATTGTTGCTCATACATATAACACAAGGAATAATAGGCAACCACAAACCATTCCTACATCGATGCCGCTTCCGCAACCCATTTTTCCTAGTGCCCCTTTTTTACCTTCGCATAGTGGAAAGGAGTATGACCTTGTAAAACAACTTCACAAAACTCTTGCTAAGATATCCTTATGGGATTTGATTCAAGTGTCACCTATTTACCATAGCAAGATTCAAAATTCTTTATAACAAGTTTTTATCCCTTCTAGTGCACAACCAAATGATGTAGCAGCCCTAATTCAAGATATGAAGTTGATCAATTTAGATATTAGTTTTCATCAAGATGAGGACATATAAAAACAAAATGATGCTTTGGTAATATGGGCTAGCATTAACAAGTTTGGAATTAAGTGTACTCTCATTGATAATGGTTCGACACTCAAAGTTTGTAGTATAAACCTTTTGGATAAAATTGGAGTGGAAAATACTAAAATTCAACCAGATTCTTTATCTATCAGTGTGATGTAGGGGCATCATTTCCCACTAATTTTGGTTTTTTTTTCAGTTCCTAATTCCTTGTATCACTGTGACATGTGGCCATTTTTTTTTTACATCAATATTCTTCTATCCCCCTTTCTCATTACACCTATATGGTTATGGAATTTAAAATGGTTTTGGGGGCTCAGTCAGTTGACACAAGGAGAGTTCGAGCTCAAGCAGTTTGGGAGAGATTGACAGTTTTGGGAGAAGAAGCCCAATCTATGTTGGGGTAGGCAAGGTGTTTAGGTTCAGGGAAGGAAATAATAGAAGTGAGGTTTTGGATTGGGAAGAACAGAGCAAGCATGGATTATATACAAGAGAAAAATATTAGGAAAGATTGACTAGATCGAAAAGATCCAAAATTGATTAAGTTGTAGAAAGAAAACCAAGTAGAGGGAGTAATTAGGCTGATGAATGAAAAAGTTGATTCCTTCAATATTGGTTGTCTTTGTAACCTAAATTTTTTTAAATCAACACAAATTTAATTTTTTCATTTTAGTTGTGAACTTTGGTCTATGTCCCTTGTGTGCAAGGAATGAGATTTTCCAATGTTCCTATCATTTGTGTAAAGGATTGGCCTAACCAATTGAGAAGCATTTTGTAAGTTGCTATTGCTATTCAATTATAGTCTTTTGTTGCTCGAAGTGCTTTGTTGTTGTTTCTAACCTAGAAGGCTACCATTATCTTGTATCAGATCCATAAGTGATTAGGAGATTTTGGATTAGGAAAAATGCCACCAAGAAGGATGAGAAGAAGAGGTGCTCGAGGTGATGGTCGAAGTGGCCATGAAGGAGTTATAGAGTTGTTGAAAAACCTATCAACAAGGATGTATTCCATGGAATAGGCACAATAAAGGGGAATAGTCATTGATGATTTTAGTGAAGGTGGGGAAGAAGAGCAATCCCGGACTGATGATGAAGTTCAAGAAGACCTAGGAGTGGAAAAAAGATTGATACAGGTCATTATGAGTGTGAAAGCCAAACCAAAAATAGAGGCCCCTACTTATTTTGGAAGCCTAAATAGGGAAGAACTCATCGACTGGATCAATTATTTGGACAAATATTTTGAGTACAAAGGATTTTCAAAAGAAAAGAAAGTTAAGTTTTCATGTACAAGGCTCAAAGGCCATGCTGGAATGTGGTGGGATTACGTACAGTCTAAAATACGAAAGAATAACAAAGAGAAGATAACTTCTTGGGATCAAATGGTTGCCAAATTGAAGGCTAAATTCCTTCTAGGATACTACCAAAACAATCTTTTCAAAAGATTACAAAATCTCTAGCAAAAGGATATGCTAGTAAAGGAATATACATCATATTTCTATAAGTTGGTGATTCAATCAGGCCATAGTGAAGAGGATACAGAGAAGGTAGCAAGATACCTTAATGGATTGAATTATAGTTTGAAGGATGAACTAATTCTTGTGTCTCCTAGATCTCTTGATGAATCCTATCAATTTTCCATTAAGACAAAAGAGAAGCTTATGAGGAAGAAGAATCAGCAAGGATGAGGTAGAGGACAAGGCTATGGATAAAGAGGATACAATCACCATCAATATGGAGAGGCAAGTAGTTCAAGTGGGCAAGTCAAATCATAAAGAGGAGGTTAAATCAAGATAGAGGAGAAATATCATCTGGAATTGATGGTTATCAAGGTAGAGGAAGAGGTTTTGTTGGTAAATGTTTCAAATGCAATCAATATGTTGGTCATAATATTTGGGAGTGTCTGAGATTCTCAAGAGAAGGTAACGCAAGGCCAACAAGGAGTAATCAAATCATGCAAGAAGATCAATAAAGTGTAGGATAAACTTCTCATCACAATGATGAACGTGAGACTAGAGAGTCTTTGTTGTTCGAGAGAGTGTTGTTGAAGCCACCAAAGGAGAGTAAAGAATCGGAACAAAGAACTTTATTCAATACAAAGTGAAAGTCTAGAGGTAAGTGTTTCAAATTATTTATTGACAGTGGTAGTACTGATAATATTGTGGTTGTTGAAATTGTGGATAAACTAGGTCTTAAGAGAACTAAACATCCTACACCTTACAAGGATTATTGGTTACAAAAGGGGCATCAATTGTTGGTAGATGAGAAAGCTTTGGTTGAATTTTAAATAGGAATATATAAGGATAGTGTTGTGTGTGATATCATACCTATGGATGTGTGTCACGTGCTCCTTGGTAGACCTTGGAAATTTGACCAAAATTACATACATGATGGAAGAAACAATACTTACACTTGTGATAAGGATGGTCTCAAACATACCTTGTTTCCTTTGCAAGAACCAAAAGAGAACAATCCTAGTAGCAGTAGTAAGGTGATATTAATAAAAGGAAAAGATTTTATAAATGGAAGGGAGACAAAGGAAGTTTTAGAAGCAACCAAGGAGGTGATCCTTTATTTTCCTAAAAGTTGCAAGGATGTAAATAGTATTGATTTGCAGGTAGGACAGCCAACAACATATGTTGACACAAATGAATGTGAAGTTGAGGCAGATATTGGCCTTTGGAAATACATATAGAAGTGGAATAAATTGGAATTGTTGAGTGAAAGGGAGATATTAGAACAAGAGGACAACAAAATTATAGTAGATAAGCGAGAAGAAAATGTTTGGGTAGCAGTAGAGATTGGTCTTATGAAGGATATAGAAATACAAGAAAGTTCAAAAACAACAATGCCAAGATGACTATATGGGCAAGAATCTACATGGACAAAGTGTGGAGACAACAAAATAGAATGTGGAAGATGACCTATCACTTCAATTGAGGTCTTTGAGAAAGAGTGGGTTAAACTGACAAGAGGTGGTGCAAACATTGCAACAACCAATGGTGAGGTAATATTTCAATTTTCAAACCCCTTAGATATAGTTGAAGATAATTTTCATGAATATACAATGATTTCAATGGAGAGGTATGCAAAATCCAAACAACATAGTATATCAAAGGAGATAAGAAACATTTTAAACACCATCATTAATTTCTCAAATTTTGTTCATACTAATGTTGGAGTTGATTATTGTTTGAGGGAAATGAAAAAGAATGGGAAAGGTGCAGCAATGAGAGACTATTTGTAGAGTGGCTTAAAAATGTTTAAGATGATGAGATGGGGTATAAAAATAGCAATTTTAATTAGAGGATAATAAATCACTAGAGGAGTTCATTCTCCCGATGGTTTGGAATAAGATGAAGCCAATAAGTAGAGAGAGAGTGGAGAGAGTATTTGGGAAGATTATTTTGGTTTATGGTGGACATGGACCCACAAATGACCATGAATCTATGAAATTCATTTCGCTATGTAATGGAGGAACTATTTTAGCCATATATGCTGGAAGAAAAGAAAGAAGTAATGGTTACAGATTGTTGTTTTTAGGCATAGGGATATGTTGCAAGCACTTACAACTTGAAAGGGTAGTCCTAATACCCAAATCCCTTTGTGATCTATTCTCAAAATCAACTTAGCTGAGGAGTCTAATGCAGAGGCATTGTTCCCCATCAATTTTGGTTTTACCGGTTCCTGATTCCTTATATCTCTATGACATGTGGCAACCTTGTTTGGCACCAACATTTTGTTATCTCCCTTTCTCATTGCACCTATATATTTATGGAAGTTAAAATATTTTTGGGGGCTCAACCAGTCGACATAGAGAGAGTTTGGGTCCAACTAGTTTGGGAGAGGTCAACAGTTTCTGGAGAAGAAGCTCTATCTGTGTTGGCTAAGGCAGGGTGTTTGGGTTTGGGGTAGGAGAGAACAGAAGTGAGGTTTTATATTAGGAAGAATAGAGGAAGCACGGATTCTAGACAAGAGAGAAATGCCAAGAAATATTAACTAGATGGGAAAGATCCCAAATTGATTAAGTTGTAGAAATCAAACCAAGTAGAGGGAGTAATCGGGTTGATGAATGAGGAAGTCAATTCCTTCAAGATCAATTGTCTTTGTAACCTAGCTTTGTTTAGATCAATGCACATTTAATGTTTCATATCATTATTAGTTGTAAAAAAATTTCTTTGTCACTTGTGTGTAAGGAATGAGATTTGCCAATGTTTATGTCGCCTAGGCAAAGGATCAGCCTAACCAAATTGAGCAACATTTGTAGGTTTCTATTACTGTTTAATTTTATTATTTTCTTTCTTGAAGTGTTTCATTTTATTTTTAACCTAGCAGGCTACCATTATCGTGGTTTTGATAATATGGGAAAATAACCGCTTGGTGTGATAACATTACTTGTTAAAGTTGGTAGGGTTACTTTACAAACTCATATCCATGTTATGCCTAACAATTTCTCATATAATCTTCTCTTGGGTAGACCATGGATTCATGCAATGAATGTGATGCCTTCAATGTTACATCATTTACAAAAATACACTTACAAGAACAAGGTTGACACAGTAAAATTTGATCCTAAACCTAATATTTTTTTATAAATTAAACCTAGAATGAAAAATTCTCTTACAACATTGATACCAACTACAAAAGTGGAACTAGTGCAAGAAGAAGAGAAAGAGAAGTGATTTTCATCAATCACAAAACTATTGGACAATGATTGGGGTTCATTATATTTGACAACTAAATTCATGGGAGAATTCAAGATCACACAAAATTTAGGAAAAGAGAAAGAACCTACCATAATATCAATAGAATCTAAGTCAGCAAAACCATGTGAGTCCACAAATTTTAGTAAGGATTAAAAATATGAGAATTATACACCCACATATGATGATAATGATCATGAGAAACCATCTTCCTCAAAAGAAATAAAAAAACTTTATGGAAGGGGTTACGAACTTTTGAAACAACTTGGCTATAATGAAAAAGGATGGGGTATTAAATAACAAGGTATTTGTGTCCCTATAGAGCCTAGAATGCAAGAAACAACTAGAGGTCTTGGTTATCATCATTCAATTAACAAATAGCATTAGTTTTTTCTCCTTGCTATGTGGTATTTGTAGTATCATAGCATATTCATTACCATACATGAGGGTATAAACTTGGCTTTATGCCATCATATTTCTTTTTTGCAAGGAGAAGCATATCATCATCCATTTTTGGCTCACATTTTTCCCTTACACTTGGGGGGCAAGGGGTTAGATAGCCTTTTCCTATTATGAAAATTTTTGTTTCCCCTTTGGCTAGTTGTTTTCCTTCCATGTATATATAATGAGCAAGCTTGGGATGCAGATGGCCTACCTTAGGTTGGCTCACATTTGACATACCTCTTTATTATCTCTTTCTTTATATGTTGTTTAGGGCTTTCCAAATAAGCTCTTGTGATCTTTTGTAACATGGAATTTATCATTTTATTCTTTAAAGTAATTTATCACATGTTGTTTAGTAATTCCTTTAAAGTGGGGGCATACATTGGCATTACTTCATTTCTTGCTTCACTTTGCTCATAGAGGTTGAACTTAGTGTAGCATTGGCATAGCATCTTTATCATTTTGTGGTACCTTATCAAAGTTATCAAGGAGTATAACTTTTGGTATGGTTGACATATGGGAGCCTTGTAGACTTGGTGTGATATTCCCATCTACCACCTTTTTATGAGTTCACACCTTGTAGACCTAGAGTGTGTTTCTCATCTTTCCTCGGGGCTTACCTAGTGTATACCAAATTGCACTATCCCTTGTGAATGTATTTGATGGATGTGGCATAATACAACTTGCTAGTCCATCCCTTTTTGCATTAGCTTTAACATTGTATGCTTGTGTATATTGTCTTGATGCACATATCTTACACATCTTCTATACCCCTTTGTCCTTATGTTTGTTTTCCATGGTATCTTAGATCCTAGGGACTTGATCACCCTCTTTGATCTTTGTCATCATATCTTTCCAACATTTTTACACTTGGACCTCTATTGACGCATATTTTTTTACATTAGTTTGAGTTTGAGTATAAGCTCATACTCTCACTAAAGTGGGGACTAAATGTAGTGTAGGAAATTATATACCTTTACAATTTCATACTATGTTTGGGTTCCTTAATTAATTGGACTTATTAAGCTTCTAATTTTTTAAATTGTGCATTCCAAAGCCTTATCTTCTCATTTTCCAAAAGGAGAACCAACATTTAATTAATGCAATTAATATTTTATTCACATTGGAGAATGTGTGTCCTAGACTTATGGGTCCTTGAGTCCTAGGTCCCATTTTTTTTAAATGTTTCTGGCATTGTTTTAATGATTCAAACTTCATATGCAATTGTTGACTTTTGAAATCTATTTTTTAAGAAATCAGATAAACACCTATAAATACAGTCTTTTTATCAAAGCAACATCCTCTAGCATTAAGGAAAATTTCATGAGTAAATATTATCATCAAAAGCATTCAAGAGCAGATTTTCTAGTCATTGTTGCAGCATTCAAGATCCTTTCATCATGTCCAAGCTTATGTGTTTTCATGTCATCTTTTGAAGGCTAATATGCATTGTTGATCCTAAAGCATCCAAGCATTCAAGTATCCAACAAATCAAGCAAAGCAATCTATTTGATTCCTTAGAGTGATGTGTTTGACTTTAATCCTCTAAGGGAAGCCATTAAAGGTTTGGTGAGTTGTAGCAAGCAAGTGTTCATTCATCATTTCTTCTGGGTGATGGCAAGAAGTTGAGTCCACTTTTTGGCCAAAAAGTGGAAGTGTTTTGCCTGATTTTCAGAGTTTGACATATTTGACCTTAAAATTTGAAGCACTTAGAGATGAAATCTTCAAACAAGTCACTAATCATAAAATGTAGTACTCAAAGTCTAGTTTCCAAATATGTAATTTATTTCAATACCCACATTGTACAAATTGAGTTTCAATAGGATTTTGTAAAACCCACTATTTAAAAGTCTTTTTTTTAACCATACCATGCACGTGTACGACATCCATATTTTGACTTAAATTATCATATTTTTCTAAATCCTTTTGGGAAAAAATTTGTGACTCACTGAAGCATGCCCTGGATATTTTTTTGTAATTTTTTTTTTTGTTAATTTTTTATCAGGCATATATGTCGTTTAGAAAAATCGTCGTGTACAACACGCATAAGATGACCTAAAGTTATCATTTTTTGTATTTTTTTTTAAATTGAAAATAATTGTTTGAAGTTTTCCCTTGTGCAATCTGTTCGTCAAAATGTTATGTTGATCAAAAGTTATTAAAATAGTAAAAAACACTGATATTTAAAGTTTATGGACCAATTTCATCATAAATTAATTGAAAAATAGAAAAAATAATCCATTTGTAAAAAAAATTACATATTTGGAATCTACATTGTCTCATCTAAAATGGGTTTTAATTTTGTCGAAAAATTCTACAAAAAAAGGCATTAGACATATGCCCAAACTCAGTATTTTTTTGTGACATTGCTAGGACCTTCAACTTGCAGGTCAAACCAGGTCCAAAGCTTAGGTCCGGATCCCCAAGCCTTTTCCCGAACCGAAAAACAAAGCAAAAACCTGACCAAAAATTAAAATTTTAAAAAATGGGATCCCGTTTTGAAAACGGGATCCCGTTTCATAAAAAAATATTTTTTTTATGAATTTAAGAAATGGGATCCCGTTTCTTAAATCATAAAAAAAATATGAATTTAAGAAACGAGATCTTGCTTTTTAAAATACGGGATCCCATTTCAAATTCTTATGAAACGGGATCCTGTTTTTAAAAAAGACGGATCCCGTTTTTGGCTCGAGGTCCCGAACCTAAACGGGATCCTGTTTTTTGCAAGCCGATTTCATTTTTTTGCCTAAAGCAAAAACTTCCACGTTTCGTGGACTCATCTTTGTGCTTCTACCCTTCTATTTATCAATTGTCATTATCTTTCTATCAAGGTTTAATTACCAAACATGGGGTTTGACTAAGGTAAACTCCCATTCACACAAAACAAACAATATTTCTTCTCTTTGTGTATGTGCAAGTTACAGGTTGAAGGATTGAAGATATCTCGAAGGATCCATTTTTTATTGTTGCATTTGTTGTCATCATTGTTGTCAAGGCACAAAAAATTAATTATAGATTTTATTTCTGACTTTCTGACAATGGGACCTAGGGAAAATGCTTAGATTTTGCACCAAAGGACCCAAAAAGTTGGTCCAGTCACCTGGAAAAAGACTCATTCTCTCAAGGGTGAATGATTTCATGCAGGCCCCTCAAAACCAATTTTTCTAAACATATTTTCCACTCTATGCACTTCCCAGATCAACTCGTAAACTGTTGTTTCAGTCTATCAATTTTTGGGAATCTGTATTTTATGTATTAGTCATATAGGATCATTAAGTTAATCATTTCAAAATATTTCCAATTCATTCTAATCCCCCTTAGATATGGATCCAAGTCTAGTTTTCTCACCATTAAGGTTGATAGTCAATCTCTTGCACCTTGTGATCTATATCTCAATGAAATTTATTAAAATGTGGAAATGGCCCTAGGTTATGAATACTAATCTTAGATTCACCACATTTTTATGTTTCACATTCAAATAATTCTACAATATCAATAATTACAATAGTAAATTCATAAAAAAGGAAATGGTTAATCAAATCAATATAATGTGATTAGAGTCTACATCCAATGAGGCTCAAATATGACCTCTATATGATATTTTCCTCCAAAAATACAAGGCTTTCATCCTAAGATTCCTACACCACCAAAATTCAATTCAAATCCAAAGAATGGATCAAAATTAGGTATTGATCTGACACAAAATGGATATGTAGAAATTGAATCAGATAATCAATCTCTACTTCTTAGCTACTATTGCATGTTATGTATAGAATATGGGATTTAAAAACTATATGGTTAAATTTCATAAATAAAGATAATACAAGTGCTCAAAATAGATTCCAAAATGAATTTATTAAGTGTAGATGATGAGCGAGAATGAAAATAATCACTCTTTTATATTATCCACAAACAGAAAAAATTGGCCACCAAGTACACCTACAACTTCAAGTTTGAAAAAATATAATGGGTAGAAAATATACTATTTTTAAAATAATGGAAAAAAAATATATTGTTATAAATAATACAACACATCATAGGAAGTTAGAAGGGAGACAAGAATAAAGTTAGAAATATCAATGATTAGGGGTTGGCCATAACACAAGAATCAACTAAAGGATGATGAATTAGGGGTTGAGCAACAACTATGATATGAGGGATAATCTCAATAAAAATAATGGTGAGGAAAGTAATAGAAAAAGGCATGAAAAGATGGAGAAGTCAAAAACTCTAACAAGAAGAATAGAATAAAACTGCACTTAGGAAATAAATATGCATGATAGATGGAAAAAAGGAAGACATAAGTATAGACCTAATATGTACAAGACTGGACTTGAAACATAGTACATGAAAAAATGTGGCGTCTTCTTTGGTAACCCCCAAGTGAACTACACACAAACATATTAAAAACCAAAAAACTAATTGACCCAAGTTAGTCCCTATACCTCTTGGATGATCCTACATGAAACTCCTAGGTTTATTTCAAAATTTATTCCCTAACTTATTGCCTATAACCATCCTTATTCCTTTGGAAATTACCTTAAATATCCATGTTCATGCTCCCTTGTGCACATCCTCTCATATTACTTCATCATCAATGATCTATCTAAGAGATCATTCCCCTTTATATCATTCAATTGCCTCAAAGTTGGCCATGCCATCTTTCCACTTTTCAACCTCATAATCCACTCGAAACTAACTCAAGGTTGATAACTTATCTACAAATTCTTATGAAATCCTCACACATGGTGATCTATCCACAAATATCCTTTACAATTAACCTCTATTGTATGATTTTTCAACAAGAAAAAACTCCCTCTAATTGCATTAAATTAGATTATCTTCTCGCAAATCCCTACAACTACCTCACATTCATTGGTTTATTCATAATTCATTACAATTTTCTCTCATTTTATGATTGTTAGTAAATATTTTATTTTTAGAATTAAATGTTTTCTCCTTTCCATTTTTACGGTTCTAACCTTCCACTACTAAGGCTTCAACTTCCTCTTTTGGTCAATCCTTTATCTACAATATTTCTATGATCTAACTAGCTCTAACACCATTTTATGCAGTTATGACTAGAGGATCCAATGAAGGATGATTCAATCATGTATCCAACACTAATAAACACACAAAACTACAAATCCACAATAAATTTACATAAAATATACCCTGGTAAAGCTAGTTGTGATGGGAAAAAACTAACCTCTAAAATATTCCTCTACATATTATTGAATGCTCAAATGCATTGCAATATTCCAAAAAGGGCCTTCTCATGTATGAGTTCATAGTCACATGATTACAATAACATTACATAGTAACAAATAATCACCACTTAGGACTATTGCACATATAGCTTGTGAATCAAGGAAACACCATTGTTAAAATTGTTACAAGGCTACAACCAACCACACACTAACACCATAGAATCCTCACTCTCAAATCATAATATTTTAATCTACATCACACTCCTTATCATTTCATTTTGATTATCTAACCTTGCTTCCTCAATAGTGCACTAATCATTTGTTCCATCTTTGACCTCTTCTTTGATATAGTATGTGGATGATGATCTATCCTCTCTCTCATTTATTTCTCCTCACATAATAATAAATAATATATAGAAATCTCCATCCTCAAATATTATCCATTATGGCTACAAGGTGGCACAAAGATCTAGGCCACATGAAACATGTACTCAACCAAGTGTAAACAACTTCTTAATTAAATACAAAAATAATGAAAGAGAATATCGTCATATAGTACTCCCCATAGCTTCTCCTAGATCCAATGTACCTCCATAAGAACTCCTTCATTAGCATAAATCCTAAAATTGCTAGCACACAAGAAAACCATATAAGCCTTTTGTCCAATCAAGACTTAAAGATTGCTATGATATTGAAGTGACCTAAATCTCATGAAAAGTGAATATGATGTCACCCCATGCTCATACAACATACTTTCTAAGTTATAAAACCTGGTAATAATTTATGGAAAAATGTGGTGGTGTAGTATCGTAAATTATCACCCTTAACAATTTCATACTATGTATTTATGTATTGCTCCCCCTAAATTATTGAGCCTAATTGGGTCCCTAATTTCTTAAAATTATGTATTCTATAGCCCATTTAATTGCAAGAATTGAACAAATGCAAGTAATTAATGATTTTCCCCCAATACACTGTGTCCTGGAAATAGGGCAATGACCCATATGCCAATAGGCATATGGGTCCCCCTATTCTGTTGAGAAACAATTTTTAATATGTATGGAGTGGCCATTTTAACATTAAAATTTCAAATTTCAAATGTCGTCTATCGAGCTTTAATTCTTTGGAAATTAGAGAAATCCCTATAAATACTTAGTTATTGCATAATTCAAAATCATCTAGCATTAAGTGGAAATATATTGAAAAACTTATGGTCAAGGGCACTATAAAGCAAGTCAAGAGTAGAATTTTGATAGGCTGTCATTAGGTCCCATTACTTTAGAAGATAAAACTTCAATATGTCGAACGAGCAATGTCCAAGGTTGTTTGCAATAGAAGGTGACTTAACTAACTCTCTTAGATTTTATAAATTTTTATAGCAACTGACATTAATTCTTAACCTAAGGTTGTTTAACTAACTAGCTGAAAAATAATTTGTCTAAAGAAAACTGAAAGTATTTAAACTACAAAGCACAAAATGACTAATCTAGAAAATAGGATAAGTAAACGAGAAAGCACGGAAATAACTAAACTGAAAAGAATGTAAACTACAGAAGTAGAAAAACTTGTAAACAAACTATGGAACATCTAATTAATAACAGCAAATAATAGTTTGTAACAATTAGAACACTACAGAAATGACACACGGCGAGTGCTCTGAAACTTCATACTTTAAAATGATAGTCTTAATGACTTTCTATAGAATTATCATAGAAAAATGACTACACTCATAATTATTATTCATGTAATAAAGATAACAGAAAGGAAAGTACTCATCTATTTAATCTACTCTCCCTCGAGTGGCCAGCTCGCAGGTTTAGGTCACATGGACAGTATATTCGAAAGCTCTTTCATTAAAAGTAATTTACATCCATAATTTCAACAACTTGAAGATTGATGTGCAATAGTCTCTTTATTCATATATATTCAAAAAACATGTCAACAACATAATAGTACTATTCTACATTGTCTTTTGCTTCTGGAGATTACATATTTATAGAAAACTTCTAACTAAATCCTATATTTCAGATGGCTTAGATTACCATTGAAAAAGTTTGTAACAGATTGTAAACAAACTTTATGTCCTTAAATTCCCATTACATAGATATTAAAGAGGCTCGAGTTGAGCCATGAAGTCTTTAAACTTTTAAAACATAATAGAAATTTAACTAAAAGAAATTATGATTTCAATCCATCATCCTAAAGTTATGGAGCATGTTTCTGGTGCATATCTTCAATCTGTTCTAGAGCTTGTGTTGCTTGAATGCTTTTAACTGTTGTATGATGACCAGTTATTATCCTACAAATTTCTTAAAACAACCCATTAAATCTGCATTGGCAAGATACTTCAATAAATCACAAGAAATAAAGTTTGTACTATTTTTCTCAAAAGATAAGCAATTATTATGCTTAAAGTTGAATTAATTGGTAGAGAATAAGTATTTTTCATGTATGAGGAAGGGATTTATTATATTATCATGATGAGGTTATTTTTACTCCATCACTTCCTCCCCTTCCTAATTCCTAGCAGGTCCTCCTGCCCTTTGTTGTGACCCCTGTCCTCCTTCTCTATTCAATTCTTCATACTTAGCACTAATATCATACAAATCATCTGATGTTTTATCAAAATCTTCAGGTGCATATAGGAAGCCTTGATGATAAGTAACTCTTTTTTTCCACATATTGAAGACTCCATTATCTTGATTTGTATTAATATGAAAAATAGGAGGTGGAAAGAGCAACAAGGGAGGTATGTACCTCATCCCTACCTAATCTATTCTGAGGTCTTTCAAGATTTTGGCCAAGATGTCTGCTCTTCTGAAGGACCATTTGATGTTAAGAGGGGATATCACTTCTCTTTTCTTCAAATATGTTGGTAGTGGGGTGTATCTCTCTTCATAGGCATGCCAAGCTCTACCAATCAATTTCTACCCATGTTCTATGAAATGATTGTAACAAAGTTGGAGGCTATCATTATATCTCTGCTTCATAGTTTCATCCACTTTAACAGCTAAAAAGGTTCCTTTAAAAGTTGTAGGTTTCCTTTTGGGGCATCTCATATAAAGACCCACATTTTTCTCTACTTGATAATATTCTCTAGTGCGCTCTTGCCAATGAACCTGATTACGCATGATAGATAACAAAGATCTCAATTGCACTTCTCCAACAAAAAGGTTAATAAAGAAATCAGTATGTGTTTCCAACGGTAGATTGTGAACAAATAATTCACATAACATGTCTTGTTGTTCAGGAGTTGATTCTAAAAACACTTTAACAAATTCTCTTTCATCAGGGTCATGTGGCTAGTCATGATAAATTCTTAGCAATTTCCATCTTAATAATTGTTCATTTAAAAATATTGAATATAGCCTTGATGGTCTCCTACATGCTAATAGAAATTCTCCTATTTGACATGCATCTTGCTTTGCCCTATAGATCCTATCAAATGACTCTTTCAAGAGTACCAACTACTTTTTCAACTTGATATTCTCAATCTTAGCATTCTTCAAGAAATAGCACTATTCCATCCACTTCATTAATAATGGGGGAATTCAAACTTGGAACCATTCAGTTACAAATGGCTTTGTTTGAGTTCCTTTTGATTCCATTATGTTTTATTGGTTCTTTCATGTAAATCATGTTCTAGTTCCACGATCCTACTAAGAGAAACATTTAGTTCTTCACTCTGTCTATTATTTTCCTCTTCAAAAGCTTGAAACATGTGCATAAAATTATTTTTCAAACTTTCAGTTTGTTTATCCCAATCAGACATATTAGCATTATATGTCTTATTCTCTTGATTCCATCTTTGAATTTGTATCTGCAATTCACTAATAAATGTATCCTTTTCTTCTATCTGCAATTTCAAATTTTGAATCTCCTAATCTCTTTTTCCTATTACAGTAATGTGTATTGTTATTTCCTCTTGTTTTTGTACAATATGTTCTTCATTTTTTTGTAATTGATTTCTTAGCTCATCAATTTCCAATTTCAATTTTTCTAATTTTGTATTAGCACTATAATTTTCAGTTGTTTCCATAACTTTATTTACAATGGGGGACAAATTTTCTAAAACATTGTCCTCAACCTCCATAAAAGATGGAGATTGTTCCCTCTCCTCTTCCTATATTTCCTCAGCAAGGGTCTCTTCCTCTTGCTCTAAATGGGGAGGTATTTCCTCAACAGGGGTGTCTTCCTTTGGAGACTGATAAACTTGCTCACTTGTTTCCCTTATTTCTACATCATCAATAGGATTCATGGTTTCTATTGGCTTTTTTTGTTTCTTAGACTCCTTTTTATTTGAAACACTTCCTATATCTTGAACTGGGGTTTTTGTAGACTCAGAGGACAATCACTTGCTTCTCCTCAAGGGGAGAGTGTTATGAAAAGTAACAACTGATCTTCTTTTCCTCTTCCTAGGGGGAATTCTTTCTACATCTGCATGAATAATTTCAACATCCCCTAACTGATTTGGGGTTCTCAATTCCTTGGTTAAAGATTTTGGTGCTTCATCACTAGGGGTTGTGGGAATTTGGGCTTTAGCAGCTCTCGAGGCCTCAAGGGAAGTTACTCCGAAAGGTGAATCAATTTGTTTGGAGGATTCCCCTTCTTCCAATTTTCTTTTGGGCACAGAATTTTTAAATTTCCAAAGAAATTTTTCCCACTTGCTTTTAGGTTTCTTTCGAAAATGATATTTACAGATTAATTGAATTAATCCATGGTGCTTCAACGGACCTAAACTAGTTTTATATATTTCTATGGAAGAGTTGACAAATTCACTCAAAAAGTCAGGCAAACTAACCCTAAGGGCAAGGTTTTCTTTCCCATGTCACAAATGTATCAGCATACAAAATGGGGGTCCTACCACAGTAGTAAGTTGGCCTTCACAAGTAAAATATTTTATAATCCATGCAACAATTGTTCCCCAAGGTTCTAATATGGAAGTCCTTTGAAGCCCTTTATTTTTTCCTCTAGTACTGATAACTATCATGGGTTGAGGGTCTCCCTCTCTAAGAAATAATTCTGATAAATTTTGATATGTAATTTGAGAAATTTCAAATAATTTAATACCAATATTATCTAAACCTGAGAGGCAAGAAATGACTTTCGGACTTGCCTGAAATGCTTCCCATGTAGTGTCACTTGACCATTGGAGTAATTTTCTGCAAATGCATTCACCAATTTCTCATTGTATCCCTCGAACTTTTTGATAAAATCCAACCATCCCACTTCTTAAAATAAACTGGAAATTTTGCTCAATCCCAGTAATTTATCCGTTGAATTCGGCTCTGCTTTCTTCTTCGCACCCCCCATTTTATGTCTCCACTCTATGATTCTACTGAAAAATTCAATAGTGCGAGAAGCTTGTGCACAATTTTTTTGAAGATATAATCGAAAAGTGATTTTTTTTTTGTCTTTGTTTAAAGCTTTACTGTGCAATGATGATAATTTGCATGGAGGAGTGCGAAAAGAGTGTTGTACTAGTAGTTAATCAATGAGTGGCCCAAGTTACTAAATTAGGAAGGGATAACTCGTGCCAATTAATTACACCTTATTCAAAAATAACTACTTACTTTAAGCAAAATTTTGCACTTACTTACATTTTTTGATCGCCTGAAGATTGCGTACCTTTACCGATTTAACAGGATGATGGAATGGTATTGGTTGAGGTGACGGCATATTTATTATAAAATGAGTGAGGAAGCTTGTGAATGGGGAAGTCATCAATGAGGACATGCTATCATAGTGGCTTTTATTTATGATGACAAGATGGCAAAAATTGGGATAACCACAGTGAGTGCGGATAAAAAAAATTAAAAAAAGGCATGTGTACATAGGTGTGAAAAGTCAAAGCATCAAGAAGAAATTCAAATTTTATGGAAAAAGGTCGACGGAATGGAAATGGATAAGTTCTAGAGCACGCTTATGAGCATGCACTCAAAACAAATAACTAAGTTTTGGAGCATGCTTTGAGGCATGCATTCAAAATGAAGAAGATAAATAAGTTCTGGAGCATCACCAAAAGATGTCGTCGGAGCAGCAACTGAAGGAAGATTCTATAGGATTGTCACAAGATGCAACTAGAGTAGCAACCGAAGGAAGATTCTGGAGCATCGTCGCAAGATTTAGCCAGAGTAGCAATTGAAGGAAGGTTCTAGAGCATTGTCGCAAGATGCAATTGGAGCAACAACCAAAGGAAGGTTCTGGAGCATCATTGTAAGATGCAACTGGAAAGAAGAAAAATGGATATATGAATGAACTCAAACTTCTGGAGCATTTCTTAACCAATCACCATTCTACAAGAACAGACGTATGACACGATGAGTTGAAATGCAAGTTCTGGAGCATTTGGGCATCAAAGCTCTGAAGTTCAAGAGTATCATCGCAACCAAGTTCATGAGTTCTAGAGCTTCACCGTGACTACAAGTAAGTTTTGAAGCATTCGGGCATCTGAACTAACAAGTTTCAGAGCAATGTAGCAAGGTGCTTCGAAAGTTGTTTTTGATTTATGAGAAGTCCTGCAAAATGAAGACAAAATTTAGTTAGTTCTGAAAATAAGAATTAATGAAGAATGCTTTGAAACAAATTTATATACATCTTTTTATTACACTTTTTTAAGTTTTTTTAATTATTTTTTATTTTTTATATGCAATATGCAAGGTTTAGATGGACTTTGCCTTGCTAGAGTCAATGCATTAGATTTCTCCCTGCATTTCTACCAATTTTGTAAATTTTTCCTTGTTGACAGGTTTATGGTAGATATGTAGGTGATGACCATTTACCAAGAGAGTTTGTGTATCACCATCAATGGGTTTCAGGTGAATTGTACCATTTGAGAATACTTCAGAAATTTCATATGGGCCCAGCCAATGAGTTCTGAGTTTTCCTTGGTGATCTTTATATCTAGAATCAAATAGCAAGGCTCATTCACCGTTATGGAACTCTCTCTCTTTAATGTGCTTGTCATTTCAAGCCTTTTGTTGATATTGAACCAGCTTAGTTTGATGGACAACATCTAAATGAAGCTCATCCAACTCACTTAACTGTAAAACTCTCTCTACTTGGGCTCGTTTCAAATCTAGGCCCAACTCCATATCTATTCTTAGAGTTTGGAGTTCAAAATCAATGGGCAAGAGAGGTTTCTTTCCAAAAACAAGCTCATAGGGGCTGAACCCAGTTGTGGATTTCCATGTTGTTTTGTATGCCCAAATAGCTTCAAGCAATTTCCTAGCCCAATCTCTTCTCCCTAAAGAAACCGTTTTTATCAATATGTTCTCTAACTCCCTATTAGTCACCTCCACTTGGTCGTTTTCCTGAGGGTGATAGGGAGATGACTTCTTGTGACTCACTTGAAAATGGTTTGTGAATGCCAGAAGAACTTTAGACATGAATTGGGGTCCCTGATCTATAACAATGGTTCTAGGAGCTCCAAACCTAAGAAAAATCTTATTATAGAGTATGTCAGCGACTTGTTCCTCTCTAGCAACTCGTAGGGCCTGAACTTCCACCCATTTAGTCATGTAATCGTTGCAAACTAGAATGTATTCTTTCCATTGGGAGGAAGGATCTATGGGACCAATAAAATCCAATCCCCATTTCTTGAATGGTTCAAGGAATATTTAATGTTGAAAGGGCATTTCAGCAAAAGCAGTTGGTCTTCCTATTCTTTGGCATTCATCATAATGATGAATATACTTTTTAACATTTTTATGTATTGAAGTCCAATAGTACCCATCACCCAAGATTTTATGAGAAGTTCTTTTTGCAAAGTAATGACCCCAAAAGGATCATCATGACAGGCCCTAAGGATACTGTAAGTTTCATCTGTCCTGACACATCTTCTCAAGACCATATCAGGGCCATAATGGAATAATATCCCATTAATCTATTTAAATGGGGCACTTTCTCTAATAATTTGCTTCCTTTATTTTGATGTAAGACTAGGTGGTACTTCTAAAGCGGCTAAATAGTTGGCAATATCAATGAACCAAGGTTTCTTTGTAGAGATAGCAAACATATTGTCATCTGGAAACTCATCTAGCACGGGTGCTAAGTCACCATCTTCTTGTTTAATTCAAGACAAAAATTCTTCCACTACGTTAAATTTCCCTAGCTTGTCAAGTATTGTTACATTGAACTCCTGAAGGAGTAGTAACCACCTCCTTATTCGTCCATTAACTACAAGTTTATTCATCAGATATTTTACAGCTGAATGGTTTGTATAGATAGTAACTTTATATCCTATAATATAATGGTGGAACTTTTTAATGGCATGTACCACAACCAAGAATTTTTTTTTTTTTGTCGTGTAGTTTCTCTCAGCAGATGTCAAGTTTTTAGTAATGAAATATATGGCATATTTACCCCTATTCTCATCTTCTTGCCCCAGTACTGCACCAATTGTGTCATCTAAAGCATCAGCATAGATATGGAATGAAAGATTCCAATTTGGCCCATGCAGGTTGGGAGCAGAGACAAGCTTCTCCTTTATTGTTTCAAATGATAGTTCACACTCAAGTGTTCAGCTAAACTCCACGTCTTTCTGGAGAAGGGAAAACATAGGGGTAGCTATTTTACTGAAGCCTTCTATAAACCTCTGATAGTATCCAGCATGCCCAAGAAAACTTCTAACATTCGTTTGCGTCTGAGGAGTAGTCAGTTGTTGAATGACTTCAATTTTCTTGGGATCAACCTATAGACACCCAAAATTGTCCATGTCATAACATTACCTAGTCGATACATGACCTTGTAAAACATCTTGTAATATTTTACCCTAGGTCATTACATTATCCCACTTATCCCATTTATTCCACTTAATCACCTTCCCAATTAATTAAATAAATCTCATTTATTTAATTAATTCCCCTTTCACATGTCTTAAAATAATTCAAATTAAATATTTGAATTAATCCCTCACTTATTGTCACATTGCAACATGTGTCACATGACTACAACTCTTCACATGCACAAATAATTTAAATAATTTTATTCTTTAAATTATGAGATTCCCACTCATATCCTATTTTTACCCCTATTCATTGTGTGTCATAAGCATCTTTTCTTCCAAAATAAATAAAAGAATCTCACTTATTTTCTCACATCCTAATTTTGGTCTCATGTCATAATCCACTTGATGTGCGTCATAGGCACTAAAATAAACTTTTAATCCAAGCCATACATATCACAAATTTGAATTTTAATCTTGGCCATTGAATCAAATTAGCCTTCTATAAATCAATCCTTTCACAGGTCATTTGGAAAATCTTCTTCCAACATCCTCACTCTGCCAAAATTTCTCTCAATCTTTTTATCTATCTATCTATTTTTCTTCTATTATCTTTATCTTATCGTTATGCTACGAAAATAGGCAATCAACAATCAAACCTTCAAAATCTTGCATTCTCATGCAGGTGGAGAAGAGCAATGGAGATAAATCAAATCTAGCTTGGAGATCGGTTTTCTTTGCTTTCATATTTTGATTTCATGCTAGTGTGTGCTCTATTGTGCTTGTTAGGGTTTTCATATCTTATTGTTTTAGTTTTATATCTGATTTTCCCTAACTACACAACCTTTATTCCTTCTGAGGAGATATGATGACCTAAGACTATTCCTTGTTCCACCATTATCAAACAGATTTCGTGGCTAAGGGATGGTTGGTGATCCTCGCAAACCTCTAAAATCTTATCCAATTTCTAAAGGGCTTCATCATAGGTTGACCCATAGATAGTGAATTCATCCATATAGACTTCTACACAGTCATTGACAAGCTCATCAAATATAGCCAAAATGGCTCTTTGAAAAGTTGCAGGAGCATTACAAAGTCCAAAGGGAAGAACACAATATGAAAATGTTCCCCATGGACAAGTAAACATCATCTTATCCTGGTCTTCTGGTGCTACCTGAATCTGGTTATAACCACTAAATCCATTAAAAAGGATAAATATTTCCTCCTAGCCAAATTGTCCAAAACCTGGTCTACAAATGGTAAGGGAAAATAATCTCGATGAGTGGCTTTGTTAAGTTCTCTGTAATCTACACATATTCTCCAATTCTCATTTTTCTTTGGCATGAAAACCATAGGTGACACCCACTTACTATCAAAAATGGGATAAATAAATCCCACTTGAAGGATTTTTTCAATTTCAATTTTGACAAGATCCTTTAATGCAGGATTTAGTCTCTTCTATGGCTAATGTACTAGCCTTACGTTAGGATCAGTATAAATGTGATGCGTAAAAACACTTGGATGGATTCCCCTCATGTCTATGTAGTCCCAAGCAAAATCTTTAGACCTTTTTACCAAAACATTAAATAATCTATCCTCTTCTGATTCTATCAACCAACTATTGATGTTCAAGGTTTTTCTCGGTGGTAGCATAATTTTTTAATTCCCGAATGGGTGGAAGTGACAGTATGTATTGGTCGCAACAAGGTGTTGAGAGGACAACTATGAGGTATCATTTGGTGAAATCTAGTAACGTCCTCAAAAATGGCTAGTTCTGGGAATCGTATTGGCCAAAGGACAAGGCATTCCCATAGTAGTATAATTTTGTTCCATCCCATGTACATTGATTGGTTGTCCCAAAATATCTAGAGTATTCACCATTTCTTCATCACTTGAACCTATGGCAAGATGTGCTACATCATTTACTAATTCATCCTCTAATTCTCCTCCATGTTTAATAACTACCATGGCTAATGAGGCCAGAATGTCCTGACCATTAAAATCTTTTGGTTCATCAACCCAAACTTTGTTATATTCGATGGGTTTAGCAAGAGGGTACAAGAATAAATGTTTATTGTTTGGAACATGTGAAATGGAAATTCCTCCTTCTCTGTAGTCAATTTTAGTTGCAACAGTGGCCAACCATGGTCTTTCAAGAATTATTGGATAGCTATCCTTGGTTGTAAGTGAATGGATAACCTAAAAGTCAACTAGATATTCCCATCCATCAACTTTGACTAGAACATTTTCAATAATGTCCTTTGGAATGGCTATGGACTGGTTTGCCATCTGCAAGACTATAGTTGTGGGATGTAAATTAGTAAGGCCTAATTTTTCCATCACGTCCACAGTCATTACATTAATGGTTGCTCCTAAATCCGCTAATGCATTAGGTATTGCTACCTCATTAATTGTGAGAGTTATAAGTGGACTACCGGGATCATCATATTTTGGAGCAACAGTCTTTCCAAATAAAAAGTTAGCTAAATAGCCATCGATGTGCACAGTATTTATTTTCTTTGGTTTCCTCCCCAGGCTTTTAATGCACAACTGTTTGATTAGCTGGTTTAACTCTGGAATTTCCTTTATTGCTTGTAGAAAAGGAACATCTATTTGCAGTTGTTTGATTTCTTGTATTAACACAGTTTCAGAGGTCAAAGACATTTCAAGAGTATCTTTCAAAGTGGTCGATTTCAAATTCTCCAAGAATGGTGCTTGAGTTTTCTCTTTTGGAGAGGTATCCTTCCTAAGATCAGTTGGAGACTAACCTTCCTCCTCCTCCTAAGGTAAGGCAAAAGCTCCTGCTGATGAAGGAGGCAAATTAGTGCATGTGGTAACAGTGTGGTTGGGTGGAGTGGCCTTCTTAGGAGTTTTAGGAGTAGGTTCATCCATAATTTCTTCAATAGCGCAACTATACATTTCCACAATCTATGGCATTAAGTCTGGTAACATTATCTTGTTCAGTAGAGTATACCAGAAAATTTTGTCAATTGTTCTTAGGATTGGGAAGTGGTTGCGCTAGGAACTAAGGTTGATTTATCCGTTCACTTTGTAGAGGATTTTGGGGTGGGGGTAGAAATTTTTTTTGTTGATTCCTCTGAGGCCTAGTATAGAATTGATTTTGTCCCTGGTTCCATTGAGTAGTATGTTGTGTATACCACTATTTTTGAGTTTGGGTTAGCCACTACTGAGTTCCCCATGATTGGTTCACCCATTCAGGGGGTCCCCAATAGGGAGATCCCCAATTAGGTTGTTGAGGCGGTGGTTGAGGCCATGATGGAGTCCATTGATTACTAGCCCAATTGTTTCGGGGTCTCCAAGTAGTATTGGAATTATGTCCATAAGGAAAGTTCCCTCATTGGCGTTGATTTATCACATTTATTTCTTCCTCAACCTGTGCAGTCCTTTTCTTGGAATTCTTAAGATTAGTAAGAAGCTCACACTGGTTTGTAGGATGATTTAGTTCACAAAGTTGACAAAAATTAACCTTGTCTAGGGGACATTCTCTCAACAAGTGTTTATTTCAAAATATTGGACAGTAGATGGACAAAGTCTCGGGATTACATGTCTTAGCTTGTATGTCATCTAGTGTAGTGTTCAGTTGAACAAGTGTGTCCATTTTAAGGTTTGCTATTTCTTCTCGGAGCTTGCCTATTTTGTTGGACCCTTTAAAAAAAGTAGTTTTGTGAATTCCTCCATGAGTACGTGAGAAATTCTGACACAACTTGCATATTTCATAAAGGCCCATCTGAGACATGTCTCCTTTTCCCATTAGATCAAGGCTTCTTCTTGTATCCTTATTGAGTCCTTTAAGAAATATATTCTTGAGAATCTCATCACTAATGGTCTCTTCTCCACATCATTTAGACAACAAAAGAAACCTGTCTAGGTAGTCCTCTAGACTCTCATCCTCATTTTGCCTAAGTTTAAATAGCTCCTCCTTTTGATCACTCACCCTACAATAACTCAGGTATTTGTGCAGGAAAGCATTCTCCATGTCATCCCAAGACGTAATAGATCCTTCATCTAATCCCATAAACCAAAGCATGGTCGTCTCCTTCAAGATAGAAGGGAACAACTTCAGTTTCTAGTTATCATTTTTATAGTCATAAGTTTGACAAAGGACCTTAAATTCAAAAATAAACTGGTCTGGGTCTTCCGAGGACAAACCACGGAAGGTTGGCAAGAAAGTTGGAGATATGTTTTTCATCATGGTATCATCATCTACATCCAAAGTAATAGGATAAGTGAATGTTTGTGGTGTCAGAGGATTATTTTTATTACGGTTGGCATTATTTTGGTTAGCTTCAACCCTACGATCACCCATGATGTTCAGAGGAATGTGTTCCTCATGGATAATTTCCTCTATGATAGGTTATTCTACAGGATGATCTTTGGGAAAATAATGGAAAGCCTCTAGTGGATTAGGCTCAAGTAATTCATCAACAAAGTGGTCCGCTGAGCCTTGGACCTCCCTATGTATGATTGGAATGTATTTTGGGGGTGTCTTTGGTATAAATCTTTTGTGAGGGCCTCTTTTCCTAACCATGCAGAAAAGGAAGCCAGAGAGGTATTTTGGCTGTAAAAGAGGTATTTGAGGCTTCTCCTATTAACACTCAAGCAAGATAGCCATCCCCGGAAATGATGCCAAAAAGTGATAGGTTTTTGTTAGGTCCCATTACTTTAGAAGATAAAACTTCAATATGTCGACTGGGCAGTGTCCAAGGTTGTTTGCAATAGAAGGCGACTTGACTAACTCTCTTAGATTTTTTAACTTTTTAGAGAAACTAACATTAATTCTTAACCTAAGGTCGTTCAACTAACTAGCTAAAAATAATTTGTCTAAAGAAAATTGAAAGTATTTAAACTAGAAAGCACAAAATGACTAATCTAGAAAACATGATAACTAAACGAGAAAGCACATAAATAAGTAAACTGAAAAGCATGTAGACTACATAAGTAGAAAAAATTGTAAACAAACTACGGAACATCTAATTAATAACAGCAAATAATAGTTCGTAACAATTAGCACACTATGAAAATGATAGACAGGAAGTGCTCTGGAACTTCAGACTTTAAAATGACAATTTTAATGAATTTCTACAAAATTTTCATAGAAAAATGACTACACTCATCATTATTATTCATGTAATAAAGACAACAGAAAGGAAAGTACTCATCTATTTAATCTACTCTCCCTTGAGTGGCCAACTCGCAGGTTCCTACATTCATTCTCAGGTCACATGCACAGTATATTCGAAAGCTCTTTCATTAAAAGTAATTTCCATCCATAATTTCAACAACTCAGAGATTGATATGCAATAGTCTCTTTATTCATATATATTCAAAAAACATGTCGGCAGCATAACAGTACTATTCTGCATTGTCTTTTGCTTCTGGAGATTACATATTTATAGAAAACTTCTAACTAAATCCTATATTTCAAATGCCTTAAATTACCATTGAAAAAGTATGTAATAGATTGTAAACAAACTTTATGTCTTTAAATTCCCATTACATAGATATTAAAGAGGCTCGATTCAAGCCATGAAGTCTTTAAACTTTTAAAACATAACAAAAATTTAACTAAAATAAATTATGATTTTGATCCATCATCCTAAAGTTCTGGAGCATGTTTCCAGAGCATATCTTCAATCTGTTTCGGATCTCGTGCTAGTTTAACCTTTTAACTGTTGTATGATGACCGGTTATTATCCTACAAAATACTTAAAACAACCCATTAAATCTGCATTGGCAAGATACTTCAATAAATCACAAGAAATAAAGTTTGTACTATTTTTCTCAAAAGATAAGCAATTATTATGCCTAAAGTTTAATTAATTGGCAAAGAATAATTATTTTGCATGTATGAGGAAGGGCTTTACTATATTATCATGATGAGGTTATTTTTACCTCATCACATTTCATAGTATTATTGCAGCAATTCAAGATCCTAACATCACATCAAATTATATGTGTGTTTATGGTGTCATTTTTTTGTGAAGACTAACACTTTTGTAGGTCTCCAAAGAATTCAAGAAAATCAAGAAAATAAATATCAATACCTTGAGGTGGTGTGCTTGACTTTAGTCCTTCAAGGAAGCCATTAAAGGGTGGTGAGTTGTAGCACTTTGTGATTTCATCATTCCTTTCTTTCAATTATCCATTTATCGTTGGCATTGCCATTATGGAAGTGGGAACACTTACATAGGTTTTGACTAAGGCAAGCCCCTAAATGGCCCAATATTTTCCCTCTTTGAATATTTAGGTTATAGGTTTGAAGAGGATTGAATAAATATTAAAGACGAGTTGTCCATTGTTGTGTTCAAATCCCTAAATCTTGTCAAGCCACATAAACTCACCTACAGAATTATCTGAAAACTTTGCAAATGAAAAATTAGAAGCTTAGATCTTTCATTAGAGGACCCCAAAATTAGAACAAGGCAGCCTATCAGAGACCCATATGCATGTAGGAATCTCGGTCCCTCTATAGCACTCAAATGCAACTTTCCAGGTTAGGTACACAATCTCTTGTACTTTCCATATCTACCTACAAATTGCTATTTTAGTCTATTATTTGTCATAATCTTGCATTTTATGTATTAGGTCACATAGTCTAATTAGGGAAATCACAAAAAATCAATTCTAATTCATTCCAATCTATTTCTAGTCCATCAAAGAAGGAGACCAGGTTTGATTGGCTCACCTTCATGGTTGATAGTCAATCTACTCACCTTGTTGATCTCCCTCTTTAATGAAACATAAGAAAAGGGCACCTTGCAATCCTATGTTCTTTGCATTTAGGACCTCAGGCACATCCACCCTTTTTCACTATTTCATTTTGGTGAACTTGACATGTTAACATCATAAACTTTTTGAAATTGGTAGTCTTTCAGACCCTACATCTAGGTTTTTTTTTACATTGTCTTACATTTCTCATTTAGGGTTTCATATTTGCATCATAAAAAGCCATAAAAAATCAAAAATATTACATTCATATTGCATCATATCTTGCATTAGGGTGTGTTTCAGAAATTTAGATCAAGGTTCATCCAAAATTGCACTCATAATTTATTTTTATTTTTACACATTTGCATCTCATTTACATTGGAAAATTTTGGAAAAATAGTCACTGTCAAACTTGTTTGCAAATAGAAACAACATTTTAAGATAAAAATCTAAACATTCAATTTTTTAGTTTTCAAAACCCCTATCAAGGACTCTAACACCCTTGGGTGCCTCTTTCCTTGTCCTTAATGAAGCTTTAAGATGAGAACACTTAGGAAGCAAGTCATTAGGTTGAGGGAAGCTGCCAAATGCATCTCCCAAACCTAGAATCCATCATGTTCTTCCATAGAAATCAACCTTCAATCATATGATAAATCTTGATCAAATATGTAAATATGCTTGAAAACCTACAAATTCAAATAAGTATGATGAAATATGTTGCTCAATTTTTCTTTCTTGAATGTTCTCTTTTGTGTTGTAGTTTTGAAATGGTGAAAAGACAAGGTATTTATAGGTATTTCTCTAATATCCCAAAAATTAGATCTCGAAAGCCAATATTTGAAATTTGAATTTTGAATTTTAAAATACTACTAACAACACATTAATAGTTGGGTCTTGGATAAAAAATGGGACCCATACGCACATGAGTGTATGGGTCATGGCCTATATTTCCAAGACATTGAGTGTCTAGAGTAAAATAATAATTGGTTGCATTTATTCAATGCTTGCAATTTGTCAAAAAATGATAAAAATAGGCCTTGAAATGCATAATAAAGGGAATTAGGACCTATCTAAGACATGTTGAAAATGCATGAATTCAAGGGTAACTAAAATAATAGATTTTCTACTTTAGTGTGAGTCTGATCATAAGTTCATACTCTCACTAAAGTGAGGGATAAATGTAGCATTGTAAATTGTCACCCTTGAAAATTTCACACTATGTTTTGCTCCCCCTAAATTATTGAGCCTAATTGGGTCCCTCATTTTCTAAAATTATGCATTTTATATCCCATTTAGTTGCAAGCATTGAAAAAATGCAAGTAATTAATGATTTTCCCTCAATACATTATGTCATGGAAATAGGGCCAAGACCCATACACCCATGGGTGTATGGGTTCCCCTATTCTATCGGGGACCAATTTTTAATATGTCAAAGTGTCCATTTTAACATGAATAAAATTTAAATTTTAAATGTTGGCTATCGAGATTTAATTCTCGAGAAATTAGAGAAATGCCTATAAATACCTAGTTATTACATCATTCAAAATCATCTATCATTAAGTGAAAATATATTGGAAAACTTATGATCAAGAGCACTATCAATCAATTCAAGAGCATCATTTCAAAGCATTATTGCAGCAATTCAAGATCCTAACATCATGTCAAATTTTATGTGTGTTCATGTTGTCATTATTTTGTAAAGACACACTTTTGTAGTTCTTCAAAGCATTCAAGAAAAGCAAGATCAAGACCTTGAGGTGATCTTCATGACTTCAATCCTTCAAATAAGCCATTAAAGGGTGGTTAGTTGTAGCACTTTGTGATTTCATCATTCCTTCCTTCAATTATCCATTTATCATTGATATTGCTATTATGGAATTGGAAACACTTACACGAGGTTTGACTAAGGAAAACCCATAAATGGCCCAATATTAAATCCCTCTTTAAATGTGTAGGTTATAGGTTTGAAGAGGATTTAAGAAATATTGAATACAAGTTGTTTATTATTGCATTCAAAGCCCTAAATCTTGTCAAGCCACGAAAACCCACCTACAAAATTGTTTGACAACATTCCAATAACTTTTCAGATGGAAATCAAAAGCTTGGATCTATCATCAAAGGGACCCAAAAGTAAAGTAGGACACCCTATCAAAGACCCATATTCCCATAAGCATCCCAATCTTGCTATAGCACTCAAATCCAACTTTTTAGGATAGGTATACAATCTCTTGCACTTTCTAGATCTGCTTGCAAATTGTTGTTTCAGTCTATTATTTATTGGGATCTTTCATTTTATGTATTAGGTCACATAGTAGAGTTAGGGTAATCATAAAAAATCAATTCCAAATCATTCCAATCCACTTTTAGCCCCTCAAAGAAGGAGGTCCAGGTTTGATTGACTCACCTTCTTGGTTGATAGTCAATCTACTCACCTTGTTGATCTCCCTCTTTAATAAAACATACAAAAAGGGAACCTTTAAGTTCTAGGTTCTTTGCATTTATGACCTCAGACACATCCACCCTTTTTCACCATTTTAGGTGGCTTCTATGGTAACCCTTTAGTGACCATCACATAAACATAGTAAAAAAAATTGATGCAAGTTAGTACCCATACCTCTTGGATGATCCTACATTAGATAGGTATGTGGATGTAAGAATGAGGTAGATATAATGGAGAAAATATGATGGAAGTAGCTTTCCACCAAGTATAGTGTAATGTCCCCTTTTTGGGATATTCCTAGATTTTTCCCTAAAAGCACTATTACAATCCAAAATAAGAAATTTAATACATTTAAGATTGTAAATTTACCAATTGAAACTTCCTTTCTAACATATAAATCCCAGTTTAGGACTTACACACAATACTAATTAATAGAAATTGGCATTATCTCATGACCCATAATAGTATATATATTATTAGTCATTAATATACATCATGATATCCATGCAAATTCTAATTAATGCAATAGTCATTTCAATATGGATTCCCATAATAGTCATATTATGAATTCATTGAATTTTTCCAAACCGCAATCTCAAGCTTGGTCGCCCTTGTAGTGCGAGAGCATGGAAGGTGGGCCACCCTTCCATCCCTCAGTCCACCTTGGAGGCACTTCATCCTCCTTGATCAAGCACAAGAGCACTCATTCACCTCTCAACCCATGAGCATTGCATCTCGAGGTGGTGTGCTTGATAAGATGCATGAAGATTGCTTCCCTCAACAAGCCCAAGAGCACTCATACACCTCCAAACCCCATGAGTGTTGCATCTCAGGGGTGGAATACTTGATGAAGGGAAAGATAGTACATTCCATATCATGAACCCAAAAGGTTGATCGACCTTCCTATTTTTCAATAATTTCTCTAAATTTAAAATAGATTATTGTATGAATCTATTATCTATATTTATAATAAAGAAAGAATCATAATTATTAATAAGGATTAATAATTGTTGCAAGCATCATTATTGCATAATCATATATAAACGTATATATATAATTAAATTAAAGAATTACAATAATGGACTCTTGCTAGTAAATAATATTTATTTCCAATAAGGTTCTAATCCTTATTTTCCTTTTTCCAATTTGTTGGCTTGATTCATCTCCAATTAATTCAACCTCCTTTATATATCCTTCATGGAGGGGGGGTGAATAGTCACATATTTTCCTTAATACCCTTACCTTGGTAAGGGATACATCTCTTAATACCCAAGTGTTGCCCCCTTAGACTCTTTGAATTATTAATTATTTGTTTCTTCGATAATCATTACATTCATAATTTTCCTTTATTAATTCCCATCGTTGCCACTTTAATATTTATTTTCTCAATCTGCGATTAATATCTCCTTGGTCAATGATGAGTATTTCCTTAGTCAATGATGAATATTTCCTTGGTGAGTGATGAACATTTCCTTGGTCAACGATTAGTATATTTAAGATAGGTTGTAATATATGGTGGGGGCATGACATATAGGGTGATATCATATGAGATATTTACACATGATTCCTATTTACTTGGCTTTCATCATGGTAATTTTTGAAGGTTCCATAGGATTGGTTTCCATTGTTGGATAAAAAAATTTAAATTTTTTTTAGTTTGTTATTTTTATTTCTTATGATTTTTGAATTTTGGATGAAGCATGGATGGATTTAAATCATTGAGGGTGGGGAGTGGGGAGATGGATTAATGAATCAAGCTTCTATTTCCATGAGGATAGTATCCATTGTTGATTAATTGTTGGGATAAATCACGTTGATTGGTGTTACATGCATAAACATTGGTAAAAAACTATTTAATTGTTAATTGTCTTCTCCAATGTGTAAGCATGGTATCAACGAAGATCTTATGTTAAAGGATGATACCAAAAGAGATGGAGTGGATGGGGATAGGAAGGTTAGCTAGCAATTTATATTAAGTTTTGGATTAAAATGATGTGATATGGTGGATAATTCATGGGATACTGGATGGGGTGTTCAATGATGATTGGATAGAAGGATGAGATGGTGACGTCATGATGAAATAGTGTCAAAACCAATAATTTCACACACCATGATGGATGTTTGTGTTTTGGATTAGGATGTTGGGATTTATAGAGAGGAGTTGGGATTATTAATTTTGGGATGTAGGGGCCCAAAATAGATTTTTTATTTTAATTGGGATATTAGGGTCAATATTTTAGGATGTAGGGACCCAAAATGGATTTAATATTTGGAGGATAGGGATAGTTATATCTATATGGAAGATTTTTTGATTGAGATGGTGTACTAGGATTTTTTGATTCATCTAGATAGAGGGAGCTTATGAGGGAGTGGATTGGGATGCATTAATTTTATTTATTTAGGAACCTACATTATATTGGTGCCTACTTTTTGATTGGTGTGCCTATGTGGCCTTTTGGATTTTTTTTATTTTGGATCATTTTTTATTTGCTAGTGTATGTTGACATGTTGTGACATGGTGATCCCTGGGTTTTTTTGGATTATTTACTTTATATTATTGTGTATCCAAATTTCCTTGAAAGATAATGGTGCATTCCTATGGGGAGAGATTACCCATACATCCCATGAATTGGTATATTCCTTCATAATGTTGGAATAAGTATAATTATGTGTGTGTTTTTTTATACTAAATGGTGGTTCGAGGGGATGAAGGTTTAAGGATGGAATCAATGAAATGATTAGTGTATTTTTTGGATAGGGGTGATCGGGTGATGGGAATGATGGAAGGACTAATGATTCAAAGCTCATGACAGGAGTGTTGAACACTACTTATTTGGGTGTTATGAGAAGTTTACTTAGCATGTGTGGAGGTCTTACAAGTGTCTTGGTCATGATATTTGTAGTTGAGGCCTATAAATATTATATTTTCTTTTGTAATTTGTATGGGTTATAATGTGCCTTACTCATGAAGGCCTAACTCTTTGCATCAATAATGCATGTTTTGAAAAATATAATTGGCAAGAGGATAAATGTTTCTTTGGAAAAAAGATAAGAATCCATTTTTGGATGGGTCCAAAGTGGTAGTAGTATTTTCCTTGGTTTTGAGAAAAACTAGATTAGATAAAGGTGGAGGAACCAAGGTCAAAGAGTTGTGGTTTTGGTATGTATTAGATAGGAAGTTATGGATCTTGGGAGGAAATGAGATCATGCAAGAAATTAGTTTGGATTCTTGGATCTTTATTTCAATGAGGACATATTTATGCATGATTTGGAAGAAGTGCTTAGTACGGTTGGCTTTCTTGGATGAAATGAGGGATTATGAGTGTTATTTGATGCTAGTGATAAGTGCATGGGGGGACTCTTTGATTTGTGCATAAGGATAATTGAATTTTCATTGACATGTATGGATGTTGGATTTAATGGACTTGAGGGACTTGAGGGATTTGGGAGATTTGGGATCAATGACTGGATGGTCAATGAGATATTTGGATGGCATGTGATTAGTGATGTTGCAAGATAGAACAACTGTATATGCTATTTTTTGCTTATTATTCTTTGAAAATATCCCTTAGAGAAAGGCTATAAAGTTAACATTGTTGGATTATTGTTTGGATTATGTTGGGTGGAGAGAAATGGTTTTAAGGATAAAGGAGTGGAATGAGAGGGGGAGGTTGCAAGTCACTCATGTGAGGAGGTGATTTGGAATAGGGTTTGGTGGATAATTCCTTATATTAAGGAATGGTTTCCCTTGTCAAATTTGGGGTAAGGGTGACCATTTGATAAGTGTTAAGGAGTAGAAAAAAATCTTGTCTTAGACAGTTGTTGGTCTTGATAGTTGATGGATTAGCAATGAAGGATTGTGGAAAGCTTGCCTAAGGAAATATCATACAGGGAATGAGGTAGTTCATCTCAGTCCATAAGACTCTCATTATCATAATATGGGTCATATTCTTCTTGATCAAAAAGTATAATATCATCATCATCATCATCATCAAAGAATGAATTTTTAGATTCGCGAGGGGACTCATCAAAATAAAATGGAGTCATGGTTAATGGATTTGGATTGAATATGGATATGATGTGATTGGATGATTGGATTAGATTGGACTAGAATGGATTGGATATTAATATTTTTTTGAATATCAAAATATATTGGAAATGATTTATAAAATATCATATTTTAATTGATTAATCTTATATTTGGGATAAATCTAGGTTTTCAAATTTAGAAGGGTCAATTGGATTAAAGTGTTGAGGATGAAAGATCAATTATCAATATATTAGGATGGTTTGATTTGATTAATTTCTTTTTTCTACACTTAGGATAAGCAAATTTCCTAAGTGAGAATCTATTTAAAATTTGGATGATTGTACTTAGGATAGGAAGTTCATTCCTAAGAAAGTTTAATTTTTATTTAATTTTTTGGATTACTAACTTAAGATTGGTAAATAGATAAATAAAAATTTATTAAGATTGGTATATGTGTGTCTTCATCTTTGATTTGGGTGAATCAGATTAGGATACAATTAATGTATGATTATATTTTATTAGGCAGAGGAGATGGTAGTTGATTAAGATGACCTATGATTTTAGATTCTACTTGATTTGTATTTGATTACTTAAGGTTTGGATTAGGATGGGGATTTGAGATTGTATTATAATATGGTTGACTTAGGATTAGAAATTTGGAAGTTGATATAGATAATTAGTTGAGGTAGATAGAGTTTGGGATTTTGATTTATGAAAGGATCAAGGTTTCAATCTTTGGGTTTTCCTAGGATTTGCAAAGAGTTTTTAGAGTTTGATTTTAATTTTTACAAAGGTTGGACTTGGATTTAATTTTTGATAGAGTGGATGATGATATTTGGATAGATGACTATGATTAATTGTTGAAATTTAGATTTATGGATTTAATATTGGATTGGAGGAAAACTAATGGATTGTAGATTGATGATTTGGATTAGGATTTCATTTTAATGGATGGTTTTTTTTTATTCAAATGTTGGAGGTTTGAAATTTTATGGGGTATATGATTTATGGATAATGAGGTTAAGATAATAGATAGATAGATAAAGGATCAAGAGTCAAGATCTTAGGATGATCAATTTGATTTATTTTCTTTCACTTAGGATAGGATATGCTCATAATTTCATATAGGATTTTGATGATAATGCTTAGCATATAGGCAAGTTCCTAAATAAAAATTAGATTTTAATTTTGGATTTAACTTATTAGATTAGGTCTTGATCTTGATTATGGTTTGGATTTGGATGAGATTTGGATTGATGGGTTTGGATTAAGGATTTGGGATGAGAAGATTGGATTAAGTATTAGAGTGGATAGATTTTATTAAGATGTGAGGATTTGGATAATGGGAAGGATTAAGATTAGTGGGTTCTATCAAGAAGAAAAAATTTGATGGTTTTGATGAGGATGAAAAAGATGAGGGTGTCAACCTTTAGTTTAGGATTTATTTATTTATTTTTGATTGATTGTAGATTTAGGTTCAAAGTTTGGAGGTTGGTTTTAGATGAATGTTTAAGAAGGTTTGATTTTGGATTGTTTAGAGGAAAATACTTGATGTTTGATGATTTTATGGGGTGTATTCATGAGCTTCAATAATAATAAATTTTAAGCATGATAACAACATAGATTTATTCAATTAGGTATGTGGACATGATTGAAATTCCACATGTACCTTGTCTATGCATGGATTCTAAGGCCTATGTTAAGGAACTAACCAATTTTTGTAACCCAAGATTGATTTATGGTGCAAGGGGAGACCATACATGGCCTACAATCTCATTTCTAGTGGCACGAGGTGAGTAACTTCCCAACATGTGATCTTTGATCGGTGCATCACAATAATACATGATTGAATGGTCCTAAACTAGGATTAATAAGGTTATTAGGGGTGTCCTTGATATACCTAAAGTTATGTGAGTCTTAATTTCATGAATGGGATTCCATATACAATATTTTTTTTATGAAAAAGTCCAATTCCACTTCATGTTGACTTCTTATGAAAAGAGACATCAAGGTTATTCCAAACATTATGATGTGCCTTTGAGGTACAAATTTACTTATCCCCCTATATACACCCTACTATAATTCATGGTTTGGTTCATTCCCTAATGTTATCAAATCCTTGGGAAAGCCCCTAGAGGAAAGAATAATCAATTATTTTTTATCTCCAAGATCTCTTTAGAACACAAGGAGAGTGCATGCACACTCAATTTTCTTGAGATAAATACAATAGAAAATACATACAAGTGGTGTTTTTAATCTCAAAGGTCACCTTTCAAGGTGAAGGAAGAGAATAAACACCACTTGACTCTAATACATGGTAAACAATTGTCCATTTACCTTAAAATATTGAATGTGCAACTAAGATTGGTAAAAATGATGGAACCTTGGACATGTGAGCATACAACACAAAAATGTTAGTTTCATAATGTCTTTGAATAATAATTTAGTTACACAAATAGGGGTTAGGCTACAAAAATATGATTAATTATATGATAAAACCCAATAAAAGATGAATAATTTTATGCAAAGAAAAAATGTCAAGAGAAGTGCAAGTATCACAATATAGAGTGAATCTGACACAAAAAATAGAGGATTCAAATGTTTTCCAAACTTTTACCTATGAAGATTTAAAATTGTAGGCAAAAGTAGCTTGATAGAGTAGATATAGCATAGGAAGATTTACATAAACATCAAACTAGAGACTTGCAATATAAGTTACTAAAATTCCCATAAAAAATAAGGAAAAACCTACAAATAGAGGATGAATAATATTAGGAAATTAGATTAGTGAGCCCATAAATTGATAAAAAAAATAGAGAAATAGAAAATAAAAATTAAATCGATGGAATAAGATGAGTTTTATATTTAAAAGCATAGATGTTCACTAGGCCAATACAAACATCATAAAGAATCAAAGGCATTGATTTATAATAGAAACATCAAATGGTGGATGTGTCACTTTGTGGGTGTAGGATAAATGATAAGATAGAGGTGGAAACCTATGTGATGGAAGAATCGAATCAGCCTATGGGGGAGAAATGATGGAAAAAAAAATTAAAAATGTTAATCTACAACAAAAGGGTTAGTAAATGATAAAAATAAGTCCTTGAGAATTAGAAACCTTTTTCACTCAAAGAGGTAAAATGTTAAATAATAATGAGAAATGGTATGAAAAAATATGGAGGATGTTATATTGAGTTGCTACTAGGTCATAAGGTAGAGACATTGATGGATGAAGCGAATGAAGAGTGAGAAAGCATATGCAATGATTTAGGACATGGAGGTATCAAACCAACCTATGGAAAAAATATGAGTGAAAACCTAAAAATTAATTGGTTAATCTAAAATAACTTGTTAGGAAAAGATGAAAATCCCTATTTAGAGAATCAAAAATTGTTAGAAAATGGGAAAATAGAGGGAAAAAAGGAGGTGATTTTTCAAATCACACTTGGTGAGGTCAAAGTAGAAAAATTAAGGTTTTGTAGAAAAATGGAGATGTTGACTGGTGCAATAAAGGTATCATGTACAAGTTAGAGGCATCAAACTATAACCCACAACTTTAGAGACCAAGAAATCTCAAAAATGGATTAGAATTGGGATGTAGGCTCCCATCGGGCATGCCAAAATGTATACCATGAAAATAGAGAGGAAGAATAAGGAATTTAAATAATAATAAAAACCCCCAATCTACAACCACACATATCTCCAATTAAGCTATGAGAGTGTGTGCACGAGCAATATTGAGAAACCTCTTATGAGATCCTTCAACACCTCTTGTTGCATAGACAAAAGAGTGTGTGTGGTTTTTCTCTTATTGTTTATCTCCAATCTAGCAACATGACTTTGTATTAATGTGTGTTCATGCTAATGGTCTGGGAGAAGGTTAATTTATATTATTTTGTATGGCTAATCAAATAATTGAGATTGAACCATAAGATCAACAGTTGAGTGTGCTTGAGATTTTTCGATGAATGGGATAGCTCCAAGTGGCACCTTGTGATTGGTGGACTTGGGGAGAAGATCAAGAAGATTTGGATGGTTGGGATTCAATTGATTTAAATGGATGGTTTGGATTAATATTCCTCACACATGTGGGATAAGGACCATAGAGAAGAGTGATATGACAAGTGTTCTCTCACACAGGTGTGATGATCACATACAAAAGAGAGATTATGGTTAGTGTTCTCTCACATATATGTGAGGAGCACATAGGGATGAGGGATTATGAAAAATATTCACTCACATATGAGCGAGGGGTACATAGTGATGAAGGATTATAATGTGTCATCTCAAACATGTGTGAGGATTATATAGGGATGAGTGATGTATATGTGAGAGATCACATGGGGATGATGGATTGTGATAAGTGTTCTCTCACACATGTTTGAGGAGCACATAAGAATGATTAATAGGACATGTTAGTTCTCTCACACATGTGAGAGGTCACATGGGGAAGAGTGATATAAAATGTGTCATGTAAGAGTCACATGACTAAAATAGATAGTTAGGATCCTCTAAAATAAATAGATGGCTAGGATTTCATTGTAGGGTTTTATGAGTAAGTGGAACAAATGATTAGTTAAATTAATCACATTTAGGAATTTACAAAGGATTAATTAGTTAATTAAATTATTTTAATCAACTAATGATTTGAGGTGGATAAAGGAAGAATTAAATAAATATATTGTATATGACATGAATTAAATATATAAATTTATTTAATTAAGAGTAACTATTGAGGAGTGAGGATAAAGAGAATAAATAATAAAATGACTGTATTTTGTCATTTAATGGTTGAAGGATGGTTGGAAAGGTTAATTAAATAATTGACTTTATTTAATTAATGCTAGGACAAGATAAGGTTAAGTGTGGATCATTTTAGGTGTCTAGATTTATCAAATTAGCATTGTATGTAGCATATGAACTTATATACATCATAAAATAAATATCAAACAATAATATGTATTACTTACATGTCAAACTAGGCATGAATCACATCCAAATATCATAAATTAGAAATAGATGTAATAATCACATCCAAATACATAAATTATCAATAATTATCCCTATCAAATTAGAATTATTACAAGCTAAAATATTAAAATAGTCCAATAATGGGGTAATACAATAATGGTTAAAGTGATTCCACCATAGATCCTACACCAATCACCTTGATCATGGATTATATATCTTCAATGCAAGTCAACTTAGTAACAACTCAGTGAATGTCACATGCATCATGATTCTCTCATTTCCTCAACCTACTTTCACATGGCTTTATGGAGGCCAACTTAGTAAAATTTCCTTGACTCCCTCCCAAATTTTACAAATGAGATAAAGCCCTAGAATTGTGCAAATTATTTGTAATAAATTTTTATATTGATATTTTTTTATTATGTACATTGATATTACTTTTTATGTTTTGTAGACCTGAAGACATTGGTTAATGAAAAAAAGAAAACAATATCAACAAAATTATTTGTAATGTTGTTGCCTATCATGGACTCAAAATGGCTCAAAAGAAAGGATTTAAGAAAGTTTGGCTTGAGGGGGATTCTCTCAATATCATTAATAATTTGAAAAAATCTACTACCTCCTCTTGGACTATTGAAAATTTGATTAAGGATTCCATTGATATCCTTAATTCTTTTGATGATTATTATATCTCTCATATTTTGAGAGAAGGAAATAATATGGTTGATATCTTTGCTAATTTGGGGGTTAGAGGGGCCCAGGAGTGGGATTTGAATGACCCTCTTCCTATAGAGGCTATTGTCACAATTAATCATGATGCACAAATCTAAGGGGAGTTATGATCTTGTATGGCATTGGGCGTGCATGTTTATCATCACATGGAAGGTTATGATATGGAGGAGTGGTTATCGGGATTTGGCTTGCCCTGATGGTACTAAGGAAGATATTCAGAGGGAGCAGATGACTATGTTAATAAATCACCTCTACCACATCTCTTTTCTCACACGGATTATGGGCATTCTAAGTGTTGCTTTCTCCAGAATTTTCTTCACTGTTCAGAGAGTTGTGAATATTTTTTACTCTATTAGTTCGACTGCCATGGGTGGAGATAGAAATCATGTGGAGCCTTTCTCTTGCGACGCAGTTAAAAATAAATCGGAGGTTTGGACAATTTTTGAGAAGGGAGGGTTGACACCTTATCTTGAGAGACTACATGGTAATAACCCTCAGACAACTGCTTTGTTTGCCAAAAATTGGAATAATAAGAAACTGAAACTTGGAGGTACGGAGTTTGATGTTAATGAAGACCTCATAGCCCACATTATTGGTTTATCGACGGAAGGTATGAAGTTCTTCAGAGACAAGAAAGAAGTGCAGAATGCCATGAAAATCTTCTTCAAAGGAGAGGAAGCCCAGGACCTTAAAGTGGCGAAGAGTGGGGGTTATCAAAGGAAATCTATCAAGGCCCTGTGGGGGGACGTTGCAAAGGAGATAATGCGGTTCATTTCTCTTGAAGTTCGATATTTTGCGGTAAATGCTTATCACTTTGTCTTACTTAACCATTTTCGTCACAAGAAAAGCATTTCCTTTCCTTTTTACCTTTTGGCCTCTTTGGATGTTGGCATAATTGACCATAAGAAAAATCTGAAGAGCCTTGTTCTTCATGTGGGGTTGATTCTCCTTATTTCTGATTATTCGAAAGCCTTTGAGGTGGTTAAGCCGCTTTCTACCCCTAAGGATGTGAAACAAAAGCAGGATAAGGGTTATGAGACTGTTTCTGAGGAGGAAGTGACTTGCAAAAATAGGAAAAAAATGGAATCTTATCATGGAAAAGGAGTCGGATTCGGAGGATGATGTGGATTTTGTGCCAGACTCCCTGGCTACTATGGATGAAGATATGAGATCCCCTACTCTAGGGAAGTGCAAAAAAGAGGAGTTGTGTCCTAACAAGGGTTATGACACTTGTAGCGAAGAGCTTGTTGATGAAATGTTGAGTCGAAGCAGAAAGGACATGAAGGATACGACTGGGGAGGTGTCATCGCCTCCCCCTATTATGAAAAATAGGGAGATGATTATGGGTGATAGTAAGAAAAAGGTGGTGAGGTCTGATAGTAAAATTCTCGAGTTGGATACTCCTCTTAAAGTGGTTGGAAGACAAGATGTTGTGGGGTCTCCAGATAGTAAGGAATAGGGGGTTGTGATCTCTTTGGGGGGGTTGAGGGATCAAAAGAAGGACAAGAAGGTTGTGGCTGATGGTGGGTAGGTTGTTGTGGACTCTCCTATGGTGGACCTGGACAGGCAGATGAAAAGGATGGCGGTTTCTGTTGAGATCGTGGAGTCCATTCAAAAAATAAAAATGTTGACTGTGACATCGACTGATGCTGATAAGGGTAAGGAGGTTGTTGTTGTTGATGTGGATACGGTTAGCTCCTTGCATGAGGAGGATGAAGAGGGTAAATATGTTTTTAATATTGATAAAGAAAATATTGTTGATGTTTTGGGAGCTTCTAAAGAGGGTTCCATTGTTTTTATAATATTTTTAAATGGATTTTCCATGAACTGAATATGACTAATGTGAAAGTGAGGGGTGTTTTGAGCAAAGCGGAGGACTCCTCTGTTCAGGATCAGATTGATGATCTGATGAATTCCTTGAAGATTGTGGCAAAGGAAATGCTTATGTTGAAGCAAAATCTTGAAGGAAGAATCCTCACCTTGGAAAATCACATTGAAAGGATTTATGCTAATCTAGACAAAGGAAGGGAGGGGAACAAAACTAGGTTTAATGTCAAATCTATTGGTATTACTTCCCCTATGGATAGTGTTAAAAATGGTAAGGATGTTGATGATGATGATGTTGATGGAAAGCTTATGGAAGGGGAGAAGCTTGGTGATAAGGGTGTTGATAAGGGTTGTGTTTTGATTGGTGAGGTGAAATCGGGTGGGCCTAGGGTTAGAACCCGTAACAAGACCAAAGCTCAGGCAGGTGCTCCTGCTCATGATTTTTCTGTTGTTGGGGATGAAGGAGTAAAGAATGCGGCTTGTGATGAGGAGGCTACAGATATTCTAAAAAATATGTAATGTTGTTGGGTGGGGTCGTACTTTTTTGCTGACTTTTTGTTGTGGTCTTGTTGTGGTTGGGTTGTTATGATTTAGTTGACTTTATCTTTCGTTTCAGCTGCTTTTTTGTGTAAAGGGTTTTGGGCCCCTTCAAAACCCATTTTTTACCTCTAATCAAAACAAAATTATTTGTAACATTTTAAATCAAGTATAATGTTAAAATTATTATTTATCCTTCATCATGTATGTGATTCTCTAAAGCTCGCATGCATGATGAAGTGAGGATAAAATATGGAGATGCAAAGTGTCTGCTTGGCAATTTTGCCTCTTGTTTAGCACATATTATTTTTCCCTTAGATTTAATAAACACAAGAACCTTGTATGACCATTTGGTGCAGAATTGTCTCTAATATCATAACTCTTTTCACAATCAATCTTTCAATCCCCAACAATCCTAATTGTACTTTGATCTTATCCATTTGATCATATTAGAGATTGTTACATGTGATTTTATCCCCTAGATAGGACCCCATGCGTTCACATCCACACTAGTCAAAAGATTATTTTTCCAAACCAAATACATGCCTTTTCCACTCTACTTCACATCCCTATCTTTTTTTGTTCTTTAACAACCATAAAGTTTCACAAAAGCTACTTATTAATATACAATAAAAGTAAGTAAATATAATTAAACAACATTAAGCATAGGAAGTAGCAATAGGCACCACACAACATAGTAGAAGCCATGATTACCTTTATACTTATACACACCCATATCAAACACTACATATTTCCTAAGGCAATCATTATCTAATATTTCAATCTTTTTGTGGGGTTTAATCATTATCAAGGAAGTCGGATTATTCAATTGCCTCAAGAAAATCCCCCAAAGGAGCCTATGAGACCATCTAATCAACATATTGAATTGTAATTGTTGGTGATAGAAGTTGTAGTATTGTAGGGTACAAACCCATGATTGTAGAAGACACTACTACAACCAAAGGACAACATTGCAATTATACACACACAGGTGTGCCAATAGAAAATAGAACCATGTGATGCCATCTGAACACTTAAGCAATGCACAAAGGGGTAAAGATGATAATACAAGTTCTTGATACTAGATTTTAATTTAGTGTGATCTAAAACAAAACAAAAGAAAAATAACATCAATTGTCAAATCAACTAAACTTTCTAAAATTATTTTCTTCTTGTTTTAATTCTACAAGCAATTTCTTCTCCTTCAATTTAAAATAATAAAAACATTTTTTTTATAATTGACATCTCTATTCAAATATAAATTAATCAACACTATTAATAATAAAGTAGTTGAAAAAATACCATCTTGTCTTTTAAGCAAAGTTATGTGTTTATCATTTAATTCTTCTTACTCCAAATGTAAACCATTCCAGCGTGTCAAAGGCAACGCTAACCATTATATTTTTTGAAGTACATGAAAAAGAACATATACCATTACAACGTGTGAATGACAATATTAATCATAAAAAAATTAAGTACATGATAACGGGGTTAATCATCAAATTTATTTGTGGGCTAGTGGGGTTGATCATCAAACATATTTGTGGGCTAGTGGGGTCGACCATCAAATCTATCCCTAAACTAGAAGTTGTCAAATTTATCTCTAGACTAGACATGCCCATTGTCAAATTTATCTCTAAACTACTGGGGTCAACCATCAAATTTATCTCTAGACTAGTGGGTCAACCATCAAATTTATCCCTCGACCAATGAGGTCAATTGTCAAATATATCCACATACAGCTGACACTATTGGGATCGGCCATCAAATTTATCACTCGACCAATGAGATTAATTGTCAAATATATCCGCATACAACTGACATCAACCACATCAAATATTCTAAAATCCTTAAAACCAATTGAAATCACATGTGGTGTTGTGGAATGCCTTATAAGACTCCATAATCTAACATTGATTTGTTAATAGTGGTCAACACACAAGAAGTGCATATGTTATTATTGATGGGTTGCCAACGTAACTTGGGGTCCATCTTAGGCATTCTAATGATGATCCAATTCTTGGCGGTTGCTTTAAGTAGAAATAAATTATATCATAATTTTTAAAAGTTATGCTTGTATTAAATAAATAATGATAACATGAACGACAATCCTAAAGCCAGGATTCTTATCATAAAAAAATAAAAATAATTATTAGCTTCAACGAATTTGCCCCTTCTTTATTTGTGGGGCCCTCATGCCTCACTTGTGGGAAAACCCAAAATAGTGGCACATTTGAGATATGATTTTATTTTGGAGTTAGTTTTCAATATATTTAAGGTTGGGTTAATTATTATAAAATATAATTATTATTTTTAAAAATTTGTAATTTATAAAATAAGGAATTTTAATGATATTTAAATTTTATATATAGGTATTGTGATGTTTTTTTATTAATTATAGTTTGCTTTAGTATTTTAAAATTATTATATAAAAGATAATTATATTCAAAATTTTACATTACAACTAAATTTAATAATCATATTCAATTTCTAATTGAGATATGTTTAAACATCATATTTTATTTAGAATCTTGTAGAAACTAAGATATGTATATCTCTATCAAACATGAATAAATACTACTTCCTATATATTAAAAAACAAAATAATCTCATATACTATAAATCAATTATAAATTAAACTACTTAACATAATAAATTTTAAAAAAAAAACAATTCTATTTTTAAATTCTTTTATTTTTAATAATTACAAATGTTAAATAATAATATTTAAAATTTATTATATAATTATTCTAAATAAAATTAATAAAATATACTAAACTTTTAATACTAAGATCATCATTCTTTATTGATTGTTTTTCATATTGATAAGGGAATATACGGCATCACACACCTAAATCTTTTATTCTTTAATAAAAGTGAGAACTAATCAAGACTTATATTCTCTTTCATAAATTATATTTATGATGTAGGAGCATCCAGTGGTGTAAGGGCAATCCTACATCACCCAAAAATATATTTACTTTCATTTAGAGTTTTGTATATGTTTTTGCATTTCTGGATACCCTTTTCGTCGAAGAAGAATTCACAACTTTCAGAACTGCTTTTTTGTTTTTTCTGCTCGACTGCTATTTTTAGAGGTATGATTTTGAAGGCATGAGGAGACAAAAATTTAAGGGAAGCTTCAGGACAGATTAATAAACACTTTGGTGAAAGAATTAGGCGAAGATCATTCCCGGTTCAAAAGTTATTCAAGTTTTAGTTTTTGCTTTTTGCCCTACAAAATCTTTGGAGCTAATTTTGAGGGACTTAAAGGCTCCGGATGGGCCCGAAAATTGGCAGAAAACGAAAGTGGTTAGCCTTTAGGCCCCACCTTTTAACCACTTCATTTTCGCAAGACCTTTCCGAAAAGGTATTATCATTGAAGATCCGACAATTAGATCCTGAGTTAGGGCTTCCGGAAGTTTGTGCATAATTCAAATGTTGTTTTTGGCTCCAAATGGAGAATTGGGCTATTTATGGGGTAGTTTCTAATTTTTGTGAGTAGTTTTTGGGAAAGAAGATCGCATGTTGCGAATAGGGGAATTTCTGTAATTTCTTTTCTGTAATTTGCATGTATTGCAGAACTCGAGGATTGGAGATCCTCTGCATGTAAGAATTTCATACGTTGAAAATAATAAGATTTGTTAGTTTTTTCTGTGTGATTTTCTGTCTCGGGTTGCACCCTCATCAATTTATGAAGAATAATTTATATGTTTCATTTTAATGGTATTCTTTATGTGTGTCTTTTTAATGTTCAAATTATTATTATAAATTATTATTTTAATGGTATTCTTTATTATGTGTCTTTTTAATGATCAAATTATTATTATAATTTTTTTTTTAATGGAATTTTTTATTGTGTGTCTTTTTAATGCTCAAGTTATTATTATAAAAAAAATATATTGGTGTCATCTTTATGATGTGTCTACATAGTGATTTATCATAAGGCAAGGGGACACAAAGTTGGCAAGTACATCTTAATTTTTTTTTATTATAGAAAACTATTTATAATATTCATTTCATTATTTTAATCATTCTTTTGTATTAATATTTTTTTATAAATATTTGTTGGTATAAAAGATTAAAAATCACTATTTTGAGATTGTTATTTTTTAATCTAAGCATTTTTTTACTTTAAAAATAAAATGTTTCTAAACTAAATATCTAAAATAAATTAATTAATGATAAACAACATTTAATTTTAAAATCTAAAACTAAGTCAAGATAACATATTTAGATTAGATCTAAAACATAAATAATTAACTAAAATGCAATGTCTACCTTGATGTTAGAGAGGGGGCTAAATTAATTGTGACAAAGAACAAATATCCAAATCTAAAAATGGATCTAGAAGTATATGATTAAAATGAATATGTATTATGAAACCTAGAATTGTGCATGAACTTGATCAAAATTATAAGTATGCCCTTGAACCTTGTAGGGGAGACTTTGAGCCTAAAAAATGCAAGATTGAACTTGAAAATATAGCCTTGACCCTTGGCAAATTTACATGTCCAATATATTTGATCATAACCTTTGAACCATAGCTCTAAATGGCTTAAAATTGAATGCTTTGGAATCATAATGATAAAATGTAAACTTTGTCATTTTCAAGTTTTGTGTAAGGTCAATCCAACAAGTTTGGTATTGGTCATAAAATTTATGTCCCTTACCTTGGAATTATACTTTTGACTTTTCTATGTGGTTTTAAAATTTTACTATCAAGGGTTTTAGTTCCTACACAAATTGTTTTCCTATCATTATTTAAAGTAATAAATTGAGATGGTGTTAAGAAGCATTATGGAGATTGATAATAGCTAGGATGTAGAAGTGTACATGGTTCTCCATTACACCTTGGTGAAGCCCTATGACTAAGTTAATAGAGTGAGTGTAAAAAATACCATAGATTTGGATCATGAGCATTGATATAGACAAAAAAGGTTGTTTTGTACCTACAAAATTTAGAGACAAATATGGAAATATGTTGTACTTAATGTGTGTAATGTGATTTGATGTGATATATCAATGTTGGTTTCATGTCTCAAATGACCTAAGGATGTGTACTTTAAATACACATCTTAAACAAATAATTGAAGACCTTTTAGTACACCTTTAAAATCATGTACATGCAGGCTTATAATTTCATTCTAGAAGGACCCCCTTAAGAACATGAACACGTGTCCAAAATAGCTAACTCTAGAAGGAATCCCTTAAGATCATAAACATGTGTTCGAAGTGGCGTAAAACCAGAGAGAAAATTGTTAGGGTGTTCACTATTCACCTCTATTACCACTTTAATGTACATGCAAAACTAAGTATATGTGCATGTATGCTAAGTAGAAATAAATAAAATGGTCATGAAATAAAGGATATAGATCTTCAAGATATCAAATAATCATCATCATTTAGTTTCATTTGATTAGCCTCATTATATGTATCCTCAATTTTTATCATCCTTTTCTCTATAAGATCTTGAATTTTGCATTAAGCTTGATGCATCTATTAGTAGTTTGAATTGTATGTATAAAATCATAAGAACAAAATTATTTATCCTTGAAATGTGGTGAAACTCCTTAATATGTATTCATTAACTTAATAAAGGCAAATAAAATTGTGCTCAACTATGACATGTGTAGGATCTCCCAATATAGTGAACTCTCTAAATACTCTTTATTTGATATGTTTATGATGATCGTTATTATTATGGACATTAGATTCATACTCATTTCCTATATTTTTAAAGTTTGATGTTGATGGTAATTCATGGGAAGGAGTAAAAGAGCTAGAAACAGTATGAAGTAGATCATTTTCCAATAATGCATACTCGAGAAAATTTGCATACACTTGTATATAAATCTGAAAATGAATGAAAAGACTTATAAAATACTTTATTTTAAGAGTTTAAGTAAACCTTTAATAAATAACTTTGAAACTCCATATTTGGTGATGTAAAACTCATGTTAGCAACCATATTTTTAATTTATAAAAAATAACCAATGAGATTTTCATATTCCTCTTATTTTTATTTTATAATCTAATCAATTTAGTAATCTTGTGGTCAATTTTATATTAAAAATGTTCCACATAATAATTTTGTAAATCCACAAAAGATAATAGAAGCATGATATAAAGAATAAAACCATGTAAGAGAATAACTACTCAAGCTTCTTGGAAATAATCTAAACATGTAATTTTGACAAATCGTATATGAAGTAATATGCCACCTCTACCATCAAATTTTATAAAACAAGGTTTCATGAATATAATCAATAAAGGATAAGTCAAAATATCATATGCCAAAGGATTGTGTAATATCTCATTAGTTTAATATTTCTTTTAAGACTTCTACAAACCATGATATAACTTTCTAAATATTTCATTTTCCCAGGCTCAAGTGATGTGGAATATCATTCCAGACAACATGTCAAATATTCTTATGTGTTTTTTATAAAGTGGGTAATAGTGGAGGAAGATGTAAGAGATATATCACTAAATGTTTTTGTGCATTGTCCTTACATAATTCATGTAAGATCTATATATTCTTAAATTTTTCAACCTTGACCCTAGAACTATGGTTTTGAATCTTCTATACAATTTTGAACTATGAATGTCAAGGGTTTCAATACCTACAAAAATCTATTACTTATGAATATTTGAAAAAAAATGAGTGGTGCTAAGAAGCACTATAAATATTGTTAAGTTGGGGTATGGAGGTGTATAAACTCTTCCCTTGTTCATTCATCAAGCTTCACAAATGAATTAATAGTGGATATAAAAGAAACTACGAAGTTGGATGTTGAAGAGAGGATTGTTGTAAACCTACAAATATTGGAGATGGACATGCTAATATGCTTTCCTTAATGCATGTAATGTGATGTGATGTTTTGATGTTGTTTTCATCTCTCAAAAAACCTAGGGATGAAACCTTTAAATACACATCCGATAAATACAACCCAAGGCCTTTCTAAACCCATTTTAAGAATATTAATGTGTGTGCACATTATTTAATTCCAAAAGGAACCCCTTAAAAACATAAACATGTGTCTAAATTAGCCAATTCTACAAGGATATCGATAATGTCATAAAAATGTTCAAAGTGGTATAAAATAAGAGGGAAAAGTGTTAGGGTGTGCACTTTTCACCTCTACAATAATCAAATACATTATTTTTAATAATCATATCTTCCTTAGTAAAAATTTGTGGAATTCTAAACTTGATGGGATAATTTTCAATTCTCAATTCATCACTTACTTCATTTTCATGATGAATCACTTCTCTATGACCTTTTCAACTCATATAAATAGGGAATCAGACTCATAGTTAGTTCATGGTCTAATTGATCCATGGTTTATGCTGGTGCTTATTTTATAATTTGTAGATTCACGCCTCTTTTATATGATCTATAGTTTCATGATAATATAGATCATATAAGATTAATATTGTAAAAGAGAGTGTATACACATCTTTGATTAGATAACATTTTACCTCAAAATAAGTTTAAAGAAATGCATGTAGCTTCTGTAATTTTGGTCAATTTTTATAATAGAAACCTAAAAATGTGAAAATAATGTAATAAAGAGGATGTCAAATGTGGTAGTATCTAGATATCTAATTAATGTTGGATAGGGTCTTGATTTATGTTGTAATGTTGTATGACATTCTACACATATAAAAATGATTTGAAACTAGAATTCTAACCTTTGGATATGAAGTAACACACATGGAAGCTCAACTAATTCAACTTCCATAATGGACTTTGTCTTCCAGATCATGTAATCTAGAAAGGTACAATAATCACATAAATAGATAAGAAGATATTAGATATGAGTAAATGCATAAAAATTCATGTCAAGTGTATATCATCTATAAAATAAGTATATTTGTAAAATAGTATGTTCCAATTCTCATATTCTTTTGTCTAATTATTTATCTCCATATTTCTTTGACACATAAAACACATATAGGTCTTCATCTAGATAATTATACCATAGACCGCCTAAGATTTAAAAAATCGGTATCCCTTTGAATGAGATTGGAGAATTTAACCCTCAACATCAAACATTGAGATTCGTTATATTGCCTTCCAAGTTATTTTGAACAAGTTTATACAGTGGAAGAACATGATGTAGTCCACATTATGATCAAAGGAAAAAGTGTAAATGCTCTACAAGAACAACAAAAAATTATATTTAAAAATATCATTGAAGTCCTCAAATAGGTGGTTTCATCAACACAACCATATATTAAAGTTTTCAATGATTGATTCCCCCTATATTTCAAGTGAATTTATATGTTCCTATGTTTAAGAGTAAATGCAAATGCAATAGATAAGTGATTTTATTGGTTAGTCATATCTCTCTATAAATGAATTTTATAATTAAAAAGAGAACAATATTAGTCCATTCCTATATTGATGGTTTTCATAAACTCTATTTAAAGTTAGGCATGTTTGATTAAAATAATTATAGATTTAAAAAGTAGCATAGATAACTATGCCTATTTACTCAATCCAAAATGAAGTTGGAAAATGTCAAGATGTTGGGATAATCCTATTGCTATACAACTATCATTGAGGAGTTAAGATTGAAGGGTGGATAGGAAAAATCACTTACACCAAAGTAGACACCTTTTCTAGGAAATAATAAATCACACAACATAGGTAAATGGTGTGACAAACAAAAATAAAAAATCCACTATAATGTAGAGTACACTATATAGATGAACCTATTCATGTGGCTAGAAGTAAAGGGTTCCCATGAGCCAAAAGTGGATAAAATATATCCCAAATTCATTTACCTCCACAAAATAGCCATAAATACCACATTTATTGTTGAATAAAACTAACTATTCCATTTATAAATATGGGTAAGGTTAGCCATGAAATAGATTTTTGGTCAAAGGTAGTAGCATGAAGTAACCTCATTTTTTAAGCCATTGTAATGTGATTATTTTTTTAATTTTTTCATAGGATAGAGCCACACCACTCCCATTAGGTCTAAAAATCAAAAGGGAATCCCAATGGAGACCAATGGTAAAAATTTACAAGGGCGCCAAAGGTTGGTAACATAAAGAAACACACCCAAAGTAGTTTTGAAGAGGATAAAGTCATTGCAAGATAAGTGTGACACATACAACCAACTTGTGGAAATACCAAAGATAAATACCAAGAGATACATGTCTCTAATCATAATAATGTAGGTATCCATTAGGTTGAAAACCTAGAAGGGTGACCTAGTAGAGGCCAATGGTGAAAACCTACAAGAGTGCTAAAGGAAAGTAGTAATGCAACCTACACAAGATAAAGAGATACAAACTTACCAAAAGATAAGTCTTGTAACTTGACATACTATACAACACATCCAAGAGAATATCAAGGGCAAAGGACACATATCTCTATGTATTCATGTATACATATGTACCACATAATTATAGGATAGATGTGTGTGCATGAAAAGTGTATGTGCTAAAAGTAGTTAATTGTATAATGTACACAAATATTTGATATGAATATATGTGTAAATGTATCTTATAGCATTAATGAATTTATAAAATTGGTTGAAGTATTACTTCAAGTATGTGATATCTACCATAATATTTATAATTCCCTTTCTATTGTACTATGAACATTTTTTTTTTTTGTCAAGACCCCAATTTGTGGTGTTTGAGAAGGAACTATAGAATGATAATATTTTTAGTGGCAAATAATACTACTAGATAAATGAGTTACAATAATATTTATTTTAATAAATAAACTATGTGGTAACACACTCTAGGTCCTATCCAATGAGAGGGGTTAGGAACCTAGGGGTGATAAATAGAATGGGGGATCCTAAAAAGGATCTCAAAGAGATGCGACCACCAATGAAGATTTATATTGAGCCACTAAGAATGGATAAAATGATTAATGAAATCCTAAATAAAATAAAAAACTATGAAAAAGGTAGACAAAAAAAAGTTAAGGGGAATTTTTTAAGAAAACAAGTTGGCTTATAAAAACACATGGAAGAAGAAAGGAGTATGAAAAAAATTAGGAAAGATACTTCAAAATGATGCAGAAAGCTAGAGAATCCTTTATAGAGTGTGTCAGGAGGGCTACTACCAAAGATGATGTGATTCCACCAACAAAGGAATAAATAGTTACTCTAGCAACCAATAATAATGGAACATCTAAGCAATTAATTAAATACATAAAAAGAGAAAGAAAACTTAAGTGAAATAGTAGATATAATAAAATAATATGGTGAAGTTCAATAATCAATAAAGAAAGGGATTGGAAACAAAATTTCTCTATAAATGTAATTACAACACCAAGGCGTAGAAGCAAGGAACTCCACAAGTTGAGTTTACAACTAGAAATCGATATTTCAAAACAAATTTGTCTAACATTGAGGTTATAATTAATGAATAATTTGAGGGTCTATTAAACCCAGTATAAAAGCATAAGCCTTTGGATTTGAGTGATTATTTCTTAGATAAATTAATAAGTGGAAATATACATTTTTTAAGCATACCCAAACTTTATCACCAGATTTAAAATCATGTATAACATGGTGATAATCTATTATTTAGTCCCATTTTTTTTTCTTGATTCTTTTAAAAAATTGAATGACTTTGGACTACAATGTTGAATGGAGTGAGACTTGTTTTATTCTTTTTGGATATTATGTTTTTTCTAGAAGAGGTAGTGATAAAGGTAACCCATATGAAGCCAAGGGATAAAAATCAAAGTCTACCTCAAAAGTAAAAGGACCTATGCAAGAGAAAATTGCTTGGTTGTATACATATTCAATGTGAGTGAGGCTCAAATCCCATTGATCTAGAGATGAGGATTGAACAATTTAAAATTTAATACAATTGTGTGGTTGATCACATGGATCTATCCATTTGAATAAGGATCAAAGGTAATGGAGAAGTTGAGAGAGATACCCAATATATTCTATAAATAATGCCAAAACTAGCCTATAAAATATGAGTTACAGTTAAAAAATATACTATGAAGATCAAAAGAATGCCATACAAATTCAAAGAATATTTGGGTTATCATGAGTAAAACTAGTCTTATATTATGGAATAAATTCGGTTATCTTGTTGATTGACAATTAAAAAAAAAATGTTATCACACTATAATAAGAAAACCACTCATTAGATCCATGGAAATTATGTCCTAAGGATGTAAAATAATATGCAAAGGAACACTTAAGCCCAACTTCCTATTGGTGGGTTTGAAACAACAAGAAACTAGATAATGCCTCAAAAAGTGAAGAACATCATGCACTATGTGAGGCTAATAGAACAATTGTTAGATAATATGAAGTCTTTTTCTTAAAAACCAATCACTATAGAGAGTAGAGTAAACTTAGTTGAGAAGAGTAGTGTGATGATCACAAGGAAAACACAACTTATAAAAATTATACAAGAATTTTGTTCGTAACATGAAAATATTAAAAAGTTTCTAATTTGGAAGAATAACTAGTGTAGACTTGTCCAAAATATGGATTATTAGCATATTGTGAAGTTAATGTCTAAAAAAAATATTTGAAACTTGGTGAAAAAAATTAGTGTGTGAGTTGTAGGGGTGACTCAAACAATCAACAATGGTGTTGGTAGTTCCAATTTTATAATTAATCACCAAATGGAATTATTGTAGATATGATGCCCACTTCATATGCCTTTTTTAGATAATCAATATTTTGAGACTCGAGAAACTAAAGAGGTAATTTATTTATATGTATAATAGTTTCCTTGCTAAGCAAATAGTGTAGGAGTTATTAATGGTGAGTCCTCAATACCCCTAGGAATAGTTGCTAGACCAAAATATCTTCCACAAGAGAGAAAATGGCAAGAATACTTGCTTCAACAATGCAAGTTGAATATTATTGAATAATGGTTGAATATGTAAATGTACATAAGATTCCTTTCTTATAAAGTCAAGGTAGAGAGATAGGATTAGACAAGATCATGAAAATTTTCTTAATCCTTTAACATGTGATAGCTACAAACTAACTACCTAGGAATCAAGCATTGCAAGCTAGTTAAGATAAGTTCTAGAAAATCCAACTAAGACTTCTAGAAAGAATCTTATATCCTAAGTAAACTTAACATGTGAATATATCCCCTAATTACCTAGTGAGTGAATTAGCTAGGTGCAATACATTTATTCACACCAACACCCCCCTTAAGTGCAACTTAGGGAGAAGATTATTATGCAAACTATGCAAAGATGAATATGAATATGAAGATGGGTCCCGAATATAAGGCCATGTTAGGTACCCATGTACAATGAAAATACAAATGCAATAAATCTCTCACAAATGGAGAAAAGGAGAAAACCTAAAGGTACAAAACTCCTCTCCAAAAGAGAGAAAATAAACAAAACAAGACAACATGATGTATGAAGGACTCAATGATACCCCCAAGGACTAAATCAATCATGTATATAAAATTGATGACTCCCCCATAAGACGAAAAAAGAGAGACAGGATATCCCCCCCATAATGAAGAATCTACAATGCCAATGAAGAATGCCTGAAAAAAAATATGATCCAATGTCTGCAAGCAACACATCTCCCCTTAGGAAGAAAAAAATCCATAGACTAATGAAGAAGCCACTCCATGTCCAACTAAAAGGGGGAAGAATGAAGACTCAAAATATATACCTCTAAAAACTTAGTAGGAGTCTCAATGCTTGAATAAGCCACAACATAATCATGGTCAAAATCAACCGAGAAACATGACAAATCAAGTGAATGAGGAGACTCATGAATGTCAATCTCCAAAGACAAAGAATATGGGATAACAGTTGTGTTGAAACTATCATCAAATAGGAGAGAAACCCCCTCAAGTGTTTCCTCCAAATCTGCAGTACAAGACTCCACAAATAAGCTAGAAATACTTGTAAAATATTCATCCCACAAAGAAAGATCTAAAAAACTATGATCATCCTACTGAATAGAAGCATTGATGGCTAAAGAAGTAGGAGATGGAGGAGTAGGAAGCTCAACACTAGTCTCTAGAATACCAAGGTTTAGATGACCAAACTTCTCCTCACAAACATCCAATTCACACTCAATGAAGGGGTGTGATATGCATTCAAAGTAACATTATCTTCTTCTGAAGAAAAATGTGAAAAGGAAAAAAAATGAGATGAATGATCAACCATCCTGATAGTAACAATATCCCTAGCCTCCAAGTCCCTTATGTACACTCTATCAAGAGTGAACTCAACTGTTTTACCTTGACCACCATGGGCAATTTGATAAACATAAAGGAGATTAGTGGACAAAGAACAAACACAAAGTACATCATTAAAAGTCCCTGCCCCCATGTTAATAGAACCCTTCCCACTTACCTTCATGTATTTATTGTTACCCATCAAAATATGAGGTGAATTACAAGGCTCAAAATAAGAGAACATATCCATAGAAGATGTCATATGATGAGATGATCTTGAATCAAGAATCCATGTATTAGATTCAGGACTTGTAGAGGCCAAGAGTGCTCAAGTCCTTTCATTTTGTTCAAACCATATGTATATCATGTATTCTCTAACTGTGAAGATGAAGGGGTTGTCGATTGAGATGTAGAAGAAGAAGAAGAAGACACTAATGAGGGAAGTTGAATGTTATTCTTTTAACATGGTGTGTGAGTTCATCGATCTTCTTATTATAACATCTATGCCGATCATGTCCTAGCTTCTTACAATATGCACATTTGAACTTCTTCTTTTAGATGATTCCTCTTTAGAAGAGGGAGTGGACTCGGGAGTGTCATGTGAAAGAGAATCTTTACCTTGATCATTTTACTTTGGTTTCGTATTCTCCTTCTTACCTTTGCCACTTGAAGCCTTTGAATTATTTTCAAAAAGAGCATAAGATGTGGAAGACTTCACTGTGCCCATGTGTACCAACTTTTCTTGTTCCCTTTTGAGTTGAGCTATAAATTCATCAAGAGAAGGAATTTTGTATGCATTGCCAAGGGCACCCATTGTAGCATAAAATATAGAAACAAATATTGAATAATTAGGACCAAGCTTAGCAAGAATATAAAGAATCAACTATTCATCTTCTTTAGTGACCCTACAATTATATAATTGCAATCTTAGAGAATTGAGCTTAGAGAAGAAGTCTTGGATGTTGTTGAAATCCGATGGATTAAGACCCATTAGTTTATTCTCCAACTTAAATTTCCTCATTTTATTTGGCTTACCAAAGAGACCCTCTAAAGTAGTCGAAACTTGACTAGGATGTGTGCAATATGCAACATGATATCTAAGATTTGAGAAATGGAAAAAAGAAGAGTACCAAGAGCTTCATCCCTTCTATCAAGCCATTTTCTTCTTTCTTTAGCTCATGCGGGTTTTGGATCTTAGCCAAATGTGATTCTTTGCGATGTCAATTTTAACAATAACATCCCCATTTGTGATTTCCATTCATGATGGTTATATGGGGTTAGAAGTACAAATTTTGTAAATCCATGACAAAATCAAAAAGTATAATAGAGGAACAATGAATTCCCTTCACAATACAAGCAATTGACCCCTTTGTCACGAACACACTTACACTTTTTTTTGCAAATTTACATCAATGTATCCAAAAGTACCAAATTAGCTTCAAACTAAAATTCTACAATTTTGGAAACAAATCTGCAAAAAATGCATGGATAGAACTATAGTGCTCCTGAATACCTTCCTAATGCCGTAAATTTTAGGAAAAATGGAATTTGAAGCAAAAAGTTATGAGCTCAAAGGCTAGAAAGCAATATATAACTTCAATCAACAAAAAATGCCACCAAATAGCAAAATTTCTGAAAAATAACTACACCACTAGAAAATTGAGATCACCAGCTTTTCAACAACATTTCATTTGAAAAAAATTCCACTTGGGGTAGAATTTGTGAAAAATTGAAAAAAAAAAACCTAGTTAGGACACTTGCTAACTAACCAAGGGCACAAAATTAGATCTTGGGCTAAAAAAATTCCACTTGGGGTAGAATTTGTGAAAAATTGAAAAAAAAAAACCTAGTTAGGACACTTGCTAACTAACCAAGGGCACAAAATTAGATCTTGGGCTAAAAAAATTTTGTTCCACGATCACTGATATGACCAGCCACTTGCAGGAGGAAAATGAAAAATCTCATCGCCACCTTGCGCTACGGGTGGGAGGCAATAGGGTGGCAGGATAGGTTGTGTCACCTACCCTCATGCCCCTACAGTTATAAATCAAATGTTAGCTTTGCAAACTTTACAAAAAATTTAATATAAAGTTTATGATATAAAAAAAACTTGGAGTTAATGCCTTGCCTTGGTTGCTACAAACTTGTCAACCAAGACTTAAAGGATTTTAATATATTAAAAAAACTTTTGAAAGCCAACAATAAAGTGGTTGTTGTTAAATAAGATTTGGCGTTGCAAGGAAAATGAAGTCGGCCAAAACTTTAAAACAAGCTTTTATAATATAAAACCAAAGTTTATTAATAAAAGAAACTTTATCACAAAACCTTGCCAATAAACAAAGGCTATAAAATATTAACTATTTCATACCAATGGCAGTGATGTGATGGTCGAGGGCGATCCCACAATACTGGTTTACAATTTTTGGCCAAACTGGATATCGAACTATTTTTTTCTAACTAAATCTTCACTTTCAGGCACCTATAGTGGCTAAACCGTGAGGAATTTGAAGATGATGCAAACTAGTGATTTGTGACATTTTGTCTATAGATTCTAAATATATTTTTTTCAAAACATTTGGAATCAAATTGCACTTTTTTTTCCATCTCCTTTGAAAATTAGTTTTTTACAGTAAACACCATTTTTAAGGAGTGATGCTTACCGTATACAACATAACTTTTTTTCCATGAAAGATAAAATTCTATTTTTTTCGAATTTAGATTTGTAACTATGATATCTTGCGCTTTCATTTGGTTTCATAATATTTGTCTTATTTCATATTTTTTCTTAATCAAGTTTTTAAGTCAAACCAATTACAATTTAGACATAGGCAGACCGTATACAACATAACCTTTTTTGTATGTATCAAAATTCCTTTTTTTGTTGGATCAAGGATTTCAATATCTAGTGCATTGATATTTTTTAATTTTTTTTATAATTTGCTATTTTTTCATGTGTAGAATAGAGAGCTTGATTTTTGGTGAAAAACCTATGTTTAATCAAACTAAAAACATAAATACATAATAAAACCAAAACATATTAAAATTATATAAGTTGGATAGCTCATTCTAAGGACTGCCATTATCTAGTTGGGTCTGTGAAGTCTCCTCCATTTTCATCCTCAACTTGAGCTTTAAAGGGAAAAATTCTGGAGAAATTTGGTGCTAGAGGGGGAGAAGGGGGAAAAGGGGGGGTTTGAATGAACCTAGGTTTGAGCAAATCCCCCTTGAAGGTTCGCTCGAACCGAGGTTCGAGCAAACCCCCTTTCCACTAATTTTTCCTTTGTTTTTCATTCCGGGAAATGTGGAACATGGTGGGACCCAACATTAAATAGGTTCGCTCGAAGGGGGCTTCGAGCGAACCCTTTTGGTTCCCTTGAACCAAAATTTTATTTGAACCCCCAAAAACCAAAATTTTCTACATGGGGGCATTTTTTGCAATTTCCCTTCCTCGTTGGAATTGTAAACTAGATTTGTGGGTTTATCCTCGATGAAGTACGCTGATGGATAGAGGACAGAAAAGACTGCAAATTTGACCTCTGATTACGCCAGTGGATGTAGACCAAGGACGATTGATGCCAAGAATATTCCACTACAATCGACTATATTAAAAATATTTTCCCAAATAACTTAGATAAAATTTTGATCCAAAATATATTTTTAAAACTTGTAGTTTTTTTAATAATTTTTTTGCAAAAATATGATGACCTAGGGGACCGTACGACCTACCCAAGCATAAAAAAATTGCCTCAAAAATAACTTTTTCAAAAATGGATGAATTTAAACAATAAAAATTTGTCTCTCAAGCCTCCTGATCTCAATGATGAGGTTGATTTTGGCTCAAAGTGCCCTAAATTTTTAGCTACCTTCAAATCTTGCAACTAAAACCCTCAAAATAAAACCTTCATAGATCATGCTAAACATAACCAAATTTGATGAAACAAAAGATAAACCTAAATTTCTTCGTTGCCATGGATTCAATCGTGAGGTCCTTGAAACTCCAAAATACACCCAGCAAAATCTTCAAGCCAACATGAAACCCTTAGATTTAGGAAGGAATCTGCAAAAATGGAGCTTTGATACCATGTGGGAGTTAATGGTGACTCCTCAACACCCCCAGAAACAGTTGCTAGACCAAGATTTCGTCCACAAGAGAGAAAATGGAAAGAATACTTGCTTCAACCATGCAAGTTGAATATTATTGAATAATGGTTGAATATTCAAATATACATAAGATTCCTTACTTATAAAGGTAAGGTAGAGAGATAGGAATAGACAAGATCATGACAAGTGTCTTAATCCTATAACATGAGACAAATAACAAACTAACTACCTAGGAATCAAGCATTACAAGCTAGCTAAGATAAGTTCTAGAAAAGCCAACTAAGACTTCTAAAAAGAATCTTATATCCTAAGTAAACTTAACATGTGAATATGTCCCCTAATTACCCAGTGAGTGAATTAGCTAGGTACAAGACATTTATTCACACCAACAAATAATATCACTAATATTTAATGGGTTGTACTAATACATATGAGTATTATCATGGGTAGGGTCCTATTGTTTAGTTGTATACAACTTATTAGAATGATAGGCCATTATGCTTCAAAACTATACTAAGAGAAAAATAGGAAGCATGTATCTCAAGGTCAAAAGGCTATGAGAAATATGCTAATGCCAAAATAAGTATAGAACATGATTTATTATTTATTATGGAAATATCAAGCATGTGTTATTTTTTCCAATAAAAGTATGCATTAGAACTCTTTAATTGTTGAAAATGTGAAACAATATTAAGGAACCCATGAATAAAATTTCAATACAAGTTTCCAAGACCAAAATAACTTCTCAATTGTGTGATTGTAAAAGGAGTTGGTCATTGAAGGATAAATTTCACTTTTTTGAAATCTACTTGAATAACTTTCTTGCTGATGAAAAAACATGAATACGAGATAGATTTTTTACCAAAATGAGCATTTGGATGGGTTCACAAGTAATTGTTATTTTTGAAGTATTTATATCTAACAAGATCAAGGTGCTAGAGATGGATCTTCAAGTACAATAATATATAATAATATAATTCTACAAAGATTATCATAATGTAATCAATATAATCTTTGAATATATCATCCATGAGTCATAAAAGTTGTAGGAGCATTGGTAAAGCCAAAAGGCATCACTCGCTATTCAAAAATACCCATTTTGGACTATAAAGTTATATTCCATATCATTTTCTTGGATTTAGACTTTGTGATACCTATTTTTAAGATTAATTTTAAATAAATATTTGTATCCTTAAATTTATCTAACAAATCGTCAATACATAGAAATGGATACCAATTGTTTATGGTTATCTTGAGTACTCAAAAACCATTAATAATTGCCAAGTTTCATCTTTCATAATTATTAAACAAAATTAAAGATGCACATGGGGATGAATTAGGTTGTAAGTTCCTAAATTTTCCAAGTCTAATCTTATCATTTTTAAGAATAGATTGATGGTACAAAGGAGCTTTATGTATACAAGAAATTTGTAGTAGATCAATTGAATGATTGATGGCTCATTTAGGTGGCACTATTGTAGGTTCCTTAAGAACTTCTAAACATGAAAGAAATAATTTATCAATTATATTTTTAGGTTTAGTATTTATATATGTTCTATTCAAATTAGATTATGGTCAAACAAAAAACATGGCACATTTAAGATTCTTAATTGACTACTTCAAGTGCTTTCCTCCAACTAAGTATAAGGTTTTTTATCATTGAAGTGCATAAAATAAGATAGATTAGATCCTATGTTTATGCAATGTGTAAGTTTCATTATATGCATTACATCGTACATTTGTGTTATACTAATAAGGTTTTCCAAGAAAAATATGTCATGTCAAAAATGTAATTATCCATAAATTTTGAAAAGAGGGTGTATGCATGTATGAGATCTTTGATTATGAACCATTATCCTTATCATAAAAAGGGTATAGATGAGGATAAAGTACAATTTACCAACTTTAGGTTCAATGTATCTTCTTCTATAAATATGGAATAACTCCCTCCAATGATGGACTCAAATTTTCTCTAGCACATTATCTAAAAGTTACTTATAAAATAAACACAAAAAAACCTATAAGCTTGCAACTTTGATAGATTGATAAACTTAAAAACTTATAATTAGCCTAAACACTACAAACTATGTATTCCATCTCCCCTCTATAAATATTTATTAGTTTTAATGGCCACTTTTTTTAAATAATAGATATTTCTCAAATTGGGTGGATGATTCAACTTACCTATGCTAAAAATATGAAGTTGCTTTACGAAAATAAATATTCCATTTAGAATTTAGTTACTAAATTACTAAAAAAAAATTGGATGTTTAAATTTTAAATATGTCAAATAGTTTAATTTTATAGAAGTGTGTCTTTTTCTTAAGTAGATAAATAAACATGATCCCCAATGTCATATGTTGAGAAATTTGAAAATAGTTTTGAAACCTTCTAAATTCTAGAAATATAGAAGACGCTATATAGGTTGTTACCTATATGTTTTACTAGAAATATAAGTTAATATTTATTTTTAATAGATGTTATAACGCAACTTAGCTATAAAAATAGACCATAAAGTACATTATGCCCCTATTCCATCACAAAACTATTAATTTTTATTTATCATGTATCAAACGAAGAATAGATAATGAATATTTTTCTTATATTTCATAAATATATAAGAAGATACATTCAAAAATTGTGTTTATATTATATGAATACATATTAAATTACACTCAAAATAAGAATAAATCCTAAAAAATGTTATAATGCATATCAAAAATTATATACTTAGAAAATTGAAAGTTAGCTTAACACCTTTATTGCAATTTTTAAAAATTTATGATGAAATATATGATGATTACATGGAGGATGTTTATTATTTTAAACATATTTTGAAACAAAAATTTTATTTGTATGTAAAAATCTAATCATTAGGATCAAAAACCCAAATTCATTTGTAATCCTTAGACCATACCTTTCAAATTTTATTTTAAAATATCACACATACTAATGATGCTTAAATGTGTTATGATTTTATATAATATTATATGTGCATTACCTTTTATGTCATTTTAAAATAGTACATACACATATTTTAATTATTTTGGGTTATTTTAAAGTGTGTTTAGGATTGTAATTACCAAGCATAATTAAAAGGGCCCATATTCACACTTTTTAATGATATTTATAGAATTATTCAAGAGATACACATTAAAAGTGTGTAGTGATTATATTTTTATTTGTGTATTAATCATGCACTTGATTTAATACCATTATCACAACATGAAATAAATTAGTGTTATACAACTTCCACCCTATCACAACCAAATATATGCTCTCTTTATAGAATATAATATGAAAAAAAAATCCATTCATATTAGACTATGAACACATAAGAGAAATTTGAGACATTTTGTATCCATAGATTCATACATTTCCTAAGGTCACACTAGGAATCAAAATTAAAAGAAGATATATTTTGCAAATAGTTGAAACAATCATATTTAGAACTTCAAATAATACCACCTAACTGAGAAAATAAATTATTAATTATTAAAATAGAACAACTAATATTTTTTTATAGGAAAGTGTTGCAAAGGGGGATAGGTCCCATTATATTAATATCAGGGAAAAAAGAAAAAACTTCCTACAATGCAAGAATACATTCTCAATTCTTAGATTTTGAATCTCTTCATGAAGTTGCAAGATTTGTGAGATCTACATCCTAGATTTTCTCAACTTACTAAACTTGTTTCAGACCATCCCAAGCCTTTGAACAATGTGAAGTTACGAACCAACATTTAATATTAATGATTTATTTTCTTTTATTTAAAATTTATGATATGTTTTCTATTTATATATTTCATGAGTGTTTAAATAGAGATATTTCTTTGAGAGTATTAGGGGAATGCAAACATTTGATACAAGTTAGCAATCAAACATGCCAAAGGTATAATCCACATACTACTTAGAGAGAGAAACAAGTCAAAAATCCCCCTATGAGAAATAAATGTGACATAACATAAAAAACATAATGGATGATGAAAACATATATACTTAGACCATAACTCATGAGAAAAATCTAAGACATTTTGATCTCATCATCCACAATGATTATTCTAGATAAATTAAAGTACTTACATTAATTTCAATAGTGCATTACATAACACTTTAATTTACTTATATCTTGAACTTAATATTGCATTATTTTTCTCATTTTCTTTCTCAAGCTATCAAGACATTGATGAACCCCAACAAGATCAACTTATAACCATATCTACCCACAAAGGAATATAATTAACAAAAGAAAAAATATTCTAAATATTTAAATCCATATGACCTATTCAAATCATATACAAAAATAATCTAAATGTCCATATTAAAACACACAATCGCTTCTAATAATTTATTAGTATGGAGGCATGATATTTTTTTTAAAACTCTTTTGAAATTTTTTTATCCTCTAATCACTTTCTCAATTAACAAAATATATACATATATATGTAATGCTTTTTAGCCCAACTCATGATTTATATTCGCATAAGCTATTCTACATTGAACATATTATATTTAAGTAATGAAATATTTTGCATTATATTTTATTTAGACATTTACTATGGGGGATTTTCTTATGAAGTCCATGTCATATCATATTTAATCATAGGACATTATATAAAATCCTAAATTTCATTTATATCTCAATACCTTATCTAATACTCTTCTCATACTACACCTTTCCAATGAAAACATCTCCTTAGTTTGACTAGATATCCTAGTTACCCATTTGTCTAGTGGCATTATTTATCTTTTATTTATTTTCCTTGTAAGTTAGTGGATTTCCTTACCACCACTCTAAAATCCAATTATTGAAACATTATAATATTAAATGTTAAATAAAAATACTTTGATATAAGAGCATTAATTTTTATTTTGATGAAATAGTAAAAAATTATATGTCAAATATATTCATGATAATTTAATACATATTAATGGGTCCCATCAATATAAAAATTAAATTATTTTGTGAATATTATAATATCTAATTTTCAAGGATCAAAATATAACTTTAATACCATATAGAAATGTAGAAGGCATTATCTATGCTTAATATATAACTTGAACCATTTTTAAATTTATGAACATCTTATTATCTTTACTTTCATAAATGTTACATTTTTTATCAATAAAAGTGGTTGTCAATTACAGCTATTTGTCAATACAAAATGAAGCCCATCACAAAATGGCTTTAGAGTATCTATGCTTAGTAGCATCCTTTTATCCTACCACCCATACAGTACCACAAAAAGCAATAAATTGTTTTGATACCAAAACGAGACGAAACAAAACAAACAAAGACCCCTTCAAACATTTCCCAACCCCCTGACTAGCTCAGATCCCCATCGTCAACCTCCACTACCACATAAAAATTCACCAATGCAAAGGATCAGTCACCATGTCATATGTGTTTTCCCCCACAAGGGTTTTGAAGAAATTAATTCCTAGCTAAGCATGGTGTTGAAACTGATTCACATTCATCCCCAACCCCCATATAATGAAGGGAACCCAAGTTGGGTTTGGTTTCTCAACAATCCACAACCAAATCCCTCCCCCAAGCACAAGACCAACCCCAAGCAAGGCATGAAATAGGCTATCCTTCATTCCCCATCACTAACATGGCCACACTAGGGATTCCATGATCTTCTACACAACCCTTGTTTCTTCACCCCCATCCAACAACATTGTCATAAAAATTGATGCCACATCTGTGTTCACCTGATATCATGTTGCTTTGTTTATGTACATGTCACACAGGACTAGCCTTATCGCATGTAGCACCACCCCACAATTGGACTTGAATATTTTCATCAACCTCCTCTCTGATAGCTCGCCTGAGAACACCATTTCCTCTTTTCCACCTTCAAACACACCGTGGTATCCATTTTGGCTCTGTGACAGTTAAATATGAAAATGAGTCTCTCATCTCCTCCTTTAAATCCCAACCACAATAATTCTCAATTGATCTTCAGTACTTCTACCCTTCTTGCCTTAAGGATCATGATTTCTATTTTTCCTTTCACATTTAAGCATCTGCAGGAATTTGTGTTCTTAGACATTTGGCATTGAAACACATGTTTATTTGCTTATGAATCTAGCACAACTTCATTTAAACACATGTTTGTTGTCACATTCGCAACCTCTTTTTCCATCACATTACCTTCCCAATATACATGGGAAATCTTAAACCCTTTGTAGCTTTTTAAAAAGGAAACAACTACCCCCAGCCATTTGTTCAATTTCCATCTTGGAGTATGATTTGTTTGTTGGTAGATGGTCAGCACTCCCCTCGAGATTCGTGACATGGCTTAACCACCTCATGTGGATCCATTAACTCTCACAGTATATTGAGCATTAATAGGTCGATCTTTTGATGCAACAACAACTATGTTTCCAACAATTGGTATCGGAGCCAAAGGTGTCGAGTTTGAATCCCCTCGAGTAACGATGAGGGGGAGATTGTTGGCAGATGGTCAGTGCTCCCCTCGAGATTCGTGACATGGCTTAATCGCCTCCCATGGATCTGTTAACTCTCATAGTTGTATCGGGCATTAATAGGTCAATCTTTTGGTGCAACGACAACTGTGTTTCCAACATTTTTTGATTTCCATGTGAAGCCCCATCAGAGATTATCTTAACCCATCCTTCTTCCAAAGGAGACCACTTAATAGCTTTCCAAGGATGTGAAGCTAAATAAATCTGTTGAGCCCCATAAATAAGGGCATAAATGCTACAATTTATTAAATATTCAACTCTTTTATTTAATTTTTTTTTTTTTTTAAGATTAATTTTTCATACGAATTGTATTACACATTATTACATTTTTATCTCTTTATAAAATGTTTTACAAACATTAAATCAAACAAGATTAAAATGAAATATATATATACCTAATATAAAAGAACTTTATACAATGGTATCCACCCAATAAATCCCCATGGATATTATAGTAAGCAAGCATGATATGCATATGTATATGTATGTATGTATTTATGTATGTATAATATATATATATATGCATATATGGATACATATATATACATGCATATATACACATACACACACATTATTTTTCTTAAAATACCTCTTTCATGAAATAGGGCTTCAAATGCTAGATTAGCTAACATGACTTTGGATTATGTAACCAATGATATGTATCTTCCTTTGATTAACATATTGAATTATAATAAGTGATAAATTTAAAACTTAGTATTATTTTTTAGTGGTCAATGATCTTGAAGGATTTAAATCTTACAATTTGGAGATATTTATTAGATAATGTTGTTAGAAGGTTGTTATTGTGGTTCTAGTTTCTCTCATTTTCATCCTTCATATAAACATCATATCTATGAATTTTTTTCTTTTATATATTGAACAAAGTTAAAAATTGCAAGAAGGAAATCAAAAATATGATGCACATTAAATTTTAAAATATTTAGACTAGTCTTAGTACAATGCCATTGATTAGTATCTTTATAGATAAAAAAATATCTTACTATGTTCTTATAAAAACTTGATACATGCAAAGGGGTTTAGATGGAATGAGAATACATTATTCATTAAGTGGGGATGATATAAAATTGGAAATTAAAAATTTTAATGCCTAAGATCTAAGTGAAAAATAAGAGGTTCTCCATACAACACACACTTGAGGTGTTTTTGGAATTTGATGGCTTCTTCTTTGTTATCATCATCATTTAAATACCTATGTAATTTTATCAAGCATGTTTATTTTTGGAGATAATTTACAAAGAAATTACCAAATAAACATTAATTTTTTTGGGTGATTTTTTTTTTTTTTTTCAATAAAAGGCACCAGGGCCTATATATAAGATTGTAATTACATGTATAATATCATAAGCAAAAGTGCAAAAAAATTTTAAAACAATGCCAGAATAAATCTGCAACATCAACCTATCATATGATATCTAACTATCAGCTCCTCATAGTGACACTATCTATGCATTTTACAAAACCAAACTTATGCTATTGTCTTCATGGCATATATCCTGAGATAACTTCATGACTTCTCCATTACAAAATTATAGAGATCATTATCAAGGAAACCTTCTATAAACTGGAGTAAATTGTAGGAGTTGAGAAAATACAACACCACAAACCCCGAAGATCACCTGCATGCAAATAACCTGTCACAAAAGAAGAGATGGAGACAAACAAGCAAGGGTTCTCTGAAAACTGAAAATGTATATATCAGAGAGAATGAGAGAATGAATTGATATGAAATACAATGGGATCAATCCTTATAAAGAGGAGATCATGCAAACCCTAATAAAACCCTAATAGGAAAAACCCTAATAAAAGCCCTAATAGGATAACATTTAATAATTAATATAATTATTAAATGTCACTATATGCAAACTAACGTGAAATCTTAAGAAGGGAATAAAGGTAACTTAATCAACATCATTAAGTTAAGACCTTTACTCTAACACCCCCCCTTAAGATGAGCAACAGTGCAGCTACAAACAAATGCAGAAAAGCAAAGGTAACTACAATGCAAGAAGGCAACATGGGTCCCGGCAACTAGGCCAAATCAGGTACCCAAATACAACCAAATCTCTGTAAAATGGAGAAATAGAGAAAACCTCATGGGAAAAAGCTCTACTCCAAAAAGAGAAGAAGAAAGCCAAGAAGAGACATCACTGAAGCAGAAGAAGCTGCAAACAACTGTCGAAAGATGACTGCTATGGTACTGAAGAACCTCCGCTGAAGATAGGATGATCAGGAACAAGAAGACAACAATCTGCATAAGTGCCCATACGACACTACTTGAATCAGATGGCAAACAAAGGCAAACACCTGGAACGAAGATACAGATGGCATAAGAACCAATAGTCTGAAACACTGATCAACTGAGAATGGAAGATTCCTTCCAAGGCGAAACCAAGGAAGCATTAGCACGAACAGTATAATACCCCCCCATAATGGTGAATTGGGAGCCTGACAGATCAACTGAAATGGTGTGCAACACCCTGTAGTGCATGAAGAAAAAGATACAACATCTGAAAGTGCACAAGAAAGCACCTGCAACTGAAAAAGTGGTGTGCAAAACAAAGCACACATGCATGAGGCTGGAATCATATGAATCCATGGTCGTCGTGGAGGGACACTCACTAGACAAAGGTGTGATGGCAAACAAAGGAAAACTACACAACCCCCCATGGTATGGATTCATTGTCGTCCTGGAGGGATACTCACCGGACAAAGATGTGATGGCAAAACAAAGGCAAACTACACAACCCCTCATGGCACTTTATAATATCAGTGCGAGTACAAAACATGGCACAACCGTATGTGCAAAATCTCCAAAAGATGCATGTACAATAGTGTGGCACTTTATCTCAGTGCGTTTACATAAAAGATAGCTTACAAATGATGCTCAAAATGTCCTTAAAGGACAAAATGTTGGAAATACATGAAGAACAGCCAAGAACAAAGCATCCCATGCGAACAAAAAGTTTCCAAGAGCAAATATGTCCAGGTAATCCACCAGAGTGTGAAAACACAAAAAACTAAATAAAAGATACCTGAAGTGAAATCTGGAAAAATAGCATGGATGAAACAGAAGAGCTCTGAAATATAGTTCCAACGCCGCTGAGATTGCGAAAAACGGAGAAACTGATCAAAAGTGATGAGCTTGAGACTGAAAATAGCCCCTTTGTCTTCAACTGGCTGTAGAATGCACCAACAGAAAAAAGATGTGATGAGACCCACACCATTGAAAAGATGAGAAAACCAGCTTTCCGACGATATCTCGTTTGCCAAAAAAAGATATTGTATGCCCAAGTTACGGCCTTCGGAATAAATCAGCTCCAAAGAGGGAAAAAACCAGTGCTGGATTAAATTTGACGGTCATACGGCCGTCGCAGCAAAAACACTGTGTTAAATTTGACGGCCAAACGACCGTCACCGTAAAAGTGCGATTGGGCTTATTTTGGAAAAAATTGTTTTTTAAAAAATAAAAAACAACAAAAAAAAATTGTTTTTTTGTAAAAAACTTAATTTTTTGGGTATCCTCGTCGCAGCCAGGAATTCCGTCTGAGTGTCGGCCGTCCAGCTGACCGATCGTAGTGTTGCAACTTCTGAACCTGGATCTATATGGTACCCTCTGGTGGCAAAAAGCGAAATTGCTTTTGAAAAAAAAAATTGATTTTTTAAAAAAATCTTTAAAAAATACAGTATTTTTTTTCCGAAAAAATGACAAAAAACGGAAAAAATTTTTACCAGCAAACGGACGGTCGTACGGCCGTACCAACAAAAAAATTTGCTTCAGATTTCGATTTTGTCCAAAATGAATGAATAGACAGTCGATTCAGGGGTTTTGGACCGCTGCGGACGCAATGGTAATGTCCGTTTGAGCTGAAAATGCTTCAAAATTGCAAGTATGCCCTAGATCAAGAAAACAAGCCCCAAACCCTTGAAGCTCCAAGAATCTTCACAACAAGAACAGGAAGCAGCAGGTGTGGAGCTCTGATACCATGTAGGAGTTGAGAAAATACAACACCACAAACCCCAAAGATCACCTGCATGCAAATAACCTGTCACAAAAGAAGAGATGGAGACAAACAAGCAAGGGTTCTCTGAAAACTGAAAATGTATATATCAGAGAGAATGAGAGAATGAATTGATATGAAATACAATGGGATCAATCTTTATAAAAAGGAGATCATGCAAACCCTAATAAAACCCTAATAGGAAAAACCCTAATAAAAGCCCTAATATGATAACATTTAATAATTAATATAATTATTAAATGTCACTATATGCAAACTAACGTGAAATCTTAAGAAGGGAATAAAGGTAACTTAATCAACATAATTAAGTTAAGACCTTTACTCTAACATAAATATATGCAAAAAACAAAAGACTATGACATTCTACTCCACCGCATTCCTTCTTGAAAGCTCAAAATCGGTTATTGCAAAACCCAACTAACTATTCTTCCATAACTTCATCTTCATGCGCAGAATTCTCATTTTTCCCTTCAACTGTCTCCACCAAACAATTTGCCTGAGCGAAAAAATCAATACCAACAAGAGACCCATAATGATCATTGACCCTAGTCACATCAGCAAAGCGATCTCCAACTGAATAACCAACCAAATTTTCCACTGGAACCATATCTTCGCTCGACTATGCCACTAACTGGTGTACTCGAGCCCTACCCATAATTGTGCATTATTCTCTCCCTACAACTTCATCAGTATTTTCCTCTGGGTCAACCTCTTCCTCTAGCATTGCTTCTCTTTGAATAAATTTTGGCGCAGGCATCGAACCACCCTCCTCAAGACCAACAACAACTATGTTTCGTGGTGGATGAGGATTATGGTCACACACAAAATAAATTGCATAATAGTTCTCTTTGATATCAAAATTCATTGTAACACACAAGCATCGCGAATTCCTTCTCAAAGCCTTGAGCGAAATACTATCATTTTTAAACTGCAAGGCTAGTCTAATGGCTTCGAAGATTTTAGCAAACCCCAACCTATTCTTAAAAAACTCTCTAGGGAATAAATCACCCAAGTACCCATCACCAGAAAACACATTATATTTTTGGACAACTTGAAGTAATTCTTCACCATCTAGGAATTGGGGCTTCACAAACTTAGAGACAATTACCTCCAAATCGACTAGAGATTGAAGGAGATCCATTGAATTTGATAAAAACACAAACAAGACTTGAGAGGGAAAAATCAAATGCCTAGCTCTTGGATTGGTTAATTCAAAACCCAAAATGGAACGTACCGGTTCTTCAACCCTGAGACAGTCAATTTGGAAAATCCTTGCCAAATTTTCATGTGAAAGACTCTCCTCAAATGGACACTCTCCCTGCTTCGATGGACATTGGATCCTGAGATTCCATGGTTGGGACAACATGATGACAGAGCCAAACACTTCAAGCTTGCAAACCAATTCTATCAAATTTCCTTGAGCGCTTGCGAGCAAAAACATACGCTGAATTCCACCTTTTAAAGCCATTAAGCACAAGTAACGATTCATCATGAAAGCGAGCATGAAAAAGTGTGATGAAACCCAGAAAAGCAGGTTGGCTCATGCAAAATATCCTTCAACACAGAGCAAATTAATGCACCATACAACAGAGATGTAATAAGGTACCTGCGAGAATTTCAAGTAGTGAACAAGTGTCCCTGAAGTGATATGCATGGCGACACCGTAATCCGTTCTCCATGTGAGTAATTAAACATGGCCTTGGAGTCTTAAGTGTAAACATCATTAAAAATATGCATAATCTTGAAAATGGATACCAATACAATACAACCAGAATGATAAGACATTTAGAACAAGGTATATTAAAATCTTGTTTCCCACCATCATTCCACTTTCCTACCGGTGCTAGTTGTTTCCATGTTGGATGTCTCCTCAAACAGCATGGAAAATACCACATGTTTTGAATAGCCTCCTTCACACCATACACGACAAGACACCTACCTTTTTTAATTCAAAACTATGATTTTAAATCATTGATAAAGTTATACCTTGGCCGCATGCATTCATACCCATTGTAATATCATTAGAATGTTAGCCTTGGACAACTTGCTTTGTTTGTACTATGTTGAATGAGGGGGAGTTCGGCCAGATCTTCCTTGTTCTGGATAACTATATGCTTCTTAGAATCACAAGCTAAATTAGCCAAAGCATTCGCTAATTTATTTCCTTCTTGGTATGTATGAGATAGGTAAATGTCTTCAAAAGTTGTAAGTATCTCCCATATCTTTTGAAGAACATACCTTAATTTCTAGTTACAAAATTTTTTTGATTTGCAAGCATTAATTATAAGAAGAGAATCACCTTCCACATGCAACTTATTTATCTTGAGCTTTGTTGCCAATATGACTCCTGCTAATAGTGCTTGAGCCTCTGCCATATTGTTTTTGTCATCCCGTAGATATGTGGCTTTAGCTACAATCAAAGAACCCTTTGGATCTCGAATGCAGCAACCAACACTAGATACACCTGGGTTTCCTCGTGAAGTCCCATCAAAATTTAGCTTCCAAAAAGTTGAATTTGATGGTATCCACTTCACCTTGCTTCTATCCATTCTCTCTTGACCTGGCTGAAAAACCCCTTGTAGTGGTAGTACTATATGCTTCCAATTATTTAAAATGAAATTATCCCAATTGGAATATAATGATGAAGTTGACTTATAATTGTTAACATAAGAATTGCACACTTCTGAGATTGACTTCTCAAGCTTGTCTTTAATTCTGCTAACTAACACTGTCTGATTTTTGAAAATGCATTTGTTTCTTTCCAACCATATTGACCAAATTACTAGGGCAGGAGTAACTAGCCATATGCATGCAAACAATGTTGATTTATGAAGAACATGCCAGCTGGTAAACAAATCCCAAAGATAATTGGGTAATGGGAAGGAAACATATAATTTCTCCATAATAAAAGTCCATATCTCATACGCCACTGGACAAAAGACAAAATGATGATAAGTTGTTTCATCTTCTTCTTTGCAGAGAAAACACTTGAAGGATCTCGCAATCCCAAACTTCTCCAGGTGATCACTTGTCAAAATCCATTTCTTCAAGGCCAACCAAGCAAAACTACTTGCCTTTGGAAGTTGTGTTGAATTCCAGCAAAAATTGAAGGCTCTATGTGACTGACTATGAGATGCTTGATCAATAATTACTATGTACCCTTCCTTAACTATATACAATCCATTCTTAGAAGGTACCCACAGTAGTCTATTTGGAGAACAAGAGAGGTAGACACTCCTACTACTCAACACCTCTGTTAATAGTTTCCTTTGTTCATCTAGAATAGGAGTATCTATTCAATCCTTCCATTTAACCAAACCTGTAATAGGGTCAAAGAAGGCAATATAATCCCTTAAAAATACCCCCCAACTTTGTGATAGAACACCTTCAGCTATCTGCAACTCCAAATTTGAATTAATAGGATGCTTTCCATTCCAAGAATCTTCCCAGAAAAATACTTGTTCACCATTATCCACCTCCCATGAGAGATACAAACATATAACATCTCAACAAGCCACAATGAAGTTCCACATAGTAGATCCACCTATGGGATTAGAAATTGTAAAAATCCTAGTCGGGTTATCATTATCCAAGTACTTGATTTGCATTACCTTACACCATTTCAGATCTGGTTTATCATACAATTTCCATACCAATTTAGCCCCTAGAGCCATGTTTGTTGCCGATAAGTTTTCAAACCCTACACCACCACATTCCTTTTGAGAACACATATTTTCTAGGGAAACTAATGGAAGCTTCCTTTTATCATCTAGGTTGCCTTTCCAAAGAAAGTCTCTTATTAGCTTTTCAATTTGACCAATAACCCCTTTTGGAGCTTGTAGAACTGCCAAAATATAGTTAGGAATAGAAGCTAGAATAGATTTGATCAATAATATTCTACCAGTTAATGTTAGCCATCTTGATTTCCAAGCAAGTATCCTTGCTCTTATTCTATCTATAATCTTAGTCCAAAAATAAGACTTATTGGAACCCATAAAAAATGGTAATCCCAAGTATGAGCAAGGAAATTTCGCTCTCTCAAAGCCTAGGATTGATACCAACTATCTATCTATTGCAGGTTTAGTATTAAATACATATACCTTTGACTTAGCTGCATTGATTTTTTGCCCTGATGCTAGTGAATATTTTTCCAACAAAGATTTAACTTTTTTTGCTTCTAGCAAAGATGCTCTACCCATCAACAAAGTATCATATGCAAAAAGGGAATGAGTAGTTGAAATATTGGTATTAGGTAATGTTCCCCCATTCCATAAGCCTTGTAAATGAGCCTTTTGAATTGATTTGTTGAGTGCTTCCGCCATAAGAATGAAGAGGACAGGAGACAGGGGGTCTCCTTGTCTCACTCCTTGAGATGACCCAAAAAAACTCGTAGGAGATCCATTGATTATCACTAATTCTACAAGCTCCAAATTCTTAGGTCTAGGAGTAATTATTAATAATTTATAATATTGCAAATAATGTGCCTACATAGAAAAGGGTGTCCCACTCTGATGGTATCTTGAGATTTCATAGTTGACACTCTCCACCTTATAGCATTGGCCTTATGATGATTGTAAGAAGTCATTTAATAGGGGTTTACTAGGTAGACTATGACTAGCATCTTTGAGGTCAACTATTTATAGCCATGTACAACAAGTGTGTAAATATAAATATGATCACATGTAGGAGTACTTTGGAGTTGTAATTGGATAGAATATTGAGATTCCATAGTTGAAACTCTCCACTACATGTCAGTGGTATTATGACAATAGAAATAAATCATTGAATAAAGGGCTACTAGGTGGACTATGACCAACATATTTGATTGACTATTTATAGCCACGTGTAAAATGTGTGTAATTCTAATTATAGACTCATGTTCAATTTTTTGGGAGTTACACTAGGACCTCTTGGTCATTAGCATCAGATGAGTTAAATGAGATTTACCTTCTAAATGTGGAAGAGTTACTTTTGGAATGGGGCACATGTTGAATCTAGATACTTGGACTTGACTTTGGCTCATAATTTTGAGCCTAATTTTTTGTAATATAATTCTCATTTTTCTAGGTCTCTTGGCCTATATATATAGGATTTGGGACATATATATTATATTTAATTTTATTTAGGGTTATACTTCTAAAATTCCACTAAATTTAGAATGTAGACCTCACTAAAGCACATACACCTGGTGATAGTGTAGTATAACATTTGTTGTTGAGTAATACATTTGGCATTGTTCTTTTGGAGGCTAGGCTTTTCCCTTATAAGAGTTTTCCAAGATGAATTTGTGTAGCATTTTATTTGTGGTTGTTCCATTATCTTCTACTTCTCTTCTATTCTTATTCATATTTTAAGTGTTGCTACTATGAAAAAACCTTATTGAAATTTACATAAATAAAAAAACTTGTAAAACTTTCCTCATAAGATTAGATAGGATTTTCAACATATTTCTTTTTGGTTAACACAATGCATTATTTAGAAAATAAAAGGAATCCTCCCCATATTGATTATGCATTTGTAAAAGAGAAGTCCATATTTTCTTCTTTAATTAAGCCAAGTTTAAAATTGAGCCTAATTTCTAACACCAATTCAATTCCCCATCACTATGATTCACCTAACCAAGCTTTCACAACATTTTTTTAAAATTATTAAAAGATTAGACAAGACCATAGTTTCAAAATATGTTTACTTTTGTTTCTCTTGGCATATTGTTCAACCTACAAGAATTATCTAAGATATTTATTGGAATGAATTCTCATTCAATAATATTAGACAAAAATCTACAAAAACATACCAAGAGATATTACATAAATCTAAAACCTTTATATACATTCACATGAGACATTTGAAATTGAATAATCAACCTCTTACCATTATCACACAATTAGAAATATGTAAAATATCAAATTAACTTGACAAACACTACCTAAATAAATGCATATGCTTTTAATCTCTTATATAAAATGTGTATACATGTTTCCTATAAGATACATCTATTTCAACTAACAAGAATAAGGGGATATATCTCCTTCTACATAAAAATCCATTTATTTCAATCATAATAAACAAATTCACACTTTAAAATAATGAAAAAATACTCTATCACTTTTATATTCAATGTCTCCTCTTCATCCTCATATATGGAACATTATATCAAATAAATCTTGATTCAAAATAGTTAGAAAAAGATGAAATGTTTGATTGCCACAAATATTCAACTCATTGATTATACAAAAATGAATCTTCATGGTCTACTGCCCACCTTGCAATTGTAATATATCCAAATTTTTATGTAAATTTAACCCATATCATGTATGATCAACCTCAAGCTCCATTGAGTTGTTTTGATGGTGTGATCTACCTTATGACCCACATGATTATTTTTAGTGACTATATACTCATGTGACTTGGTTTGCCCCTATCTTTGATGATTTTTTATGTGTAAGGAATATAAATATTGAAAACTACCATGAGGAGATAAAAGGATTGCAAGGGTAATGTTCTCCTTGGTTAACCCCTTGATTAGACTAGTTTTCCAATCATAAATGATGATTGAATACAATATTATCATAGATGTGTGTCCTAAATGATTTTGATGTAACTTAAGCTTCCTTCCTTTTAATGCTTCTAAATTAAATGTGTTCTAGAATGACTTCACTTTTCAATATATAAGATTTTCCCTCTCTTATCAATTATGAATTATTGCATGTTGAATGCCTTTAAACGCTTAGATAGAAATAAATTACATAAATGTATACTAAGTTGGCTCATAATGGTTAATGAAAATGGTGAGAGTCAACAAAATTTGAATTTGATTTTTAAAATTTTAAGAGTCAAGTCCATGTGGTGCATTAGAGAACCCACATCCCATGGAATTTTAACCCACAAAAAGGCCCATGTATTAAGGTCGAGAATGGATGTATGAATTTGAGTACAAGGCTAAGTGTAATAAATGATGAATGATAAAAACAAATGTAGATGTAGATAGGATAAGGTCCAATATATGGAAGTATCTATACCAAAAGGGGCACTCTCCTTCATTTGTAGGCCTAAATGGTATTCCAGTAGATAAATCTTGTGTTGTGTTCCTAGTTTAGTCACAAGGGATTTATTAAAATGAACCTCTACTTCCCTTTTGTTCCTTCCTCTCTCAAGAATATTTAGAAAATTTTCATATACTCAAATCCATGCCATTCTTTAGTACTTTCATTTCTAGCAACTCTAGGAGTAGATTTCTTAATATGATATGAGGTTTGATTATCACTATCATTATTAAATACATCTTCAAATTGTTCAACAGCAAAAACAAAACTCTAACATGTATTTTAACCTTCCATGTATGTTCCTTCTTTTTGGTTTCAATAGCTAACTTCTTTTTTGAATTTTTCTTATATAATGATCTTCTTCCTTCAATTTTACAATCTTCACTTGTAGTCTATATTGCCTAACAATGGAGTCACCACCCTTTCTAGGGAAATAAAAATGAAGAAAGAAAAGATCAACACTTTAGTAAGACAAACTCTAAAACAAAGTTTAGGGTTAAGGCCCCAATATTTTCCCTAATAGAGTCATCGATCTATTGGTGTTCCTTTCTATACTAACCCCTAATCATAAGGTTCTTACCAAGATATGAGTAATGTGACTAGACTTTAACACTCACGGAAAGCACCTATACTTTGTTTAGGGATTGGAAAAATCCCATCAAATAAGAGAATTATAAACCTCTTCTACACTGTGAGCCCTGCTAAGCTCAAGAGGGTAATCCCAGAGATCTTTCAAAGGATAAAATAATTAGGAAAACATAGATAAACCCTTAAACAAATATGACTATATTTAACTTTGATCAATATTCTTTAATGATAATTACTATACATTCAAATCACATATATCTTATTTTAGGTAGTTAGATCAATGATGCAACAATGGATATAGTTTTGATCATAAATCCCTTCAAATATTTTTAGTGTTAGTTGCTTACAACATCATTAACCTAGTAAAATACACTATGCAACAACCATCTAGGGTTTTAATAATCACAAGATCGCAAAATATTCAATAAAAATTTATTACAATGGATTGTGCATAATGACCAAGCAAATAAACTAAAAATAAATAATTAAAAAATTAAAATGAATTTCTTGATTTATAATGGTGTGGGTGGTCAGCCTTCAACTATTAGATTGGAGTGCCTAATCATGCAACATACATTTGACCTTAAATAAAACCCTAATAATAGTATAAACCCAAAAAAATAGATGAATTTCATTTACTTGGTTGTGTCTTACAAAGCTCAAACCCTCAAATGCCCTTTAACCCAATAATGCAATCTCTACTTAATAATCTACAAATTATTTGAAAGCTTTGTATATCAATTCAAAAAAAATCACAGCATACATAATGCATGAAATGAAATATTTTATTGCACCCCTTGGATGCAAACTAATGAAGGTTTGATACAAAATACAACAAATGTCTATTTATATTGCATTACAAGTTCCTAGAAAACTCAAAAAAATGATTTGTAATCATATACACAAGTTTCACATGAAATACAACTCAACCTAAATTATCTTTTCCCATAAAAATGCAAAATAACCCAACCTTTTACAATCAAAATCAAATTTCCTTACATATATCTATGGTTAGGGATCTAAAAAACATAGCTTAATGAGTGCACAAGAAAGAACCATATCGATGATGATATGCACCACATCCTCCAATCTCAAAAATGCCATCTCAAGATCAAAGAACGTGCCATCAATCATTGAAACCATTCCAAGAAGATATGGTGTCAAGATATTCACCAATCATGCCCAAATATGTATGTAGAATGGTAAGAAAATCTACAAATTTTGTTGAGAAGACTGATTGAAATGGAAAGAAAATCTATTTCTTACAAGATTTAGTCTATTGCAATAAATTCGTCTTGGCCATGGAGTTGTTCGCCTTCGAATTCATGCTCTCTAGGCATAAAAAATGGTTTTTAGGTGTTCTTTGGTTGGTGCAAGGCCAAATTGGCCAATAAATTAAACCCTAACTGGTTTCTAGTTATATGTTGTTGAAACTACTTGAAACACATGCCAAAATTATGCTTAATCCTTCTTGAGAAATGAAATTATATTTATATCAACTATTGGTAGGTCTTTGTGGCATATTAACACCTTTTCTAACATCTGCATGGCTTTATGGGCCATTTCAATGAGTTGGTAAGAAGCCAACAAAAACTAGTTGAGAGTTTTTGAATTTTGGGGGCTAAACCAAATCCATACTTCATACCACTATTTAGGGTGTTAGGGATTGAGTCACTGGGAAATCATGTTGAATGAGGAACATTTGAAGGAACAACCCCAAGGTGTTAATAGAGTGTTGGGTTGTCAAGGATCAAGGTTTGGGCTTGACTCATACTTGGTATTATTTTGGAGGGAAGCTTGGTTCTCAAACTCTAATGAGAAATATAGAGTAAGTTGTTGGGTGGTAGAGTTTTGGAGGAACTAGGGAAATAGTACCAAGGTAGATGGAAGGAAAAAAAGTCCGACTTTAATAAAGCATGAAAGAATCAAAGGGGATTGGGAGTCAAACATACTTTGGATTATGTATTAAGATGAACGAAAGTTTGACAACTTTGTTATAGATACTTAGGGAAATTTTACATTTGAAATGAACTTTGAGGAGTTGGGGAAGGGATGGAGGCATGACCAAGTTTGAAAGTCTAAAAAACAGACTTAGAAAACTATTAGAGGGTGAGGAATTAGAATGTTGGGGATGACAAGGAACAAGTACTTGGGTTAAGAGAAGGCTATAACTCTGACTCTAAAAGACAGAGGAATTTTGAAGCAGTAGGAGTCATGAGTTAGGGATAGCATGTGAAGGGTATTTGGGGACAATGAAACCCACAACTCTGACTTTGAGAAAGAACTAAGTGAAACTAAGTCAATAGTTGATAATCAATGAGGAAGAAAATGAGGTACTTCGGTCAAGGATGGTCCAAGTTCTTGGTTTGAAAAACCTAGGCAAGTTTTGGCAACAAAGATCAAGAAGCAAGGTGAAGATGGAATGGATTGTCTAGGAAGGGGAACTTTAACAAGACAATAGGGATGAGTGGAAAGCATGGAGGGATAATGAAATCTAAAAGTCTGGCAAGGGCAAGACTTAAGTATTTGAACAAAGAATTTTAGATATTGGGGCTCAGGGATGCCAAAGAAATGATACAAAGGGAAGGACAATTCTAACATATCGATGCTACAAAGAATGTAAAACAAATTGTCAACTTTGGAGTTTCAAGAAACAATTTGAAATGGTATGTTGGTTAAAGGATTCTCAAAACTCTAGCATTGAAAGACCTAGAAATATTTGGATTGTAAAGGATCATGCTTTTGGGGATTGAAGGGAAGCAATATGATGGGGCAACCAAGTTTGAAATTGTAGTGAACAAAAAACTTGTCTTCAATAATAAGTTGTCAAGGGTTAGAAATCGGGAATGTGATGGAAGCAGTATGAATGAAGAATCAAGTCCAACACTACAACCACATAAAATATTCTAAGGCTCGAGAAGTTGATGGAAGCGGTATGAATGGAGAATCAAGTCCAACACTACAATCACATAAAATATTCTAAGGCATTAACACATTTTGGAGTTTGGACAATTGGCATGAAAACTCACATAAGTTTGATAGGCCTATAAAATCCACACAATATTTTTTACAAAGGCTTAGACTGGATTGTCAAGGTCAGGTAGAAGGGTATGTTATAAGTATGAAGCTCGATAACCCAATAAACAAAGGGAAAGTGGGGTTTTTTGGGATGGTAAACTAGGATGGACAACCCCAAAAGTTTGAAACTCTAAAACTTCAAGAACTCATAGAACTTCAAGGAAATGATCCGCATGTAACTCCACACTTAGATTTTTTTGGGCCTTTTGTGGACTTTGAAATATAATGAGCGCACAAAGTACAATGCAAGGTAGAATTAGATAGATTTTTTGATAAAGGGAAAACCCACTTATATTATCTCAAATCAATTATAAGAGGTAGGCCTGCATAGGCATTGTAACATATGGGAAAACATAGCTAAAATTGCAATTTTTTTGGAGATGCATGGGTAGGCTCCAACACCTTCCACAAAAGGATGAAATACAAATCATTCCCCATCATGATTGTCATTTGAGTTTCAAGAGGTAGGTGGAGATCTTTTTATGACAAACGGATTTTATTTTGATATTTTTGTAATATACACCACTAATTTATTTGAAAATAACTTATAGCTGAAAGTAAGATGCAATGCAACATCCTTTTCACTTTTTGATAACCCAATTCCCAAGATGGGCAAGGTGAGAGCATATGGTGTTAAAAACTATACAGTTAATTGAAATGCTTACAACTAAAAAGGAAATACACTAGGCGGAAAGCTAACCAATCTCACTTATTTAGTGTTCAGTGCTTATGTAGTATTGAAATAAATAACACCTCACGCTTATTCAACAAAGTGTGTAATTACAACATCCACTTATTTAATGGGTAATCAAAAGGGAACTTCCACTTATGCAATGAGAAATATTATTACAAATAACCATTTGTTCAATGAGGTAAGTACATCAACAATAAGAAAAATCAAACCCATTGGCGGTACTACCATTTAGTGTTCACAATATAAAATGCATAGAATTATTAGCTTTTGGCAGTATAATCATCCAAAGCATTACAAGATTAGTTCATATGCAATGTAAACATTGTTAAAGAGGATTAACTGTTGCTATGAAGTGTTGATGATTAATGAAACCATTGTAACACCCCAAATAGAACCCAAAATCAAGAACAAACCCACCCAACTTGAAACAATAGCAATATACCTTAACGAAAAATTGGATATTTTCTAGTACGGGTTTGATATTGCTCCGTAGACACACTACAAGTCTGGGTAGCAAGGATGACACCCAAGGATCTCACCAACACACACCCCAAATGATAATAAGAAAAAATACTTCTTCAAAGTATGCCCAGACTTCACCAAATCACACTAGAAGAAGTATAACAATCTAGGACTAATATCGGACTTGTATAGGTCTATCATAACACTAAAATAATAGGTATAACCCTCACATTCTTCTTAGAAGTTCACCAAAATACAATTTTTTCACCATGGAATGACTTAAATGTTGCAAACCAAAATTAGCCAACCCCACATAAAGAGAAAGGTGGCCCCAAAACTAGACGCTTAAATATATAACTCCCAATGCCCTCCTTATGATAGTACGGCCCAACAAGTACAAAGGTACAACCTACTAATTTAACAAAAAATCCCTTCAATGTTGTATGACTTGCAAGATAGAAGAAAGGTGGTTCCAAACATGTATAAAGAACCAAACTCAAGAGAATATACCACTCAAAACAACCAACAAAGGATGTATGCCTAGATTGGGAATAGTACGACCCTTGCAACAACAAGAACTCCAATCACTCTTCAAGCACTCAACAAATAATATTAATAGCTGGAATCAGCAAAATAAAATCAAATACTCCATGATTGCAATCCCAAAACTAAAGCTTTGATCTGTAACACAATGGTGATCTTTGTATGAAACCACACTAGCTAGCTAGGAGAGTTTTCATCCCAAAAACTAGCAACTCCAAAAGGGTTTGCATCCTCAAAAAGCTTTGGAAGAACTCGGGTTCTCTCCAATAGCAAAAACAAATAACATTTCCAAGTTTAACCCTTCAAATGAGCCCTCAACCTCCTTTTATCACTTTTTTGGAGGAAAATAACCAAATTTTAAAATATAATAATTTATGTTTTCCCTCATAAAGACCTTTTGGAGAATAAGTATTGTTTTTCATGAGCAAATGCCCTCAAGCCTAGACATCCAACTTGAAACACAACTGAACACCTTTTAAACAAGCTATTACACTGAGTTGTCCCTTAATTATTTTTCATTAGACAACTTATGTGAATAATTAACTAATAACTCAATAATTAACCCATGTTGTGGAAAGCATTGTAATAACATAGAAATCAAATTCTAACCATACCAACATTATACTAAAGACTTGGGACAATGATCAAAGACAATTGGGTGACTTTCTAAAATAGCCTACTCATTCAAGAAGTTTGGAGAGCTCCCCAAAGGTCAGAAATTGATTCTAAAAGCATCACAAGGTTCACCAAGACCAACTAAGCTCACTTCCAACAACATCTATGCAAGACACAACCTGAGCACTCCAAGAACTTTGGAGTGCTCCCCTACTCACTAGGAAGCTTACGAGAAAACTCAAAAATTGGGGTAGTTGCTTACAAATCATTTTTGCTTAAAATGGGGACATTACACTTTCTACATCCCACTCTAAACCCTATGTACCTCCATGTGCTTTTAAATTTTTGAATGACTTTCAAAATTTTCTTATAATGGTGCTCACATGTTTATCTTATGGCTAGATACATGTCACAATTTCATCTCTACTTGATGTAGTTGGCCAAGAAGTCTACCTCCCCATTTGTTTCTCTATCGATGTGATTGACTATAAATTCCTCCAACATATCCAAAATAGGCTAGGCACTTATAAGGGTATTGTTGATTTTCTATTTCTTATGGTATTTACTATTACCATTGAATCCCCTTTAATCCCAACCTTGCATACTCCATATAATTCACAAAGTTATAGTCCAAGGATGAATATTTGGGCCTCAAACTCTTTACTCGTGCCTTCTTTAAGTTTTGGAAGCTACTCTAATTAGACATCCAACACAAAAATTCCAATGTTTCCTCTTGACATACCATCAAAGTTTAATTTAACCCAATTGTGAGAAGAACAACTATTTGATGCTTAGTCTCGAGTTTGAAAAATTAACCATCCCAACCATATAAATAAAAGAGAAATTAAACTCATTTTCTAAAATAAACCAAAAGAAAATAACGACAAAATTAAATTTCATCATATTAATTGACATCAAACATTTAAAATTTAAACCCAAAAAATTATTAAAATCCTCTCTTTTTTTAACATCTAAAACTGAAAAAACTCATTTCTAGGGATGACCCCAAAAGAAACTTTGAAGACAAAGTTAAAACTTAATGGTGTCTTCTCCATGACCAGATTTGTAAAGTTAATTCACATGCTATATATTGCGCTGGGTCCCACCCCACGAGAAACTGATTTTCAGTTTATCAAAAGCACGAACAGAGTGGGAGACCATCACCACTCCGATTAAATAACTCACAAGAAGAGTCAAAGTATTTCAAAAAGGAGAAGAAAATTTCTGTAAGGCATTAAAAGCTCCGCCAGAGAAATAATGGTTGAATTAAAATATGACATGTTTCAGCATATAATACACTCTAAGGGTAGTCAATTGCGCCGGAAATGCTGGGGCCTACTGTTTGGTGTCAAAGCAGACTGAGAGCGACAGAAATGGCCACGTCGGATAGATCTGTCCACGTAGGACCCGCCGCAATTGAATTTGAATTTCTAGGAGGTCGAGCATGTGGGTAGTTATAAATTTGATTCGTATTGCACGTATAACGATTGTAACAGAGAAAAGGAATATGGATAACTTGCAGCAGATTTTTCTGTGGAAAGGTTAAAAAGAGAAAACAAAAAAGAGAGAATGGAACCTATGATGAATCAAGTTCTGATTAAACTGTTTTGGCATAATACAGTTTTATTTGAAAGGTGTTAATTTTACAGCCTACGGTTGTATAGAAAGTGTATCCTACAGCAGTCCATACAGGCAAGAACATTGTCGATGTCCCCCCAGTTTGAATGCTTTTAGGGAGTGGAGTGATTGAATGAATTATGGGCCGCCTTAATTTATTTAGATCTGGGAAAGTAGAGAACTGATGAGTGAAGTGGAATTTTCTGTGGTTTCTTTGCAAGGTGGATTGAATTATGATGGCGTTATGAGTTGGGCATTTTGATTGGAAGAGTTTGGCTTTGGGAGTTTTTTTTAAGAGGTTAAGAATGGGATCCTGTGCATCAGTGAATAGAGGGGTTAACGAGAAGCAAGACTCTTCCTGCATGCCTAAGCTGAGATGGAGAAAGAGGCATCTGGAGGCTCTGAATTACTATCCTGCAGATGATGAGGATCGTGATTTTTCTAAGAGGATGTGTTCTAATGGGGCCAGCAAGGTTGCATGTGTTTTCACTCAGCAAGGGCGGAAGGGCGTTAACCAGGATGCCATGGTGGTTTGGGAGGTGGGTTACTCTTCTAGTTTCTTTTAATCTTTTCACAACATCTGTTTTCAATTTTGGAAGGAGAATTTTGCGAGGAATTGGGGATTAGAATGTTAGGACTACTGGATCATCTTAGGTTGTTCATCTATGCAGCTCAAATCCAGTCGCAATATAGTGTCCCGCCTGAATCTAATCGTAAATTTGCCCATAGACAACATTTATCATGCTTATGCATCCACGTGTCTTCTATGAGTATCAGGGAACTGTCTATCCGGCATTTTGGATGCCATGTACAATCTAATGTTCTCTTTAATAATATTGGAGTTTACTTGGACTGTTTGGTACGTAGAGAAATGTGATTTGGGTATCATCCGACAGACACCTTTTCCATTGGTTTTAACTCCTGAAAGCACTGGGAATGATGCCTATCAGCAAATAAGCTTATCTGTGATACATCTGAAATTATAGGGGAATGAATTAGTTTGTGGAAAACGTCGAATTCGTTAGGAGCATTTGAGGATGAATGCTTATCTTGATTTGCGTTTTTAGTCTCGTTGTTGGTGTGTTGCTTTTGTTGATGCTAGTCCTAAGATCAATTTCGAAAAGATCATTTATGCACTGTTATAATCAATAAGACTCTTTCACTTTAGCATCTTATTGATTGGGATTTGGGATTTCTGGTTATGAGATCGCCTGCCTTTCATATGGATGTGAATTAATATTTGGAAAATTCCAATCGAGTGAAAGAATCTGGCGGATGAGTGCATGATATGAATTGGGTTTTTAGCCCTAACTGTTCGTGATTTTTGTTGATGTCGGTTCAAAGATCAACTTTCAGTGAGGTAATTTATTCACTCGTTCTTTCAGTGGGGCACTTAATCTGCAGTATCCTAGTGATTACAACTTCTGGTTATGAGCTTGATGACCTATTACATAGGTTCGAATTAGTTTTTTGGAGAAATTCCAATTGATTGGGAGCATTTGGCAGATGAATGCACATCATGAATTGGATTTTTAGTCTCGATGTTGTCGTGTTGCATTTGTTGATGCCGGTCCTCAAGTAAATTTCCAATAAGATCATTTATGCACTCTTCCTATCAAGAGGGCTCCTTCTCTTTAGTATCCATCCTGTAGATTGAAATTTGTGGTAACGAGCTTAGCTTGGTTGCCCTTTATATGGATGTGTAATAGTTTTTGAACGAAGTCCAATTGGTTGAGGGCCTTTAGCAGACAAATGCATATTATGAATTGGGTTTTTAATCTCATTGTTTGTGTGTTTCTTTTGTTGATGTTGGTCCTGAGATATAAATTTCTAAGGAGATCAGTTCTGCACTTTTACTATCAATAGGGAACTTTCTCTTCACTATCGTATTCATTGGGATTTATAGTTACGAGCTTGATCACCTTTAGGGGGAGACTTTATTAAGGATCCTATTGTTTGGGGTTTCAGGTTATACACTGGAGCATCTTTAGGGACAGAACTGACCGTAGATGAATGCTTAATGACTTCTTCGATCTTAAGGATGAATGCACGAATGTACTTTAGAATATAACTGTCATGAGATCAATTGCAGAGCAGATTTCTGCCTAAGTAACAAATGGTCTAATTTCTAAATAAATTTGGTTTCATAATTTCTAACAACTCTGATATCAAATTTCAATGCAATAGGAGGCTTCATGTTATTCTCCCTGTGGGGGACCATCCAATCCATGCATTATAACCCGGGGCCCCTATCAGAATCAGGTAGTGATCACCCAGTCAATTCTTAAGGAGGCATTAATAATTAATTCCAAGTGTCGCAAAATCATGGTTTCTATAGCCGTCTCCTGATGCATACACTTAAAACCCAAAATGGCTGATCACCTGGTTGTGCCACGGATGGTGCCAGTTCTTTAGCACATACTAGTAAGAAAATGTCTCGTGTTTTTTTTTGGAAAATGGTCTTACGGTACAGCAAGGTTTTTGATCAGCTACTACACTTTCTAATTATGTCTTAACAGCTAAAATTAAATTCTCCGATGAAGTGATAGACAAGCTAAAATTAAATTTTCTGATGAAGTGACGGACAAGCTAAAATTCCATCCAGAAATAATAATTTTCGATGAAGTGAGGTACAAATCTTAAATTCCATGCACCTACCAATTTGCTGATTTTTTTTTCACCTAGGGGAGAGGACCCAGTAGTTGTGCACCCTAACTTCGTGCTTCTCAAAATCCTACGTGGAAATTTCAAATCTCTCCAAACATTTTACAGCAGCTTACTTGGCAAGACCCCTGCTTATAACTTTTGTTTCAGGGCCACATCATCAAATATGATGCCACATCAACATGCTTTTTGTCAAGGTGTCCAAAAAGACCCCAAAAAAAGTGCTACCAATACTCGTTCATTCACATCATGGGTATTTGAGCGCTGATGTGGCATCACATGATTGGTTGCTTTTTAGATCAAAGGAATACATTTTGTTTAAGCTAGGGTAGTCATGTCACAACTATTGGACATTATATAAACAACTACTATCACAACTATTGAAACATGCTCAACTACTGAGTCCTCTCCCTCAAGTCAATGCCACTGCCAATTTGCTGATTGTTTTTCTAAAATCTCTCAAGTCAGTGATACACATTACACACACTCAACCCACTGTCACCCCTCAGTAATTGACTTTCGAAACAGTCACTGCTCTATGCTTGAAGGCAATGATTTTGTTTTTCTACAAATTTCTTAATTTAACAGTGCCTAGGGCAAAGCATTCATAGTGTTAGCCTCCTCTATAGTATCCCTGCCATAGTGAAGTATGTGAATTAGCCCATGAGATCAGTCAGTCCCTATGGAGGCACGTTCTGCGTGCATAGTAGGTGTCTTCAATTAGCATGGTCTGAATTTATGAATGATACTTAGACTGGTGTCTTCAATTAACGAGTCTCTTACAACATAGTAGGGGCATCCTAGTTTATGTTACAAAACTCTAAAAAAATGATTTGCATCTTCAACTTAGATCTGAATTTATGAATGACACTTACATTGGTGTCTTCAATTAGCAAGTCTCATACGAAGTATTCTTGGAAAGACTTTTTAGGCCCCATATCAGAAATGGTGGCAAAGGCAGTTACGATATCAAACCCCATAATTGTTGCAGACAATCATGCAATATTCATCAACTCATATCAGATACTCACAACCATAAATTATGTCTACCTTGATGGAAATAATGCATTTTTCCAAGAAAAATGGAGCGTGCCATGAGTAATTGTGGGAACACGAGGTACCGCACCTGTCGTCAGCTGTGCACTCTAAACACCTCTGTTCATAGTTCAAACAATGCTTTTCTGAACTTTTATGTATTTGAGAGCTCTCCTTTCATTTTCCCTGCTTGTCTGATACTCAAATTCTCATTTATTTGTTTTGTTTCAATTCAGAAATAGTATATTGATATTTTGATTTTCCTTTTGTCATCCTTCACAGGATTTTCTTTCAGATGATACAATCTTCTGTGGGATTTTTGATGGCCATGGTCCTTATGGTCATCTTGTTGCTCGTAGGGTTAGGGATTCACTGCCAATGAAGCTGCACTCCTGTTGGCAATCTTTCAAGGACAAAGCAAATGACAATTATGGTTCTGATAGATACAATAACAGAAAGAAGGCAAAAAATGCTCCTGATGATTTGGATGGAGAAATCAATTCAGAAAAGGAATCAACACTTTTTTCTGCTTGGAAAGAAACATATCTGAAAGCATATAAAGTAATGGACAAAGAATTGAGGTCTAATTCAACTGTAGACTGCTTTTGCAGTGGAAGCACTGCTGTTTCTGTTATTAAGCAGGTAATGCATCACTAGTTCATTTAAAACTAAATGCCACTGGCTATGGATGTAGAGGTTCTCCGCTACTGGAACTTACTAATTTCTTTTGTTCAAACTGTAATAAGGCACAGAAGTTTCTTTTATGATGTGAAACTCTACAGAGTGTCAATTTTCTGAGTAGTATTTGAATTGTATAAAATCAGCAAAGTACAAGCTATCATATTTCCTGGCAGCTGATGTATTGACCAACAAACAATACAGTTAGATGCAGGGTTAAAAGTGAATTTCACTTGGCACTGTAATCTGGAGATAGATTAAAATATATCTGAAATAAATATTCCTTATTTTGTGAAAATTTGAAGGGTAAGACAGTGGTTCATTAGTGCTGAAGATTTTCAATTATATGGGAGGTGTTTCATGCATACAGTTTACTGTTAAAAAATTTGTGCGTTGTTATTTGTTTCTGATCTCAGGGACAATACCTTTTTATTGGAAACATTGGAGATTCTCGTGCTGTTCTTGGAACAAAAGCAGCTGATGATTCTATCGTTGCTACTCAACTGACTGTTGATCTGAAGCCTAACTTGCCAAGTAAGTCTTTAATGCCCAAATCCTGTTGCTGGTATAAGGAGTGACATGTGTGAGAATGCAGAATTGCATTAGAGTTTTTATTTCTGTGCATGCATTATTTTTGCAGTCTCTAAGATTTGTTTCCTCACTGAGAAATAAAATTCTATAATTGCATGTGTTGACAGGGGAAGCAGAACGAATCAAGCGATGTAGGGGTCGGGTTTTTGCTTTGCAAGATGAACCTGAAGTGCATAGGGTATGGTTACCATATGATGATGCCCCAGGTTTGGCAATGGCAAGGGCATTTGGAGATTTCTGTTTGAAAGAATATGGTGTGATTGCCATACCTGAAGTTTCATATAGGTTGCTCACGGAGAGGGACCAATTTGTTGTGCTTGCTTCTGATGGGGTAAGTTATATGGATAGAACTGTGTGCATTCTTTCTTTATCTTTTTAATGTCAGATATGCATTATGTCCATACCATTATCTCTAGCTGTATGAAAGTATTATCATTATCATACTTTAAAGGTAGAGTTTGTTGGATGTATAAGTTAGGCACATAAATTTGAATTTTGTCTTGATTGATAGTTAATTTTTTTCTCTAAACAATCACAGAACCGTGTCTAGATTCTTTGTGGATTACTTTACAGGTCATATCTCATGGTTTTCAATGTTCATTATAAATAATTCTGATTTCACATGTTTACAACTCAAAAATAGTCTCTATCCCTAGATTCCATTAATCTGAATCCTTTTTTGTCCCATGCATACTATTTCTTCTGATAATAATAAATTCCATCTCTTACTAATACTGATGTATGTGAACAGATTGTCAATTTCAGATCTAAGTATCCTTTTCCCTACACTATCCTATGATGCAAATATCTTAAAAGTGCACTCGATTCTCCACAAACGTCTTCGCTTTGGAGGATTTTACACTTGATTGATTTTGCAAAGTTGAGAGTTCTCGAGAAAATTTATAATTTTATTGAGTTGAGTGTGATGTCCTTGTAGGAAAAAATAACGCACACATTCTTCCAAGCTAGCAAGTGCTAACTCATGCTTGATAGTAGCGGAAATGGCCTGATTACATAGTCAACATTACATGCAACAAAATCCTGCTTTCTCTTGGAGTCATGGCATTATTTGTCATAGGAAAAATCAAAAAAATAATCGTGCTATTTTTTTAATGAATGCTCTTTCCTCATAATCTGAGCATATGCTTGAACGAGGAAGTTGACCAACTCCATTTCTTGAGACCAGGCTTAAGTCAAATGTTATATATTTCCACTTTCTAGTATGCCTTCATGGTAGTTCATACCATAGTTTACATACTTGGAATCGGAGAGTACTCGGCAAGTCCAAAAATTTTGACTCGGGAAAAACTCGGTAAATACTCGGCAAATATTCGGAAAATACTCGGCAAATGTGTGGATATTTATGTATGTGTATACTGAGGACTGCACTGTGCACACATACATATCTATAAACATACACAGGATGCCAACTTCATACCATCTAAATGACAGACTTTACTTAATAGAGAAAAAATATCTGCTATAGAGGAAAAGATTGTGTTGTTTTGATAGCAAACTTCAAAACCTTGAAAAAGTAACCATTTGCTTGCTAATCCAGTTGGAGATTTTGATGTAATATATTTGGATTCAGAAGCAACATTAAAAGTTTGACATATCACCAAAATCTCTTGTTGGTGTCATGGGTTGTCACCATTAACATTCATCTTGTTATCAGTTTGAGTTGTTCTAATCCAAGAGGCCACTCAAATTCCATGGTCAATGTCAACACGACGCCCAAATTCCTACTCATCTATGGCTGTCCAATATAGGCTTCAACATCAATATTTCCCTATTCAAGTGTTGAAGCCCTTAGGAACCAGCTTTGTTCACTTTCCTTGTGAGGGTGGTGACCTATGTAATGTCCCTTTCTAGGTTTACCATAATTTTTGCCCTGATTTTCTGAAGATATCTTTTATGATGGTTTAGTGTTCAAACTATGTTCTTTTTCTCCTTTTCCTGATCAATCATAAGATAAAAACATTCATAAATTTATTCATTTTTTATATCAAATAATCACAATTACTTATAAGGTTTAATAATTGCAACAAGCATCATTAGTGCATAATTGTATAATACACACACACACACACACACACACACATATATATATATATATATAATTATTCTTTTACTTATATCCATTAGTATTCATATATATATGTTTATATAATTATTCTTTCCTTATTCATATATATATTCTTTATTCATTGCATATTATTCATTATAAAATTTATCTATATCTATGCATATATACTTGTATGCCTATTAAATAATATATATATATATATTAAATGACTATATTCCAATGCATAACAATCATTGTTGTTGCTGTTCTAAATTGCAGATCGTATTTTTCCATGTCCTCTTTTCCTTCCTTCTATTTATACCATTCAAGGTAGGTGACTCATGGGGAGAATGTATTGTTTGGTGAATGAGGTGACTTTTCATAAAATATATCCCTTTGTTAGATTTAATTGCTGCCTTTAAAGGTTTATTATCACAATAATATCTATTTTTGAAAATAATATATTATTACTAATAATTATGATATTTCAGATTATATACTTATTTTATTATTTTATTTTGATGTTTTATTGAATATATTTTAAAATAAAGTATAATAATAAAACCAATTTTCTAATACCTTATTATTATTTTATTCTAATGTATTACAATCTTTGATGTGTAATGATTATAATATTTATTTATTATTATTATTTTTGATATTAAGTTATTTAATACTGGAATGTAATAACAATAATTTGCCTATATATTATTATTATATTTGTTATTTCATATTTATATATTTTTATATTGATATGGTACACATTTATTTTATATTTAACATTAATATTGCTATTTATTTTATTTATTAATTTATTTGTATTTTAACGCTTGGTCTTTATGGTATTGTTGTTTTGGGGGACATGACAACCTATAACTCAAAGGGTCCCCTTGTAACATTTAGAGGAAATGCCCTTGTTGGGTGTAGTAACACCTCAAGATTTAGGATCCGTTGTTAGTTATTGTAGTAGTTTCTCTGCTATGAATAGCTTGTTTCCTTTACACTTATTTTCTTCCATCTATGGCTCACTCATTGCATTCAATAATCTTTTGGAGTGTTATGGAGGGAATAGTTTCTTGTGCATTTAGATGGTCGTTCAAGGGAACCTTATTTGAGTTGGCAAGGACTTTGCTTAACATTATGAATCCCTTTTTATTTAGGAGTATCAATTACTTCGATCAAGTTGTGTTACACTATGGTGTTACTTTATGTGATATGTTGTCCTCACCAATGGCTTCAGTTCCACTTGTCGAAAATGTGGACACACTACAAAGCTCTAACTCCTCTCCATTTATGTTGTACAGCTCTAACAATGCAAACTTTTTTCTAACTATTCTATAGCATTTCAAAAAAACAACAAACAAAGGATAAGACTTGATCGAAGGTGAGTAGTTGTTTTTCCTTGTAGTTGCCAAGACGTCCCTTGTCTTCCATTCTTGTATATTAGTACACTATTAATATTCTTTGATAGATTGATCATAGATTACACATAGAATAACATAGATAAACATATGGCAGCATACACTCAACGTTGTAGATTAGATATTGAACTTTTGCATTATAGAATCTTGCAATTTATAGTTCTAGCATGCCACTTGTTGTTCTTGAATCTCTCTTCCTTAGTAACACTCCTATTAACATTTGGACCATATCACTCTTGTGTTGGTTCCTGTCCATAATACATTCTAACACATTTAGATCTATTTAAGTGCATGTCTCTTGGACACACTTGAGCCTTGGCTTAGTTGTAACAAAGCAATCTTTATTTGTATCACATTCTAGTGGTATTGAGTTTTTCATCTTAATCTATCTCTGCATTTTGTGTGCTTACTGATACAAGGTCTAAGTACATGAAGCTTGGTCTTAAAATTTGTAATGTTTGTCATATCTTCCCTCACAATCTTAGTAGATGGAAACTACAAACACATATATTGTGATATATTGGATTCAGATTGTAGACCACTACTTTTGTGAAAAAATTGTTGACTGCTATTTTGATCAAAATTTCTAATATTTTCACGATATTTTCTCTTTAAAGATTTGTAAATAGCAAATGTTTTTCCTCAATTCGAATTTATTTTGTTCTACCTGTTTTGCAACAAAACAAATTGGGTTTTACCATAGTTACTAGGAGACTATTCCCAGAGCCTTGGTAACCAATCTCTTGTACCAAAAACATGTCCTGATCTCAGAGACCTATATGGAGATGTCTCCAAACATTAGGAGACTTCAAAATCTCCTATACGTCTTCTATAAGCATCCATTAAAATTAAGGAAACTTCCAATAGGGCTATTTCAAATCTATCACATAAATTACATTTGATTTTCTAAAACTGCTGATAAGTGGTTAACAAAAATTAAAAGAACTAAACAAATACACTAATAGACTTCTAATTTTCTTTTTCTTCATAAAATTTTATGTTTTTTTGGTGGTAGAAATTTTCCTTACTAAATCCCAAAGAGGTAAGGATATGAAGTGAAACAATACTAAGGCTTAAAATGTGTACATGCGTTGGAGTTTTATCAAATGATTGAAAATATAGGCATCTCCAAGGTTCCCCATACCAAGTTTTTGAAAATAATGGGATTCTCTCCTAGTTTCTTTGTCATCTTCAAGTGATTATGGTTTTAAACTTTTTTTTTCTACCATCATGATGATTGTCAAATATCAATATAATTAATCTTTTCAATACTTTAAAATGTTAGTTTTATTTTTAATTTTAAGCATTTTAGTATTTAACAATCTTTAAAGATATCCATTGTTTGATCTCTCTCTCTCTCTCTCTCTATATATATATATATATATATATAATTGTCTCCAATTACCCATCTCCAACCTTTTTTGAAAATGGCTTACCAATACCCATCCCCATCTCTTATACCAATGCTAGTACCCATCTCCTAGTAACTATGGTTTTTACTATACAAGGTTTCCCAATTGCCCGTTGCTTTTGATATCTATAAGATAGCTAAGGTATTTGCACAACAATATTGGTTTGCATAACTACAACCTCCACAACAATTGCTACTGTAGCAACAATAGTTGTTGTGCAAGTTAGTACCCAGTGGAAGTAAGAATGTGTTAACTATCTTAGTATTGCACATATTTTTGGAAACGTGTTATGATGATGATAATATAGAATGTTCTAAGCACTATAGAAACTAGATCTCTATTATTAGCAATGGTTTAGGATATGGAGACGGTGATGCATTTGGTCTTTAGGAGAAACACGATGCCTTGCTATTTCTCCTTGTTGGAAATATTGCCATTGATGTCAAAGGAAGAATGAAGAGATTGTTGTATGTTGTCATTGATTGTCGAAGATGATCATTGATGTCAAAGGTTGAAGAAAATCGCTTGAGGTCGAAGGCCATAAAATAGTTTTTCATATGGTCGACTCCCCTCCTTGAAATGACAACTACATTGGAGATAACAATAGTTTCTTGCTGGCTGACTTGAGAAAGTATTTTAGGAAAGGAAAGTATGACAATTTAACTCGAAAGACTTTGAAACTTGTAAAGGCAATGACATCAAGGGAAATTCTAAAAACCAGCAACTCCAACAAACACTAAAAACACTTAAGAATTCAAGAAAAAATCCCTCATACTTGGACCTTTATGGATGTTGACAATTTCAAACACTTGAGGGGGTGATAGAGAACCACACCAAGGTAGAAATTACAAATGAAGACCCACACAAATATTTCTCATATTAGTTATAAGTAGTGGATGAAATAGGGTTAGACACAAAAAAGGGAAGGGATTGGAGCAAAATCTGAAAGGGTAGGATTGAGTCCCAACACATAGCATGAAGATTGAGTAAATATCGACAAATCCTTTTGTATTGGCTTTACATCATGTTGGAAGGTTGAAAGCACCTGTATTGTATTATTTACTAATGAATAGTGGTATAACTCAATGCATGATTGAACAAAGTGATTGTAAATAATCTAGTTTATATTGCACATATCATGTCTAACTAAACTAAAAAACTCTAATCTATTTACCTTGTTTATATAAAAAATTGATCTCGCATCACTTCATTATGTATAGCCTATTTTATTGGATTCACCCCTTTCTACGGATGTAACATTAGATATGGGTCTTGGATCTAATCCCTCTTGGTTACACCTAGGGTTCATCCTTGGGACTATAAATTTGTCTTCAATATGTACAACCTAGATTACTTGGTTCATCCTTTGTAATGTTTGGATACATAAGCGTATTTGTTCATCAAATGTTCAATTTTAGCCAATGATGCCTTATTGTAATCTTTGAAGGCTACAATCATAGCAAAAAAAATCGTTTGGGGAAAACAACAACAAATCAAAAGTATAAGATTTTTTGAAAAATTTGAGATTTAAATGGGAAAAATTTGGATAACATGTAAATATTATAGTACAGTTTGAATATAGATTTTTTTTAAATGAAAAGAAAATAAATAAAAATTGAAGTAAAAAGAGAAAAAAGTACAACAGAGATAAACCATGTGAAAATTGAAAAGAAACATTTTAAAAATCGAGGAAAATCTTGTCAAAAATCGCATGAAAAAACTCTATTAGAAATCACAAATAGAAAACCTCCAAAAAAATGACAGAAATCAAAGAAAAACAATCAAAATTGGTAGTCAACAAAATTTCAGAAAAAATCGCACCGGGTTTTGATTTTTTTTAAATTGCGTTTAATTGGTGATTTTTTGGGGATTTTTACTTCAATGGCTATAATTTCATAACAATATTTTCTGTCAATATATCTTTTATTTGTTTTTATTTTGATGACTGGAGGAATCAGCAATGCAATGACCTAGATCAGCTTGGCTTGAACAACATTCGCATGAACACGGCGATCTACAGGGCGAGGCCCTATAACCTCCAGGCCTTCACGAGGGCCCCCACCCCATGTCGTCAAGATTAATGGGGTTTGAACTCGGGTGGGCAAACTACCATGCACTTAGAGTGGGCAGTTGCACCACTCGAGCTAAACCTCAAGGGCTTCAATGTATCTATTATTATGTTTATATATTTATGTTAATATATTTTAGATTTCTTATTAAAATTTATATAATAATATTGTATAGTCAAAATTTGCCTACTTCAAAATTTTCATCTTACATTTCTACACTCATTTTGGTGTCCATCTCCTTTGTCGTAATTATGTATCATTTAGCTCATTTTGTAGCATTTTTATAAATCACAAATTTGCAAAAATTAGACAAACAACCTAAAGAACTTGTTGGGTCTTGCCACTTGCATTCCTAGAGTTATCAATCCTCTTTGAGGCTTGGGAAATGTCATCTTAAAGGGGATTTGATCATATCATCAACAAAATATGGTTCATTTAAGGCTAATTGGTGAGAATTGATAATCTCTCCATCACTTTAGGCTTAGCTAAACCCAAGAGGGTGTTCCTAGAGTTATCCCAAAAAGGATTGATCACAATGGATGATAGACAAACTAACAACAATAGTATCCAATGTATGCCTAGCCCCAAAAGTTTTAGCTACACCAAAGACTAACCTACTACACATAAAACTTATAATAAGCTGATAAAGACGTCATTGCATGGACGCAAGATGTAGATATGCAAAAAGTGGTTCCTTACAATGGGAAATGTTTTGGCATACTATAAATGCTTCCTTGGATAAATAACTGAACCATGAGGTGCATACAAACTACTAACCTACTTTTAAACTACTAGTGAAAAATGTTTTTTGTTGTGTATGGTGAATCATAAACTTCCAAGATTGGTGCCTTTTTGTTGAGTTACAGAATCCTAGTATACCAAGGGAAACAACACACTGAAATCATGATAGAATATGAGCTATGCATATACATACACCAAAGATATGATATCAAACAATTGAACATACTTAATAATCCCTCCCCATACTCCATACTCCATAAATCCATATGCAATAAAGAAGAGACCATTACAAAGACAAGAATTACTTAGAATAATGCACATTCATCAAATGTCTATTACACTTATACCAACAAATATGGCAAGTAGACACCTTATGCCGCAATACCTATCATAGTTCGTCACATAGAAGTTACCCTAAAGATCTACAAATGGCCAAGGAGACGTTCGATTAAAAACATCAATTAACAATACAATAACCTCTTTGTGATTTACAAAACATGTTTCTCTAAAGGTGACTAGACTTGTCGGAGTTGTAACCCTAGACAATCCTCAATACTTGCAATTGTGTGGAAATACAAAAACTACCAACCTTTTGTCTAGAAAATAGACTAGTATATATAGCACTTTGCTTGGTCATTCAGTTGCTTGTGGGAATTCAACTAAGAACAAGAGTTCATAAATGCAATGTGTGAGATAAGAGAAATCCCAAGAAATCTATTGGATGGGTAGTTTGAAATAGGTGTGAGGATCATTAGGAGCTAGAACTCAACCACCCCATTAATGACCACATGGCCATCTTCACCTTCCACAATTGAAATTGAATGTGAATCTATGCCTTTGAGATGAACAATGGTGTTTAGGTGGGAAAATTCTCATGGAGTAGTTGAAAGAGTAAAATCTAGTTATTAATGGCATCCTTGAAAGATATGGGGAGTGGTGGAAGCAAACAAGAGGAAATGAGGGAATTCAATATCAAATGGGAGGTCATGATAGGACATTACAATGGAAGTTTGGAAATCCATTGAAACTCCACAAAAGAACGAATGAAGCAAATTAAGCGCTTTGGGAGAAATGCAGGACCTTGTCGTAAAACTGGAGGTTAGGACGAGACATTGGAATGGAAGTTTGAAAGTCCACTAAAAGTTTGCAGGAAAGTGATCTAAGGGAATGCGGGGAAAAATGGGAGGGGAGGTGTAGGGTTTCATTACAAGACTGGAGGTGAGAACTAGACATGGGAAGAAAGTCCAAAAGTCCATTGAAATTCTACAAATGGATCAAAATGAGTGAGTCAAAGATGCAAGAAAACATTGGGGGAAAGATGTAGAACCAGAGTTAAGAACATCCCACAGTCTAAAAGAACTCCACATGATAGGAGGAAATAAGAGACATAAGCATTCAAAAACTTTGTAGGAACACATGCAAAATTGGCAGTTGGAAGTGGAGGTAGAACTAAAGAAGGCTAGAGATCTACAAGTGCAACAAGATTGCACAAAAAAAGGGATTGGAAGGAATGTGGGAAATGATTAGGGAACTGAAGGTCTAGGTGTTAGGAGGTGAAGGGGAAACAAAAGAAGTCCATCAAAACTCCACAAGTTTGCAAACTAGTGGGATTGGAAGACTGTGGGAATACAAAGAAGGATGAGAGATTGGAAGATCTAGAGATGGACAAGGCTTAGAAAAATTTGGATGAACCCCGCAAGTCCACAAAAGGGAAACAAGGAAGGGATCGAGAGTTGCGAGAAATGGGAGTGAAGAAGCACTAATGGTTGGGAGCTAGAAGGGAATGGGAAGAAGTTTCGACGAACCTTGCAAGTCCACAAAGCACATGAAACTTGACCAAAAGTCAAGAACAAGAGAATATGGATATAAAGAAGAGGACAAGAGATTGGGACATGGAAAGGAGACGAAAGAAGTCTGGATGTCCATCAAAAACTTGCAAATTGATGGAATGAAGGGAATGGGGGGAGGAAAGGACTCGATAGACCTCACCGAACTACAATTTGAGACCGACAATCATGACAAGAGGTTGGACAACCAAAAGAAGTCTGGATGTCCACTAAAACTCTACAACTTTGCAAAAATTGAGAAAAAAGACTAAAAGCTTTCTAGACTTAGAATTTTTTTGGATATTTGCAACCTCCAACAATTATTATGAACATGGGGGATGATGAGGAACAACATTTAGACAAACTTGACCAAGGGAGACTCATATGAAGATTTCTCATATCAATTATATGTGATGGAAAAAATGAGGCCTAATGCTCAAAGGAGCTTGGGAATTAAGACTCTTTTGCATTTATAGATTTGATTCCCTACAGAAGGCATCCCAACCAACTTTGAAAGTTTGGGAAATTGAGTCCACTAGGACACTGACACTCCTAATGCTCATGTTTAGATACTAGCTTCCCCAAACACCTATGTCCATTTTCAAATTTTGAGTTTTGACTTCAACAATTGTTGTAACCATAAAACTTAGTACATTTTCAACTATGTTGTAGGGTTTGACAAAAACCTCTCGTACTCATATGGGTCATGTTCGAGGTCATGTTCGAATTTGGATTTGGGACAGCCCGAGGTTTGCCTAGGGTCCACCTTGAGCACCCTGATCTCCCTATGGGTCCTTCACATATTGAAGGACCCACAAGGAACCCGGGGTACTTAATGTAGACATTAGGCAAACTTGGGGCGAATCCGAACAAACCCAAGGGGACCCAATGGCTGCCCAAAAGGAAAAACAGAAAAAAAAAAATTATAAACAAAGTGTCGAATTCCTAGTTTTAGTCTTAAGTAATAAAATTGTGAAAATGGTGTGCACCATGAAGGTTTGTGTGGTTTCAAAGGCCTTAATTTGGGGTTGGTGGTAGGGGAATGAGGGGCATTTCCCCTTGACTCCACTAGGGTGGTTACTCCCAAACCCCCACGAGGGGCGCTACCCTTCAACTCCACTAGCACCTCCACTCCTAGACCCTAACTAATTATTGGGATCTCTTGGCACATAAGAAACTTGATTAGAATAAGGGTTGGCAAGGAATCGGGATCTAACTCTTGAATGCATTGACTTAGACATTATTGTTGCACAACTTGCCAAAAATCTCTTTAGATGATGCAACTTTTACATATGGCATGGCCAGTGGAAGTGTCATTGTAACTCATTGTGGTTCAAATGAAATTGAACCAAATGTTGACTTGATGCTCTTGATGATGAACACTATGAAGATTATCAAATATTGATTGTAATTTTCATTGTGTATTGACATTTGACAAGCCACTAAATTATGAATTTATGACTTTCTTTTTTGCAAATAAGGTATTTAAATATTTTGTTTATTGGCAATTATGAGTATCATTAGTTTTATAATTTTAATATAGATAAAATTACATATATATATGAACCTATTCTATACCTAGGAAAACAAATGTTGTACCAACATACCTGAACCTTGAACCCATACTCATCCCCTAATAGGATTGGCAACTTAGCAAAAGGAATATCACCACATGTTTGCATGGCAACAAAACAAATAGAATATCATATGGTGATGTCTCCTCTTTTATGGTGTATAGTTGTAGGGCACACAATAGATAATATTATAGATCATATTGTAGTAGCAGCAAAGTTATTAGATTGTAGAACAACAACAAACTTATTAGATTGTATGGTGAGATTTTGTGGTGTATGTCATATAGCAAAAAGAGGGATACTAATATTAGAATGCCTAGATCTTCTAGATTGTGTGATAGAGGCAAACAACCCTAAGTGCTACACGATGAAGGATGTTGGGTGAGCAAAGGAAGATGCTCATATGATAAAAGAAACATATTGGCATACAAAAGAAGAAGCAACATGAAACCTAGGCCATACAATAGACTTAAAATTTAAAATGCCATAAATCATTTCTGGATTGTATAGTGGAATAAATATTAACATTTGGTCATACAATGTAAAAATAATAAGTTTTCTTCTTTTCTACCCATTATAAGTCACTCTTCCTTTATTTTTAATTTGTCCTTGAGGAACCCACATTGCATTTTGCTTTTTGACTTAATTAATCTACCTTGTAGTTCTCAATTTAAACATCATTAACGTGTTGTATATGTTGATTTATGCAAATGCAAGTATGGCCCCTTGCAACATTCATTAGCACAAAAGGACTTAATTGGCTCAAGATCAAATTGTTCAATAAAATTATTATTTTTCTCACACCGTTGTCCATTGGGTTTGTTTCTAATAGTTTCATTGGGCCCACACAGGTTGATCATATTGATATCTTCTTGCCTTTGATAAATTTTTAACTTTGAACCATGTATGTCACCCTTTGCACTTGTACCATGCAAGCTTTTTGAATCATGTGCCCTAGTATCTAGAATTTCAAGTGGTTCCTTAATGCGCTTCTTATCATCTCCTTAGACTTGTTCATCTTCATTAAGCATTATAGCTTCAATTATATTGTAGTTGGGTGGAAATACTTCATATTCCTCCATTTGTTATTCGAAAGGCCACTAAGGGAGCTTGTTTCGTCTTTAGAACATGAATGCAATTACAAGATTCCTTCAGTGTTTGACTCCATGGGAGCTTGATAAATCTTATCTATTCACTCTTCTTTGGAGTTACAATTTGAGAAATTTAATTCCTTACTACATAATTATTTAGATCAATTATATAGTTTTGACCTTTACTTTCAATGGAGAGTATATTATTTTTCTAGTTGTGGTTAGCTTTGGCTACTACTAGCCAACCCTAACCCAACAATGTGTCGTATGCCTTCTTGAGTAATGAGATGACAATGTAGTTTGGTATAAGTGCTTGAGTTCCAATAATTATTTTTTGCCCCATGAGAACTCCAAGCACTTTTATTCCTTATTGGTCCACTCCTACCAACTAGAAAGTTAGCAACTAAATAGTTGGTTTTCCCAAGCTTCATCAAATATCTTTTGAAAGTACATTCACACTAGACTTAGTATCAATTGTATTTGTTATATTCCTTCCAAGAATCTCCACATATACTACTATTATCTTCCTTGCCAAATTCAACATAAAGAGCATTGTATAAATCAACTGATCTCTTGACATTGGTGATTCAATTATTGGTTACTCATTATTCCCTCTTCCAGATTCTACATGGGTGGTAGCATGCACCGTCTCATCCCTCTAAGGTACAATATAATCTATAGCATGCCTAAGTTCACAAATACTTTACAATAAGTTCATTACTTTAATTGGTACAATGGTTTGACGTACCTATCGTGCAATAAATTAACTTGATTTCAATTGATTTGTTATCATACCTGCATGCATATTTGAGTGGCGATGTTCATCATCCATTGCATGCTCCAGCTCATCTCTTCATAGTCTTTTTTGTTTTTTGTATGTGGGTTCACATACACGGCCTTCTTTGCTTGGGCTTGAGTAACAACCAATACTTTATTATTTCTCTCTACATCAATCATATTGATGTTTTCAAACATCCAACATCATCATGCCTTTTGGGTCCACACTATTTACAAAGTAGTTTCGTTCTACCTTTTATTTGAAAAATATCACAAAACATCTTTTTAGAGCAATTATTCTTGGTTTGGTCCTCTACTCTACAATCCATGCTCCATAAATCTTTAGGCTATTTGTTGCATTCTTTGTTTTCTTTTAATTCCTTCATCATATAGAGCATATATCCTTGTAATGCTTGCATTGATCGTAGTTTGTTATCATTGCTAGCATCCAAGTTGCTATCTTCATGAAAAAAAAATTTAGCATGATATCCTTACTTTCTATATCCATGGCTTTGTTGTACACTTTTGCCTATGATGAAGGTGGTACTATTTTCATTTTCTTTTACAATGAAGGAATATGACCTTCGATGAAACATCTTTTCTTCAATCTACCATTGGTTGGTTCTTTCTCGAATTTGACCAGCACTTCCTTGATCCTTCATTTGTGAGCTCTCATTTTGTCATGTTTCCCTTGCCAAGTGTTATAAATTTTGGCGATGATTCCATTCTCATGCTAGAGTAATCTAAATTCTTCTTTGATCGCCTTCCATAATTTCTTTCATGTATTTTGACTGGTTGTTTCAATCTCTATTTACTCATCAGTTTCCACCCATCTAAAGGTGGTTGGAAATGATCATTCTACCCATTTGTTTTTTATTAGATAAGCAAGGTAAGGGCCCTGATCCCAAATAACAAAGTTAAAGCATAAACAAGAGGCCTAAAGGCCAACCAGACCAAGCAACAAGAAACAAGAAAGGCACTCCAGTCTCAAAAGACAAAAAACCATAAATGCCACGCAGGCCTATAAGAAATAGGCTTGCAGGCTTGAGCAAAACCAAAGAAAACAGCAAAAAAAGACCCTGGCACAACAGAGAACATTACTCCTTTGGCTTGCTGATAAGTTCCCAATCCACCTTTAACATCTCGAGGCTGTTCTTCCAAGTGTTCTCTAGGTCTTCCAAAGTATCGTTCCTCAGAGTCTCTTCATCCCAGTTCTTTTCCTTCTTTCATTTCAGCTTCCTCAATTTAGACTGACTTGTTACAATACCAAATATAGCCCAGTTCATAATCCCTTTGGTGATTGATATAATGCAACTAATTGATCAAATGGTTTCACAAGTTTTGTAGTGCCTCATTGGAATTTCAAATCCATCTTTTATGCACATAGGTAGCTTTTGTCTCTCTACACTTAGGTTCACTAATGGGGTCACCATAATTTGTCCTTGATGCAAATTTAGCAACTCAAACCTTGTCCTATGTAAGCTTTGATTTGGATATTTTTGTGCTCTCTCAACACTCCTAGACAAGTGAGAATCCTTGCCTCTTTTGGAGACTTTATTGTTGTACACACTTGTATTTCCCTAAGGTTTTCTTTTCTCCACTCCAATCCTTTTCCCTATGCTTTTGGCTTAGTTTCTTTTTTGATCAACAACTCTTCAATGCCTTGAACATTACTTTCATATGCTTCCCTCTTTCAATCTATGAAGATCTCAAACGCCATCTCAAGATGAAGACTTTCCTTGTATAGAGAAGGCTTTGTTGATTCCTCAAACCAAACTTGGCCTGCAAGGTCCACATGTACTTCTAGAAGGGGAAGATGTTTGGTAATCTCGACCCACTCTTCCTCCATAGATTGTAGGCCATTATTCATAGTCAGTTGAATGTTATGATGTTGTGGCCTAACTACAACTCCAACTTATGCTTTGACTTTGACCTTTGCTTTGGCTTTCACTTGAGACTACTGAATTTCTGGATTCAATTCCTTCTCATAGCCTCCTCCTCCGTTCTTGTTGTTCCACCAATCATAGTTGTTGTCTGACTTAACCGTCTACCCTTTTACTACACTCTAATTGTCTCTCATGTTTGTTCAGGCATAATGGCATTAATTTTGTTGTTTAGTGTAGCCATCAACAATGTTGACCAACGCTAGTTATTTATTAATTTGACCTAACTTTGTGTAAGTAATGATGCCAATGTTTACTATTATTTAGCTTAAGTATCAATTTCATACAATAATAGAGATTAGTAATATGTAACAAATATAGTAACAAAATGTAACACACTCGAAGCTTTATTCAGAAAAGTTAGTGTGCATACATGTAGATTAGGAAAACCCAAACCAAAAGACACATTCCTTGTCTATGACTATTTGATATAAAGGGAGCCAATGATTATTGGTTTGAACAAGCGGTCAGGAACTACTACAGCTAAACTTTAAAAACTAACCTAGAGCCATCAAACGAATGAACAAAATAGTCCAACTCCACAAACTAATAAAACATTATAAAGTCATTTTATGCCAATTCCAATGACACCTTTTTGTTTAGTGATAGAGTTTGGCTTTATTTACACAAGGAAAGAACCACAGGAGCCTACTGCAAGATCCATCCTCTTCCTCTTTGGTATAGCCCATACATTATCACTAAGAGAGTTGTAGATAATGATTTTGAGTTGAATCTTCCAGCTTATCTTGGTTTGTATGCAATTTTCATTATGGATTTTTTGCTCTGATACTCTCTACTTTTGGACTTACCAAATGTTGTGGAAGAACTTCAGCTAGTAGAGATTAGTTCTGATTGTAGCACTTCTTGCAAAATTGGATCAAGTGGTTGATGTAAGAGTCATATGCACCAAAAATAAAGAAATTCTTCTTCACTAGATCATCAAGGCAGGTCAAGTACCTTCCCAAGGAAAGTGGTTCGTAGAGGCTTTAAGATGCAAACAATTTTCCACATCTTTTACTGCACCTTGCTATGATGGGTACTACTGATTTTTTAGGAGGGTTAATTTGATCTAGGAAGATCTCTGACTTTGATCAACTTACAACACTGTGGTGTTACTTCATTCCATATGCTATTTGGCCACTAGCTTTAGTTCTCTTCTAGAACACATGGGCATTCCACATAGCTCTATCTCATTTTATTTATGTTGCAGAGCTCCAACAATGTCATACTTATCTGTGCATCTGTTATTCAATATTTCAAAAAAATGAGAAAATAGAAGACATATTGAGAGATTGCAAGTAGTTATGCTTCTTATAGCTTCCAAGACATCCCTTCCTCTTCCATTCTTGTATATTAATTTATTATAACTATTCTTTGATAGATTGATTGTAGATTACACTGTGAATAGCGTAGATTGACATCTTGTGGCATAGATGCAACCTCACAGATTTTGTTAAAAGATTTTGTATAGTACAATCTTTCAATTTACAGTTCTCGTATAATGACTTCTAGTTCTTAAATTATTCTTGCCATGTGTCACTTTGGTTAACATTTGCACTCTCACTCTTGTATTTGCTTCTGTTCATAACACATTTCCACAATTTTGCCAGGGTTTGCAATATGTAACTTTTTCATGAATGCAATTGATTCCCATTAATCTTTTGCACATTGCCATGGCTTCAGAATGATATTAATATATGAAGATTGCATCATACAAGGAAAAGAACATAATCCAAAAAGAATATCATAGGGCCCTATTCCTTGGCCTTGATATAAACTTGCCAAAATCTGGCTAGTTTGATTGATTTTCCTATAGTTGTTCAAATATTCCTCATACTATTGTTTAAAAAACATGTATGTCATTGTATGCACAAAGACACTAGCTCGTTAAGTATATCGAAGATTCTGTTGAGGTATAGCACTCCTGCTGTGGGATTCCTTTATGCTTTTCTAACCTGTAATGCTTCATGATGCTGATAATTGAACTGTCTTGATCAGAATGACATCTCTTTGTTGTGCCATAAATCTTTATTCTTTCGATGCAACTAATAGATGGGCAATATGATACTCATTCTGATTACTGTATTCGCAACTATCCAGATAAGGAATGGCAATGCCATTTTCTTGCCATAGAATAACATATTTTACCCAATCAAATAAAGAATGCCTAGCTGCAAAGACCTTGGAGTCTGCTAGTATAACATATCATTGTTTTGCACATCTTGCGTAACAGGTTAGACTAAGTTTTGCCAATTGTTTGACAGAATGCCCAAAATGGATATACTGATTATTTATGTGCTTTGCAAGTGTTTATGAAATGACAATTAAATTAACATTAACACAACTGAAATTACTTTCCCAATATCACCATATGTATTATATTATCACTGCTATTAAATCAAACATACAGTTCTGAAACTGGATATAAATCCATCATTCCAACAGCTGGAAATTAATGTAGCTTTACAATATTATCAAAAAAAAGGCAACTGAATATATTTTCTGACATATAGCTGGAAAGATGCTGCTAAATCTTTTGGGAATTCTCATAATAAAAGAACATTAGCTGGCTGAAGACTGAAACCGAACTTAAGCTCTCCAAAATGAGCTGTACAGCCCCCCCTTATACCTCTCAAACAACTGTAACTCCTTAATAAAATATTCTTGGTAATAAGGTGTGCGACTGAGCTAATACTACTTCCCAACTCCCCTCATCACTTCCCAAAGTGGTGCAATTCCCTTCAACTCCATACAATACATTCAATAAAGTTGTGATGCTTTTTTAAGGCTAAAATACCAACAAAAATGCTAGGTGGTTGGGATTGTGGAGTCCTATCTGCATTAGGAGTCCTCAAAATTCACTTTTAGCTTGCCACATCACCCCTCATCCATTCTACAATTCCATTTGGGAATGAAATACTTTCCAAGAGCTACAGCTACCTTTTCTTTGTACTACCAATCTTGTTTGACTTAGTACCTCCATATGGGTATGCAGTTGGCTAGACGCACCACCTTCCCAGCAATATTTTTCATAATAAAGTTTCCACGCCTCTTCTCTATCAGGTATGGCAGCCATTCAACAAGGAAAGATGCAGCTAGTAGGAATAAGATGCTACGCCCTGTTTTTGTAATGCCCCCTGTTGGGATATCTCAATATTTTGCCCTAAAACCACAATTCCAACCAAAATAAGAAATGCAATATATTTAAGAATAATGAAATTACCAATTAAATTGTCCTTTATAAGATAAATCTTGGTTTAGGTCTTGCACACAATATTAGTCACTAGAAATTGACATTAAATCATAAGCCATGATAATATATATATCATTAGTAATATATACATCATGATATCCATGTACATTAGTCACATCAAAATCTAATTAAGGCAATAGCTATTCCAATGTGGATTCTCATAATAATCTTATTAGGAATTCGTTGAAATACTTGCAAACCGCAATCTCAAGGTTGGTCGCCCTTGTACTATGAGAGCATGGAAGGTGGATCGCCCTTCCATCCCTTAGTTCACCTTGGAGGCTGGTCGTCCTCCTTGATCAAACCCAAGGGCATGGAAGGCCAATCTTCTATTCCATCTCGGGGTGGTGTACTTGATAAGAGCATGAAGGCCAATCTTCACCTCGCGTGAACCCAAAAGGTTGATCAGTGTCATGCCCCCACCATAAATCACTGACCAAAAAAATGTTAATTGCAGCCTATCTAAAGTTAATAAATTGCTGACCAAAGAAATATTAAAGTGGCAATTCAAAGGGATCGAGGGGAATTAATAAAGGAGGACTATTAATGTAACTACTCCACAAGAAAATAAATAATTAATAATTAAAAGAGTTTAAGGGGGCAGTGCTTGGTTATGAAGGTATGTATCCCTTACCAAGGTAAGCATATTAAGGAAAAGATGTGACTATTCACCCCCCTCCATGAAGGATATATAAAGGAAGTTGAATCGTTTGGGAGATCATCAAGCCAGCAGATTGGGAAAAGAGAAATAAGAATTGGAAACCCATTGGAACAAATATAATTTACTAGCAAGAGGATTATTGTAAGTTTTTAATTTATATATGTATATGTATATGTATACATATTCATGTAATAATGATGCTTGCAGCAATTATTGATCTTTATAAGTAATTATGATTCTTCCTTTATTATAAATATGGATAATAGATTCGTATAATAATCTATTTTGAATTTAGAGAAATGATTGCAAAATAGGAAGGCCGATCAACCTTTCAAGTTCACGAGAGGTGAAGGCCCGACATAATTGGCCATCAAGTATGCCACCCATTGGGGGTTAAGCCTCGTGGGTTGGGAGGCAAATGTGTGCTCTCAGGCTTGGTGGAAGGGAGGCAGTTTTCATACTCTTATCAAGAACACCACCCATAGGGGGTTAAGCCTCGTGGGCTGGGAGGCTTATTAGTGCTTCTGCACTTGATCAAGGAGGATGACCACCCTCCAAGGTGGACTGAGGGATGGAAAAGCGACCCACCTTCCATGCTCTCGCAGTACAAGGGCGACCAACCTTGAGACTACAATTTGCAAACATTTCAATGAATTCCTAATAAGATTATTATGGGAATCCATGTTAGAGATTTGTGTTCTCATGGGTGTTAGTAAAATTAAATTATTGGTTAGGTTTGTTATATGTGTGATAATGTAGAATTATGTTGTTGTATGAGTGTATGTTTGTTTGAGTTGTTAAAACAACTGAAACAATTAAGGAGTTGTTCCTATAATGTAGGGGAACCAAAACTCTTGTATATATGTAACTCATGTTGAACGGAAGGGTGGAATAGAAGAATATTATTTTTGTGTGTAAAATCTGCTCCTCATTTCTCTCCCAAAATCTCTAATATGGTATCAAAGCAAGGACAGCACTCTCTTAAGAAAGGGGTTGGAACATGAGATCATTGTAATTCTTCTAGTTTTAGGATTAGAGTAGCGTAAGTGTGTGAAGATTTATGTTCTTTTGTTAAAAGATTACAAAAATTTCTTTGTAGGGAAGATGGAGATCATCCAAAGGGGCGAATTCGAGGGAGGAATATTTGTGACACGCTATTAGAGCTTTTCTTATGCCGCTCCGTTGCCATTCAGATTCGAGCCATTAATAGAAACTCTAGCCACTTTGTTGCCATTCAAATTCAAGCTAGAAATAAAAGAAGCAAAGCTTCCCACCTCAAATGCAGCTCTATTTCCGCTACTGGGACTCGAACCGTTGACCCAGAGAACCACAAGATTATTCTCATCCGACAAAACTATTTTGTCATTGTTGGAAAGCAATGCCAACACTTAAATCATGAGCTTGCGTAGCTTAAATCTAGAGGGAAAGGATTTGAAAATTGGATGAAGGCCCGACTATAAGAGATGCCCTGGAGGCAAGCGGGCAATTGTAGTGGCTACAGAGGCAACCATTGCTGCTCTCTACCCTTGTTGCTTAAATATTTATTTTCTTACGGAGGTCACAGTTTCAAATTCCCTTGGAGAATTGTTTCGAGTTCAACAAAAAGAGATTACAGATGGAGTGGCATCCAAGTATGAATCTTGCACGAGTTCGCTCGCCAACGATGATCTAGCAAATAGGGATCTTCTAAATCGTAACAGCATAATATATGTAGGATTGATCTCAAAGCCCGACATGAAGAATAGAAAAAGTAATGAGCAACCAAAGTCTAATGCTTCTTTGCTCAATAAACCACAAAATTTGCCATTAGCTTCAAAGAAGAGGATAGTTTTATATTCACTGTTGAATCTACAAGAGCAATCAAAGCTTTTGAGATGCTTATTAATGCTATCAATGTTTTGAAGTAAAGACTTGATATTGTTCGTTTGTCATTCAATACTAAAGAAGGCGATCAATTTTGTGAATTCGGGGGCACACCAACGATGGGGCCACTTATCTGTGTTGGTGACATTTAGTTTTCTATTGTGTGGTAGTGACTATTTCGTATGATGTTGCAGATTGAGTGGCATGATCAACAACCGTGACAATTTTTATTCACTTGTGTGTTATTTTCTTATATAATCTCCTAGTGTAAAGTAGTGTATTGAAAAAAAAAGTGCAATGCAGTTCATGGATCTTGAAATGGTTAGTGGTAATCTAGAAAACCATATGAGGTGAGCAAATGGGTGTGTTCCTATTCGTGTCAAGGTTTATGGCAAACCTGTGTGAAAACCATGAAAAGTTGAGGAGAGGTGCCTTTCATTTGAATCAAGATCATGAGCCAGAAGAGTTGGGCTTACTGTTAGTTTTAGGATAAAAAATGCAATAAGCAGAAATACAACACATAGAGAACAATGAACACAACAAGATACCCTCGGAAAACCCTCCTTTTCGAGGTAGAAAAACCTAGCAAAATATATCCCTTATATATTGAATAAATAAGAGCAGAGATCTACTTTACAAGTCTGGTCTTACTCAAGGCTGAAATAATACAATGAATAATAGCATCACTCCTTGATGCTAATTACAAATAGATATGCTTCCCCTTGAAGTCTGATCTACTACAAATGGGAAGGCGAACTTCTACTGGAGATGAGAATGAGGTGATTAAATTGATCATGAAATGACAAGTCTTCTCCTTGCTTATATACAATGAAAAGTGACCTCTTCACTAGGTCGGCTCCCTTAGGAAATATAATATTTAAGATATCATTAAGATATAAAGGCCGACCTACCTAAGAAAATAGCTCTTGTAGCTATAAAACACTAACACTCCCTCTTAGCTAGGGAGGTATTTTCCAGATATCTATGTCATGGAGTCTCTCAACATGACACCCACAATGGCTACACCCGTTTGTGGAAAGCTCAAAGGTTCATCATGGAGTCTCTCAACGTGATGTTGTCATGGAGTCTCTCAACATGACGTCCACCATGGTTACTCCCATGTGTGGAAAGAAACACGCGTACAAGTGCCCATCATAGAGTCTCTCAATGTGATGTTGTCATGGAATCTCTCAACATGACGTCCACCATGGCTACTCCCATGTGTGGAAAAACACAAGTGCAAAGGGTTCATCACAGAGTCTCTCAACGTGATGTCGTCATGAAGTCTCTCAACATGACATCTCATCTCAGTTTTAGAGATGAACAAGGGCTCGCACCTCATATTTCTCCATCTCAGAGAAATATACACTACAAGGGCTTTTACCTCATACTTCTCTGTCTCAGAGAAATATACACTACAAGGGCTTTCACCTCATACTTCTCCATCACAGAGAAATATACACTACAAGGGCTTTCACCTCATACTTCTCTGTCTCAGAGAAATATACACTACAAGGGCTTTCATCTCATACTTCTCTGTCACAGAGAAATATACATTACACAAATCTTCATGATGATCAACCTCCTGTCCTCCTCGTCCAAGGTTGCCTCTTGATGATTTGTCAGACTCCCTCTGAATGTTAATTTCTCCTTTTCGAAGAAACTGAAGGTTCTTCCTCTTCAAGAGATGTCTCCAGTGAAGTTTATCTCTTCAGCTTGCGTGAATTCCTCACAGGATGCCTCAAGCTCTTCCTCTCTTGAATTCCTTAGGCAGTCTCTCATCATCCTTTTTCTTGCTCCTCAATCCGTCCTGGAAGCATTATAGAGAGATTACTAATAGTTCATAGAACTAAACCATCCCGAAGAGAAATACCAATGCTAGAAGAATACATGATTCACTATTCCAATGTTATTGCATAAATTAATAACTACATAAAATTCATGAACATTATTCAAGCATGAAATACTTATCTCTTTATGTTGGTCAATTCTACAGATGCAGTCAGGCACTTGACTTGCAGCTGTTAAATGATTTCTTCTTATATGTTGCACTTAGATCATCTAGTGCATCAACCAACCCACAAAGACCAATCAAAATTGTAACATAAGATAGCACATGTATCTAATCCCTGGTTGGGATGATATTCATGTGATTCTGAAGATCATGCATCTGAAAGCTTCAAGCTAAGAATAGCTCACAACATAACATCGAACCACACAACCATGAATAGCAATAACTCAAACCGTCTCCTCACGCATTGTGTGTAGGCTTCAACACTTGAAGATCTAGGAGAGCGATTAACACAACGATCAGGCTGAGCCAAGGCTCTAGCCGTTGCTCATATTTTGTCACCAAGCAGTAATCGGGGTTCGTTGGCTAAGGCAGATCCGGACTTCGAGTTTTTGTTCTTCCGCATGGTAGCGCCCAGATGTGGACCAGTTATTTGCAGCCAATAGAACCGATATATGCACCCTTTTAGTGGCACATTCCCCTTGCGATGGAGCTTCTAGTGATTTCCAGCAGGTGCGCCCCAACTCCTTCATGTGATTGGCTTACTTGTGATAGTCTAGGTTTTGGCTCTATCTCGGATATGACGAATGAAGAAAGACACGAGTAGCAGAATGATATTTTCGCCTCACTTCGATGTGGACCAGAAGGGGGTTCCGCCCCCACCATGACATATATGTCCAAACCCGCGATTAGATTGATGAATATTGTGCCTTCATGGGAAAATCAAATCACATTGTCACTTGCTTTGTTCAGATTTTGAACACAGTCTTGCTGCTCAACTTCACAGAGGATGGCAGGCTATGATTGGAGCCTCCAAAGATAGCTGCGTGGAAGTATCAGTAGCTTGTCGTTTTCCCTCATAGCGCCACCTTCAAATTCAATCTTCAAACTATTGAATTTTCAAAGCCGAATCCTTGGACAAGCACCTAGAATCCCTTCTTTAGCCCAATTTCAGTTTTCTCACCGATACATTAACATCAAGAAATGACTTAATGCTATTAGCGCCTCAAATGTCAAATGCGGTTGCTCCACACAAATTAATACAACGGCACCAATAAGAAATAACTAGTGAATATATCTCCAAATACTTCAACAACAGACTCCACTATTGAAATTTCCAACGAACTACTCTTAACTTTGACCTAAGATCTCTTCCAAAATTGGTGCATGCATTTCACAATCCTCCTAGCGATCCTAACTGAACTTATCAATCCCGCTTTGATACCATGTTAGTTTTAGGATCAGAAATGCAATAAGCAGAAATACAACACATAGAGAACAATGAACACAACAAGATACCCTGGGAAAACCCTCCTTCTCGAGGGAGAAAAACCCAACAATATATATCCCTTATATATTGAATAAATAAGAGCAGAGATCTGCTTTACAAGTCTGGCCTTACTCAAAGCTGAAATAATACAATGAATAATAGCATCACTCCTTGATGCTAATTACAAATAGATATGCTTCCCCTTGAAGTCTGATCTGCTACAAATGGGAAGGCGAACTTTTGTTGGAGATGAGAATGAGGTGATTAAATTGATCATGAAATGACAAGTCTTCTCCTTGCTTATATACAATGAAAAGTGACCTCTTCGCTAGGTTGGCTCCCTTAGGAAATATAATATCTAAGATATCATTAAGATATGAAGGCCGACATACCTAAGAAAATAGCTCCTACAGCTATAAAACACTAACACTTACTACGGTTGAAAGTGTTAAAGTTTGAAAGGAGGAGAATATGGACATCATCGATATTGTACACAGTTGTATAGGAGAGCAGTTGGCTACAAAGATCTTCTGACTATCGGACTTCTTGGAAGTATGGTTGGTCGGTGATGAGTTCATTGGAAGTGAAAGTCAAATAAGTTCTCATATGTAGGTAATATGTGCAGCAAGATCTAAACAATATTATACAAACCTAAAATTTTGTGAAGTCATATGTTTCTATTTCCAACTTGTGTGATGTTCTTTCTCCCCATGTTCACACTAAGGGGGGGTGTTAGAGATTAGTGTTCTCATGGGTGCTAGTAAAATTAAATTATTGGTTAGGTTTGTTATATGTGTGATAATATAGAATTATGCTGTTGTATGAATGTATGTTTGTATTAAGGAGTTGTTCTTATAATGTAGGAACCAAAAATCCTATATATATGTAATTCATGTTGAACGGAAGGGTGGAATAGTAGAATATTGTTTTTTTGTGTGTAAAATCTGCTCCTCATTTCTCTACCAAAATCTCTAATAGAATGGCTATTGCATTGATTAGAATTTTGATGTGACTAATGTGCATGGATATCATGATGTACGTGTCATGTTGGTTAGTTGTCTCGGGAATTAAGTTAAGGACGAAGCAATTAGTTATAATGAAGGGTCGCGACGGTTGGTGCCTCAACCACCGCCAGCGTACTATATGTACTTGAGTCATGTAGTCGGGAAACATTATGGTTCTACTATGCTATGCTATGTTTTGTCTGAAGACATTATAATGTAATTGTCGAATACTGAATAAAGAAGTATATCTATGTTCTGTGCGATTGCCATGTGATTATCATATGCTGTCAATGTTATTTTATATCTTCGTTTACTCCATACGTCATTGTACCCATAGCGAGTAAACATTTGGCATCGTTGCCTAAGCGAATCCGGTAACCACCCAGATAGGAGAATGGCGTTGTGATGGGGCAGCCGACTGAAGGGTTGGTACAAGCAAACGAGGATCGTGAAGACGCTCTGACAGAAGACCTCTGCAGTCTGTGAGAAATCTCGTTAAAGGACCACGTATGAAGGGAGGCTCTCAGGCGAGAGATCCCTCAAGCGATCATTTGGGATAGATTGTGCATCAACGAAGAGGTCGACCATCTTCTTACCAAACTGCCAAGACTGATAGCACGCCACTACATTATCTTACAGGATCTTCGGGCGAAAGAGGATCAAGAACGCCGAAGGCAGCAAATTTTGCAGCGGTACGAAGAACGAACCAAACGGGAAGAGGAGGAATGAGACACTAGCCGGAGACGTACCCTGGCAACCAACAATGATCGCGTGAAAGACCTATAATGCCCGTACGGCCGAACAAGGACAAGAACCAAATACCATTCGGGCATGAAGTGGAGGAGGAAAGAATTCGGCAATCATTGAGAGTATAGGAGCAAGAAAACCGGTGGCAAAGATTAAGTAGAGCACATCAGAGTTTTGTGGAAGGGAGGGACGAGGAACCCTTCATCACCCCGTACGTAGAAAAATATAAAAACTGAGAAAATGAAGATGAATTGAATGGAGAACTTGAGAATAGCATCCAACGCATTCGGGAGTTGTCCATATCGAACGACGACGAAGGGCTGAGGACAGGGAGATCTGAGCCCAAGACCCCTTGGTAGAGGGAGCACCGAAGTAGGACCCAGGAAACTCAAGGTGTAGAGGACACTGACGAAGGACGAGAAAGTGACTCGTATGTGACCGAGAGTGCAAGTGACGCACCGAAACGTAACGGGGAAACCGGTCCAGTCGAGTTCAATATACAAAGAGGACAAGGGGGGAGGATGGTGACTCCAGAACAACAAAAGCTGCCGAAGTTTACAGGGAATGGGTCAGAGGATCCAGTTCGACATTGCAAAACATGCGAGACAATCTGGATAGCAAGTGGAGAAGATGACCCAGATCATTGGTTAAAAGCCTTTCCGGCGACACTCAGAGATAGTGCCATTGACTGGTACTCAGAATTGGACCAAGCACAAAGGGCATCATGGAGATTACTCAAGAAGGCCTTTTAGGACAAATTCAAACTTTTGAGGGATGACAGTGAGATTGTAGCAGAAATCTACAGTACGAAGCAAGGAAAACACGAAAATGTGCGCACATACAATCAGCAACTCAAAGACTTGTTGGGAAAATTGGAGGTTCAACCGGCCGATGGGCTAAAGAAGCAATGGTTCATTGAAGGCTTGCTTCCGTCGCTGAGGAAGAAGATGAAAGTCATGCCTCCGTCGTCGTACGCTGAAGCATACAATCGGGCAATGGATATAGAAAGCAAAAACAAAACATCCTCCCGAGGGAAAAAGAAGACGGACGAGGAGGAGAGTGCGGACGACACCGACGGTGAATCCAAGACCGTACAAGCACTCAAGAAAGATATGATGCGAATGATGAAAGAATTGAAGGCTGACAAAGAGAGTACGAGGGAAGCACGAGAACTATGGTGTACAGGCTGCAATGGGGAAGGTCACACGAAGGCGAACTGTCCAAAGAAGTTATTTTGCGATATCTACCAAGTGATGGGACATTCTGTCAAGGAATGCCCATACAATTTAAAAGCCAAAAGTGCACAAGTACTCTTCACTCAGGAGAACCGTCGACACCGCCGAACACACCACCAAAGCCCCAGTACAATAGCAATGCATCTCATGGAGGTTACCAGAGCAACAGGAGTCCGAGGAACAGAATACAGTACGATGGTAAAGGATGACCCATGATCCAATGCCGAAAGTGCAACGAATGGGGTCACTTCGTCAAGGATTGCCAGAACGGCTAAAGTTCGAGAGGAAGATTGTGTAAGTGGTGTGGACCAGGCGACCATGAAGATAGTGAATGCCCCAAGCAGAAAGGTATCCATATGCTAGAAGTAGAAGAACAAGAGGTACTAGCGATCACCAGAGCGCAAGCAAAGAAGGCAACCTACCCAGATCCACGTACAGAAAAACAAAGGATGAAGGAAGCAAAAGCTGAAGTGGAACTGGCGATGGCAAAGGAGAGCAAAATATCTCTGGAGAAGCCAGAGACCTCTCGATAGTTGGAGGCGGAAACCAACATCGTACGGCAGGTACTGCAGACCACCATACCAATCAAAGTAACTGACCTTCTCCAAACGTTGCCGCAATTGGGATTGGCAATGACAAATGTCCTCTGGGATGTCAAGCAATCGCAAGCGGAGGACCGAAGGCAAGAATTGGTACCAGATTCACCACCGTATGGTGAACAAACCATTGATCCCGTACTACTCATGGGGAATGTCGAGAAGATGCCAGCGATTGTGCAGATGGAGATCAAAGGGAATATCTTGACAAATACTATCGTCAACGGAGGATCAAGAGTCAACGTACTGCCCGAAGACACATGGAAGAGCCTGGGGAAGCCTACACTCTGGCCACTGACATTCCAACTCGTCAATGCCGATCAACATGGTATCAAGCCGTTGAGGACGCTGATGGCATAGAAGGTGATGATCGGGACACAACAGTTTTTGCTAAATTTTGTCGTCATCCCATTACAGAGGAAAGCGTATGATGCACTACTTGGGAGAGGATGGTTGATAGCTGCCAAGGCAAATCATAATTGGAAGAGAAACACACTCTCGATCGAGAAAAACGGGCGGAAGTACGTCATCGACTTGAAGAACCAGGCCGTGAGCGAAGAATTGGCTTCCTCCGGATCAGAATTGGACGAAGGGGAATCAGATGTGGATGAAGGAAGGAAGACGATGGAACTGAACGCCGAGGGCGTATTGGAACTTGAGAGTTGTTCGGAGGACAAGACAAGCTCATTGAATGGCTTATTTCATTGGCAAATGGAAGACTATGAAGTGTTCCACCGAGAGTGTAACATGCTACGAATCGAGGAAATCAAGGAAGAAGAGAACGACACGTTTAGCTAGACAATTTCGGCCGAGTACGGAGAGTACAAAAGAAGAATATCAGAACCAGACGATACACCAGCCCACAAATCCGAATAGGAAAGAGATAGAAAAATTGTGTTGGAGCCAAAAAATGGAAAAAATAAAGTAGAGGAATTAGAATATGTAAAAACTGAAGAGAGAAAAAAGAGACAGAGAAGAAGAAGAAAATAAGAAAAGAAGATGGAAAAGATGAACAAAATGAAAAGCAAAAAATGAAGAGAGAGGAGAGAGAAAATAAAAATAAGGCGAAAGGGAAATTAAAAGAATTCAAAATAAAAGGCTGGGCCACAAGGACCTTACGACATAAAAAGCAGGAGAGATTGGCGAAAAGAGAGAAACCCTGGCATAGTAGGTTGAAGCGTGATCCATACATCGTACGACCTGAGGAAGGGAGAGTCGAAATTGGTCCGTATGCCGTACGGCTGGGAGGAGAAATCGGAGAAGGCACAACAAACATACGATTTGGCAAGAAATTAGAGGATCAAATATGCCCTAGTGAAGAGTTAAGGAAGCACATACAGGCTGGCAAAAGCACAGAAGGCCACATCGTACGGCCTGAGGAGGAAATCAAGGAAGAGAGAAAACGTACGGCTTGGCAAGACGACATGAAAGCAAGGCATAGGAGAGCACGTACGGCCTCAAAAAGAAAAAGAAGATCACGCCGTATGAATTGGCAACGGAGATCACGTCGTACGACCTGGCAGAAGGTAGAAATCTGTACGACCAGGAAAAAGGGAGAAATTTGTACGATCTGGTAGAAGGGAGAAATCCGTACGACCTGGCAAAAGGGAGCAATTCATATGACCTGGCAAGAGGCAGTCCGTACGACATGGCAAGAGGTAGTACGTACGACCTGGCAAGAGGCAGTCCGTACAACCTGACAGAAAGCAATCTGTACAACCTAGTAGAAGAGAGGATTTCGCACCCGTACGACCTGGCAGGAAACAGTCCGTATGACCTAGCAAAAGAGAGGAGTTCGCACCCGTACGACTTGGCAAGAGACAGTCCGTACGATCTAGTAGAAGAGAGGAGTTCACACTTGTACAACCTGATAGGAGGCAGTCCGTACAACCTAGCAGAAGAGAGGAGTTTGTACGATTTGACAGGAGAAAGCAATCTGTATGACCGGGCAAGGAGGAAGTCGTACGCTTTGAGAAGGCCGTATGCCCAGGCAAAGAGGAAGTTGTACGCTTGCATGAGAGGAAGGCCGCACAAGTGGATCATAAGAAGGTCGTAAGATTGAAATAGAAGAAGGTCGTACGCTTTAAACAACAAGATGTCGTAAGCATAAGGAAGTCTAAGAAAAACAATGCAAAATCTGTATTTTCCAGCTTCATCAGCATTATTCGGAACTTGTGGAAGAGTCATGAAAATGAGGTGCCCCGGGACCTCGCGAGGGGCACTGCCCCCAAAACCCACAAGGGGCATTGCCCCCAGATCCCCATTAGATTTATTGGAATTGCCAAATTGCAATGCCACCAGCCATCATAGTACAGGAGCAATTGGCCGCCGAGCAGATGAGAGTTGCAACTCAAAAGGAGAAATTGGCAGAGAGAGATGGAGTATTGGGTGAGAGTGACAATCAGTTGGCATTCTTGGTTTTTAGTCGTCTGGAAGACGACTACTTTGTGGGGGGGATGATGTAGTCGGCCATGAGTCGAGGTAGTCAACCGAGAGTGTACTTGGTCGGCTGTGAGCCATAAGTAAATAAGATATTAGTTAATATTAATAATCTATGTACTTATGTACGTGTCATGTTGGTTAGTTGTCTCAAGAATTAAGTTCCGGACGAAGCAATTAGTTATAATGAAGGGGCGCGACGGTTGGTGCCTCAACCACCGCCAACGTACTATATGTACTTGAGTCATGTAGTCGGGAAACATTATGGTTCTACTATGCTATGCTATGTTCTGTTTGGAGACATTATGATGTAATTGCCGAATATTGAATAAAGAAGTATATCTATGTTCTATGCGATTGCCATGTGATTATCATATGCTGTCAATGTTATTTTATATCTCCGTTTACGCCGTACCCGTAGTGAGTAAACACTAACTTACAAACACAAGTTGAATCTATCACAACTTGCACAACACTAGAAGACCCAACCTCCTCTATGGCCTCCTTCAAAATGACAAGTTGGTAATCAATATCCTTACATTTTCCAACACAATCGATAGCTCTAAGAAAATATGAACTAGCAAGGCATGTAACAATAGTATTAATTAAAGGCCGATGTTGAATATCAATCCGCTCATCCATGACAATGGAACAACCAATCCTAATCCATGTGTGTTTCATCTCCTCCATCAACATGTTAACCTTTGAATATTGTTTGTTGAAGGAGGTATGCAATCTATGTTCTCTAAGGGAAGCATAAGAGGGTCCAGCTGCCATTGCATCTCTCAACATACCTTTGAAATAAGGAAACCTTGCCAAATGCAATGGGAAAGCATGGACATAAAAAAATTGGCCGCTGAATTATCGGCTTGCTCACATTTTTGCAAATTTATTAATCCTCCCACTATATTTTTTTGACTTGTAGAAGTGGCCTTCCTCTTGCCTCTATCACAACTCTCTCCAACTAATACATTAGAATAATCATACTGATCAATAGATTGCTATGTTTTGGATGACCGTTTCTAATTTTCTACTTTACAACAACTTAAATATTTAATAATTTAATTGTGTTTTGCGCAACCACCAATGTTACAAAAAATATTAAAATAACCCAACATATGAATTTTGACCACACCACCAATACCTTAAGTACATAAAATATTTGTCTATATAAAAGTTGGCACTCTCCCAAGATGATAGACTTCTCCAAGAAGTGTGGAGTGCTCCCAAAATGTCGGATTTGCACATGGAAAGTACCATTGTACTCATCTTGACTCCAAGAACTCTTTGCCACTAAGAGAATACCTTCCCAAATAAAAGTGGATGCTCTCCAAGATAGTTGGGGTTTTCCAAGGATGTTGAAATGGACCAAAAAAGGGACATTACATCTTGAATCTCCAATAGACAAGTTCCTTGGATAGATTTGAACCATTTGATAATAAAGCATCTGTAATATGCTTTCTACTAACATTTTCGTTATCACTGTATGGTAATACGCTTGCTAATTAGAATACTAGCATAATAAAATCTAATCTCATCCTTGATACCAAAGGAGTTTTGTGGGAAAAAATGGCTATCATGATTGGTCAGCCTGCCTAATTGATTTATATAGACAATCACAATATATGGATGGCTTCCTTTCTAATAAGGCTAATGGGTTTTCTAGAAGATATAACTAAAATAGTAGAGCCAATTGATGTTGATCTTGAATGAGATCACTTTTGCTTGAAGGCTAATGGGTTTCATCATCATGCCTAATTGATTGATAAAAGTATCCTAAATAAATGAATTGCTTATTTTTGGATAAGGCTAATGGGTTTTCTAGAAGATTAACTAAAACAGTAGAGCCAGTATGAAGTCGATCTTAAACGAGATCCAATTTTTCTTGAAGGCTAATGGATATGGTTGTCATGCCTAATCAATTTGTACACACAGTCTCAATATATGACTTGCTTACATTCTAACAAGGCTAATGGATTTTCTAGAAGATAAATTAAAGCAATTGAACTTGTATGACTCAATCTTGAATGAAATCATTTTTTCGAAAGAGTGAAATCCTTATTCAAATGCACATTGAATGAATACTGATCAAATAGAGGAGTATTATAGCTCTTTTCTGCAATTTTATGCAGTAGTTCGCCAAATGGTGTATGTATAATAATAATCAATGAGCGTTGACCTCCACTGGAGGGTCTTCCCTTTTAAAAAAAATTCTCCTACATTCTAGCCATTGTCAGAATGTCACCATCTAACTTTGGTGTCCCAGGCCTCACTGTTGATATCCCAATTTTGCTATAGCAGTATTTTCGTACCAATTAGATTAAAACCAAAGCCTTTTCTTCTTCAAAGGACATATTCATTGTCAATGATGCTAATGTAATGCACATCACAACTGTTGATAGTTATAATTTGGTTCAAGGAAGCCCTTGTGCAAATGTGATGTTATTATCATCAAACCAGCATCTGACTTCTCAGGTGTCTGATCACTCTAAATTTGCTGTATTGACATTTCTTATATTTATTATTTTGCCATTGCACTTAGTCTCATAATTTTGTTTTCACTGCACTTGTTTCTGTTTCTCTGATTAACTACTACAATGTTCCAGTAAACTTAAGACTTAGGGAAATCCGTCATAAGAATCATACTGTCAATAAACAATCAAATTCACAAGAATTTGAGCCTTGAGGTATTGAGAATATGAGATGCGTCCCCAAGTTCCCAAAACTTCCATGACATCTAGAAAGGAATCTTGGGGCAGGGTGTATTAAAAGGGTAATTTTTTTTATTATCACAATGGAGCTGGTAAATTATCAATCTTTTTACAAGACATTGGGGGACGCTGCATGATTGGCTTATTTGCAAATGTTCATCTTTTCATTCAATTCAATAGATCAATTAGAGAATAGCACACACATGTTTATTTGAAGTTTATGAATAATGTCATGGTAATTGCCAATATTGAGAAGCTGGATGTAAAGTTATCAGCAGGTGTTTTATGGGTGTATCTCCCTAGGGGTGTGGATGACATCCCCAACGTCCTGACATCACTAGGACTTGGGAACATGGAGGTGACGTCCCCAATGGCCTGACATCTCCAGGACATGGGAACATGGAGTAGACATCCCCATTTTTCAGGACTGGACAGCCTGCTCCATTTGGTGCATTAAAATATAAGTAACTTTTTAAGGAAAAAAATATTAAAAACCTAAAAGGGGTAGGCTTGTCATTGCAAATGCAGCATATTGTATTTACATATTAAAAATTTATCTGATTTTAGTTTGTTCAAGTTATTTTAATAACCCTCCCTACGCCATCTCCTTGCTGTGCCCAAAGTTTGGGAATTATTTTCTGTCCCTTGAAACCTCATCCCTACATCCCCGCATCCCCCATCATGGAAACTCAGAGAAACACTGGAATAACTTTCTGACTACTGTTTGAAGTCTGTAGCCTGTTAGGGAAGCATTCTGACATATAGTCTTGTAATGTTTGAAAAAAATTGTATATTTAGAATAAACTAGTTTTTGCTTTGTTTTGAAATTACCACTTGAATTGTTTCAAAACACTAGTTTTTGTAACTTCAATTTAGTTTATATTGTTCCATCCTTTGAAGTTTCAAGGTATCATTCTGAACTCGGTGCTTTGCCGTCATTTCATAAGGTTTTCTTGAGTTTCTCAAAGTGAATGCATGCCAGAATATCAATGTTTTGTAAATGAAATTTAGAAATCAGAGCCTGCCTTTGAATTCTTAATATGCATAAACTTCAAACTGCCTTGACTGTGCCACACGTTTCTAAATTCTATCTAAAATGAAAAAAACCTTCTAACATTTATTATAGAGAGAAATTTCACATTTCAAAAGTGTGTCAATTATGGGAGAATAGCAGTACTTTCTAATCATTTATGATCTTGTCGTATGTTTGGGTTCTTGTTCAAGGATAGATGCAATAAAATGATTACTTTAGATTGCTTCAGTAAAAACTAGATTTTTTCTTTCTTCAGGGACTATTCCCTTCTGAGGTTCCAGGAGGGCCATGTCTATACTTGGTGAGGTGAAAATGCATAAAGAAGATGGTTACGTTCCTTTATTATCAACTATATTATAAATAATAAGAAAAAAATAATTGTAAACGGGCCAAGGAACTCTTTCTCCCAGTTAACCCTTGAGGATATAGGAAGATATCATTAAATTAAGTGAATGTTATTGCTCTCCACAATCAGGCCAACTTTGTGTTTTCCTGTAAGCTACTTCTGATAATGAATTCTGATTTGAATGAGATGTTCCCCACTCTATGCATCTAGAAAGGAGTTCGTTTTAAAGCTTATTCCAGTATCTTATTGCATTTTAATCATCAACCTTTCTGATACATTTAGCAATTCTGCAGTTTACTTAGTTTCTTCATTTTTAATAACTATCCAGGTAAAGATTAATGTTTTTATCATATATACTACAGGTTTGGGATGTCTTGAGCAATGAAGAGGTGGTTCAAATTGTCTCATCTGCACCAACTCGATCCTTGGCTGCAAGAATGCTAGTAGAATCAGCTGTCCGCGAATGGAGATTTAAGTATCCAACATCAAAGATGGATGATTGTGCAGTAGTGTGTTTGTATTTAGATTCTAAAATGGATGACCAGCTAGGACAGGAGAACATATCAACCTCTTCAAATTGTATTGAGCAGATGGAGCCCTTTGGCATGGTTGGTAATGAACTGAAGGATGCATTTACTGGGCAGCAAAAAGACCAGAGAGAAGAGGAGGGTCCATTGTTGCAGCGTCTTTTTACCATCCGAGCTACTGATGAATCTCAATCTTGCCTTCAATCAATAGTCATATTGGAACCTTCAAAAGAACTAAAAGAGGGCTGTGAAGAAAATATTTTAGATTCTGTTGAACCTCTTGATGCCATTGATCAGAACTGGTCTGGACTTGAAGGCGTTACAAGAGTTAACTCACTTGTTCGACTTCCCAGATTCCCTGATGAAAAGAGCTTGTAGAAAAATTTACCCACAGTGCAGCATATGAGTTTGGGCCATTTTCTTTATTTTTATATGATTTACTGTAAACTTGTTAAGTGATAACTTGGTAATAAACTTGCTCCATATGCAAGTTTATAGCCTATCATCAGTTTTGTTTAAGGTTTTTCAATAACCCATATCGTCAATGCCCTGCTGATTCATTGAGGGTACATTGCACTTTGCTAAGGACTGACTTGTGTTTCCTCTACATTTTCTTTTCAATATTGGAAGGACATTCGTGCTTTTGAATGTCAGGCACAAGAGGGGCATAATAGAACATATTATTATTGCATTTAAATTGTACATTCCAAAGGATGAATTATATGCAAAGTTATAGGCAGGGAAAACAGTTTAACTGCCATAACCATCTAAACTGAAAATAAACTACAAATGTGTTAAACCCTAATGATTAACATATTACCATCCCCCTTAATTTGAAGGGGTTATCATGAAACCAAGCAGTATTTTGAACTGCTCAGCCTCAAACATTTCCCAGCCAAGCACTTTGGCGAGAATATTTGCTGGTTGATCTGAAGCTTCTTTAAAAAAAAGCATGTTACTGTGACAGGTCTTAAATTTGTTTGAACTGATCCTGTTACCTTGATAGGGTTCAAATTTTGATATTGAGCTTGTTGCCTTGATGGGTCTCAAATTTTGATAATGAACTTGTTTCGTTGATAGGTCTTAAATCTGTTAGAACTGATCCTGTTACCTTGACAGGGTTCAAATTTTCATACTGAGCCTATTGCCTTGATGGGTCTCAAATTTTGATAATGACCCTGTTATTTTGACAGGTATTAAATTTGTTTGAACTAATCCTATTAACTTGACAAGGTTCCATTTTCTATATTGAGTCTTTTGCTTTGACAAGTCTCAAATTTTGATAATGAGCTTGCTGCTTTGACAGGTCTCAAATTTTGACTTCTTTTGTCCATGGTGAATCTACATTTTGCAATCATGAATGCAGTCACTCTATTTGCAATGCTATAATTTCTTTAAAACGACCAAACTTTAGTGGCCAATGTTAGTCACCAACTATCAATTTGGGACAACCCTGCAGTATCACTAAAGTTAATATTTGAAATGACATTCATTACGTGCAATCAATACATTATGGAGGAACATATACAAATCAGCTGTCCACCCAATAAAATTTGCAAACATGTTACTAGAAATCATCAAATGCCCACAATATCAAATGTAATTATCACATCAATCACAAGGTGTCAACAATCTATGAAGTGAATCTAAGATACACACAAGATTCCCCCCTTGGTAGATGAGAGAGGAAAATGCCAACATCTTAATTTCCTGTAATGTCCCTTACCCGGTTTGCCCTAGAATTCACTTGTTGATTAGGTTTAGGGTTTCTTCTTTCCAAATGATTGTTCTTTTTAATAAAGTAATCTTGGTTTGAAATCTGATCAACTATGTCTTCCCATGACTCTTTATTTTTTAATCGCCTTCCTTCAATCGTACATTTGATTGATCATATAAATAAATATTAATCTATTCATTATTATATTAAGATCGTAATTACTTATAAGGCTCAATAATTGTTGCAAGCACCATTATTGCATAATCGTGAATATATATAATTATTCTTTTACTTATATCCATTAGCATTCATATATATATATATATATATATATATATATATATATATATATATGTTTATATAATTATTCTTTCCTTATTCATATATATTCTTTATTCTTGCATATTATTCATTATAAAATTTATCTATATCTATGCATATATACTTGTATGCCTATATATATTATATGGCTCTATATTCCAATGCATAACAATCATTGTTGTTGTTGTTGTTGTTCTGTTTCTCCATGTTTTTCCCCTCTTCCTTATTTTCTTTCCTTCTATTTATACCATTTAAGGTAGGTGACTTATGGGGAGAATGTATTGTTTGGTGAAAGAGGTGACTTTTCATAAAATATATCCCTTTGTTAGATTTAATTGCTGCCTTTAAAGGCTTATTATCACAATAATATCTATTTTTGAAAATAATATATTATTACTAATAATTATGATATTTCAGATTATATACTTATTTTATTATTTTATTATTTTATTTTGATGTTTTATCGAATATATTTTAACATTAAAGTATAATAATAAAACCAATATCTTATTATTATTTTATTCTAATGTATTACAATCTTTGATGTGCAATAATTATAATATTTATTTATTATTATTATTTTTGATATTAAGTTATTTAATACTAGAATGTAATAACAATTATTTGCCTATATATTATTACTATATTTGTTATTTCATATTCATATATTTTTATATTGATATGGTACACATTTATTTTATATTTAACATTAATATTGCTATTTATTTTATTTATTAATTTATTTGTATTTTAACACTTGTTCTTTATGGTATTGCTATTTCGGGTACATGACATCTCCAGAGCCTGGAATAATTGGAATACATTAGTAAGGACCAACATCATCACAAATTGCATATCCAATATACTCAACACAATCACATTGCTTAGCAAAATCATTCTTCATGGGAAGCAGATTCAATTCTTCAATCTTCTCAAGAATTGGTAGCTTACCAAACATACCAAGTGCTATCTCAAAAATATCAACATTAAAAGTAGTCAATTTAGGCTCAATAAGATCTACATCATCATTAGAAGAATCATGAGGAATAACAACATTGCCATTATGAGTAGGTATATTTTCATCATCAACAATAGATTGGTGCCCTCTTACAAAATTTGGTTAACAAATCAACCTTGGATCTCCATTTGGAATGACCTATCCAACCAAAATTCATATGCTGAATAGACTTTGTAGGTGTATCTGGTAGATAACAATGTTTGGCATAATGAGTATGGAGACCACATGATGTACAAGGGTGTAGATCAAAGCAATTACTAGAAAGATGACCTTGACATCCACAATGGCAACAAATTTGGACATTATTGGGCTTAGTACATATTGCTTTTGGTTTCTTAGATTTTTTTAACTACACAAGAATCACCAACAAGTGAAGACTCGACATGAGATTTATTCATATGTCTCCCTAATACAAATTTGATGGGTTTAGAATATTCTAGAACATAAGAGCCAACAAAACCCTTATAACCAAGATCACATTTTTCCCTATTTGTTTTCTGAGATTCCCAAACTCTCGCAATTGGTTAGGATGAATTAACAAATTTTGACTCAATGGATTTATACTTTTGTGACTTTGTTGGTGGAATTTTTGAGCCACGGGTTTACACACAACATTTTGCCTATGTGACACAACACCTTTCTTCAAAGACATTTTAGTTTTACATGCTTGCTTCGTTGAAATTCTAGAAGGTACATTTTTCTTAACATCTTTTTCTTGTGTGTTTCCTAACTGCTTTTGTAACCTTTCTATCTCTTGTCGTAGCAAAATATATTGAGCACAAAATTGCATAAAGTTAGACTAAATTGCCTCCAACACTCAAGTGTTTGATTAACTTCTTCTAAATTTCCAATCTTAATTTGTAAAGATAAAATTTCATCTTCATACAAAATAGATTCCATGATGCAAGCTCAATCAATAATGCCCAAAAAATCCTTACAAGTTCGCATTTCTTCTTATCACACAAAAACGACTTTATAACTGCAAATCAACACTTGATGTCTTCTTATCACTCCATAAATTATCAAAAGATATAAGATAGAGAGAATATCCACAAATAGATCCCTTAAACAGAGGCTTGAATTGTCTAGTTATTTGAAAGTATTTATTTTCACACAAGATCTAATGATCAATAAATATAGAGGATACGGTGTCTATGCCCACATCCATAGTTTCAACAAAAATTGGAATATGTGGTTTTTTAAATAAAAGAAACACCCTCCAAGAGTTACCGGTTCAGGTGTAGGTGCAATACAAGTATTGAAACCCAATACGACATTTTTTTTTCTTTGGGTATGGGTAAGAGAATATATATATGTTCAAAACTATAAATTATAAGAACAATGATACTCATAATTGCCAATAAATAGAATATTTAAATACTTCATAATTTGCAAAAATGAAAATACTTGAGTCTCAAAATGTCATTACACAATGAAAATTCAAAATTACAATCAATATTTAATAGTCTTCATATTCTTCTTCATCAAGGTCAACATTTGGTTCAATTTCATCTTAACCACAATCAATTGGAGTGCCACTCCCACTAGTTGTGTCATGTGCAAAAGTTGCCTCATCTATAGAGACTTCAACAAGCTATGCAATTGTAGCATCTAAATCAGCAAACTCAAGACTTAGATCCCAATTCCTTGTCACACCCTCACTGTATTCAAGTGTCTTATGTGACAAAAGATGAAGGTTGGAGTGTACATAGACCAAATCCTCTACTATTTTTATGCCCAAACGATTGCGCTTAATTGAGTGGATGGAGTATGTACTACAATTTTGCTCAGCTAAAGAACTCGCTACCTCTTGAATTTGCATACAACATTTAATATTTAATTTTATAAATTCAAAACATACATTATAAAATTATATTATTAGAAAATATAATATATAGCATAATAGCATCGAATGAAAAACAAGAAAAATAAAAATAAAAATATACATACTTGGGAGAGAATTTTAATTACAAGAGATTGCAGGTAAATGGAGCCTTGACCATGTAGATACCACCAATCGTGAGCATTTGTCCTATATTTGTCTTGAATAACGGAAACATCATGATTCTTTGAAGATATGAATTGGCCAAACCCTCTCAAGACAATATTTTGGATATCTTCATCTAAAAATATCTTTCTAATTGCAGTCTTGTAGCCAACAACAACCTCCCCATCCCTATATGGTGGCACCCTCCCCGACAATGAAAGTATCTCTCTGCTATAATATTTTGGTGACAAAGCAAATGCTAAGAGATATAAGGGGGTGATTATCTTGTTCCAACAGTCGACAATAATCTTTTGCACAATTTTGAAAAATGTTTCGAATGGGTCATGTTCCTTGGCTTCTATTATTATTCTTATTTTCTCCACCATGGAGTCCCTGCCTTCATAAATTTCACCCAAACATAGGTGATCAATATTAGCATACCTAATCATGTTGATGATGAGCTCAATGAAATTCAAAATATATTCCACACAAGCCTAACACTCATCATCTAAGATCAATGCTTTTACTTTTTGGGCTCTTTTTGTGCTTGACTACCTCCATACACTCCACAGGCTATTGATGACCATAGAGCTCGAGGCCTTTCGCACCTTCACAAGTCGTCTTAAGACGATTGTGTGAGATGCAAATCAAGTTTCAACAACCTAACATGGTATAAAAAATACATGTCTCATATCAACAATATAAATTAAAATCTAAAAATTAAAAAATATTAAAAAATAAAATTTAAATTACCTTCAACAACTCCAACTTAGAGAAGGTACTAAAGATGCCTTGTGACAAATAATGATTAGTCAAAAACATTTGGATCTCCTCGCCCTCCGTGTAGATGTGTTTGACCCATTCAATTTGTGTGCCAATCTTTTGCAATATCAAAATGGGTGAGTGGATTATACATGGTGTCCAAATAATGTGACTATATGTACCCTCCACTATGGATCCAACTAGCCTACAATTTTTAGTGTTGTCCGTTATGAGGATATTGGCAATGAAACTTGCATCTTTTACTTGCCGCTCACAATCCACTGCCTTCAAAAACATCACCTATTTAGGGGGCACTGCTATAACATTGATCAATGGTCTATATTTGCACTCTTTCCATCCATCAAAAATGATGGACACACCTATTTGGGGCCATGTATCCTTGATTACTCTCAATCATGCCTCTACTGAAGCTTTCTCCTTCACCAATAAAGTGGTTCGCACCTTTCCATACCCAAGACTAACATAATCAAAAGGTGTATTGGAAAGGGTCGTCACCATATCCCACCAATAAGGTGATCTAACAATGTTGAAAGGAAGCCCATTGCCATAAATACAACAAGTAGTGCTTTGATCTACAATCTCCCTCACTTCAATTTTTAAGGCCTTTTCCATTGGGCCTCTTTTCTGTGAAACCAAAACACTCTCTTCTCCACAAGACAATGGCATTGGCATGAAAGGATGTGGGCCAGCTGGTTGTGATAAGCCACTAGGAGGTTTGTGCAAGAGCCTTTGACCTATTACTTGCCATGTCAGCATCCTCTTGTTCTTTGATATAAGCCAATATTTGTTGCTTTGACAACCCTTTTTTATTTGGCCCAAGACAAACTTTTATTCCTTGTAAAGGAATAGCACAAAAGTGAGCTTTCACTTGTAAGTAGGAGCTCTTATACTCTTTTCCACATTGGCTATAATGCCAAAGGTAACCCCCGTCACTAAGAAGTTGTTAAATCATTGTTGTATGTCGCCAAAGAGATAATGATGCATCAAATTTTAAAAAATTCTCCACATTTGGGGCAATTGAACTAGAACTACCAACCATTCTGTATGAACCTAAAATAAAAAACATTAGAAATTAACAGCACCACAACTAAAAAAAATAAAAATTAGAATCGACATTATAACCCCTTATTATGCATAAAAATTTCAAAAAAATATTGAAAAATTACCAAAATAAATAAATAGATAAACTCAAAAATTTTGAAAAAAACTTGAAAAGTCTACAAAAAAATTATTGAAAACTTGAAAAAAATGAAAGATTTATACATCTTTGATGGATAAATCTTCTTTTGCAGCAATTCCTAACATGTTGTAGGTTTAACTCCCCTATAGCCCTCACCTTCGAAAAAAATGAAGCAACCTTCAATGGCAGCTTAGAGCAAAAAAATACAGTCTAAAAACATTTGTGATTGTGAAATGAGTTGGAAACTTGTAAAAACTCTCTTTTAAAGGCAACCAAAGGCATTGGGAAATGTTTTCATTTTAAAAAATGCTTTTTTCAATGTTTTTTTGGCCCCACCGACCGTAGGTACGCCCCAAGTACCACCCACATGGTACCCTAGGCATACCTAGGGACAAACCTGCATCAGACCAAGACCAGTACTGAACCCACACTCATACCCAAGTCAAATATGAAGGGCCCGGTAACATAGAGAAAAAACAATGACTATTCCTCTATCCTTTATCCTATGATGTATGGTGATTAAAAAATACACGATTACTCTATCCTTTATGCATAATAGCAGCAATAGAAAAGGAAAATATGGCAGCAACTTTGGATGCATGTGCAGAAATAGATGATGCCCTTATGTTCTTACGCATGCTGGAAGTCTTTCTTGATTTTTATTCAGGCAGGTTCTCCCTTCTGCAATTTGAATTTCAATCCTTAGATTTTTGAATGCCACCTCTACGACTTGCTTCAAATCTTCTGTCATCATTCACTACCTTTCATGTTCCTCATGGCGCTGATACCAGTGTTAGGCCCATGAAGAGCAAAATAGAATATGTAATTATTGAATATAAATTGTGCATTCCAAAGGATGATTTATATTCAAATTTATAGGCAGGGAAAACAGTTTAACTGCCATAACCATCCAAACTGAAAATAAATTACAAATGTGTTAACCCCTAATGATTAACACATTAACATCGAAGACTTCCTTTGTTGGGATATTTTATACTTAGGAGGGTGGAGAACTCACTAATCATTTTTTATTTAATTGTTGAAGATAAAGAGACATTGCTTTGAAGTTAAATGTTATTTATTAGGCACCAATGAGGGAGGTGATTACATTGCTTTGGGTAGTGTCATGACAGTATAGCTTGGATGGTACTCTATAAGAGTAAATGACAGTAAGGGCAGGATCAAAGTTTCATGAGATTTTACCATCTCTCCCTGCTAGGCGTGCAAATAGGATAGCAAATTATACACTACCATTTTTGACAGCTTTGGAAGGGGGTTAGTCATACAATCATTTTCAAGTTTCCCAACTATTTTTATCTTGAAATTTCATTGTCAAAATCAGGTTTGCCAGTGTATAAATTTGTCCTTCGTCAATGTAGTTAAGATCATGATCTCAAAATAACCACCTCTCAAACTTTTCAAGTCCAAAACACTGAGTACATGCAAGATGAATAGTATTTTCTAGAATTACACTAGGACTTGTGGCTCCCCCACAAACCCCATGTTCGTATCCACCTTCCTGTCCCTTGTGGCATCCTTGGGACAAACAGATGGTAGGAAATGTCTCATGTCCCCATGATTTTGGGGACACATCCAAAATACCTCAGGAGCCCCTACATCCTGGGAAGTCTTTGACAAAAGGTCCCAAGGCTACCAATTGACAAATTATCCAACAATAGTAATAGCAGTAAAATTATAGATATAAAATATACAACTATCAAAAGCTGCAAGTACAAAATGCAAATTGATTGTGGTAATTTTTTTTAAATGGAAAGAAAGCTTTATTAAGAAAATAATAGCAAATTACAGAATCCATGGCTCTAAGAGCCTCTAACCCAGCACAAGACCAACTTAAAACAGTAAAGTTTGTAACATGCATCTAAATTACTAGAATGCAAAGTTGAAATTCTTGTACAGCCATCAGTGGCCAGCATAAATGACCGGTTAGACTGCCAAAGAAACAACCCCCAGATAAGCCTCCTGCGAGATCATGAAAGTAAAATATACAAAGCTTGGAGAATGGCTCTCCTTCCTACAGCATTGAAACATCTGTTGTGTGCTTTAACCAACATGTAATGAGACTGCAGCAACATGGCATAAACGCCCAGCCATTGTAAAACCAATTATATAGAGACAAAAAAAGAAGAAGGAAAGATGTGAGTATGACACCGTGGAACCAGATTGCACACTGCTGTCCAGGGAAGTTACTTGAAACTACTTTTAACACAAACCTAACTTGGAGATTTTTTAGCTAAAACCCGCCCATCAACAGCTGAACCATAGAGGTAACCAAGGTGCATCCAGTTGCGAAGAGCAGAGATCTTGAAATAGCATTCCTCCCCTGCAGGGAAGCCTAATGTCTTTCAGAAAAACATCTGCAAGCTAGATGGAATAACTATGAAGGGGCCTAAAACACATAAGCAATTGCACTACGAAAAATCCAGAACACTCTCCAGTAACTGCTCAAGTAAAGAGACCAATCATGAAATCAGTAACCATCCAAAAATGTCCAACCTGTCAACTGTAACCACCCCTGCTGGATCATGTTGAGGGGATATGAAAGTGGCCTAGTAATTTTCTTGTTCTGCAATCAGTCCCAGTTGCTTCATCATGTCATATAACTGATTCTTGAGCTCCTTATTAACCTGCAAGAACTCATGCATGAGGTTTGTCAGGTTTGCCACAAGAAAAAGGAGAGGATATCAATGCCACACCAAGGGGAATGATATATGAACCAGGGGATGGTCTGACAACAGTATCTGTGATGACATGGCTAACATCCTGGTCCATTATAAAGCTGATTTCCAATTAAGGATCATCAGACAGGCAGCAGGGATATACTGAAGGATAGCTTGCCACAGACCCTGGGCATGCACACAAAACCAAAACATGTGCTTGGCAGATTCTTTTCTCTTATAGAATGGGCAGCATATTGGATGTGAATGAAGAAAGCAGAGGTTATCACCAGTAGAAGCCGGTAAGGAAGTTCCCAGGACAGGAATTGAGCTTCGACAGTAGCCTTTGACGTCCATATTGCATTACTCTACTTAAGCCATTTGGTAGAAGAAAAGTTGTATTTCCACTTGATATTCAATCTTAGATTAATCTTAAAAACCGGAAGTAGTCTCAAATACACAACTCAAAGTGGGAAGTGGATTATGCTAGAACCATTATGCTATCACCAATCTTTGAAAAAGTTACATCTCATGCTGGTGCAGAGTTTTTGTCATGTCCCATTTCCAACCAATCTAAGTCTATACATATTAGGTATGTACTTTTGTCTTCCCTGTTTCTATCTACTATGTGTTTTTCCTTCTTGAGTATCCCTTTTCTTCCAACTCCACTCTTACCTTCCCCTTGTTGGAGTTTCAGACTTCTCCATTCTATCATGCCTTTCATCTATTGCTTGCCTCGCCGTTGTATTTCTCAGACTTTCAGGCATGCCCTCAAGCAATATTTCCACTTGTGTTTCCATTCCCCTCCTAGCATCCTAGTACATGTCATATCGTTTCCAGTAATCTATTTTTGATGCCATCACTTTAAAAGTGAAACCTTTGCCGCCCATGATCACTGTTCAAATTTGAAGTTGCAGGTGTACATGGTGACCGACCTGTAATGTTTGTGGAGGATATAAAATAGCAAATATTTTCATTTGGGAATCCTAGGATGAAAACCCTAGTGATTTTGGAGAGCCATCTCATATAGAGTTCGTGATTGAGCTTCATTGGATGCAGATATTAACTGCATGGTATTGATTTGATTTGTCATTACTGTCAGTACGAATTCTTGTTGTAATTGTTGATATTGCAAAACTATTTGAATGTAATCCAATCATTGATATAACAAGAAAGAGCTTGAGAATTGTAGCTGTTATTTCTTTTCATTATAATATTTCAATAATATTATGAATCAGAATAAAATAGCAGTCTCAATTAAGATACCAGAATTAAAGTGCGTGGAATTCAGAACAGAGAATAAGCGTTTTAATTATGGTCGTTTCACTCTATCTCCGCTTCACAAAGGTCAAGCTAATACAATAGGCAGCGCAATAAGAAGTGTCTTACTCGGAGAAGTAGAAGGAACATGTATCACACGTGCTCAATTTCAAAATATATCAAACGAATATTCCGTGATAATAGGTATTGAAGATATTTATATGATCTTATGCAGTCACAGGTTCCATCGTTTCCATAGCTTTCAAATGGCTGCTTAGGTTTACCCTCTGCAATGGAGCTCTTATTTATATTTCTTACAAGAATCAATTTTCTTAGTTTCCATTGATCCGAAGCTCTTTTTTTTTTTTCGCTCATAAACTGACTGAATATAAATAATCAGGATAATTCTTATGCTTTATCACACTGCTCTTTGGGGGTTATTTATGAACCATACAATACTGTAAGAAAGAAGATTTCATTTTTTCTTTTTCTCCTTCCTCCCCTTTTTCTTTTCTTGCATTACCAAAGACTCTTTTTCGATTTACGAGAGATATAGGTTTATCTTTTCGTCTAAAAAAGTCTTTCGTTTATTTGATAGAACTATCTATATTTAAATAACTAGCTTATTGGCTCTTAGTAATTAATAAAAACAAATATACCAGAGACCAATTTGTTTTTATTTCGAGTTCTCTATCATTTTAGAAAAGAAGGCAAAAGCTTGATCTCAACGAGTCGCACACTAAGCATAGCACTGCTCCAAGATATTTAATTCTTTTAATTTGATCTTATAGAATTTAAGATTTATATTATAGAAGGATATTGCTCATCTTAAACAAAGATCCAAATTTTGATCCCCAATACTCCATAGACGGTTTGAACCGCATAATAACAATAATCAATTTTAGCTCGAAGGGTCTGTAGGGGCACTCTACCTTGCATAGCCGATTCTTTACGAGCTCTCTCAATTCCGTTAAGACGACCTTTAAGTGATCTTGGCAGCTTGTGTGTGCAAAGTTCAACTTTGCATGTTTTAGTTTTATGCAGTATAGTGATAGAGCAACCAAATATCATTGGAGGGAGATAAAGAAACAAGGTCAATCTGTAGAGAGTTTAGAGACTCAATCATCTCCTACAGAACCCATTGCAGAGCATAACAATATGGCAGAAAGAGACAGGAGAACGAACACGAACGACAACCTAGATGGTCAAGCTAAAATACGGTTTGATCGAATGATTGATATGATGGCACAGTTGCTTCACAAGACGGACAATAATATGAATGCACCTAGACAACTGATGGGTGAAACAAGAGCTTCTGCGGGTAATAATCTAGATGTCACTCAAAGCCACACACAAAGGATTGTTCTTGTTTTAGCTACAAGACCAACCCGACCTACCTTTCTAAATAAGGAGGTGGAGGCTCTTGAGCTTGAAGCCTGGAACTCACTATTTGATGATGATATTAGGGCTTGTCATGCAGAATACAAAACTCTTCCTAACGAGATTTGAAGTGAAATGTCGCCAATTATATGAACTTGAAGAAGTCCCAGAATGATTACAAACCTGAGCCTAGACCGCAAGTTATTCAAAGAGATGTGCAGCAAGCTTTGGGAAAGTTGACACTCTCTCCCTATGATGGATCTAATAAATGCTTAGCTCATGCGTGGGTATAGAAACTAGAAATGTACCTATCCCTCAGGACTGATGATTGAAGATAAAGAAATCAAGTTTGCCACCTTGCATTTGGGGGGTATTGTACTTGAGTGGTGGTAGCACAGTTCACTCAAGGTCATGGACCCATCATCTCATATCATGAATTCTACAAATTTTTGATTGACAGTTTTGATTGGAAGGATCTTGAAGTTATTTCAAAGATTTGACTCAGCTCAAATAGTGTGATTTAATGGAGAACTATGTAACAAAGGTTCAAAAGCTATCAATAATGTTACTAGACATAACAGATAGATGATTGAGTATGCACTTCATCAAAGGGTTAATTGTATCTCTCAAGGGGTTGGTTGAGGCTTTTGAACTAACTACCCTACAAGAGGCCATCAAGCAGACTTTGGCATTAGTGACTTCCATGCCAACAAATATGTTCTAGACCAATGCCTTATTCCAAAGAAGCCCTTTCACAAAAATATACAGCAAACCAAGATTTTTACATCTAGTCTAGACATTGAGGCAAGGAATGAATTGAGAAGGAAGAAGCTATGTTTCAGCTGCAAGGAGCCATGGTCACCTGGACATAGATGTCTTGGGAAAGGACAAGTGCATTACATTGATGTAAGGCCTGATGGTGAATCAAAAACCTATGTTCCACGGGGACACGTCCCCTGGGTTTTTACCCCCCGTACCCATCCCGGAAACGTTTCGGGGACGGGGGACGCCTGGGGGACGGTTGACAACCATCCCCCAAAAGACCCCAAAAATCGGGTACGTCCCCGATTGAAGGAAACGGCCCCAATTCAAAGGGGGACGGATAGGGGACTCCTAGCCGTCCCTCAACCATCCCGGCCATCCCCCTTTTCCCAGCAGCAAATTTAACCCAAAAAAAAGAATTAAAATCTAATTTTCTTTTTTTTAATTCATTTCTTTGTGACCCCACGCCCTCCCAACCCTAATATGGCCACTTAAAACATTTCTTACCTTCATTTGACCTCATTTTAACTTGCCAAAAACAAATTGCAGCCAAGAGCAAAAGTGAAAAGAGAAATAGGAGGGTTTGAAGGAGCTGTTGGAGAAGAAAAACCAGCATTTAGGAGGAAAAAAGGAGAACATTAAGGCAGCAACCAGCAAGAGAAGTGAAAGAGGTAAGTTATTCTTCCATTATCTTTCATTTTTTTCCATTTTTTTCCAAGTTAAAATGATAAAATGTATGATTTTTTGTATTTTTTTTTAATTTTCAGTTTGCAAAAATCAAAACAAAACAAAACAAGCAGCAATAGTGAAGATAGTGGACATGTTGAGAGGGGGGAAGAAACCCAATCAGTTCATAGGGGGCAGCCTCAAACGAACTTATTTGATATCCCTTCTGAAGATTTGAAAAAATATGCAAAAGGCCCTTTTAATCCTAAAAAACCTCTTCTTCAACTAGCATCACGTATAGACCAAGGCAAAGGGAAAAACACTGGGGGTAGTAGATTGTGGCAATGTCACATTTGCAAAGATAAATATTATGGGAGCTATACTAGAGTCTATTCTCATCTATTGGGTTTTGGAGGCCATGGGGTCAAGGGTTGTACAGATATAAAAGATTTTGAGAGGATAGAGTGTTATAGATTGCACATGGAGGCCGGAGGAAGGCCTATAGATCAGCAAATGCAAACTCAATCAGCACATTCAACCTCACCTATGCCCTCTATGCTTGGTAGTCCTAGTGTTGGTAGTGGTAGTGGTGGTGCAGGTGATGTTCATATTTCCACAAGAGGGAAGAGGAAGGCTGCTACTTCTAGTGAGCAGCAAACTACAATTGCAAGTATGTTCAATGTGCAAGCACGAGATGTGGCAGAGTCTTCCATTGCCAAATTTTTCTATACCCATGCCATCCCATTCCATGTAGCACGTTCTCCCTACTTCAAACAAATGTTTAGAGATGTGGCAGCAGTTGGTACCTCATTCGTTCCCCCTGGAGAAAATAAATTACGCACTACACTCCTTGACAAAGAATATTCTAAGGTGAGTGTGGTGATGGAGGACATGAGACAGTGTTGGATTAGAACAGGTTGCTCTATAATCATGGATGGGTGAACCGATATTAGACAACACCCACTTATAAACATCATAGTCACATGTTCAGCTGGTCCATATTTCCTTAGAGCCGTTGATTGTTCTGGAAAACGCAAGGATGCAGAATTCCAATTTAATCTTTTGAAAGATGCTATAGAGGAGATTGAGGCAGCCAATGTTGTGCAGGTGGTTACTGATTCAGCACGTGTGTGCAGATTAGCAGGTTTGATGGTTGAGAGTGCTTACAAGCACATCTTTTGGACCCCTTGTTGTGTTCATGCGTTGAACAACGCATTGAAAGACATAGGGAAGATAGATTGGGTGCAGCAACTGGTTGTAGAGGCTAGAGACATTCAAATGTTTATTTGCAACCATCACACCTCACTTGCCCTCTTTAGGACATTTTCAAGGAAAGAATTTCTCAAGCCTATAGCAACAAGGTATGCCAGTTACTTTATTTTGTTAGAGAGGATGCTTGAGGTACAGGAGGCTCTACAGTCGATGGTGGTTAATTCAGAGTGGAGTAGATGGTCTATGGCAAGCACTGCAGAAGGGAGAAGCATCAAACTAAAAATTCTTGATGATAATTGGTGGTCCAATGTGAGGTAAAAAATTGTTATTGATTGCTGATTTTATAAAAAAAAAATATGATTTTATTATTTTTTTTATTTTCTAAGTTCTAACTTGTCTTTTTTGATTTTTCAAATTTTTGTTTGCAGATATATTTGTTCCATCATTTCACCAGTTGTGGATGTCATTAGATATGCTGATACAGACTCTCCAAGTCTTGGAGAAATTTATGAAACTTTTGACTCCATGCTTGCAAAAATGAAGAAAGCAATTTTTTACAGAGATCCTAATTCGGGATTATATGAGCAAAAAATTAGGCCCATTGTGACACGGCGGTGGAACACTATGAACACCCTGCTTCATATGGCAACCTTTGCTCTTAATCCCAAATGGTATGTACCTAGACTTGGTAGGATGCCTCCTTGTGATGATGATGAGGTGAAAGAAGGGTTTATGAAGGCCCTTGCAAAAATATATTCAATTGAGGAGGCTAGTCTAGTTCGTATATAGTTCACTGACTTTGTTAATCTCCGAGGTCCAACATTCGGCAAACTAGAGGCCAGGGTAGATAGAACTATAGTAGCTCAAAGGGATCCTATTGGATGGTGGTCATGGCATGGGAAGGATGCACCACAATTGAGGACGCTTGCTATTCGCCTCCTTTCACAGGTAATACATTAGATTAACTGTTTCAGTTTTAAGTTTTAAGTTTTTAACATAATTTGATTTAGATTAGTGTTGAAGTTTGAACATTTATATAATCATAATTTAAATTGAATGTCCTAATTAGTAAATTACTAATTTAGTTTTTGTCTCGTCTCACAGGTTGCTAGTTCCTCTGCTGCAGAGAGGAATTGGTCAACATACGGCTTTATTCACTCTATCAAGAGGAATAGGCTGACCTCTAGACGGGCAGAAAAATTAGTGGCTGTGCATAGTGCTTTGCGACTCCAGGATCGTCAGACTCCAGCATTACGGTGGGATATTGATCCAGAAGATGTCGCACAAATTGATGAGGATGAGGAGAGACAGGAGGGATTGGTTGGAGTTGCATTAGATGAGCCAGCCCCTCACAGTGACAGTGACTCAGACTCTGAGTCTGATTTTGATGCAATGTTGGCAGATGCCGAGTAGCGGCAACCATCATACTTTCTATTACTATGTTTTGGACACTTGTGACTTTGTCATTTTGACATTTGTAGTACAAACTTGTAGCCTTTTGGGCATTTTGATTTTATTATTTTATATCATATGCACATTGACTATTTGACATGAATTATGGTCCATGGAAGCAATTAGGTAGCTGTAGTATTAATTTGTTTGATAATTCGATTCTATGATGTATATGTCAATATGATTGGTGATTACATTTGCAACTTTATGAATGTTCATTGTTATGATTATCATTACTCATATGAATATCTGAAATTTCCCTATATTAATTTATCTCTCTCTCTCTCTCTCTCTCTCTCTCTCTCTATAATATATATATATAGCCGTCCCCCCGTCCCCTAAAATCCCCTCAAAAAATTGCCGTCCCCGAAACTCGTCCCGCCATCCCCCCGTCCCGGAGACTCAGTGGAACATAGTCAAAAACTAAATAACCCAAACCACTGTTAGTTTTAGGATCAGAAATGAAAGCAATCAGAAAATACAGCACATAAGACAATAGACACAGCAAGATACCTTGGGAAAACCCTCCTCTTGAGGGAGAAAAACCCAGCAATTATATCTCTTATATATTGCAGCAGTAAGAGCACAAATCTGCATACAACTCAGGCACAACACAATGCCAATATTGATACAATGAATAGTAAGCACCTCTCTTAGATGCAGATACAAGTGAATTTGGTTCTCCTTGAAATAGATCTGCTGCTATAGAATGACAACCTGCTGTTACAGAATGATGATCTGCTGCTACAAAATGATCTGCTGCTCAAGTGTGAACTTCTCCAAGGAGTGTGAATATGGTGAATGAACTTGATAATCAATTTAGCAAATCCCACCTTGTATAAATACAAAATGATGTGACCCTTGAAGTAGGTCGGCCTCATAAAGAATTTACCAATAATAAATAATAAGTATTATTTCTTTAGGTCGGCCCCATTTAATTAATAATAATTAAATGTTAATTATTAAATATTAAATGAATAAGGTGCCTCCTCATTAACTCAGAGCCTCTTCATAATTAAATATAATTAATATTGATCATGCCTCTTCATCAAAAATGATGGCTCTATAAATTAAATAGCTTTTTGCTATTATTTAATTTATCATCATGAAGTAAAGGAGATTGGCTGGAAGTGATGACCGACGCTGCATAAACATCAACACTCCCTCTCAGCTAGGGAGAAAACTTCCAGCTGCACAAGACATATCACCTCATCGTGATGTCAACCACAATGGCTACACCCATATGTGGAAAGGAAAGATATCACCTCATCGTGATATCAACCATCATGGCTATACCCATGGATGGAAAAGAAAGATATCACCTCACCGTGATATCAACCATCATGGCTACACCCATGGATGGTATGTACAAGTGCTCATCACTCAACGTGATCTTGTCACCTCATCGTGACGTTTCAATGTGGCTCTCCCAGAGGGTGAAAACACAAGTACACAAAAATCATCACAGACTCTCTCACGTGATGTTGTCATGGAGTCACACACATGACATCCACCATGGCTCTCCTAAAGGGTGGAAACAAGGGCTTTCACCTCAAATATCAAAGAGAAATGCATAAACAAGGGCTTGCACCTCAAATCTCTCTCAAAGAGAAATGCATTAAAGAGGACCACTGATACTAAGACTCCTTCTCAACTAGGGCTTGATTCTCCACCATAGCAAGCTTATCTCGAAAGTACACAAACTTTATCCTGGAGAGAGGCTTGAAGAGAATGTCTGTCGTCTGCTCATCAGTGCTGATATACCTCAACTGAATTGCTTTCCTCAATACCATATCTCTGATATAGTGGTATTGATTTCCACATGTTTAGTTTTGTCATGAAACACAGGGTTGACAGAAAGCTTCACACAGCTCTGGTTATCACAATGAATGATAGTAGTCTCCATTGATTGTCCAACCAATCCTGCAAGGAGCTTCCAAAGCCACACCGCTTCTTTAGTTACCACACAAGCTGCAATATACTCGGCCTCTACGTTGCTCAGTGCCACTGAAGACTGCTTCCTGCTACACCAAGAAATCACCGTAGACCCCAACTATCTTCTTCAAGTTCAGTAGGCTCCCTCTGAATCTTCAAGTACTTGCAACAACCTTCTGAGCTCTTCATCCAAGATTGCCTTAGAGAAATGTTTCCAACACTCATCTTTGTAGAGATTCAAGGCTGTCCTCTTTGACTTCATCCCAAATCACTCTATTTTGAATAGGTTTGCGAGGCTACCAATGTCAAATCCAGATAACCGTCTTGGGCAATTTTGATCTCAACAGTTGAAGGGATCCTGTAAGGATTTAGCACCTAGCCTTGCAATATAGTAATCTTCACTTCTTCTCAGTGAGTTACAAGACTCCCTCTTGATCCCTGCTTCAAAGATTGCAAAGAAGACTTCTAGAAGTGAACTCCCTCTAGTCACCAACTCAGTCCCATGACTGCAAGTTGTGACTTCACACTTGATCATTTCTTTGGTCAGCATGGCTTCCTCACAAGATGCCTCAAACTTTTCATCACTAAACAATCTCTCATCACCTTCTTGCTCCTAGATCTGTCTAGAAGCATTTTAGATAGAGATTACCAACAGTTTATAACTATCAAAAGAAATATCAAGGCTAGAATCATACAAGGTTTACTATCTCAATGTTATAGCATGAATTAATAACTACATAAGAAATTCATGAACATTATTCAACCATGAGATACTTATCTCATCAGAATCTCCTTAAGTAATCCCAGATAATTAATTCATCATTAATTTACTTCTCGATCCAACCTGCATTTTAAAGGATTAATAATAATAATAGATTATATATAAGAAGCAAATATCAAAAGATCAAAAGGATAAAGAAGTAATAGAACTTATCTTTATTTATTCTGATGTATCTCTCTTCCATCTTTTACTCCTATCAAAAGAGCTCATCTTAGCACAATAAGAGACAATCTGCTCAACTCAGATTTCTAACACATATTATGCAGTCAGCATATACAACATAGAATCAAGCCCCTCAATGCACCATCATAGTCCATGCACAAAGAGAATGTTATCGATGTGATCATCCAATCACAACGAAATTGCAATTCTCTTTTCATCTCAAAGTCACACTCAGAGATCTTCACAATTAGCATGAACCAACTTGCAATGAATGATTGGCATCTCCAAAGGATCTTATGCCAGTGATCACTATCACGAACTTTACCAATCACACATGATTCAAATAAACAATGTCAAACCTGCACAGCTTAGCAGACTAAAATTTACCCTAGATTTCAAAAGAATAAACAAGAGGAATACTTATCTTGAAGAAATTAGACTCATAAGTTCTGCACTTTTCCAGAGATCTATATTAATTCAGCTTAGTACATAAGCAGTGGTTACTTCTCACGTATCTCTTGTGGAGAAGTCCTATACCAGATAAATAGCAATCCTTCAAGCAAGATAACACCTCTGCCACACACAATGTTCAAACAGTAGTGCTCAAGCCCATACCAAACTCAATGTTTGAATGGTGTAACAGCTACAAGCCTTAGCTCATATATTCCATGATACAACGGCGGTTAGTTCCTGAGACAAGTTTAATACTGATACATGTCAAATAGACCATTCAGATTTGCCTCAAAAAAGTTCCTCATCGCCATAGGATTCCAGATCAAGAAGTTGCTCTTCTAAACTCTGTTGGTAAGATAGAGGTATAGAAAAGAGTCCCACGACAAGCTCCATTCTGAAACACATCGGCCATAGACACAACTTGAAGAATCTTAATATATCGATCACCTTTATATATCAACAGCAACTCAATAATTTTGATTTTATCTGTATTCCTGATGCCTTTGATAATGCTCAATGATTCCTTGAATATTGCCCAGATAAAACCCTATTATATGCTTAGCAAAAATCTGATCAGATCTTTTTCTAGACCTGCTCTGATACCATGTTAGTTTTAGGATCAGAAATGAAAGCAATCAAAAAATACAACACATAAGACAATAGACACAACAAGATACCTTGGGAAAACCCTCCTCTTGAGGGAGAAAAACCCAGCAATTATATCTCTTATATATTGCAACAGTAAGAGCAGAAATCTACATACAATTCAGGCACAACACAATGCCAATATTGATACAATGAATCATAGTTGGCACACTCGCCAAAAACTCGCGAGAGTTTTGGTTTTTTGCCAAACGAGTTTTTGCGAGTTTTACTCGCCAAAAGTACGGTTCGTCAAGTTTTTAAAAAAAACCTGCGTGCCCTGTGTGTTAAGCCCGCGGCCGGCAAAATGATCGTTTCATTTTGTTTTTTCATCTCTTCTTCACTCTTGGCAGAGCAAAAACCTAGTCCAAAGCATTTTGAACCATTTTTCAGTGATTTTCATCGGATTTCGAAGGCAAATTGGATTTCCAGGTAGGTTTCTAATTTTTCTTGTTCTTTCTTTTTTTTTCATTTTTTCTTCTTTTTTGTTGATTGTATGTTTAAAAAACATCATGAATGAACTATAAAACAAATTCAAATACATTTATATTTTTAAAAGAAGATTTAGATTCATCAAAACAAGAATTTGTGACACTTTTTTCTGATTTGTTTACATATTTTGCTGATTTTTTCATTTTTTTCAAATTTTCTTCAAACCCTAGTTATTTATTTTTATTTTGATTCTTCTTGTTTGTTGAAAATATGTTTAAATTTATATATTAGCTTAATTTGTTACTAATTTAAAGTAGTTTTCTGATTTTTACATTTTTTTCACATTTTTTTGTAACCCTAGTTTATTATTTTCTTTTTCTAATCCATTTTTTTTATGAAAATGTTTAGAGTTTAGACTTTAGAATCTTAAATTAGTTTACTGTTTAGAATCTTAGATTAGTTTAGAATCTATTTTCAATTTTGATTTAATCTAATTTAGCTTGTTTTTTAAATTTCTATCAAAAAACTAACAAGTTGTGCTTTCACTTTGTCTGTGTACTATGTAGGTAACAGGTTAATTGATAATGGCTTCTGAATCCACTTCTACCCCTACCTCAGCCCCATCCGTGCCTGAGAGTGGGGAATATGTAGGCATTCGTCCAAAAGGAGCTAGAGATCTCGCTTGGAGATATGCATATGAAAGACCAAAACCTAGATCAGTGTATTGCATTAGATGTAAAAAAATGTACTGTGGAGGCATCAATCGCCTCAAATACCACCTTGCAGGCATCCCTAGACGTGATGCTAAGGCTTGCATAAACACCAATGAGGAAATCAAAAGACAAATGAATGCAATACTTTCCGCTGCAGAAGAAAAAAAGATGCAAAAAGCGAAGGCAAAAGCAGCAATGCAAGCTGCCATAGCTTCTTCTCAAGGTGTTGCAAGTGCAGTCAACCTTGACTCACTGTCAAATGATGATGATGTAGTAGCCGACATAGTGGACTCTCTTCGTGGTCCACGTGTGCGAAGGAACCCACCACCACCTCCATGCCTTCATCTTCCTCTACTAGAGTACCAGGGGCAGGATCAACACAGCCACGGGTTCACGCATTGGTGATTTTTTTGTGCCTAGAAACACACCTGGTGCACAACCTTCTTTAGAGGCAACTGGGTGGAATAAGGAGGTGCGTGAGCATGCAGATGTTGCTTGTGCCGATTTTTGGTACTTCAACAACATCCCTTTCAATGTGGCAAGCTCACCTTATTGGGAAAATTTGGTGACCGCACTGACAGTTGCAGAGAAAGGCTACAAGGCGCCTTCGTGCAAAAAATTGAGTGGAAGGTTAGAACTTAGTTTATGTTCTTTAATTTAATTTTATGTTTCTTAAGTTTAATTTATGATTAATTTAAGTTATTTTTTTGTTTACAAATTAAAATTGTGTACTTAATTTCACTTTGTACTTGTAGGTTGCTTTCTAATGCAACTAAAAGGGCAAAGGCAGTGATACAAGAACAAAAAGAAGAATGGCAACAATATGGCTGCACTATTCTTTCTGATGGGTGGACGGATGGAAAAAACGGTACCATCATCAATTTTTTGGTTTCTTGCAAAAATGAGGTGGTGTTCTTGAAATCCGTAGATGCCTCCAGCATAATAAAAAATGCAGAAAATTTGGCTAGAATGTTGGAGCAAGTGTGCATGGAGGTTGGGCTTGAAAATGTCGTGCAAATCGTAACTGATAATGCAGCCGCATATGTGGCAGCAGGAAGAATCCTCCAAGATAGACACCACACAATTTTTTGGACACCATGTGCTACCCATGTCCTTGACCTTCTTTTGGAGGACATAGGCAAATTAGATTGGGTCACACCGATTGTAGAGGATGGAAGGAAGGATGGAAGGAGGATCACTAAATACATCTACAATCACCCTTGGGTTCTTAGCTTGATGAGGGAGCACACCAACGAGAGAGACTTGGTGAGACCTGGTGTGACAAGGTTTGCAATGGTTTTCTTAACGTTGCAAAGCATTCTTGGCGCATTGACGGCTTTGAAACAAATGTTTGTGAGTCAAGCATGGATAGACTCACCTTATTCAAAGAAGACGGAAGGAGAAAGAATTGCAAGCATTGTCTTCGAGCCCCTCTTTGCACAAAGAGCAACAAAGATCGTAAAGGTAACTTCAAAACTTTGAGTTTGAATCTAAATTCAAATTGAACATTTTTCTTAAAGTTAATGTCTTTCATTGTAAATTTGTAAATTACTAAATTGTAACTCTAATATTTTTTTGCATTTTTAAATTTATATTGTAGGTGTCAGAGCCCTTGGTTAGAGTGCTCTGTTTGGTGGATGGGGATCAAACCCCAATGGGTTATCTTTATGAGGCCATGGATAGGGCCAAGGAGGCTATTAGAAATTATTATAAGGGGGACAGCCTCAAGTTTGATCCCATTTGGGAGATTATTGACAGGAGGTGGAACAATCAACTCCACCAACCTGTCCATGCAACAGGGTACTTCTTGAACCCCTGTTTCATACATTCAGGCACCTATACAGATCCTACTGGAGAGGTTATGGAGGGCCTCACTACTTGCATTCAGCAGATGGCATCCACGCCTGATGAGGCAGACTGCATTGTCAATGAATTGCAAAGTTACGGGGTAAAAAGGGGTGCACTCTTCTCTTCAGACTTGGCAAAGAGAGCAGTATCTAGGCTGCCACCAGGTATAAAATTTGAAATTTACAAGTTACAAAAATGAAAAATTGATAATTACAAGTTACAAGTTACAAGTTACAATTTTCTAACTCTTTCTTCTTCTTTTTGTAGATGTTTGGTGGACACATTGGGGTGGAAAAACCCCACATCTTCAAAAAATTGCCCTCCGTGTTTTGAGCCAGCCTTGTAGTTCGTCCAATTGTGAGCGCAATTGGAGTTTGTTTGAGGCCATCCACACAAAGAAGAGGAACAAACTCGCTCAAAAACGCCCCAATGACCTGTCTATGTGCAATATAATCTTTGATTGCGCATAAGAAAGGTAGAGGAGATATCATATGATGATCCAATTGATTTGGAGGAGATAAATCCATACAGTGATTGGACAAAGCAAGGGTAGCAACCTCCATTGTTTACCAAGGATGAGATTTATAATTTAGAGCGACACGCAATGGAGGAGGGTGGATTTACAATCTCATTGGATGACCTTGAGGATGATCCTGAGGAGTTGTCATTGCCAGTGCCACCACCAGCAGCTGCAGGAGGATCTACATCTAGGATGGAGGTTGAGGAGCCACAGGCACAGCAGGAGCGGAGTCCTATGATTACACCCTCTTCTGGTCCCATACTGAGATCTAGACATGGGAAGAGGAAGATGTGATTCATGTGAATTTGTAAAAACTGAAATATATTAATGTTTATGTAGTATTTACTTTCAATTTTACAAAAGCGATTTGCTATTTTCATTTTGTTTCAGACTATTATCATATCAGCACATTGAGCATTCCACATGAGGATGCCATTTTGTATCCAATTTTTCAAATTAATCAAATACAACTTGTTTCTTATATGTACTCATTTATTGACTCATTGGATGCATTTTATCTTTGAATTTTGCAAAAAAAATGCGTTTTTAGTGAAGTTTAAGCAATTTTTTTAAGTTCCCGAGTTTTTTGCCGGGATTTTCCGAGTTTTTGCCGAGCCGAGTTTTTCGGGCTTGCCGAGTACTTGCAAATGCCGAGTTTTCCAACTATGCAATGAATAATAAGCACCTCTCTTAGATGCAGAGACAAGTGAATCTATTTCTCCTTGAAATAGATCTGCTGCTACAAAATGACGACCTGCTGTTACAGAATGATGATCTGCTGCTACAGTGCGATGATCTGCTGCTCAAGAATTATGATCTGCTGCTCAAGATCATGATCTACTGCTCAAGTGTGAACTTCTCCAAGGAGTGCGAATATGGTGAATGAACTTGATAATCAATTTAGCAAATCCCACCTTGTATAAATACAAAATGATGTGACCCTTGAAGTAGGTCGGCCTCATAAAGAATTTACCAATAATAAATAATAAATATTATTTCTTTAGGTCAGCCCCATTTAATTAATAATAATTAAATGTTAATTATTAAATATTAAATGAATGAGGTGCCTCCTCATTAACTCAGAGCCTCTTCATAATTAAATATAATTAATATTGATCATGCCTCTTCATCAAAAATGATGGCTCTATAAATTAAATAGCTTTTTGCTATTATTTAATTTATCATCATGAAGTAAAGGAGATTGGCTGGAAGTGATGACCGACGCTGCATAAACATCAACAACCACAAAGTGAAGAAGAACCCAAACAAAAGATTGGAGAAGAAGATCAACCATAAGAGGAAGAGGTCATTTCAGGAGGCACTCTTGCCACACTCTCTGGTACTTTGAAGTACAACCCTTTTAGCATCTATGGGGTCTTGCGAGGTCAAATGGTGATTGTACTCATTGACACCAATGCCACTCATAACTTCATTAATAAGGGACTAGTGGCCAAGCGAGGAGTCAAGACAAAAGACTTTGAAGGACTCAATGTTATGGTGGCTAATGTTTCACCATCCAATGCACTAGAAATATCTCCTAACTAAATCTTAATCTAGGAGGAGACAATATGATGGATGACTTCTACATTGTCAACATAAGGGACACAAATATGGTCTTAGATAACCGGAGGTTGCAATCATTAGGAGAGATCACACAAAAATTCCAAACCATGGAACTAAAGTTTCAATCAAAGGGAAAAGAAGTGGTACTGAGGGGAATGACAAATAAGGCACCAAGGGTTGTATAGGCTAAAAGAATGGAGAGAATTTTCCATCACGAGCTGAGTGAGCAACTCAATGTTTGGTGACTGTTACAAAACCTGCCAAAGGAAAGGAGGCATATCATGTGGATGTGTAGAGAATTTTGGACAAGCATAGTAAACTATTCAGTAGCATTCCTCCAAGGAGATTACTAGATAAAGGCTTTAAGCATTGAGTTGGAGAAGGGCACTAAGCTTGTCATCATCACTCCCTAGCGCCACTCTAGGAGACATATGGCAGAGATTAAAAAAAGCCATTAAGGGACTGTTGGAAATGGGGCACATTAGGCCTAGCTCAGGTCCCTTTGCTTTCTTTGTAGTTTTGGTGAAGAAGAAAGATGGCACAATGCAAATGCACATCAATTATAGAGCACTAAACAAGAAGACTATCAAGAACTAATACCCCATTCCCAAGATCGATGAATTAAAAGATGAGCTTCATGGAGTAGTCTATTCCTAAATAATAGATTTCAAATCATGCTACCATCAAATCAGAGTTTGAGAGGAGGATACTCACAAGATGGCTTTTCAGTGTCACTATGGCCACTATGATGTTCCAATCAAGATGTTTGGCTTGACAAGTGCTCTAGCAATTTTCCAATCATGTATAATCAAATTTTCTGCAAGTAACTAAGAAAGTTCCTCCTTGTCTTCTTTGTTGAAATTTTGATCTACAATAAAACATGGGAGGAGCAACTACAACACATCAATGAAATGTTGGTAATTTTAGAAGCACAAACATTGATTGCCAAAGAGTCAAAGAGTGAGTTCGCTATGACAAAGATCTTGTATCCAAGTCATATCATCTGCACAAGGGGAGTGCAAGTGAACATGGTGAACATCAAAGCAATTAGAGATTGACCTCTCTCATGGACCTTGACATAGTGCGAGGATTCTTTGGCCTATGCAGCTACTATAGGTGATTTGTTAAGGGTTTCTCCCAACTAGTCGTGCCCTTAACTAACCTAACAAAGAAGGGAACTTTCGCATGGACTGAAGTTGCACAACAAACATTTGACAAACTAAAAGAGTTAATGAGTGTGTGCCCTGTATTAGTAATTTTGGATTTCACTTCTTCCTTTCACATTGGAATGTGATGCATCAAGAGAAGGAATTGGGGTCATGCTCATGCAGAACAAGCACTTGATTGCTTTTGAGAGTCCAAAACTCACAAAGGTGGAAAGACAATTCTCCATCTATGATAAACAAATGCTACACATCATGCATGCATTGCTCAAATTTAGACAATACATGGTGGGTGGATAATTTGTGGTCAAAACAAATCACAATAATTTGAGATATGTTCTCAATCAAAAGGATCTAAATGAGCAGTAGCAAAAGTGGGTGAGAAAACTCCAAGCATATGATTTTGTTATCGAGTATGTCAAAGGAAGGAAGAATGTTATTGTCGATGTGTTGTCTAGAAGACCAAATTTGTGTTCCATGTCTCAGATATTTATGGATCGGAAAAAGGAAGTCATAACAGAGTGTGCCAAGAATGCATTCATAGCTAATGTGTTGGAAAGGAAGTTGTGGAATGACAAGTACACCATTTGCAATGAACTTATTCTCTACAAGGGAAGAGTCTCCTTGGCGTCAAAATCAAGGATGAACAAAAAAAATTTGCGGGCAATTCATGATACTCCCTTGGCATGCAACCCTAGGCAAATAGGTCAAGGAAAGGTTAACATGGAAGGGACTCAAGGATGATTTCTTCACCCATATCAAAGAATGCATCATTTATCCAAAGAATAAAACAAAACAAACATTTCTAGCAAGGTCAAAACCAATAGAAGATGTATTTAGACCATCATTGGATTGAGAGAACATTTGAGATTAGAAACATGGGTTTTGTGAGATTGCAGTTGTACAAGTAATCTTCCTTGAAGGGAAGCGGTGGGAAAATCTCAAACCATGTTTCTACAAGCCTTATAAAATTTTGAGAAGGATTAGTGAAGCGGCCTATGAGTTGGAGTTGTTGAAAGGAAGCAAGATACACAATGTTTTTCATGTGTCTTACCCCAAAAAGGTGTTAGGCAAACATATAGAACCCTTGAATGAGTTGCCTTTGATGATGAATATATCAAACTAGTTTTGATTTTCAAAGTAATCATGAGTATCTAACTCGATGGAAAGATCTTCCAATAAAGCATGTGACATGGGAAGGTTCACAGATATTGGAACATACAAACCTGCAATTGCTTGAGTACATGCAATTTTGAGTGGAGCAGAATTGTCATGTCCCATTTCTAGTCAATCTAAGTTTAGACATATTAGGTATCTACTTGTGTCTTCCCTGTTTTTGTCTATTGTGTGTTTTCTCTTCTTGACTTTGCCTTTTCTTCCAACTCCACTCTTCCATTCTCCCTATTAGAGTTTCAGACTTCTCCATCTTGGTATGCCTTCCATCTGTAGCTTGCCTTGCCACTGTATTTGTCGAACTTTCAGACTTTTCCTCAAATGATATTTCTTCCTATGTTTTCATTCCCCTCCTAACATTCCAACACATGTCATATTATTTCCAGCAATCTATTTTTGGCACCATCACTTTCAAAGTGGAACCTTTCCCACCCATGACCATTGTTCAAATTTGAAGTTGCAGGTCTACGTGGTAGCCAACCTATTCTATTTGTGGAGGATATAAAAGAGTAAATGCTTTCATCCAGGATTAGCATCTACACTTAACCAAAATTCAATTTTAAATTCATTTGAGCACTTATGTTCAAGCACGGGAATCTTAGGACAAAAACCCTTGTGATTTTGGAGGGTGATCTCATATAGAGTTCATGATTGAGCTTCATTAGGTGCAGATTCCAACTACATGGTATTGGTCCAATTTGTAATCGTTGTTGTAATTGCTAATATTGCAGAACTATTTGAATGTAATCCAATCATTGATTTAATAACTAATAAGAAAGAGATCAAGAATTGTATCTATTATTTCTTTTTCATTATAATAAGAAATTCAAGTGTTATTTATGTCAATGCTGTATGGAATGTAACAATATTGCTAATGTATAAATAGTAAATTATGTCTGATTTATCTAAGATCTATTTGATAGTGTTAATATCCAAATAATAAGTGCTTGTGGAAGGTTAAGAATTAGATTTGCATTATTGTTTTGGCTCGAAACATTATAGTGTAAGTTGGAGTTGTGGGGAGGCAAGGGATTGTACAATGTGATTTTTTTATAATTGGCTCTTAGATAGATTGAAATTAGACTTAAGGTTGCTGTCATTCTTCAAAGTCATATTAGAGAGGTCCCATAAGTCCACAAAAGTCTAGATGCCCTTTTTGTACAACCATTATTTACCCCCTATACTTTGATAGTAGCAAGTGGTTTGTCATTCAGTTGAACCACTATGTTCCACCAAACTGAAGATTTAGGAAAACTTAAGCCATTATTCAAAGTACTATCATGCCAACAAAGGAGAGGTGACAACTTGCCAAGCTTTCCAAATGCTGTTTACTTGGTCAAAAGCTTGACTTTTGAAACAAGGAGCTAACAAAATTTTAACTTACCACCAAATAGAAGACCAAGTACTTAGCAGATGTGGCTATATACATATGAAAGTACAGAATGCATTTCCAAGTAGCCATGCCTTCTAGTGCTCTAATAATCCATTTAGCCATGAAGCAAATGCCTTGCATATAAGGATCAATGATACCCAGACCACCACGATCTTTGGGCTGAATACAATGATTCCTAGCAGAAACAGACATCCCTTTATTCTTACCCAACTTGGCCCATAAGAAACTTCTGATGAGTTTTGTGAGTTGGAGGTAGCAAGCTTTTGATGGCAGCCAACATGAAGAGATGTAAACATGACCGGTTAGAAGGATTTTGTTGGCAACTTGAATTCTACTAGGCATTGAAAGAAATTTGTATGCCCATGCTGACAATTTGAGTTTCAACTTCTCAAGGAACCATTCCCACATATCCTTGAGTGATACTCCAAGACCAAAGGGGATACCTAGATATCTGGAGATGTATCATGTTTGATTGATTTCCATTTCATGGGAATCCACATGGGGGGCATATTAGAGGAGGTCATTAAGTACTTTATTTGTTCATAGACAATCGGGAACCCAAGGTAGCACAATAAATTTGTGGAACATTAGGAGTATTAGCAATTTCTTCTGCTGAACTCTGTAAGAACAACAGGCTGTTATCAGCAAAATGCAAGTTTAAAGCTACAGCATTGCCTGGCAGTGAGATCCCATGAATAAGATTCTGGTGATGAGCATGTTGGAGGAGATAACCAAGTGCATCAGTGGTGAAAACATAAAGCTTGTCTGATGAATCAAAGAAGAGGGAATGCATCAGATAAGGTCCCATTGATGACCAGATGAGCATTAGCATAATTGGACAAGAGTTGAATATACGAGATAATTCTTTGGTCAAATCCAAGCCACTTAATCATTTTCACAATGCATTGCCATTTCATTCTATCATAAGCTTTATCAAAGTCTAGTTTCACTAGGAGAGCATTTTGTGTTGATTGTTGAGCTCATTTTGCTGCCTCTGAACCCAACACTAGTTTGTCCAGAATAAAGCTTCCACCTAAAACACAGTTTGTTATGGCCAGATTATCTCTTGGGTGATGATTTTGATTCTCCTCACTATGCCTTTGGCTATAATCTTATATGTGGTATTATGGAGCGCAATAGGTCACCATCTTGAAATCGTATCAGTATTTTTACCTTTAGGAATCAGTCTAATTATGCCCTGATTAATATTAGGTCCTAGAGCAAAGAAGTCCATTCTAATCCAGGTCCACGATGTCTTAAAAAATTCAGATGGAAGCCCATCAATTCTAGGGCTTTTTTTATTGCACATGGCTTGTAAGTTAGTAGTTGGGAGTTGCAAATGGGTTGGTGGTCTAGTTATAAGGAAAGTTTTGATAAAAAGAGTTGAGGCATTGTGGACCCCATAACCTTTTCCTTTTTCTTTTTAGTAACTTTTTATTGTTACTATACTTGAGCAAATGAATAATGAACACTGAATCTTGAATTTAAACTCATTATGTAAATATCTGAACTTAAATCTTGATGTCACACATATATTCTGCTGTCCAAAAATATCCTCTAAAACTATTATAGCTTAAATGCCTCTCCCATCCCCTACTGTCCTAGTCCCAGAATTGCTACGTAACATTAGTGTATTTTTTAAAAGTCGATAAATTTTGAATTGACAATTATTCAGTTGTTTATGCCTTTAGTAAAGCATTTGTCAAAATTGATTTTTTATTCTGTCGATGGATGGAAACATCCAACAGTGCAACTTTTGCAACCATTGCATCAAGTGCATGAATAATAACCTCCTTATCCCTTTTTGGTGTTGGAACTGATGCAATTAGCAAATATCAAACCTAGTAGATTCTTTTGAAGCCATTCAATTACAACAATAGACCAAGAACACTTGTCAAGAATTATTTTTTAAAGATCAGATACCTAAGTTCCATTAAAAATCAATAGTGTCTATTATGTACACAAATAATCCACCATGTGGAATGGTCCTTTTTTTTTCTTAGATAAAAGGTGGTAAACCACCTGTAATTTATTTAAAATTAAAAGTTCTGATAATACATACAAACTAGTCCAGATATAACAAAATTTGAAAGAAAACAAGGCTCCTAGCGGGAGCAAGAGTACCAGAAAAAAAACCCTTAATGGAGATATGTATTTACATAATTGACACAACAATACAAAAACTATTGGCAGTAGAGACGGATGATTCCAAATTTGAACACCTTGGAGTCGGAGGAAGAGGTACTTTTACCATTCAGTTTGATTCCTTTGAAGAGGAAGGTGGCAATGGGGAATCCGTGACGTGCCCCAAGAGAAAGTGGATTGCATGAATATTTTTCGTACTTGATTCACTAGCAGGGGGCCAACTGCCTGGCTATGAGAGATAACCGTCTCTTAAAAAAATGCTGATTTGTCTTCATGAAGACCTCTTCCCATCGCGCTGTAGACACAGACCACCATTGGTTTCTCATGTATCTCTCTAAGCATGAATAGCTCTCCTATCGGAGCAGAATCGAGAGCATATCATACCCATTAGCAGCAAACTGAAAGATCTCTTCAATAATAAGATAGGGCTCGACGTACTCCAAGGAAAGGTGCTTGAGCAACGGAAGATCCTGAAGCAGGTCCGTATTATTTGAAAGAAACATAGAAATTACCTCTTGAGTATTGACATGCACGGAGGCTATTCAAAAGAAAACCAAGCCCCACCACGCCTCCAATGGCATCTTCCACTAGGTCACAGTCAATTGAGAAGAAAAAAAAGGAGTTTGACAGTCGTACTTGCCTAACTCCCGCGGCTCCGGCTCGCGCTCCTTATGTGGAATGATCTTGTAATCAAATCCCATCTGGAGGTAAATTGATGAAATATGATATATTGAAAGTTATGTAGTGATGTCAATGGGCTTTTGGTTTATTTGTGAGTTGAAAGGTTTTAAATGAGCCCACCACACATCAAGTTTTGTTGAGTGCAAAGGCTTCGACAAAGGGATGAGGTCGGGAAGGGTTAATATGGTTCAAGATTTGTAAAAGGAATTGTTAGAGTTTTTGTATTGAGTGCTGAAAACTAGAACGAGTGGTTTTGAAGAGTATCTATCTTTAAACAAGTGACCATGCATGTGTTCCTGCACTCTAGTAAAGAGCTTTTAGGTTGGTAGGGGAAGGGTTAATATGGTTCGAGATTTGTAAAAAGAATTGTTAGAGTTTTGTATTGAGTGCTGAAAACTAGAACGAGTGATTTTGAATGAGTGACCATACATGTGTTCCTGCACTCTAGTAAAGAGATTTTAGGTTGGCAGGGGAAGGGTTAATATGGTTCAAGATTTGTAAAAAGAATTGTTAGAGTTTTGTATTGAGTGTTGAAAACTAGAACTAGTGGTTTTGAAGAGTATATGATGCGAGAAGCAAAATATAAAGGGCAGAGTTTGCTATTGATTACTAAAACTTGTAACTATTGTATATTAAAATTCATATTTTTTGTGTGTTTGTTAAGTAATATAAATACATTTTTGTATAAAAGTAATTTAGCAATTAAATTGATTTAGTGTGAAAGTGGAGAGTTTATTTGTGAGGGTGGTAATAGGGAGTTGGGCAAAGCGATTGTCATATTGTAAGAAACAAAGAAAGCCATTTTTTAGTGAAAAGTAGAAAATTTAAGATCATTTTTAAAAATGGAGATATTAAAAATATAAAATATTTTAATTTATTTTATATGCAAGACATTTAAAATAAATATATTAGTAGTAGAGTGTAAGTTTAAAAGTGTTGCAAGAAATGAAGATATTAAAAATATAGAAGTATTTTATTTTATTTTATATACAAGACATATAAAATATAAATATTAGTAATAAGTTAAATAAAATTTAAATATTAGTAATAAGTAAAAAATTGGAAAGTATTTTATCTTTTTTAATACCATATTATTATGTTCAATTAATAGTAATATTTTTGAACATTTTAACCATGTCTGGGTATGTGCAGAATCATCATGGAAAAAATATGTTTTTAAGTGACGATAAAAATTCAGAAAATCAGAGTTAGGCAACTTGACGTAAAAATTTGAATAAGTTATCTATATTATTTCAAAAATATGTAAGAATAGAATCTGTAGAAAATTGACGATAAAAATTCAGAAAATCAGAGTTAGGCAACTTGACGTAAAAATTTGAATAAGTTATCTATATTATTTCAAAAATATGTAAGAATAGAATCTATAGAAAATTGAATGTAGTTTCTGAACTTAGGTATTTTTTTTTTTAAAGATCCATTTGGTGAAAATTTGAAATTTCAATGGAGTAGTACTTAAATTTCAGGGAAAATATAATTAGTAGGTGTCTGTCTAACCACCCTAACCACAATAAAATGATAATATTTTTTTATAATATTTAGATATAAGTAGAGGACTCATGTCCTGATGTGATGCATATTTTTTTGTAATTTTTTTCCAAGTAAATAATTAAATATGATTTTTTTATTACAACTTTTAAAAAATATAAAAACTCGTATGTCTGACTACCTTAACTTGGTCAAAACTTCATGAAATTCATTTTTTTTTTTTTTAATCTTATAGAATGTGACACATGTTTTAGATTCAAAAAATGTGATACCATTTGAAAGCTATAGATGTTTTTCAATCAACCTATCAATTAGGACTTTAGTCGTAATTTAAATAGAAAATGAATAATAATAATTTATTAAATTCAAGTAAAGCATAATTATATTGGTGGAAAGCTGAGAATCTCCTTTAAAAAACCTTTTCATTTCGTCAATTTTGGGTAAAAAATACGTCATCAGCCACATGGGCCATCATATCACTTACATATCGCCACTTTTTGGCCCATCATGATCTTGCACATACCTATCTATTTTTTTATATCTCTAAATTAAATTCATTTAGTTAAATAAACTAATTATAAATAATTTTATTTATCGTGAATTTAGAAAAGAACATATGCCAATGAAAATAGGTCATAAGAAATAAAGTTCATAGGAATAAAAACTTTATAGCTAAACTGGAGGTTTAAATGTTAATTAATTATTTTACAAGTATTAATCCTTTCATTATTGAGAGCGCACGCCAAAAACAATATGTTGAGGCTAGTGATATGGAGCAATCCCAAAACCTTGTAATGTGTAAATGGTGAACAGGTGTAAACATGAGTGCTTTTCTATGCCTCGTTGCGTTGTATAGCTTCCAAACGTTGACTAAGTGCATAGATAGTGAGAATGGCAAGGCTGTTACGCGTAAATGTGTGAGAATGTAGACTGGAAACAAATTTGTCCTTTGATTAATGTATAAGAATGTGGTCTACAAATTATGTGAGGAACGTTGAGGCAAAGAGAAGTGTTTTTTGTTTAGAAGGCAGAGAACATTTCCAGAAAAAACAACTAAATTTTGGAGAATGTCATGGAGGTGAGTTGTTATTGCTTTGTAAAGTATCAGAGATTGAATGTAGAAGAACTTTCACTAAATTTGGTAAAGCCTAATTTACAAATCCTACCAAAGTAACTGCAATAACAACTCACATGCATATGGTATGTATGTTATAAACATGAAATAGTAAAAGGAAAGAAACAGGCAACATATGGGAAAACTAAATGGTCTGGGCAAGGTCTTGTCAACTGTGAATGCATCAAATGCATTGACTATTGATTGATTGCAACAGTTTTTCATTTTACTTATTAATTTTGTCATGTGTTGTTTTGTTTTATGTTTATGAATAACATATTATGTGTAATTGCTATGGTGCTTTTTAAAAAAAAATCTTGTAACAGGAACCATTTTTGGAATTGGAGTGGAGACAAAGACCTGTAGAGTTGCAGACACATTTGATTCTTGAAGCAGAGACTGGAAGGTCGGAGTATTGGGTGTTTTTTCTCTTTTGTTTCCAATGAAGTTTGATTCTTCAATTTTTTTCCCATAAGCAAGTGACCTTTGCAATCATTTGATTGCAATAATGTTACAGTCAAAGATGTACATAATTACAACTAGGACAATTTGCATGTAGCGATTGAATTTTTACAAAGTATATAGTGTCTTCCTAATTTCCTGATTTACTTTAAAAAAAATGAATAGTCGGCCTACTCCAACGAATAGAGAAAGAGATAAATTATTTGTTGTCTTATTTGCAAATGAAACTATTGCAATAGTAACATGTTCCTTGGCTTTACTGCTTTATGTCATATGTCATCTACTGTAGTCATTTCTACAATTAGGCTTTATAACAACAAACAATGGTTGTAGTCATAGCAAGACAAAAGTATTGATAGGAGGGCAAGGGCTAGTACTCAAGTGACTTTGTAGAATGAATACAGTTGTAACAAGTTACTATTGAAATCGTTGACTTAGCTTTTGACATTGAAATTATTTTAGGAAAATCTGGAGAATAGAAAGACTGTGTCGAGGGACTAGGCACTGTTGCAATCGGGGGAGGTCACTATTGAAATTGTATGATGTGCATTGGATATGGGACCTCTATCGATCAATCTATATCTATTGCATTAAATGACTTCATAATTGACAAGACCTTTTCCAAAGTATTATGTTTTGTGTTTCGTAATTCTCATTTGCTTACTATGTATAAATTCCAAAGGAAATAATTACACATATCTAGCATTGTAACCTTTGTCTAAAAAAATATTGTAGCACGCATGAAATTGGTCAAAGAATTTACTGTTGTAGCATCACAGTAGGATGGGGATATTTGTCCTTTGTTTGTAAGAGAAAGCAACAAAACCAATGGAAAAAGGCACGGTAATTAATAAAAACTTTATTGTAACAGATAACAACGTATCTAATAATAGATAACAAAGTCTTGGTAAGTTATAAGAATTGATTTGCAAAATCTTGTTCATAGGATTTGCAGATTCAACTGAATATTGTGACACATTTACATGTAAGATTCATACTATTCTCAACATTTGTGCATCTTGTTCATATGTACGATCTTTGCAGGATGTCAAAGCATACACAAGCATTCATGTTTAGCAATGGTGTCTTTGATTAATAGCAACATATCATGTTTTTCAACGAACTTTTGGGTCATGTTGCCTTGCACGTATTGCATGGATTGATTAAGTATTTGTCACAATATATAATGTCTCCCTATTTTCTTAATTTACTTAAATGAAAATAAATAATAGACCTACTCCAACCAATAGAAAAAGAGAAATTATAATTTTCAAACTCAAAAAATATGTTCTTAAATCCCAACTATAGGAAAAAGACAAAAATATTTTAAACAGTTCAATTTCATTTATCAAGCAACTATTTGAATAGAAAATTCAACAAATGCAATAATAAACATGCCTACTGTATTTGCTATGTTTTTTATAAAGTGGATGTTGTTGCTTAGTGATTTATCACATAAATTAAGTAAGTAGGATGGTAGCTCAAAGAGAACTCAATCAAGTATGAATTGAATCTTTTATGTCTGAAATCTATCATTCATCTCTTTTTCTATTACATGGAGCAGGTATGCTACTCTTCTTTGTGTAAGAAAATAAGCAAAATAGAAACAAATTATATAATTTGTCAAATAAACTTCATTTCCCAACCAAATATGTCAAATTGAAATGCAATAATTGCAATAGCAACTTGCCCTTTAAAAACATGTATGTTTTATATTGCTAATATATTGCATAGTAAAAGAGTGTAACACTAGAGTTTAATCCATTTAAATGAGAACATAAGAAAATAAAGTATTGTCTAGCATATAAAGGGAAAAGATGTCGAATGTAAAATAAAAGTAGCAAGAAGTTATAATTCAGAGAACATGAGATGTAGTGATATAGGCGAAAGAGCCAGGAACAAAAGCATAACAAAAAAGAGAATTGCAGGTTGATGCAGTGGCAGGTAGCCTTTCACTTGCTTTTGTTTCTTCATCACCTACAATGTCATTATTATGGTTAGTAGGAAAGCAATTATTTTGTTATAATTATAAACATGTTTTTGGAAATTGGAGAGCAAGAGAAGTATTTGTATCGGTAGTTTTTTTTACCTCGCTATGGTATACACCATTTATTCAGTTAGGCAAATGGCCTTTGTGATGACATTGTTTTGATTGAGGGTGAAATGGAATTTGGTGACAAAGTCTCCTAATGCAAATATAACTATTGATTTGTCTTTGATATAGTTTTCATATTTCATGTCTTGGAGGGCAGGCAAGATTTTTCACACGACATTGCTTCAAATTGAACAATGGAATGTTTGCTTGTCATTTGTTATGATGATAGCTTTAGGATGAAGTGAGTATATGTAGCTTACTTCCTTGTCACATTGGTTGCAATGAGTAGTTTCTTGTTGGAGCATGTTGTAAGATTTGAATTTATATTTGCAATTGGGGCAAAAATATTCAAATGGATTTGAAAGTGTGTTTGTTGCTTTTAATGTGCCTGAACCCTAAAACATGTGAACATAGACAGTTAGAAGGGGCCATTTCAAAATAATTGAATGAAAGTGCGAAAATATTTTTTAAAAGTCACCTTAAATATTGATTGCAGCAAAGTTGCTAACTTGTCCAATGTTCTCTTGTTATTCAATTTGCAAATACATGTTGATCGACCCATGTGGAACATGTTCTTTTGATCAATGTTTTTTAGGATATTCTTGAAAAGAAAAGTTGAGGTTTTGTTCCTATGTAGCAGTTCCTCTATTTGCAAGTATTGTTGTTCATGAGATGGGCGTAGTTGCAATTGCATGGCAATGATAAAGTTAGTCTTTGTTACAAAGAAATTTTATTAAAGACCACAACGCTATAAAAAAATGTTAAAATGGATTAATGACATATGCTAAGAAGACATTTGTACCTATGCTCTATCAGATTCTACTATGCCATCTTTGATATCAATTGCATATTGGTTGCCTACTTTCTTAGTACCAACAACCAAAGCACCTATTGTTCCAATTGGATACTAATTTGTGGTTGCTAGTAATTGGCTAATAGTTGTATCTAGAATGAAGTAGTAGTCCATAGAAAAGTGAGGCATGCTTTCAACTGTGCTTGTGTCTGTCAATATTAGTATGCAATCACAGTCTCCTCTATCATAATTTGTTTTAGGTGCAATTTGGAAGCCTAATATTGAAACCCCAATCTTGGAACTCTTTTGTGTTTGTGTTTTTGCACAAGGTATCCATTGATATTCAGTGTAATTTCCATTTCTACTTTAAGATCTGTGAGATCTGCATGCAATACTTAATGTGTTCTATTGAATTTGTCCAATGTTGCTTTGTAGACAACAAGGACGTCACCTTGGAATGTGTCACTAGCTTTTTTTGCATTTAACTCTTCAATTGAAATGGTCTTTTTGACTTTTGTTTTGCAAACATCAAGAGAAATGTAAATCTTATATTTGGACAATGCAAGAATGTAGGTGATAAGTAAATAGGATAAGTTGTTTAGCGTTTGCTTGTGTCTTCTTCCATGTCTCATGCTTGTTATTGTAGTCTTTTTGTTTGATCCATGATTTTCCTGGAAGTTAGCGATATAGTATAAGAGAATCCATTGGAGAATGTATTGTTGATATATGCTTATGTATGTTGTAATGTTGAATTGATTCAATGGGCAAGGCATAATTTTAGGAAAATAGGAAAGTGGTCAATCCAATATGCCTCTGATTTGTAAATATTGCATACACTTGTGGTTGAATTTGACCAAATATGGTCAATGAGCAGCTTGTGTAGACTATGTGATTTGTTTAACAAAAAATGAATTTTGTTAGTTTGCATAAAATTTTGGTGTTCTTTTGCTTCTTTTTTTTTAACACATGTCGATATTAAAGTCACTTACAATGTACAATATGTTTTTTGTATCTATGTATGCAATTATAGCTTTAAAAATTGTGATTATTTCTTGTATGGGAGTAGTGGGCCTTGCATAAATATTATAGATATTAAGTTCATCAGTGGGCATGTGCAAGATCAAAGGGGTCCAAAAAGTGGCAATGAGGAAAAAATGTGTTTTTAACTCCCAAAACTGCAAAACAAAAATGTTGACTTTTTGTATGGGTTGGGTACAATATCCATTTTGGTTTGGTAATACCAAACCAAAATAGATATCCATTATGAACGGATATCCATTTTTTTTTTCAAAAATAATATCCTTTTGGAAAGCGAGAACCCATTTAAAAAAAAAAAAAACGGATATCTGTTTGAAATGGATATCTGTTTTGGAGACCTAAAAAACATTCTTTAGTAAAATGGACATAATTTTTGTGTTTCTTATCGAAATTTTGATTTTTTACAGGTGTTGGAAAGGTGATTGAGAGCTCTATGCAATGGAATAAGTGGTGTTTCTATATTTTACACAAAAAATTATAATCATTTGAACTTCATATTTTATTTTTGAAATATCAAATGCTCACTACTTTCACATGCAAAGTCTTTTTTTTCATGATTTTTTTTAACACCCATCTCAAAATACTTGAAACATTAGAAAAAGTAATGAATAATGAAATATTTATATTTTTTGTAGCAAAGAGATGAACAAATCTTCATAAATCATCATATCTCTTTGTACCTTTCTCTACCTCTCTATATATCACTATGTCTCCCCTTAAGCTCTAGACCTATCCCTCCCTCTATTCTCTCTTTGTCCCTCTTTATACCTATCTTTCTCACTCTCTTTCCTTGAGCTCTAGAAATATCTCTCTACCTCTCTCTCCATCCTTCCTTCCTTCTCTCTCTTAGGTCCCTCCCACTCCCTCTCCATCTCCCCTCTCCCTCTCTCTCTCTCCCTTTGAAATCTCGCTTCCTCTTAAGTCTCTCTCCCTCTTAGGTCTCTCTCTCAAGTCTCTCCCACTCCTCTCTTTGTTCTCTCCCACTCTCTCTCTCTCAATCTCTCACTCTCACTCACACTCTCTCTCCCTCTCAAGTCTCTCTCTCCCACTCTCTCGCCCTCTCTCCCTCCCTCTCTCCCTCTCAAGTCTCTTTCCCTCTCCCTCTCTCTATCTCCCTCTCTCCCTCTCAAGTATCGCTCTCTCCCTCTCTCCCTCTCAAGTATCTCTCTCTCTCCCTCTCCCTCTTAGGTCTCTCTCTCTCTAGTCCCTACCACTCCCTCTCTATCTCTTTCTCTCCATATCTCTCTCCATCCATTTTAGGTCTCTCTCTCTCTCTCAGGTCCCTCCTACTCCCTCTCCCTCTCCCTCTTCATCTCCCTCTCCCCCTCCCTTTGAAGTCTCTCTACTTCTTAAGTCTCTCTCTCTTAGGTCTCTTCCACTCCCTCTCTCCCTCGTAGGTCTCTCTCTCAGGTCTCTCCCACTCCCTCCTCTCTCTTCCTCTCCCTCTCTCTCTTCCTCTCTCTCTCTCTCTCAGGTCTCTTCCACTCCCTCTCTCTCTTCTCTCATGTACCTCTCTCTCTCTCTTAGTTACACTCTCCATCTCCCTCTCAGGGCTCTCTCTCAAGTCTCTCTCTCTCTCTCTATCTCTTAGTCTCCCTCTTAGGTCTCTATCTCCCACTCTCTCCATCTTAAGTCACTCTCCCTCTCTCTCTCTCTCCCCATCTCAAGTTACTTCCGAGGGAGAGAGAGAGAGATAGGGGAGTGAGGGAGAGAGACTTGAGAGGGAGAGAGGGGGTTATAGATAGATACAGGGAGAGGGATATATACTTGAGAGGGAGGTAGGGAGGGAGGGAGAGAGGGGGAGAGAGAGAGTTATCTAGTTAGGGTGGGAAGGAGACACCTGAGAGAGAGTTAATAGTTAGGGTGGGAAGGAGAAACCTAAGAGAGAGACCTAAGAGGGATGTGGAAAGTGAGTGAGTGAAAGAGAGAGAGAGGGATAGTGTGAGACCTAAGAGGGAGTGAGAGGGAGAGGGAGGATAAGAGTAGGAGGGACTAGAGAGAGAGGGGGGAGGGGGGAGAGAGAAAGAGGGAGAGATGAGAGGGGAATAGAGAGTCTGAGTCTGAGTAAGAGAGAGACATGAGAGAAGAGAGAGGGAGTGTGAGAGACCTAAGAGAGAGAAAGAGAGAGAGGGAGTGGGAGAGACTTGAGAGAGAGTTCAAAGGGAAGGGGAGAGATAGAGATAGAGATAGGGAGAGAGGGAGGGAGAGAGAGACTTGAGAAGGAGAGAGAGAGATAGAGGGAGGGAGAGAGAGATACTTGAGAGGGAGAGATGGAGAGAGGGAGAGAAAGATAGAGGTAGGGAGGGGGAGGGAGAATTGAGATGGAGAGAAAGATAGAGAGAGAGGAAGAGAGGGAATGAGAGAGGGAGAGAGAGACCCAGGAGATGAAGAGAGAGATACAGAGATAGAGTGTGTGAGAGAGAGAGAGACTTGAGAGAGAGTGGGAGAGAGAGAGAGACCTAAGAGGGGATGGAGAGTGAGTGTGAGTAAGAAAGAGAGTGAGTGAGAGAGAGAAATGGGAGGAGAGAGGGAGTGAGAGAGACCTAAGAGAGAAAGAGTGAGAGAGAGGGAGAGAGAGAGTGTGAGTGGGAGAGGCCTGCGAGAGAGACTTAAGAGGGAGAGACGGAGTGGGAGAGACCTGAGAGAGATCTGGTTGTGGTGGGAAGGATAAAACAGAGAGAGAGAGGGAATGGGAGAGAGAGAGAGAGGGAGTGGGAGAGAGATGGAGAGAGATACTTGAGAGGGAGATAGAGAGATAGAGGGAGGGAGAGTGAGATAGACTTGAGATGGAGAGAGGGAGATAGAGAGACTTGAGAGTGTAAGTGTAAGAGAGAGAGAGGAGAGAGAGTGGGAGAGACCTGGGAGAGAGATAGCTGAGAGGGAGTGGGATAGACCTAAGAGAGAGAGAGAGAGAGAGAGAGAGAGAGAGAGAGAGATACTTCAAAGAGAGGGATAGAGGGGGAGAGAGGGAGGGAGAGAGGGATATGGAGCGGGAGAATGAGAGAGGGAGAGGGAGTGGGAGGTACCTAAGAGTGAGAGGGAGTGGGAGAGAGAGATATATATACCTAAGAGGGAGAGAGACTTCAAAGAGATGGGAGAGGGAGAGGGAGAGGGAGAGGGAGAGGGAGAGAGAGGGAGTGGGGACCGAGAGAGAGAGAGAGAGAGACTTAAGAGGGAGATGGAGAGTGAGAGAGACCTGAGATGGAGATGGAGAGTGGGAGAGAGAGGGAGATAGAGGGAGATAGAGAGAGACTTGAGAGGGAGAGATATAGAGGGATGGAGAGAGAGAGACTTGAGAGAGAGTGGGAGAGAGAGAGACTTGAGAGGGAGAGAGTGAGTGTGAGAAAGTGTGAGTGAGAGATTGAGAGAGGGGGGGAGTGGGAGAGAACAAAGAGAGAGGGAGTGGAAGAGACCTGATATAGAGAGACCTAAGAGGGAGAGAGTGAGTCAGAGAGATATAGGAGAGGGACCCAAGAGGTAGAGAGACTTAAGAGGAAGAGAGACTTCAAAGGGAGGGAGAGAGAGAGAGAGGGGGAGGGGAGATGGAGAGTGAGAGTGAGAGGAAGAGAGAGAGATAGGGAGAGGGAGTGAGAGGGACCTGAGAGAGAGAGAGAGAGAGAGAGAGAGAGAGAGAGAGAGAGAGGATGGAGATAGAGGTATAAAGATAGGTCTAGAGCTCAAGGATAGAAAGAGAGAAAGATAGGTAGAAAGAGGTACAAAAAGAGAAGAAAGGAGGGAGGGATAGGTCCAGAGCTTAAGGGGAGACATAGTGATATATAGAGAGGTAGATAAAGGGATAGAGAGATATGATGATTTATGAAGATTTTTCATCTCTTTACTACAAAAAATATAAATATTTTATTATTCATTACTTTTTTTGAAGTTTCAAGTATTTTGAGATGAGTGTTACAAAGAAAACATGAAATAAAGACTTTACATGTGAAACTAGTGAGCATTTGATGTTTCAAAAATGAAATATGAAGTTAAAATGATTATAATTATTTTTTGTGTGTACAATATAGAAACACCACCTGGTCCATTATGTATAACTCTCTCTCACCTTTCCAATGCCTATAAAAAGTTGAAATTTCAATAAGAAATGCAAAATTTATTCCCATTTTACTAAAGAGGGTTTTTAGGTCTGCAAAACGGATATCCGTTTTGTTTTTCAAAACAGATATCTGTTTTGTGTGACAAAATTTGCAGCCTTGGGATTTCCCTCGAGTTTGCCTTGGTTTTTGGCTTGGGATTGCCTAACCTAGAAAGTTAACCCAAAAAACGTATTTTGAAAATTTGCTTAGTTTTCTGAAGTTCGCCCTTGTGGCTGACAACTTTTTTTGTCCGAATTTCATCAAACAAAAAGGGTTTATAGAAAAAATTGTCAGCTTTCCATCAATATAAGTTTTGCCTTATTTTGAATTTAATAAATAATTATTATTGATTTTCTACCTACATTACGTCTAAAGTCTTGATTGATAGGTTGATTGAAAAACTTTTATAACTTTCAAACTACTTAACATTTTTCAAACCTACAAAATGCACCCCCTTCTATGCTTTGCATACTATAGGATTAAAAATAATAATAATAAGTTTTTGACCAAGTTATGGTGGTCAGACACAAATGTTTTAATAATTCTGAAAAGTTCTAATAAAAAAATCATAACTAATTATTTACATGGAAAAAATATTCGGCACATCTGGGCATGTGTCCTCTACTTATATTGAAAGATTTAGAAAAAAAATTAAAAATTCTTGTACTTAGGGTGGTCAGACATACACTTGCTTCTTATCTTTTTCCTGAAAATTTAGTACCACTGCATTGAAATTTCAAATTTTCTCAATTTTTTTTAATCTTTTTTTCCAAAAAAGGACTAGTAGCCTAGAAACTACATTCAATTTGCTACAACTTTTGTTCTTACATATTTTTTAAATTATGTTAATAACCTATTGAAATTTTTATGTCGAGTTGTCTAACTCTGATTTTTTGAATTTTCATCGCCACTTAGAGGCCTAGTTTGGACCCCCATGATCCTGCACATACCCTAGTGCATTCTAGTATTGTGTATGTTATGGCTTCAATATTTGTGGAGTTGTGTTCTTTTGCTTTTGATATGAACAAATGATTTTTGGTAAACATTGTTAGGCCATGAATCATATTCATACCAAAGGTATTAAAATATTGTGATAATATATTAGGTTGTAAGATATGCATGTGTACTTCTTGTAAACACAAAATGTCAGATTGCATTGTGTCATAGTCATTGGTAATTTCGTGTGCATGTGGATTTAATGTATGAGTGTTTAGTGTGCATATAAGCATTCGTGGTTTATCGTGTGGACATGTAGCTTGAATATCGAGTTGCCACCATGTAGTTGATTGGAGGTGATGCATTTCTAGACATATCTTGTCCTTAACTTTAAAGTTTTTTGTGGTTAAAGGTTTTAGCAGGAATAACAAGTCCATTGTCTTTGTTCGTGATAGTGTTGTATAAGTTAAGCCACGTTGTCTTATGCCTATTGGGTCAAAAGCCAAAGCTTGCATTGTTAGTCCTTGTGAATGATGGATGGTTCGTGCACATGCTAGTTGTATTGGGAATTGTTTTCTAATTGTAATTTTCTTGTTCATTGAAATTTTTTGTATGGCTTTAGCAATGCACAATATAGGAACCCATTCCTTGTCAATGGGATCAATGTAGTATTGTGCTAGTTTTGTGCATTGTTGTTGTCCAATTGTTGGATCAATAAATTTTGTGCCAAACAACATCAATGTCATTATGTGTTGTATATGCCTTAAATATTTTGTCAGAACCGTTGACTAGGCCATCTTGTGTATTAAGTTACCTGCATAGATTTCAACAAGGATATCATGTTTCAAGTATATTTGAGATGGAAGAGTGGTTGTATGACTGTAAATTTGTATTTCATTACAATTTTCCTCATGTTCGTCTATTACATTTAGCACTATCATTTGACTGGCAATGGCCAATAGTATTTTATGGTTGTGCGTGTCCACATGGGCTTTCCTATAGAACAAGAATGGAAGTGTTGGATCCAAAGGTGCAGGATAGAAGCAAAGTTGGTTAAGATAGCTTGTGTCATCATTTGTTTGTAAGCCTATTCATATTCTATTAAGGATTGCAATAATTTTTTTATCCTTTTGTCTCATAGTTGTGATCAATGAGTAGCATTTTACATTGTCTTTCCAAAAACTATAAGGCATCAATTTAGTTACAGTGGGTTTATTCTCAAATACAATGGAGTCAACGACAGGTTGTGCTTGGTAGAGATCACCATAGAAGATTGTATCAATGTTTCCAAATTACATTGTAGGCATTTACATTATATCTCATAGTCGTCTATCAATGTAGCATAGAAATGTTGAGCCTACTAGTGAGATTTCGTCTATAAGGAGCACATGCAATTGATCATAGTGCTTGGACATAGTGTCCAGTGCTTCAAAAGCCAAGGGCGAAAAATCTGATGTATTAAATGGTATGTGATGTTGAATGTAATGTGACTCCACCTAGATTGTAAGCTGCTTTACCTGTATACGCAATTAATAAGCCCTTTGGTTTGTTTGGATTGTTGTCAATAGACTTGCAATAAATGTGAATTAGAGCTTGGTATATGGATTTTGCAATGAAATTATTTCCAGTTCCAGCTCCACCAGTCAAGAACAAATGCAAAGGCTTGCCGATGTTTTTCATCTTTTTCATTATAACATCTTTAACGATTGCTTGTTGTTCTTTGTTCAACATTTTCCTTAGTTTGCAGTATTCATTGTTGTCAATTATTTGTGGGTGTCTAGCAATTTCAAATGCATTGTGTGGCATTGTATTTGGTTTTATGCATCCTATGTTTGGAAGATCTTTTTGAATTTGATATTGTTCTATTTGCCTAGCTTTACTTGTTGTCAATGACTTATCGTCCTTGCCATTGTCAAGGGACTCAACATCTTTGAGTTCTTTTTCTATGTCACCCCATGCAGAACTTGTGTTGCGAGTGAACTTTGCACGATTTTTGATAATGGTTTTTTTGTGGTGCATGTATGCATGTTCCCATGAGTCAAAATTTTGTTTCAATGTCCTTTTGTTCATTGTAAATGGTACATAAAGCATTAATTTCTCTCTACAATGATTCTCTAGATCAAAATGCATGTTGAAGTTAATAAAACGTATTACACTCGATTTAGTTTTTGGGTCAACTGTAGTTCCATTTTTATTGTAACTTGAAACAAATTTTGCAAGACATATGTCTATCAATGTTTGAGGACGTATTAAATAATAGTCTACTATAGATTTTGATAGTATGTTCTTTGATTCATCTAGTTCATTGTTTAATTATTTGACGGATTTTAGAATGAATGTACAGTCAGTATAGGACTGCATGTTAATGAAAATGCATTTTCTTGAACTAAATTTTAGTGGAAGCAACAAGATAATATGAGTAGCTTGTTGTGCTAACATTTCTTGCAAGTTCAATAATGCATTTCCAAGTTTACCTATCATTTTTATCGCATCAATATTCGTTTGCTGGTGGTCCTTACGTATTCTTTTGAATGCATATGTCATTGAATTGTGTAATTTTGCAATGTAAGAGCTACAATGCATTGTTGTGGCATTTGCATTGAGCACAAACTGGGCATATGTATTGGCCTTCCAAAGGTGTGACATTTTCCTTGCAAAACTGTTGTTCCATATTTTTGATGGTTTTCTTTGTAAGAAAAGTGTTGGCCTATTTAGTGTAGAGCTCAAATTTTTTATATAATTAGTTTCAATTATGTTTATGTCATTTAAATTTTTTTCTAAAGTGTATTCTTTGTCATTGTTTTATTTTTGCAATAACGAGTAAATGTTGACAACATTTGAAGTTATTGTTTCAATCTTTTCTAGTATTGGTGAAAGTATTTGTGTCTTTTGCATTGATGGAAAAGGGGAATTATATCTGCAAAGTTTTTTCCTTGATCTCCTGCATCTCTTTGTGTGGTGATGCCTTTGTAAACTAGCCAAGTCACATTGCAAATAATCAGTGCTACAAGTAATGTACTTGTTAACAAAAGCTATGATGTCTTTGTTGTTGTTTTCTATGTAGATTGGTGCATTTTTCACCCATATTAGCATATGATCATGCTCATTTCCTTGATTTTGGAACTCAGTCACAAAAAAGTAATTAATAACATTTCCAAAGATAGAGTCATCTGTAAGCATCAATTTTTTCATTGCATTTATTCTATGTCTATATTACCATACACAAGTAATAAGATCTTTCTCGATTAGTTCAAATTTGTCAATGTTTGTTTGAGCAATCAAATCTTGTTGTTTTTGACCTGATTGATGTTGATTGTGTAATTCTTGTAGCATGTTTATTAAAGGATCCCAATTTTGTTCAGTGCTACTAAAAGTGAGGAAGAATGTTGGTGGTCCTAGCTGTCATATCATTGAAAAACATTTTTCTTAAGTTGTGTATAATTTGGGGATATTCTTATTCTTTTGAAGTCAACATACCCAATATCTGATTTTAGAATTCTCTCAAGATTTGGTTTGTGCTTCATGTCCTTGGAAAGTAGCTTGTGTCATTTTAGTTGGCCCTTTCGTATTCTTATGGACATTGTAGACAAGACTTGTAGTATTAGTATCTTGATAGTTTTGAAAAAATATGTTTGTCGTGTGATATGCAAACTTTATGTTTGATTGTAGAACTTCTCATTATGCAATTTTGTGGTATGTAAAGATTTTTAGAATTTCATCATCACGTGGCTTGCCAAAGAATAATGTTGGGAAATTCATCTCCTCAATGTATTTTTCTTTAAAGATTCCAACTAGATAGTTTTGTTCTACAGGTGAAATTTCAATGATTTTATCTTGCATGATATGTATACTTTTGGATTCACTGAATCCATGGACCAAGGTTTCAGATGGGTTCTCATATTCCATGTCACTATCTGACTCAGTTTCAATTGTCACAAGCTCAATATTCTCTTCAAGTTCATCATTGGTATGCAAAAAAAAATTCCAATCTTTGTTTATCTGGACATTTTGCATTTTGTATATTGTCATTTTTAAAAATTGAGACAAGGCTTCCACGAGGAGATTGGGTTGTACCATGCCTTTTTGAAATGAATTTTTGTATTCCAATCATCTTTTGAGTGAAACAACAATCATTTTTGTATTGTTAGTTGATTGTGGTAATGCTTTTTGTATAATGCTAATGTCAACAGGGACATTAATGATAGAACCCATTAGACCTATTTGAGATCTTTTGTACCCTAGTTCCTAGATTTGTGCAAATGCAATTCTAAGTGACACAAGTCATTATTCTAGTTGGGAGAGAAGTTGGACATATGACGATGATTAATTAGTTCGGATTTTGTGTGGTACGACATACTTTGGTATCGTGAATTGTTTTAGTGCGGAGTAGCATATATGACATATGTAATTTGTCAATGCTATGGATCTTGACTGTACTAGTTCATAATATATTTCATTTTGCTTTTCTTTGAATATTCTAGTATCTTTGCCAAAACACAACATTTGGTAGATTGTGCATGTATATTTTTGGTGTATCTTGAATTATTTTTTTGTAAAGATCTAATGTTGACATTTTTTCCCCTTATTTGATCTCATAGGTATAGGTTGATTTTGTTTATTGTTATTTATAATAAATCTCTTAAGGTGTTGCAGTCTTATAATAGGGCTATGATTGAGATACTTTTGTTTAATTGTATGAATGGAATTGATTTTTTATTTTCTATCTTTTCTTTTTTTTGCCATTGGTAATCTGCTATTGTGTATTGTTTCTAATGAGTTTTTAAAGTTGATTTAACCTTATTGGTTGCTGGCCATTTGGATTGTTTGTCTAAATTCTTAAAAGCACTTCAAAATGCCCACTTTGAGGGGTTGCATCATAGAACATAATGGAATATGTTGGAAAAATAGGTACATTATTAAAGTGCAATTACTTTTTCCTTGATGTTGTTGACCAAACACATTTGTATATTCAACCATTTAGATAGCCACTAGATACAAAATATGTCTCCCCATAAGCCATTTTCATTATTTCTGGCATCTAGTTTTGTAGAAAGGCACATCCTATGTAGATATGTGTCTTGGTCATGAACTTTGTGCAGTCTATACAAACTTTTAGGGTCTAGTGCAAGGTTATATGATCTAATTGCATCATTATCTCATCTTGCAAAGCAACTTAAGAAGTAACCTATTGTTCCTCTCGGTAGCTCAACTGATGTATGCTGATTGTTCAATAGTACTTGTAACGAGTCAAATAAGCAGTCTCCAATGTTGTACTTAAATGTGCCTACTCTACATAGCCTGTTATTTTTTAGTACATTGTCTATATTATTGACTTGTGAGAACTTCGCATATTCATATTTATCAACGTCTATCGTTTCTATATTTTGATATCTTGTTTCCATTCAGAATGCATATAATATTAGATTTTTCTAAATGCTAATTGGCATTAATATGTATATATGCTAAATCCTATGCACTTTGTACATAAATGCAAGGCAAACAAGTTGATCTTTTGCATAAACGCTAATAAATCATTGCAAACAAAAAAAGGAAGAATGATCTAAGAATCTTACCTTGTATTTTCTTGTTCAATAATTGACTGTATTTGCAACAATGTAGATTTTTGTCTCCCACTTATATTGTAAGCAACGGTTCCTGTTACAAGGGCATATTAGACAAATGAGCATAGTCAATGGCATGTTATATGTAATCCATAAACATAAAGCAATCAATGCTGAATCAATGCAGTAAGCACTAGAACAATACTATTGCAATCACTTGGTTTGCATTTCATAAACTTAGTTCGCTGATCAAAATATATTACTATGGTTTGAATAAGGGAAAAGATAAAACAAAGGTAGAACAATTGAAACAAATGATAAAGTTTGACAAGTATTTAAGCATTAAATGCAAACTGTCCAAAGATTCAGCTGATACTTGATCAAGTTTTGTAAATTAGGAAAATAGGGAGACATTATATATTTTGACAATCAATGCAAATTATACAAGCTTTGCCAACAAGTTGTTGGATATTGAAACAATGGATGCATGTTAAATGCATTAAATGCAAACTTTTGCAGATGTGCTGAAGAGCTGGTAGGTGCATAAGCACTCAATGCATATTTAATTCATGAAATTATGCATTCACTATTGTAATACCAACCAACCCACTACCAAAGCTTGTGCAGTTTGCATCTAGTGATTAAATATCGAATGTGGAGACATTGAATGCATAAACTATGTTTTTATTGCTTGAATGGCTAGTAGCCTATCAACTAAGCTCACAAAATTTTATTTAATGTTTAAATGTTTACATAAATTTATAATGTTGATCTATCTTTTTGCAAATTTAATCATTGTTTATGTGGTTCATGTTTATGAAAAACATATTATATGTCATGGACTGTGTTGTCTGTTTGTGATACTTGATAGTTAGAAGTATTGCTCGGTGTTACAGGGAAAGTTGAATAGTTTGAGCGAGGTATTGTGGAATGTGGGGGCATTGAATGCATTAACTATGTGTTTATTGTTTGAGTGGCTACCAATGTACCAACAAAGCTTGTAAAGAAAATTGTGTGAGATGTGTTGGAGGGTTGGTGGGTACAAAAGCAGTGAACACATAGTTAATTCATGAAATCTGAGGCAAGAGTTGGGTTTTATTTGTGCTTATTCTTGTTTGTTTATTGCTTGCTCAAAACCTTCTATGTTTTTAGCTCTCAGTTATCCTCTCCAATATTTTCTATTTTGTGCAGCACTTGAACACGACAAGAGTGGTAGGTAGAATTCTCTACTGCTGAGTGGCTCATCAGTGTGTTTCTGATAGTTGATAACTAAAAGTATCACTTCCTGCTAAAGAGGAAACTAGATGGTTTAACCAAGGTCCTAGCAACTATGGGAGCATTGAATGCATCAACTATGTGTTAATTGCTTGATTGGCCATTAGTATACCAAAAAATCTCCCTAATTTCGTATTTAATGTCTAAATGTTTGCAAAAATTATTACAATGGCCTTTTTTTTTGCAAATTTTATCATCAAGAAATCAATGCATGTTTAATGCATTAAATGAAAATTTTGCAAAAAGTGTAGGAGGGTTGGAGGGTACAAAAGAAGTGAATGCATAGTCAATTCATGAAATTCTAGAGGAATGCTAGGTTTTATCTATGCTTATTCTCCTCTGTTCATTGTTTGTTGGAAACCTTCAATTTTTTTAGCTTTGTGCATCCCCTTTCGATGTTTGTTAGTCTGTTCAATTCTCAAACGTAGGCCATAAGCACGATGTACTATAGCGAGTTGCTCACCTGTGTCTTTGTGATACTTGATGGCTAGAAATATTGCTTGTTGTTACAAAATAGAACATCACAAGTGAGTCCAGTGAATGACATATGCTATGTAATTCATGAACATGGAACAGTTGAAGCGAAGCAGTAGGTGAATATTGCAAAAAACGAAGGTGATTAAATATTTGCAAAATATATAATGTCCTCCTATTTTTATAATCAACTTTAACAAAAATGAATAATAGGCCTACTCCAACCAATGGAGAAGAAGATAAATTGTTTATTACATCTCAATTGCAAATGGAACCATTGCAATAGTAACGTACTCGTTGGCTTCAAATGTTTCATGTCATTTGTCATTTATTATACCTATTTGTATAATTAGGCCTTATAATAGAAAATAATACTTCTAGTCGCAACAAGACAAAAGTATTGATATCAGGACAAGCACAACCACTTACATGACATTGTGAAATGACTACAATTGTAGCAAGTTACTATTGCAATCGTTCAATTTATTTTTGAAATAGTTGCTTGTAAAATAAAATTATATTGTTGAAAATACTTTGTTGGTAGGCTAATGCCTATTGAAGCAATGCATTCAGAGTAAATGCATTGTATGCATGCACAAGGAACAAGACCTTGTTCAAAGGTTTGAAAAAGTATTGCTTTAGCTAGCAACAACAGACTAAGAAATATTGGGATTGGTTCCTATCACTAATACTAGCATATCATGTTTTTTTACATGCTTGTCGATGTTGTTTCTTTGCTAAAAATGTTTAATGCATTTCCTATGCTATTTTCATTTTACACACCTTTATTTTTGATCTGCCTATCATACCATTTAATGCATTAAACATGTATTGTCTGCTTGAGTATCTAGTATCCTGCTTTCAAAGATGACATAATGGGTATTCAACAATTAAATATTTGTAAAATATATAGTGTCCTTTTATTTTGCTAATTTACTTTAACATAAATGAATAATAGGCCTACTACAACCAATTGCAACAAACGAGAATTAAGACAGGGAAAACTGAAAGCTTTGAGAAAGATCTTGCTTATGGAGGCATTCAATGCATTTCCCGTGTATTCATTGTTTGTGTAGCCACCGACCAATTGAAAAAGCTCACAAAATTTGAATTTAATGTTTGGATGTTTGTAAAAGTTTATCTTTCACAATTTACATTTAATAGACTATTGTTTCTAATCCAATAGTTAGACCATTTAATCCATTAAACATGCATTGACTGACTCGGTACCTACCACTCTACCACCAAAGTTTGTAAAATTTGCTTGAGTGGCCACTTCTCTATTATAAAAGCTCACAAAATTTGTATTTAATGCCTGAATGTTTGCAAAAATATATCGTTGGTCTACTTTGTTGGAAATTTGAGCAAATCATTGGATGTGCATTTGATATGCACATTAGTCAATTTCTATAATCTATGTAGCATTCAATTATTTATGTGATATTTTTTCTTTGTTTACTATGTTTCAATTGCAAATAGGAAGATTGCAACTGTAACCTACCTTTGTAGGGTTTCTAGGTTAGGTTTAGTTTTTAGGGCATCTATCCATTGAATAAATGTGTGCATATATTGTCTACAAATTTAACTCAACATATTAAACCACAAGAACAACCAAAAAGTTCCTTGCCAAACATGACATGGTCATGTTAGCGAACGAAACCAATCATAATAGCTAATAAAGAAATTTCTATTAAACTAAGGTTACAATGTTAAACAGGTGTAAACAGAAAGGCTTGTGCATGCTCCATCATGTAATAATGTTGACTTGATATAAATTTGTCCCCCGATTCATGCATTACAATATAATTTGCAAATCTTGGAAAGACATTTTCTAAATCAATTGTTATAGCTGAGTAAACTTGGTAGTCTATTATTAAATAGGTTGTAAGCCCTTTGAATAAAGTTCTTATTAACCAGTGAAGCCTTTTTCATTAGTTTTGCTGCCTTCTTTCTAAGAACTAGGGAAAATTGTTACAATTTTCTAATGGGACCTTTTAATAGCAGTAAATGTTGCTTGCCCTTGTATTGATACAAGCACCTCTATGCCATTGCAACTACAAGTATTTCTTATTGCCAAAAGGCATAATTGCACAAACAACCACAATAGATGACATATGTTGTCTAGCATATTAACATGAAATAGTCAGAGCCAAGGACATGGTCAGTATTGCAATGGTTTCATTTGCAAATAATAAACAATGAACAAATAAGAATTAGCATAGGGAAAATTGAATGCTTTGAGCAAATTCTTGTCTACTACAAAGGAATTCAATGCATTAACTATGTATTCATTGCTTAAGTGGCCCATAGTTTATTAGAAAAGCTCACAAAATTTGAATTTAATGTCTGAATGTTTACAAAAAAAATTCACACTGGTATATTTTGTTCCAGATTTAAGCAAATCGTTGGATGTGCATTTGATATTAGCACTAGAAATCAAATGATTGCAATAGCAACCCGGTCTGACTACAATATTAACTTGCTTGTTGGCAAAAATCCAGGGACATGAAATTATTATTAGAAACAAACCATAGAAGAGGCCTTGAATTTCTACAAGCTATTGTGTTTGTGTTGTCTATTGTCATATTGCCATTCATGACATTTATCAATTTTTAAACATTGGTTTAGTACAAACGTGAAAAATTCATCAATCCAGTTAACAATCAAAAAGTGGGAAAATTGGATGTCATATTGCCAAAAGAAAATGAGAGAGGATTCTCTAAAAAAACTATATTTGAAAATTGGGTATTTTCTAGTAACAAAACATAGATGATGCAATCAACATTTTGTCCAAAACAACAATACATTGTTGTAAAATAGCCTAGTAGTAGCTTTCCAATGCTTTTGTACAATTTTATAGTTTACATTGCTTTTTTAGTTTTTAAAGAATCAAAGATTCAATGTATAATAACTTTAAGGATCAATTCAAATGAATTCAAATGGATGCAATTAAATTCTTTATAAAGGACTTGAACAAGTGAACTATATCAAATACTCATAATTGTAGACATGAAAAAGTAGGTGCACAACTACCAATTACTTCAGGATGTTAAGTTAACTTTCAAAATAATGTACACCTAGATACTAAAGATAACTTACGAACCAGAGTAAAATGAAGTTAATATACAAGCAATGGTAAATGGATAAAGCAGTCAACATATGCTATCCAACTCATCAACATGAAACAGGTGAAATTGAGAAGCATGTTACATATGTAATTGTTTCCTTTGGAATCCAAGCATAGTAAACAAATGAGAGTTACAAAGGGGAAAACTGTATACTTTGGACAATGTCTTGCCAACCATGGAGGCATTTAATGCAAGAGCTATAGATTGATCAACAATCATAGCATATCCAATGTACATTTTTCAATTGCAATAGTGGCCTACCTTGATTGTAATAGTAACTTGCCTTTGACCAAAATGCCAAGTGCATCAAGTGCATGGCAATAGTAAAGCTGACACAGTGTGCATTCAATTCTTAATTTTTTCATTTGCAATTGTAATACGTACTTGCCCAATCAAATTTGATTATCTTGCAGTAGGTCTACTATTCATTTTTGTTTAAGTAATTTAGGAGAATAGGACACTATATATTTTCACAAATATTTAATCGTTGGATGCAAATTGCACAAGGAATGCACTAGGTCTATTATTGATATTCGTTTAAGAAAAATAGGAGATTAGGAAGACACTATAACTTCTAGGAAATATTTAACAAATGAATTACATACCCATGATTTCAATTATGCATATCTATGATTCTAAAAGCAACTTGCTATAGAGAAAAAAAAGTTTCATGTTTATGAATTACATGGCATACATCATACACTATGCCCATTTGTCTCTTTGGGAAGTCAAATCCTTGAACTAGCATTCTCCTTTATTGTTCACAACTCTTCCAATACATAATTGTTAGACACATTGGAAAATTTAAATTTCATTGCAAACAAAGCAGGAGAATGATACAAGAATTTGACCTTGCAACTTATTGTTGAAGAACCAAGTCTAATTGCACTGATATAGATATTTGTCCTACACTTCAATTGAAATCAATGGTTCTTGTTATAGGTACAATTTAGACACATGAGCACAGTCCATGACATAGAACATGCTATTCATAAACATGAAACATAACAATGCACAATAAATTTTGCCAAATATTAAAGAATTAAATCCAAACTGTGTGTGCTTTGTTGCTGAAAATGGGATCAATGCATTTTAATTTTCTCATTTGAAATTGTAATAATCCTTTGGCCAATAAAATTTGATTGTTTTACTGTAGGTTTATTAATAATTCTAGTTTTAAAAAATGAGCAAAATATAACATTATATACTTGGGATTCATGGACATATTTTTCATGTTTGAAAACCATGATCTATCTCTTTTGCTATTGGTTGAAGTAGGTTTACTATTAATTTTTTTAAAGTAAATTAGGAAAATAGGAAATCATATATCCTGGCAAATATTTAATCACTAATTCAAATTTCACAAGCTTTACCAGTGGACTCCTTGACACTATAGCAATGATTGCATCATCAATGCACTAGGTCTATTTTTTATTTTCGTTTAAGAAAATTAGGACACTAGGAAGACATTATAGATTTTCAAAAATATTTCGCCAATGAAATACATATCACATGATTAAAATTATGCATATTTATGTTTGCAAAAGCAACATGCTTATCAGCAAAAAATAGTTCATGCCAAATTTTTAAGAATTTAATCCAAACTATATGAGATTTGTCACTGGAAATTTTCTCATTGCACTTGATACACAACCCTTGTAATGAATCAAATTCTATAATCTAAAAATTTCTACTTTTATTTATGTAGAAAACACTTGAGAACACATTTTTTTGTTTAAAAATTATCATTTATATCTTTCTCTTTTCTTTCAAGTAGGTCTATCATTCATTTTCCCTTAAGAAAATAAGCCAAATAGAACAACGCAATGAATTTTTGCAAACATCTAGTCATTGAATCCAAATTTAATCTTTGTTGCTAGGTTAGTGTCTATCAAAGCAATCAAGACACAGTTAATGAATTGTAAGCCTCCACAACAAACAAGATATAAAACAATATTGCTTTATGTAGCAACAATAGACTAGTATTCTAATGCTTCAATTGAGGGACAAATTTGTTCCAAGTCTATATTCTCACACATTCACATGTAACACCCTTGCCATTCTCACTATCGATGCACTCACTTGATATCTAGAAGGCATGCAACACAAGAAAGCATAGACAAGCATTCTCGTTTACACTTGTTCACCATTGACACACTACAAGGTATCAGGATTGCTCCATACCACTAGCCTTAGAATATTGTGTTTCTCAAGGAACTTTTTGATGTTGTTTCCCTTCCTTAATGCATCACTTTAATGGTTTGATACCAATTGTTTTTGGTGGGAATTTTTAATGATGTAAGTGGATAAATACTTGAAAAGAAACTAATTAATAATTAAACCTCTAATCTAGCTATACCAATAGAAAAAGACATAAATAATGGTTTTCAAAAATGAAAAATATGTCCATAAATCCCAAGTATATAATGTTCCCATACTTTCCTAATTCACTGAAACTAAAATGTATAGTAGACCTACTAAAATACAATAAAATTTTATTGACCAAGCAAGTATTACAAATGTAAATGCTAAAATTAAGAATTAAATACAAATTGTGTGAGCTTTACTGCCATCATGCACTTCACGTGCATGGAATTTTGCTCAGAGGAAATTTATTGTTGCAATCAAAGTAGGTCACCATTGCAATTGTATGATGTGCATTGGAAATGGCACTCCTGTCAATCAATCTATAACTATTGCATTAAATGCCAATAGGTCTACTATTCATTTTTGTTTAATTAAATTAACAAAACAAGATATTATATATTTTGGTAAATATTTAATCACTAAATGAAAATTGCACAACCTTTGATAGAGAACTCACTAGCATAAAAGAAATGAACCATTTAGTTTTCCCTGTAACAATGAGCAATACTTCTAGTTATCAAGTATCACAAAAAAAACATATCAACCACTCACCAGTAATACACCGCTCTTACAGCTCCTCCCCCATTCAAGTGCTACAGAGAATAACAAACATTGAAGACAACAACCCAGAGCTAAAACCACACAAGCTTCTCAATAAACAATAAACAAATGAGAATAAGCACAAACGAGCACTCAAGACATTAATTTTTTTGGCAAATATTTAACCAATGAATTGCATATCCCATGATTGCAATTATGCATATTCCTGATTGCAAAAGTAACATGATTTTGGGAAAAAAATAGTTTCATGTTTATGAATTACATGGCATGTCATCCACTATGCCCATATGTCTATTTGGAAAATCAAATTCATCAACCAATGTTCTCCTTTATTGTTCACAACTCTTCTAATACATAATTCTTAGACACATTGGAAGATCATGTTTCTTAACACATTTATCGATGTCGTTCCTTTGCTCAAAATGTTTAATGCATTTCCTATGTTTTGTTACAAAGTGAATGCTAATGCTTATTGATTTAGCCACAAAAAACTAAGCTATTGGGAAAATCGCTTAAACAAAACTCCATAGCTCATCCACCATTCAAGGGCACATAGACTTAGCAAACATGAAACAGGGAAATTCAGAGCTAAAAACACACAAGTTTCTCAACAAACAAGAAAAAAACCAAAATTAGCACAAATAAAACTGATTGATTCCCTAGGATTCCATGCATTCACAACTTACATACCCACAATCCCACCTACAAATCTCGCACAATTTGCATCTAACAGACTATTGTTTTTGAATTACCATTTAATGTATTAAACATGTATTAACTGCTTCAGTATCTACTAGGGTGAACCCACAAAAGTGGTTTACAATTTGAGTGAGGAAGGAAAAGTTGCAAAAAATGACCCCATGCAAAAAAAATTGGTTTTTGGGGATTCGAACGAACTTCTGGTTTGAGCGAACCCCCCTTCGATAAAACCCATTTAATGTCGGGTATCACATTTCCCGAAACAATAAGCAAAAAAAATTCTTGTGGAAAGGGGGTTCGAATAAACCCCTAGGGGTTCGCTAGAATCCCCCTTTTCCCCCATTCTCCCCTCCTGACACCAAAAAACTCCAGAATTTTGTCCTTCAAAGCTTGGGTTGAGGATGAAAATGGAGGAGACTTCACAAACCCAATTAGATGATGGTGGTCCTTGGAACAAGCTATCCAACAAATATAATTTTAATATGTTTTGGTTTTATTATATATTTTTTTTTAAAGTTTGATTAAACATAGATTTTTCACCGAAAATCAAGCACTCTATTTTGCACATGTGGAAAAATAACAGATTATTAAAATAAAATTCTAAAAAATATGTTTATGCTAGGTATTGATGTCCTTGATCCAGTAATTTTTTTTTTTGAATTTCGATACAAACAGAAAAAGTTATGTTGTATACGGTTCACCTATGTCTAAATTATAATTGGTTTGACTTCGAAACTTGATTAAGGAAAAAATATTCACTAAAACACTATAAAACCAAATGAAAGTGCTAAATATCGTAGTTACAAATCTAAATTAAAAAAAAATAGAATTTTATCCTTCATATAATTTTATTTTTTTTGTATACAGTGAGCGTCACTCCTTAAAAATGCTATTTAAAAAAAAAAGCTAGTTTTCAAAGGAGATGAAAAAATAAGTGCAATTTGATTCCAAAAAAAATGAAAAAAATATATTTAGAATCTATAGAAAAAATGTCACAAATCACTAGTTTTCATCATCTTCAAATTCCTCATAGTTTAATCACTATAGGAGCTCGAAAGTGAAGATTTAGTTTAAAAAAAATAGTTTTGTGTCCAATTTGCCCAAAAATTCTAAACCAGTATTGTGGGATCACCCACCACCTCACCGCTAAAGCTAACACAATTTGCATCCAGTGATTAAATATTTGCAAAATATATAATTTTCTCCTATTTTCCTAATTTACGTTAACAAAAATGAATAATAGACCTACTCCAACCAATAGAAAAAAAGATAAAATGTTTATTATCTCTGAATTGCAAATGAAACCATTGCAATAGTAACCTGTGTCTTAGCTTCAACTATTTCATGTATCTTGGTTACATATCATATGCCATCTACTATATACATTTGTACAGTTAGGCTATATTACAACAAACAATACTTCTAGTCACAACAAGACACAAGCACCGATATGAGAACAAGGGCAACCACTTAAGTGACTTTGTAGAATGAATACAGTTGTATTGATATAGTCATCTATGTCATACTTAAATTAGAAGCACTTGAAAACTATAAAGTCTATTGAGCCATACCAATCAATTTGCAGAGTGTTCTTCACAAAATTTGTAGATCATAGTCCAATGTAACAACCTAGCCACAAATTTGTTTCAAGTGAATGTTCTCACACATCTACACGTAACAACCCCACCATTCTTACCATTCATGAAATTAGTTCACATCCACCAGGTATGTAGAACATCTAAGAATACACAAGCCTTCTCGTTTACACCTATTTCACAATCTAACCCTAGGCTTTGAAAACATTGCTTTACCCAGAAAATTGCCCAAACAAAACTCACTCTAGAAACAAAATTACATATATTTAGATTATTGAATTTGTCTCACTAGTTCACCATATCAAAGAAAAATACAACAATGGTGCTAGTATTGACATAGTATTTTATGCATTAACTGCTTTACGATGCATTACACGTATTTGCAAAAAAATTCATGTACTTCTATTTTGCTACTTTGCTTACAAGCGAATCAATACTAGGGGCACATGACAAAATTTAGGAAAAAATAGACCAATACGATAAATTTTTGTAAACACTCAGACATTAAATACAAATTTTGCAAGCTTTGTTGATAGACTAGTAGCCACTCAAGCAATGAATACATAGTCAATGCATTGAATGCCTCCAAAGTTGACAATACCTTTCTCAAAGCATTCAGTTGCTCAAAGATATCAAGAATAACAACAATCAAAGATAGTAGCACAAAGCTAAAAATACACAAGCTTCTCAACAAACAATAAAAAAACGAGAATAAGCACATATAATACCCAACACTCACCTAACATTTCATGAATTAACTATGCATTCATTACTTATGTACCCACCAACTATTAGCAAAAATAAAACCCAACACTCGACTAAGATTTCATGAATTAACTATGCATTTATTGCTTCCATACCCACCAGCTCTCCAACACATCTCACATAAATTGCATTTAATGGATTAAACATGCATTCACTACTTTAGCACCCATTAGCCTACTGCCAAAGCTCTCACAATTTGCATCCACTAATTAAATATTTTTCAGGATACATATTGTCTCCCTATTTTCCTAATTTACATAAATGGTAGTGAATAATATACTTAATCCAACCAATAGAAAAAGACATAAAACATAATTTTCAAACACCAGAAATATGTCCTTAAATACCAACTATAGAAAAAAGACAAAAATATTTTAAACAATACAATTTGATTGGCCAAGAAACTATTTCAAAATAAAATTCAACGATTGCAATAGTAACTTTCTTTTGGGAAAAAAATAGTTTCATGTTTATGAATTACATGGCATGTCATTCACTATGCTCATCTGTCTATTCAGTAAGTTAGATTCTTGAACCAGGATTCTCCTTTAATGTTCACTGAATTCATTTCAAACAAATGGGAATCATGATACAATAATTTGACCTTCCAGTTCCTTGTTCAACAACCAAGATGTTTGCAGTCATATAGATCTTTGCCTTTGTCTCCAATTACAAGGATTGGTTCCTATTTCACATACAAAATAGACAAATGAGCACACTCCATCACATATAATACATTGTTCATAAACATGAAACACAAAAACACACAATAAAATTTGCAAAAAAAAAACCAACTTGATAAATTTCTACAAACATTTAGACATTAAATACAATTTTTGCAAGCTTTGCTAATAGACTACTAGCCACTCAAGCATTTAACACATAGTTAATGCATTCAAAGCCTCCACAGTCGACAAGACCTTGCTCAAACCATTTAGTTTTCCTTGTAAAAATGACCAACACTTCTAGTTATCAAGTATCACAAACAACAGATGAGCCACTCACTAGTAGTACAGTATTTCGATGGCTCCTCCCCCATTCAAGCACTGCACAGAATAACAAACATAAAAAATGGTAGACCAAAGCTAAAAACACAAAGCTTCTCAACAAACAATAAACAAATGAGAATAAGCACAAATAAAACCCAACACTCGCCTAAAATTTCATGAATCAACTATGCATTCACTGCTTGTGTACCTGCCAACTGTTGATCGCATTTCACAAAGCTTGCATTTAATGCATTAAACATGCATTCATTGCTACAATACACACCAGGTTGTAGCCAAAACTCGCACAACTTGCATACACTGATTAAATATTTTCCACAATATATAATGTCCCCCTATTTTCCTAATTTAATTAAACAAAAATGAAAAATCGACCTACTTCAACCAATAGAAAAAGAGATAAACCATATTTTCCAAGCACACAAAATATGTGCTTAAATCCTGACTATAGGAAAAAGATAAAATTATTTTAAACAATACAATCCCATTGGCCAAGTGACTATTTGAAAAGAAAATGCAACAGATGCAATAGTAAACCTGCCTATCGACAGGAACTAATAGTTTATATAAATAACTTTGAGATATATATTTTTTCAAACATTAATTTATATTAATCATATATAATATTAACATAGCAATATTAATACTAATAATATATTTATATAAATATATTATATAATATTTATATAATTATTAGTAATAATAGATTTGTATTATTAATTTTAATAATAACGAATTATTATTATATATCGTGGAGTGGAATAGTCAGTGCCAAATGGTCAGATCAGACACATGGGAAATCCCATAGGAAAGTGGTGATGAAGGCTAAGGTACCATCATGGCCGTCAGCCCATCTTACCCATTCAGGCACAACTATCCCCGAGGTGGACAAGCCTGATAGAGGACTCTGGTTTGTGCATCAATACAAGAAGAGGTGATCGACCACACAAGACATATCTACCAAATTGGATATGCACATTTATGGAATGTCAATTTGGGTGGTGAAGAGATCATTTGAAGAAGCATTTAGTATCAAAATGTGTGGATTTCTGTCACGACCCCTATTTTTTCAATGATTAGATTATTCAATATTACTATTTAATGAAAGGAAGATTGATGTCATAGTTACCAGTTTAATTAAATGTTAGTTAATATTAATTTTCCTTAGAAGAAAATAAAATAGTTTTAAATCATTTATTGATTTTATTTAAAAAAAGAAGAGTTAATATCAATTGTTTAAAATATTTAAAGTTAATAAACCACATTTGTTGTTTCATATTAATTTTAATTGAAATTAAATGGTATTTCATTATTATTACTGAGGATAAATACTTAGTTGTAATTAAAATAGGAATTCTTTATTAATATTTTGGTGATAAATAACGTGCATGAAATAAAATTTATTTCTTTTTATTTTCAAGATTAGGTATTTGGGAATTTGAGAAAATTTAAAAAAAAGGGAAAATCATTAACTGAAAGTGGGGAAGAGTTTTCAAAAATAAACTTTCTTGGGGGGTTTTGGGAACTGGAAAGGGGAAGAGCTCTGCATCTAAACTTCAGCTATAACAAGCATATGAACCAAGTTTCATATATCTCCTCCATTTTAATGTTGGATTAGAAAATGAAGAATGCATGATTCTACGGTTTGAAGCAAAATATATGGTATTTCAATCTATATTTAATTTATTCCTCTCTGCCTTTGTCAAGAAACAATCCAGGTTAAATTGCCAAAGTTGTCTTCTTGCTCGTGTCTATCATAAATAATGTTTTGATTTAATTCTTGGGCAACTTATTCTCTTGAACAAGATAGGAATTAAATGCTTGAACTTCTAACTCGAAACGTAACACGCTTTTATGGGATTTCCATTGCTTCCATTATTTCCAAATTTCTCTCTTGGTTGTAACCAGATATAGGTGTCTGATGCATTTAGAATAAATCCTTGTCTATCGACGATGGTGGTAACACTCTAAGCCTTATTGGGAATTCGTGAATATAAAATTGTATATATCGATATGTCTTGATAAGATTTATATGTCATGGTTATTTTTGTCTTTTGAAGGGGATAACTAGGATTTTTGATGCGCAACATTAGCTAAGTTATTGAATGTTGGGTACTGATTGTTAAATGAATGATGGGCTTTCTTGTATAAGAAAATCGATGATTATGAGTCTACAACTCTGAGCCATCTCGTTGTAGTGATCTTAGATTAACACAAATGTGGCTGATTGTCCTATATTCTTTGTTAGTTCGAGGGCCGATTGATGGGTTTGCATTTCAACTGTAGTTAGATATTATATTGGATTCTAAAATAGTGAAATTCAAACTCTCTACCCATTGATATAAGTTAGCACTCTTTCCATTATGCCTATTTCCCTGCCTCCTATTTCCTTGCCAATTAGATGAATGTTTGGAATGTGGATTACCCCTCTTTGTATGCCAATTGGGAATTTTTATCCGAGGCTGGTGTTTTGGGCCACGCACCCCACTTACCTTGACCACCTTTCTATTTTAGCCATAAGTATGCATTGCTTGTGGTAGATACTTCCCACTATCCTTAACTCCTGCTTGTGTTTTGAGCATAATTGAATGATAAGCGTTGTTTGTACCTTCTCTAAGTTATTCGGTTGGTGGAAATTGATAACTCCTCAGTCTAGTTTCTAACCGATTAATTGAACTAAGTGAATACATTGGTGAATGAAAACGGTAACTGAAGATCCATAATCTTGAGTAGCGCCCTATAGTTCGGTGCATACAATTCTAATTTGGCTTATAAACCAGTATACTTGGAAGCTCGTTGGAGATGCATTGTAAATAATTTGAGATGCCAAAAGATGATATATTACATAACAAAGATGCAAGTACATAAATAATTGATGAATTATTCACCTTAATTCTTGAAGAAGCATTATCTCTTAGCTTTAGAATTTGTTCCACCACTTCTGTTGGTAATGTTGTGGCATGCACTTTTGTTTTTGTAATTGGTACCTCTTTAGAAAGACACTTGCTGCACGCAACACCACTGGTCTCTCATCATGATTTCTTTCTTTTGTCTTCATCAGCTCCATTCTTCCTCGGGAGATCCTAACCTCACAACATAATTTCATGCAGCTAAATAATGTTTTAAGGTTTAAACATCTAAAACTTACTACATTTTTAGTTTTGCATTTGTAACTTCTTTGAACTTATTTATTCTGTTGTCCAAGGGTCTAACCATTAGAAGTTTCCTCCAAGATTTATTTGTGAGTTGTAAATTGTCTCATTGTTAATCGAAATATTACTCTCGCTTTTTATTCTTTTTATAAATATTGTTGGGATATAGTTATTACTTAACATTTGATTTATCTTTCAAAATAATTAGGTTATCATGTAGAAAAATACAATCTTGTTAGTCAATCATATGAATATTTTATTCAAATTAAATTCTTTTAATCTTAAGAAAGAATTGGGATTGAATTAGGATCAAAAGATTAGGTGGAGGGTTGTCTTGATACCATATTTAATAAATTAGAGATAAAAGTATATAGTTTTATAGAAATATACTTCAAAGGATAATAGTCACTTGTGTGAAAGTAATTTAGTTTCTTTATTTATGTATTATGCAAAATGTTAATATTGGTAGACGCTTGGGAGAAAGTACCTTAGGTTCTTATGTAAGTAAAGTACAAGTAGATTCCTGAACAAAGTTATTCCAACCAAACTTTTCGAACTATTCAAGTAGTATTCCTTATTTTCGAACTTCTCTCGATAATGTTTGTTTATTATGAGGCCTTATGTGACTAGAATATGGGTTTTAGTGAACTTGTGTGGTATTGGAGGAAACATTGGAGATAAAATTGTCTTTTTCTTTCTAATAGCTTGGGAATGAATCAAATGGAACTGACTTTACCCTATTTTTGGTATGCGTGGCTAATGTGTGGGTGAAGCTTGAAAATGTCTTGTAAACTTATGAGAATTATATCATAACTTTAGTAAACTCCTTGTGTATGAAATATTTATGAAGTCTAGATGATTATTGGAGGAGTCATAATGAGTGTTCTTAAGATGAAGTACTATTGGAATTTATTAATACACCTCATGGAACTACATTGCTATGAAATGAGGTTTAGGATGATATAGATGCATCTGTGATTATGTGGAACAATAGAGTAAATCTCTACAGTTATCAACTCTTTGAGTCAAGAAGTGTATAATGATATTGTAAATGGTCATGTTAGTGGGATCATTTGATAATTGCTAGTGAGGCATCTTGTAACCCTTATAGCTTTACATTAAGCTGACAAGGCACTTTTACGAGTGGTTTTTCATCCCTTTGAGGGTTTTCCACTCATGAAATCATTGTGCTATGGTTCCTTGTGGATGCATTTGCACTCTTACTATTTCTTTATTTGCATTATTTGAATCTATGTTGGTTGCGTTATCTTGTGTAAGCCTTTATGGCTAAGTTTTTTAATGGCAACACTTTTTGATGATATACTTATCTCTTACTAATGAATGTAATTCTATGTGAATTAAAGAAAGAAAGTTAATTATTTAAATCCTCTTTTTCTACATTATCATGCAAATGCTTTTTTTTTTGACAAAAGTGGCAAGCCACTATATATATATATATATATTTATTATTTGTAATATACTGTACATTTTACTAGCTCAAAGGGCATACCGATAGGAAAGAGCCAGCGAGAAAACCTCTGGTTTTGGCCCAAAAAAGGTAGTGCTTCTAATTACAAAATATTGACTTTTTATAGTCATACAACCATACCAAAATTTAGCTGCCTAAAAGTATAAACCTAAACACTAATTACATAATCTGCAAATAATAAAACATTTCCCTTTACTCCTCCATCTACATGCATTCGAACCTTGTGTCCTCCTGATTTTCAACTCCTACTTCCTCCAACAAACTGGAGCCTTCTTGAGCTTGAGTGTTCCCCTGTCTTGGATTTCTTTGCAATGAGAAAGTTGCATGTTGAAAATTATGAAAAAGAAGAAAGGATATATAATAAAACTTCTCCCTAAATCTATCTGCCAAATCCCTTCCCAGCTGGTTAGAATATTTTGACAAAGCCTTATTCAAATGACAGGGTTAAGAAAACTCAACAGATAATTTTAATGCATCAAAAGCATTAACCACTGCCTTATTATGAAACAAAAAATGGGGAGGGAAGATACCACCAATATAACCTTCTCCACATGAGAAGATATATTTTTGTGCACTGCAACGAACTGCTTGATTTCTCAAAAAAATGTCAACCACCATTGTGTCAACAATGACTTTAATTGTCTCCAAACACTGAATAATATCCATGATATTAGAAAGAAAGATGGAAAGAAAATTTGATGGAAATATCAACCTTCGTGACTTTGACTGAAGAATCTCAGACCCAATTATGCATTTAAAACATTTATAATCACATGGGCACCGAAACTTGAAGATATATTGGAGATGTTGAATATCAAGCTTACCAGAAGCCGAAGTTTCCCAACTTTGAACTGGTAACCACATTCAAAATTTTTGAGGATGGTATTCCATTTCAACTCACCTTACTTTGCACAACAGCTAACATAGACAAGATAACTAATAAAAGACCTCCTCTAATTTTCTGTTGTATAAAATAAGACAATGCTGCCTATTTATAAACTTTCGGCTTCCATGAGTTTGAGGCTTACCTTTTTATCATGACAAATCCCTTACCAACTTATGATGAAGAAGTACCATCATAACATTTACACAAAAGCCGAATGCTAAATAAAAAGGTAAGCCTCAAAATAAGAATATCAAATAATACTGATGGCAACCAAGTTGATTTGGACCAACAAAAAACATCCCTTCAAGTACGAGAGAACACCAAATTTTCCATGCAATGAGATCGACAATGTACTTGCAATCATGACCTTGCCATCAGGAAAATTTGAAATTCTTACCTTTATGCTATCATAATTATATTTTACCTGCAACTGGCCGATTTAGACATGGCACAATATATACCTCATGTCAGACCACTCCTATAATCATTCTTAAAACAGGTGAATCAAATTTGCAATCTCAATATCATACACATTTTGCACATTCTCCTTTTTACATATGAACAAAAGTAATGCACCTAAACATCAGATACCTGGCTTAAGACTCCCTCCATTGGACCAAAAAGATTAAAACATCAAGTTGACATGCCAATCATGAATATGATAGCTAAAAGATCAACTTGAAGACCTATCATATCCATAATTGACAAATACAACAAAAAGACTTAATCAGATTTTATCCACTTTAATCAATAGAAATTTCCTCATTGGAAATTAACTGTTCCAATGCAAAGTCACATTTCCCAATTTGAAGAATATGAAGCATTTCCTTTTCAAGTTGATTGCAGCACATATTGGCCAAATAATCAACCACCCTATTTCCTTCTCTATAGGTATGCAATAAGTTATAATGCAAGAAATTTTCCAAAAGTTTTTGAATTTGCTTTACCATATAAGATAACTTCCAATTGTGAGAGAATCCTTCCCTGCAAGCATTAATCAGAATAAGAGAATCCCCTTCTATTTCTAACTTTGTTAATTTGAAATCTAATGCCATTTTTAGGCCAAGAAGTAGAGCCTGAGCTTCAACCTCATTATTTGTACCCACCATTAACTTGATAGATTTGGCACAAAGAACTGTACCATTAGTATCTCTTATTACAATACCTGCTCCAGAAATTTTGGGATTACCTTTTGAAGCTCCATCAAAGTTTAATTTCAAATAACCCAAAGAAGGAGGGGACCATATAATTTTGGATCTATCTACTTTGCTTGATACATGATGAAAACTACCTTTAAAAGGTAGAGTCAGAAGAGGCCAATTTAAAAGAAGTTTGGAATCCCAATCCATGAAAGAAGATCCAATGTGCTTTGTTTTTGAAACATAAACATTGACAATTTCTGAAATATGAATTTCCAAAGAAAACAGAATATGCTCAACTTTCTGTTTTTCTTTCCTAAAGATGATTTTATTTATTGCCCACCAGATATACCATAAGACTGATGTAGGAATCACTTCCCATAAACACGCAAAAAAAGAATACTTGTACAATTTTGGCCAACTAGAAAATAAATCCCATATAGTGTTAGGAAGAGGAAATTGAATGTTAAGCTTTGATAAAACAAAGTACCAACAACTTTGTGCAAATGAACATGAAAGAAACAAATGATTGACATCTTCTAACTTGGATTCACAAAGGACACAATTAAAAGGAACTGAGATGTTCAACCATGACAGTTTATCACTTGTTAGGACTTTGTTTTGGATTACTATCCAGGCAAAGCAACCAGCTTTGGGAAGAGTTTTAGAATTCCAACAAAAACTATAGGCTCTGAGAGATTTGGAATTGGAACATGATTTTAAGGTGGAGAGGTACCCCTCTTTTACCGAATAGCAACTGGAGAGAGATTTGGACCAGATTAATCGGTCAGCACATGATGAAACATAAACTATTCTATCATTCAATAAGGAGGCAATGATATCCTTATGATTCTAATCAATTGACTTTGAAGAAAAATCCTTCCAATTGACTTTGCCTGTTAATGATTCCACATTATCAAAATATTGATAAACATATGATCCAAATTTTTGTGTCAAGAAATTTATTGAGGAACCCAAATTGTAACTATTTAATTTCTTATACCCATTCCATGAATCATTCCAAAAAAGTGCATGTTTACCATCATTTATTTCCCAAGATAGATGAGGAAGAATTAACTTTGTACATGATAGAAGGAAATTCCACATTGCCAAGCCTGATGGAGGATCAAGGACAGTAAAAATTCTTGATGGAGATTGACTATCCAAATATTTATTTTGCATAATTTTACACCATTTCAGGGAAGGATTTGAAAATAGCCTCCAAGTCATTTTAGCTCCTAAGGCTAGATTTCTATTACCAAGATTATGGAGACCTGCCCCTCCATTTAACTTATCCATGCACATAGCCTCTAAAGATATTAACAGTATCTTTTTATGGGTATCCACATTCCCCGACCAAAGGAATTTTCTAATTAACCTCTGAATCTGAAGCAGTATAGACTTGGGTGCTTTCAAAACTGACATAAAATAGTTTGGAATGGAGGAAAGCACGGACTTAACCAAAAGAATTTTACTTGCTAATGATAACCATCTTCCTTTCCAAGATAATAATTTGGATTGAATTGATTGAATGATTAATTTCCAATGCAAGACCCTAGTCTGACCTGCAAAGAACATAATCCCTAGATATTTGCTTGGCAATTGATCTTGATTAAAGCCAAAAAGTTTGACTATAGATTCAACCTTTACATTAAATTAATTTTGACTATAGTTTGCTTATTTACATTAAATTAATTTTGAATTAAGTGCCAATTTTAGTTAGTGAGGTTTTCAGACCTTACAATTTGACATGAAAAGGCAATTGAAAGGATTGTGCAGCTCACATCCTACAAATGATCGCCTTCATAAGCATACATTTGGAGAGGAGAGTACAATCCCCCATGGGAGCCTTAATTCCACCTTCAAGGAATCGTATAGGAGTAGTCAATAGTGGAGGGCATTGCAGGAAGTATTAAAGATTTTAGTTGGTGCCTAGTAGCTCGCAATGGCAAGTGTCTATTTCAAATGAGGAAATTTACCCTCACTTGCATAGCAATGGAGACTTCGATCAAACTTAGGTTCTTGAAGAAGCAAGCTACCTTCATAGGCTTTATCACTGACCATAGGCTTAAGAATATCTTCCTCAACAAAGATATTATGTGTCTTGAGGGGTAATGATGATAATTGGGAAGAAATTTTGCTTCTCAGGCAATAGGACAAGAGCGAATTTTGACATCTCATCGTGCTTCCTGACATCATATTGGACTTAAACATCATGAATCCCAAGTGCTTGGTGCTGCTACGAATTATTTTCAAAGTGACAATTCTGGTTGATGATGTTGATGTGGTAGTGATGGCATAGTTGGGAGTGTGGATTCCGCTACTAGATGACATTGACAAGATGTTCTTGCAAAGCGTGGAGGTGGTATGCCATCCCTTCATCATAGACGTGGATGGGGAAAGACTGGAATGCCATAGGCACTAGGCAACAATTGGTTTCAACTTTCTATGCAAAAGGCTGGGTCTGGACACAGTAGTGGGGATCCAGTGGTGTTAGGAGTTTTTTGACTTGGTGGAGACTACCAGTTTCTATGATGAAAAAGATTGAAGGTCAGTATGGGTGGATGGTTGTAATTTTGCTTGTGCCATGAGGTCATCACCAAAACTAGAGGGGTGGAAACACATCTTAGCCTGTAGATAAGGAATTTTTCTATATTGTGTTTTGAATGTAAAAGGCATGTAATGCAAGACTGGTTTAGCCTAGGATCATGGTGGGCCAAATGATGTAAAATTTTGTTCTCAAATTAATATATGCAGCTCTATTGCGTCTTACGTAACAATTTATTATTATTATTATATATTACATTTATAATAAGCATAATTATTATAATTATTTATTTATTAAAATAATAATATTGATTTAAATATTAAATTAAGATATATAATATTTATTATATTTTATTATTAAAATATAAATTAAATGCTATTCTTCATAAAATCTATTTGAATGTAATTTATACATATTATATTATTATATTAATCGTTGGGTTTATTTATAATTGATATTTAAGTTAAATAAGGTTTACTTTTGAATTACAATTTAGGGTTCAATTTGAGGTAGGATTTAATAAGACTTAGGGTTAGAATTATGATTAAGATTTGGGTTATGGTTAGTGTTAATATTGGGGATCAAATAAGGTTAGAGTCATTTTGTATAAAAAACACGAGGTTGTAATAAAAATAATGGATAGGTACTTTGTGACATTGAAAATTTATTAGTAACTAGGGATTTTATTGGTTATTAAAGTAGACAAGTTGTTAATGTATATATTTAAAATTTAACTTAGTTTGAAAGTAAAACAATAACTAAAGATAAAATTAATAATGGTTTATAAATAAAATGTAATGCTGGTTGGTTTGTCCGTTGTCTAGTGTTGATAAGGGTAAGTTTGTTAATTACACATATAAGTATAGTTGGGGTTTTTGCTCAACATGTTGCCTGGTCTTTTTTGTAATGTTTGGTTTGGTTGGAATTCAATGGTTTTGTTTTAGAAGTTCTTTGTGAAGGGATGATAGTCTTTGACCTTGCATGGTCAATTTTGAGGGCTTGATGAATCTTGGGTGTAGGTAGTCTTGGGTGAATGGTGGTTGCTGGTCATCTCTTGCCCCATAGTCCACGAGCAAGAAATGTAATTTTTTTTGAAATATCAATAGAATTCCTAACTTACCTATAAAAAAAAAAATAATAATAATCTTTGATATTCTATTTGCATAGTACACTATTTGTATGTTTTTAAAATAAATAAAATTATTATGATGCAGGAGCATCCCAGACAAAGGGAAATCGACATCACCAAAAAAAAATGGTAGCTTTGAGGTTTGGTGAGATTTCATGGAAACAAAATTTACCAACAGATTTTAGACTATATTATGAATTTACTGGCAAGAGTTTTGAATTACGATATTGCTATCAGGATTCAACCATGTAGTTTTTGAGTCAAACTCATTGACCCATGATTCATGAGAAATTAAAAGTTTTGAAAATTTAATCATTTCGTGATTTCAGCTCTCACAATTCAAAGAAGTTTACTGTTTTCATTTTTGTAAGATTTGATATGGTTTGGTGGAGGTCTTAAGAACGTCTGGTGCAAATTTATTATGGAAGTCAGTTTTCAACATTCATTAACCAATCAATGGGAGATACATCATGATAATCCACATATTTTCCTCTTTTATATTTCTATGGGTATGCTATCAAATGTAATCTTGAATCAAATTCAAAGATGCCCTAGTGGAAAAGGTTTAGATCCATTTATTTATAAGGTATGGTTTTATAAATTATGGAATACCAATGAATATGTGGAATTATAAAAAGAATTGCATTTGGTGAAGAGATCGATTCAAGTGCCTAGGGAAGGAACGTTTCATCTTCCAAATCTTTTACATTATCTTGGTTTTAAAGGGAAAATGAGAAAGTGTGGAAAAAGCGTGGCAGAGTTGAGGAGGTTAGTGTGGTTGCAGAGTATTGAGGAGACAAAAAAATTGTACAACCACCATGAATCAATGAATCCACACCATACTAGAGTCAGAAATCATGGGTAAACTGCCCATAAGGAGTATCAGGCTCTTTTGTAAAGAGATTGAGTACGAAAAACAAATGAGTGCATCATGTTATTGGAGAAGAGCTAACTGTCAAGCATTGGAATTAGAGGACAACAAGTAAATCAGAATTGTGTGAAGGAAATGTGATTGCGTGGTAATGGAAAGTGCAACACAACATTCATATGATGAATGTAATGTGAATACTAGAGTGGAGCTTAGCAGACAAAGAGGAATTCAATGATGCAAGCATAGAGGTCAATGACTAGGAGGAAAGAGGCCATGGTATCTTGAAGCAATATTTTCCAGATTGAATGCTATGAAAACTATGAAGGGAGTTGATTAAAGCAAAAGATGATATGTTGGGAAAGATGAATGTTATGCAACTTTTGAAGGAGATCATACCATGTCAGATTGGGGCACACAAGGTGACTGTGTAAGTGTTCCAATCTATGCTAGTAAAGGTAAAATGGAATTACTCTATACATGTGGATAACATTTGGAAACAATGGGTATGTATACTTTATTGTATGGTACAAATAATTTGAAATCTTTTAAGTGTTCCTTTAGATGTAAGAACAAAGATGAGAAAAAAGAGCAGAAGTTGCAGGAAAGGGAATATAGAAAAGAGAGAGTTGCTTGAATAATTGTAAATGTTTATTTTTCTTGAAATCTGATAATGAATTTAATTGATTTGTTAATATTTTTTGGAGTGTAATGTAATCATGCAATTGTAAATTGATTTTTTTTGGAGTTAATCTTTTGCAGAGTTGGTTGTAATCTGGATTTGGGTGAGAAGTTGAAGAGTTTGTGTTTTCTCCTTCATCATATTATAAGTTGAACAAAATAGAATGAATTTAATTTATATAAATATTAATTGTAGACATATAAATTTGATCACTTCCACATGATCAAAATCGTCTACTCTATTCATCTATTTCATTAATAGTGATTAAATAATTTATTTAATCATTATTTCATTTTCTGCTTAAGGTTCCTAAAGTATGTAATTGAATAATTAAATACTTTACCTTACACCTTTTCTTCTCTAAATTAAATAAATAGAAAAAATTATTTAATTTAGTCATTTGACCTATTTGGATTAAAACCAATTTTTAATCCCTCTTTTTCTCTCTCCTTGTCACATTCTCCATAATCCTCTTTTAATCTGGATTAAATTAATTAATCCATGATTAGGATGTTCACCACTTAATCAAGATTAGTGGCACATCCTCCATAATCTTCCACTTGCCTCTAAGCTCTCATTAATTATCCTAATCTTGTTTTTGCACAACCTTAATCAAATTCATTAGCCATATTTAGCATACCTTTTTTAGTCAACCTTTCCACTTGCCTTTCTTGGCCTTGACTCTCTTTCCCATGTGAATTTTTAACACATTTATTCACCCAAGGCTCCTCTCTTCCCCATGTGAATTTTTAATTCACTTTTATCCTTCCAAGGTTTACCCTATCCCCATGCAAGTTATAGAAGACTTGACTTGTCATTTTACATGTGCCCAAGACTTCTAGAACTTTAGACTTGTCACATCATTCACATGTGACAAATCCCCACCTTTTTGGAAACCCTCTCTTATCCACTAGATTCTTCCAATCATTGTGAATTTTTAATTCACTTTTATTCCTCCAAGGAATCTTCTCATCCCCCAAAGTACCTACAAGGTACTTGTCCTTCCTCCACCTCATGTACCTCTCTTCCACTTCACTCCCACATCATCTCACCCTAGGCCATCTCACATTCCACATGTCAAGATGTGAGGGCTTGTGAGTCCTCAACTCACCATAGCACTTCATCTTGGTTTTGTTGGATTAATCTCAACCGTTGAATTCTCTAGAGAATTCAAATTGTTCTATAAATACCCCTTCCTTCCTCTCATTTTAGAAATCAATCTTTTTCTATCAAAACTCTTGCAAATTCTCCATTTGAACCTCTCTTGCATTTACCATAGTATTGTGAGATCACCATTACCATGTCTCCACTCATCTTGCATATCACTTTGCATGTTTGATTTAACTTGCCATCCAAGGAGCACACAAATCTTCAAAGATCAAAGGTCCAACCAAGGAAGAAGCAACATGAAGGTATAATCACTGTTTATTTTGTTTCATCTTGCTTTCATGTTTATCATTCCTTAGGCTAATCATTGAGGTTTCCTCTTTGTGTTATTTATTTTATTGAATTTATAGTTTGTTTAGCATCTCATAATTAGGACTTAACATTTTAGGGATCACATTGATGTATTAAATCTTTAAGTTTATTTTGTACATCAATTATTTTCTAAGGCTTTGAGTCTATTTTCTTCAATTTTTTTCCTTATGTTTTTCTTTCCTTTCTTTAGTTTTTCATATTTATCATAGGTGAATCTTGGCATGATTATTAGTCCTTCTAAAGACTTAACACGAGAAATCACCAAAAATTTCAATCATATTCTTTTAGTTGGTCTTATATCGATAATGACTTTTTCAAGAGTAAAATCCTATGATTTGTGTATCGTTAATGCCCAAGAAAATCGTAATGGTATTTGTATTGAGTTAGCCCTTTGTATCAGTGTGATTAGAACTATAAAAAAATATAGATCATTGAATGATATTCTTGAGTAACTGTCGAATCAAACCAATACATACATTGGTGGTTGAGGTGATGTAGTTCTAGGTCTATACACAATATCTTGAACATATCCTAGAGCTCCATTTACAAGTAATTTTATCCATAGATTTGATGTTAACATAACCCTCACATTTTTACTCAATAATAGTTCTATATCAATTTCATCATTTGTAGCTCCTTATGTTTCACAAACACTTCCAATTTTTCTTGTAATGTTGTGTGCAACTGGATTTCTCAATGAATATATTTTTTCCTATTATGGTTGTGAACATTATCATTTGTTAAAAACAAATGAACATTATTGTCAAATTCTTCATTGGTTGTTGCATCTATTCTCACGTTAGATCTTGTCATAAGTATCCAATCATCTATTGTAGGGTTTGCATGTCTAATATTTGTTAAAAGTTGACGAAATCTTTGTTGGTCATTGTTTAGTTCGTCTTATCTAAAAATATGGTCTAAAGTAATGACAATTTGAATTCTTCCCATATTATTTTGCTTCTTTTGCTTTCATATGATGGTTTTTTATTAATTAGAGGTAGTTGTCTGAGATCTCTAACCAATATCATAGATGTTCATGAACATAATTAATAATATTAAATTGAATTGTATTTATTATAAATATAGATATGAGATATATGTAAGTAATTTTGTTAAAATAAAAAAGTTTATGATGTTAAAATTTTGAATGGAACACATACCTACAAAGCTTTGATTTGCATTTTGAGGAAAATCTCGACAAAGTCGAGAATCTATGTTTTTAGTCAATCTTTCACCAAGAAAACATATTTAATCAATTAATTTGTATTTGATGTGTTATTTCCTCTTGGAAACTCGTTAGTCTTGTCCCTTCCAGTTCTTTGAATTCTCTTATTAGAATTATTAATTTAGAATGTATAGTTGGTACTCCTATATTGGATGCCACAACTCCAATTGGTGCAAGTAAAAGTAAGGGAGATCGATATGGCATTGAAGCATTTTGAAGTGCTTTACTTATGACACTTATCACATATGACTTACATGTTCTTGTTGTCCCTTGAATTATCATTAACAATAGAGAATCATTTTAATTTATGTGGTAGTGCGAAATGATAATGTTAATTATTTTTCTTATTTATTATTGAAGGGTGATCCCACAATATTGGTTTATAATTTTTGGCCAAACTAGACATTGAACTAATTTTTTTTAACTAAATCTTCACTTTCGGGCACCTATAGCTTCTAAACTGTGAGGAATTTGAAGATGATGCAAACTACTGATTTGTGACATTTTGTCTGTAGATTCTAAATATATATTTTAAAAAATTTTTGGAATCAGATTGCATTTATTTTTACATCTCCTTCAAAAACTAGTTTTTAACAGTAAACACCATTTTTAAAGAGTGGTGTGTACTTGCTAACAGATAAATTTTTTCTATGAAGGATAAAATTCTATTTTTTTTGAATTTAGATTAGTAACTACAACATCTAGTGCATGCAATTGGTTTCATATCATTTCATTGAATATTTTTTTCTTAATTAAGTTTTGAAGTTAAACTAGTTACAATTTAGACATGATTTACTTGCTAACACATAAATTTTTATGTATGTATCAAAATTCAATTATTTTTTGTTGGATCAGGGACATCAATATCTAGTGCATAGATATTTTTAATTTTTTTTTGATAATCTTCTATTTTTCCACATGTGTAGAATAGACAGCTTGATTTTCGATGAAAAACCTATGTTTAATTAAACTAGAAAAAATGCATAATAAAACCAAAACATATTAAAATTATATTCGATGAATAGCTCGTTCTAAGGACTACCATCATCCAGTTGGGTCTATGAAGTTTCCTCCATTTCTATCCTCAACCCAAGCTTTGAAAGGAATTTTTTTGCAGAAATTTGGTAGAAGAGGGGGAGAAGGGAAAAAAAGGGGGGTTCAAACAAACCCCTCTTGACCCCTTCGAGCGAAGGGGGGTTCACTCGAACCCCCCTTGTTTTGCATTTTTTCCTTTGTTTTCCTTAAAAATGGTGCCAAAAGGGATGACATCATCAAAAGGGGTTCCTGAGGGGGTTCAAAAAACCCTTTTGGGTTCACTCAAACACCCCCCTTTGAGTGAACCCCTAAAAAATAAAAATAAAATTCATGGCAGTGTTTTGGAAAATTTCCTTCCTCAACAAAATTGTAAACCAATTTTTTGGGATCACCCTGAGGTTTCCATAGTTGAAATATTGTGGTATATCATCATGATTAAGCAAACCATTACTTTTCATGGTGGTAATAAATTTGATTACTTCATTTGTGTATTGTTTACTTGAAATTTATTAGACCAGTTTGTTTGTTTGTCTATATCTCTCCTATCCAACATATCTATCTTTGAAATCCGCATAATTTGACCATGATGAATTCTAGACATAATTTTCCATTCATGCTTTATCATAGTTTCTTGGACAATGTCATTATCTTTAATATCAGAATCATTATTTTTTTCAATATTTTTAGTAACTATTCTTCATTGCACATGCCATGGATTATAATTGAAGCTCTTTGAATTTAATCCAATGGATTCATTGTTGTGACCAATATCTCTTTGAATTTCATGAAATGGTTTATAAAGTAACAATTTTGAAAAGAAAAATTCAAACCACTTATCTAAATCATGTATAGGGATATATAAAAATCTAGGAAACACTCTTACAATGGTTAATATTTTTCTTGCATTCGATTTATTATATCCTTTTCTTCTAGGATTATATATCCACAATTTTGTTGCATCGATAAGTGACACAACTTCCATAGTAAGAGGTTTGTTTCTATATGAATCAATGAATATATTGTTTATTCTTCATTATTATTTTCATCAATTACCACTACATGTTTGAAAACCTCGGTCAATACATTTAGATTGACAAATTTTCTATTGCTTTCCACCAATGGAACTTCTACTTGAGCATGTGACTTGTTTCTTGAGCTCCAATATCCCTTTCTATTATTATTTTTATTAGAAGCTGCCTATAAGCTTTTGCAGCTAAATCATCTACATTTTCCATACATTTGCAAGAGACATTAACATTTGGTGGTATGTTTTAGAAATTTTCTCTACTTTCGTTGCATACTTTGAAATATATTTAATTACAACATGTTTTGATAGAATGGGTTGCCAATCTATTTTATCTCTCCACAATTACAATATGTAGCAATTGTGAGAGTTAAGTTTGTCATTGTTTCTTACAAGACAATTTTTTTTACCTTTTTCTATATATTCATATAATTTGGATCATTCCAAATTTAATGGTCATGGAGTATTATAGGTCTATAAGTCATATAATTTATATTAATTATACATTTAATGCATTAGAACACATTTTTTTACACAATTAATAGTGTTTATTGAAATGTTTACCTACAAACCATCTTGCCTCCTTTTTTCATAGGCATGCACCCTCTCTACACATTGTATGCCTTTCTATAGTGTTTGCAATTTTATCATAGTCCTTATTGATGTTTTTTATCAACAATTTGTCTAGCATTTTTAAGACATGGATGCAAACCAAAATTGTGGAATGCCTACAATATAAAATTCAAAGTATTAATTGGATATATTACAAGGAAAGATAAAACATATGTAATTACATATTTTTTAATTATAAAAAATGTAAGCATACTTGTATATTTCTTTGATGGGTATCTTATCTAGGATTTCATGTATGAATAGTAAAATCAAAAAATCTTTGAGTGTTATTTTTTTGTTCATCATTAGACCAATCAAAATTGTCCATGTTTGGTTCTCCATGTATCGATATGAATCTATGTGCATGTGTCGATCTCCTATGTTTCCAATCATATCTGCACTAGTAGTCTTTAACTTTCATTCCTTTTTCAAGTATTTCTTTTTTGAAATTAGATTATCATAAGTGTATATATTATGCAACAATATGAGGGTATTCAATGAAATTTTGTTTGCACCAAAGCTGTGCTTCATATGGATTTATTGGTGTACCTGGAATTAGTGCATGCAGATATGAACAATATAAGTCATCTACACTCAATGTGAAGAATATTGTAGTTGTGTCAATATGATGGAGGATGTCTCTCAATTCTACATGACATTTTATCCAATATGATCTTGCACCCCTCAAAGTAGTTACAAATAGCATTGACCTATCAACTAGATGTGACTGTGGTATATTTTCCATATGTTCACATAGCTCACTTATGGTGATGGGAATTTCATGGAAACTTCTTTTGATCAAAACTATACTTGAATTTTGTGCACAACATCTCATTATCATATTTATCATATAATATAAAAATCATGGATGTTTACCAAACTGATTATCTTTGTAGTGAATTAGATGCTTAAATAAATAATTTAGATAGACTTTTTGGGTTCATGGTTCTACCAATCACATCTACCATTAGGAAATAATGTTGGAAATTTCATATTAAATAATCTTGTTGTAAGATATTCATTTATTGGAGATCCACCAATTATTGGCCAATCAAACAAGGTTTTTGGATCTGTATTTAGGTTATTAACCAAAGTATGGATTAACTCCATTTCTCTGTGCATTATGTGGTCTCAAAGCCATTAATGTAGTGTGATCAACTATATTACCTTCATCAGTTTCCATAACTAGTCTGACAAAAACACTTTCTTTTGTATCTAAATCAAATTCCATATGCACAATTCTCAGATGGTCAAAAATATTTATATTAGAGTGTATTGATAATTAAGAGAATTTACATCGATTGTGATATCAGAGTAGAACTTGTCGTGCATTATTTTGTATTCTAATACTTTATAGACATGGTATATATTCACTATAAAGTGATAATTTGTACCATGTTGATCTTTTCTTCGAACTATAATGATTGGAAGATCATTAATGGAATGTGATAATTTCTTTGCTATATGTTCAATATTTTATGGAAAAATTATTGTGTGTCCTTTATATTTATATTGACCTCCTCTTGCATGTGTAATTGTTAATCTATTTTGACAAAAACCCAAAAAAATCACATCAAATAGCTTATTAGAACCTAAATAGGGGTAAAATGTTTCTAAAAAGGAAAATAAGGCTTAGTGAGCTATCTTTTAGAGTGTTGACTTGCTAAGGTGCCTTTCACTTTGTCAAAACCACATCGTATGATCTTTTGGAGGGAGTTTGTTTTGGGAAAAGTTTGAGTCTAATAAGTATAGGTTAAAAATCTCTAGGGTTATCATATTAAGATTCATTACACAACTATTTGCAAGCTCTTTATGGTGGCCAAGAGTGATCAAGTTGGAGTCATGGACTACTAAGAATTTCCATTTTGAATACAACATGATTCATGCCCAGTTTCAACAAGTAAAAATACACATAATGAGTTCTTCGTTTTTCTTTAAATTTTGAGATTTGAAGACATTGTTTGGGGCAGTTGAACATGAAGATGTATTTATTTTGAAGGAAAATAAGGACTTAGAACCTTGAACTTGTTGAAAACCTAGAATACTAAGAGGGTTGATGAATCGATATTCTTTTAAACCATTCAAACATTTAAACATCCAATCCACTTAGCAGATTCAATTGCAATAATGAAAGAAAGCATTAAACATTCAACAACAACTCGTAACACATGTACACTAGGATTTTTAATGTGGAAAAGCAAAAATAGGAAAAATCGTGTGATGAGGATTAGTTCACAATATATTATAACTGGTTATAGTATATTTACAAAAGTTCTCATTGCAGGTGAGATCACTGTCCAAGTGGACTCACTGCCCATTGAGAAAAAGATAGAAGAGAGATTATGGATCACAACCTAGTTTAAACTATTAAAATTGAATCTATCATATGCATGAATTACAGTTCTAATGAAGCTCAATAAACTAATTCTACACACTTCATTTGATTTTGATCTAACACTCTTCTTTTCTCTACATTCGCATCACTTCTAATCTTTTACTCAACATTCAAAACTTAAATTTACACTGCTATGATAATATTCACTTCATTTGCATCACATACATGTCTCTCATTCCCTACATTCATCAAAACATCGAAAATGATCTAACATACATATCCTCTCCAAGCATAACATCAATTAGGTCGAAGTAATTAGATGTAACATCCAAAATATAGAAAGTATAACTTGTTATCTCAAATCCTTTCACATATGCATCATGCCAAAATTCAAAACTCAAAACAGTTTTAAATAGGTCAAAATGGACCTATAATATCTCCCATATAACACCACAATACATATTTAATTTTCACATACCTTCACACTTATTAGGTTGGTACCATAAAAGATCTAATACAAAAATTCTTCAACTGTGTATCCATATTTGGAAACATGTACCCCAAAACATTATGCCAACTGGAATTCATACTCTATTGACATTTTTCAATATCTCATTAATACCACAAAGTAAAAAACTTATCTGCGGAGAAGTGTGAACTCTCCCACTCATATACAGTGTACAAGAAATAACAATAATTTTCCAAGCCGAACTTCTATTACTTATATTTCTCAAACCAAGAGCCAAAACATGATAAAATTATGGAATCAGATACTTCTAGCAACCAAAAAAATAATGTTAGAAGTGCATGGTGAAATCTTTATTCATGGATTGGTGCAAACCCAAAAACTAGAGCTCTATTACACAAAATCAACAAAGTTAACACTTAGTCAATTTTCCATCAAAACCAACTTTACCAGTTCAAACCACCTTGAAAAAATATCTTCCATAAACACCCCAAAACCTATTAGAACCAACCATAATGATCTATAATGATCTACACCATGATCTCCACATCAAGACACAATGTTGACATCAATGATAACACTACAACACATAAAATTATGCCTTATTTTTATACCTCATGTTCATGTTTCCAACAATAACATCAATGACATTCTTCCAACAATATCCCTCTTTGTCATTGATGGCAACATGCCAAAATATCTCCAAAAAATTCTCCCCATTTGACATCAAGGGAAAAGGTTGCCTACAATAACTTTTCTAACATATGTTGGATCTCCCCCTGAGAAATATGTGCATATGTACAAACTAAAAGATATAATTGACTCCCCTTGATTCATATACCAGAGAAAATCCAAAAAAATTGTAGTGGAAACTACTCTATTTACTCCACATATGCACACAAAATCTGAAATAGAAAACTAAAAAGCATAAAGAGTAAGAAAAGTTGTCAACTAGAGGAGGTTGACTCTTGAAGCTTCTACAAATGGGTCTGCCATTCTTGTTTTCCTTCCTTCCATGTATTCATTGCTAGCCCAAGCAATTTGCACTGTGTTTCATATTCCATCAAGATCTCTTCTCCTTCCTCTAAAGTGCTAGGCACAAGATTCATCTGTGTAAATTTAGTAGCACTCAAAAGGGCACTAGAGATCGATATGGGTAAAAACACAATAATGTGTCACACTTTTGGCTAAAAAAATGGTTTCGAGCAAGTACTTTTCGGTCGAAATATTTTTGGTGGAGTGCATTTTGACCGAAACCACGTGGCAGTGATTTGGTGCTGATGTGGCAGTACCACGTCAGCACCCTTTCGGCTGAAAGTGTTTCAATTGAAACAAAATCAATCGAAAAGCTTTTGACCAAAAGTATAAAAAAAGAGAAAAAAAAAATGGGCTCGTTCATTTTTTGCATGCTCGGGTGAAAGGTTTTCTGAATGAAGGAGCTCAGCCAAACAGGGGAAGGCTCACTATATAGCTCAATGCGACCTCAAACTGACCTCCTAGGTTCTTCTCTTCATTTTTCCTTATGCTTGGTGGGTCCTTGATGTTTGTTTTTCAAGAAATTTTGTGCCAAATTTCTGCACCGAAAGGATTGTTTTTGATATTTGTTGGTGAATGCTTGGTCGACATGCAGTGTAATGTTTTCTATGAAAGAACTGTATGATTTATAAACATTATTATGGTGAAATAGGTATTTGGGGTTTTCGATTTTGGGTATAATGGAAAAGAAAATTTGGGGTTTTTAGTTTAGGGTTTTTTGTGTAGGATTTGTATTTGTTAAAAAGAAAAAAGCTCAATAGAAGCTTGTGAAAGAATGAGAACCATAATCATGGCTTGTTTTGAGCCTATCAAAAATTGACTGCAAACTCACTTTAAGTGCATTACGTGTAAGACCCGTCTCAAAAAAATGAATTGGTTGCTGGCTTTTTGCATAAACTCCAACACCTGACCTTTATGTGAGAAAATCTTGGAAACGAGGAACAACTCTCAGCCTATAATATCCAGATAAATAATAATCTATACTTTTCACTCCTAATTAAAAAAATCTATAATTTTCACTCCTGATAAACAAAATTCAAAACAAACACGATGCAAATGTTTTTGAGTTCTAGTCTTGAGCTTTTGAAATCAAAATATTGCTTTTATATTTAAATACAACTAATTGCTGACTATACTAAAGATGTGAAAGGTAATATATAATATTCTTAAATGAAATAGAACATATAGAATAAGGAGCTTGATTGACCAAGCTTGCCTTTTCCAAAAAATTACATGGCATTGGTAATCATATCAACAATAGTTAGTTGATCAAAAGAAAAGTTTCCCATATATAAATTTTCAACAAGAATACTGACTGTGATCCCTTTAAAATGTCAAGTCCTAATGTGAGATGCTAAACAAATAATGAGTAATGCAATAAGAGAAAATAACACAAAAGAGGACACCTCAATGATTAACCTAAGGCAAGATAAGTATGAAAGAAAGATAAAACAAATTGATTGTTGATTATACCTTCAAATATCTCCTTCCTTGGTTGGCCCTTGATCTTTGGATGTCTTGTGTGCTCCCTGGATGACAATGGAATTAAATGGATGCAAGATGCAAGATGGATTGATGAGAAATGTTATGGATAAACTAAAATGTTGCAAATGACAATTTGGCAAGAGTTTTGGTAGCAAAAGACTTGATCCCTAAAATGAGAGAAATGAGGGGGTATTTATAGGATAATTGGAATTCTCTAGAGAATTCAACGGTTGAGATTGATCCAACAAGGTCGAGATGAAGGGCTATGGTGAGTTGAGGACTCACAAGTCCTCACATCTTGAGATGTGGAATGTGAGATGTCTTAGGGTGGAATGATGTGGAAATAAGGTGGAAGAGAAGTACATGACGTAGAAGAGAAGTACATGAGGTGGATGAAGGACAAATACCTTGAAGGTACTCTGGGGGATGAGAAGATTTCCTCAAAAAGGAACTTCTTGTCCCTAAATGAGGAGGAAAGAGACATTTGAGGAATTTTAGAATTCCTCAAAAATCTCCATGGGAGAAGAGGAAGTGACTGGAAAAATAAATGTGAATTAAAAATTCACTTTTGTTGGAGAGTTTATTGGATAAAAGAAGGTCTCCAAAAAGCTGGAGATTTGTCACATGTGGGTGATGTGACAAGTCCAAGGTTCTAGAAGTCCTTGGCACATGTAAAGTGACAAGTCAAGCCTTCTATAACTTTGCATGGGGATGGGGAAGACCTTGGAAAGACAAAAGTGAATAAAAAATTCACATGGGGAAGAGAGGAGCCTTGGATAAATAAATGTGAATTAAAAATTCACATGTGAAAGAGAGTCAAGGCCAAGAAAGACAAGTGGGAAGGTTGACAAGAAAAGGTAAGCCAAATGTGGCTAATGACTTTGATTAAGGTTGTGCAAACACAAGATTATGATAATTAATGAGGAATTAGAGACAAGTGGGAGATTATGGAGGATGTGACACTTAATCAAGATTAAGTGGTGCACATCATAATCACAGATTAATTAATTTAATCTGGTTTAAAAGAGGATTATGGAGAATGTGACAAGGAGAGAGAAAAAGAGGAATTAAAAATTGGTTTTAATCCAAATGGGTTAAAAGGGATAAGGTAAAATATTTTAATTTATTTAATTACATACTTTAGGAACCTTAGGCAGAAAATGAAATAATGATTAAATAAATTATTGAATCACTATTAATGAAATAAAAGAATAGAGTAGACGATTTTGATCATATGGAAGTGATCAAGTTTGGATGTCTACATTTTTCCCCTCTTCGAAGTACCGTTAGAATAACTGTGCTTCAAAGAAAAGAAAGTGCAGATGACTCTATAGAGGAAGTAATCGAAAGATGATGTCCCAGTGTGGGGAGGAGGACCTGTATCCAATTAGCAGGGGAATGGATGAAGATGCCCCAATCCTGCAAGGGAATGACCATGGTAGGGAAAAAAAAAGATAAATATGAAGGTATGCCCCCTCGAGAGGATGATAGGGGAAAAAGAGGGGTCCTGGGCGACCTCTCGATAAGAAGAAATGGATGGTATGTTTGCAGGATTTTGGTTGATTACAGACCCACGAGCAGAGGCCATAGGCATTGATGGCGATGATAGAGGCGATGAGCGGGGCAAACCACACAATAATGGAGCAAGCGGGGTTACTGCACTTAGTGCAGTTTCCAGAGGTGAGAGCGCATCAGGCGATGCTGATAGCCCTGATAGAGAGATGGAGTTCGGCGATGTTGACTTTTTATCTACTGACGAGGGAGATGATAGTGAATTTAGAAGATGTGTGGCGGATTTTGAGGTTACCAATAGCAGGTCAGTTAGTGAGTGAGGAGGTGTCGAGAGGAGCACAGTTAGATGAGACTATTCTGGTGCTATTCGGGTGAGATGACTTACTGATACAGAGGGGGCAGATAGACGTAGAGAGATGCCTGACCTTAGGGTTGCCAGCATTACCACTATTTTTGTGCTATCTGATTAGCGAAATACTATTGCCAGATCAGAGCGGGCGATTCTGCAGCTTATGTTACATGAAGGTGATTCGACATATTGTTGAGTGGCGGGAGGGACGGTTTTCCTGGGGGTCATGTGTATTGGCTTAGTTATACCGAGATATGCATGTGATTTTTTATCGAGGGATGCAGAGTGTGACACACAAGATGCTATTGCAGGTGTGCAGGTGGGAGCATATCTCGGTGATGAGACCCATAGTGGTTAGGAGAGGAGAGTTGGATGAGAGAGAGCTGGTGGCTTGGGAGTTCGGGGCAACTCGGGGCTGCATCTTAGGGTATGAGACACAGGGAGAGATGGATCAGTGGAGGAGAGCGCTTGATGAGTTACGAGGGGAGCACATTGTATGGTGGCCATACATGTATTGATGGTTTAGAGGATGGAGGACTGAGGAGGAGAGACATCGAGGATTCTTTAGATGTAAATGTTTCCTGATTGAGAGCCAAAGGCACATAGTGAAGATGCATTGTCCAGATAGAGTTATGCGACAGTTTGGACTCATGTAGGATATTCCAAGAGCGTCGACTATGTTTCGTCGGCTTACTAGAGAGGTACCATGGGGAGCAAGGTTGTCAGCGAGGGCAGTGAGGGAGGTGTGGGTGATGGCAGGTGGGGTGCCCTATCTAGAGAGGGGGGAGGGTCCAAAGAATTATGGAGTGACATATCGATATGATCGGTGGTTTCACAACCATCAATGAGAGAGGGTTATACCGAAGGTGCCTACTATGGGAGCCGTGGAGTGGGGGCTAGAGGATGAGCAGGAGTAGGGGGGACAAGAGGAGGGGGTACAAGAGGATGTTAGTCATCAGAGTGGTGGTTCAGATGAGGGTAACACTAGAGATTAGCTAGAGAGGATGAGGAGGGTCAGGAGGAGGCAAACACAGAGGAGGGTGAGGAGAGAGGAGATGGAGGCAGGAGGACCAGGTGATGGGGGAGGAGATGGAGGCAGGAGGGCGAGGTGATGGGGGGGTAGAGATAGAGGTGGTGAGACTAGAGAGTGAGCCAGAGGTGGAGATGCTTGGGGTGAGGGAGGGGAGGTCTACTCAGACAGGGAATTGTGGTAGAGTACGATGAAGACGAGTGCAGGTGAGAGATGAGCAGGAGTAGGAGCAGGAGGAGGCAAGGGCTATAGATCCGCAGGAGGAGGCAAGGACTATAGATCTATAAGAGGGAGCAGAGGGTGTGGCAGATGTCAGAGGATGTCCCGAGGGGATGACCAAGAGTAGTCATCAGATGAGGGTCCAACTAGAAATCCGGGCGAAGCAGGAGCCAGAGGGGGAGAGGTAGCTTGGAGGGAAGCTTGTGAGACTGATGAGGGTAGGGAGGAGGGGACAAACGAGGAGGATTTGGTTGGCAAGCTGGATTGAGCATGAGTAGGAGGAGATGGAGGGGGAGGCTATGGACCTGGATGTGCAGGTGGTGGAGCCTCTAGTAGTAGTACCAATGGCTGCAATTGATGATCCGGTGATGTTGCTGAGAGGGGCCCATGTGAGGATATGGGTGTTAGAGGAGGAGTTGAGGAGGGCAGAGGCAAAGAAGTAGAGGGTGAAGGAGTCAAAGATGATAGTATTTGATCATGTTGTGAGTCATCTAATGACATATATACAGGTGGTGGAGAGAGAGAGGGATGAGACACGAGTAGGGATGCAGAGAGTATGGGGGGAGCCAGCTCAGGTGACTTGGGACTGAGATAGGTTAGAGGCAGCGATGACAGTAGTGCAGATGCGAGGTCAGCCAAAGCTAGTAGGGGGAGGAGATTATGTCTCAGCGGAGCATTCTCAGTGGGCTGAGAGGGAGATGGAGATGTTGAGAGTTCAAATTGTGAGACTTCTGGAGGAGAGGACAATGCTGCAGGAGAGGGTATCTATGACAAAGGCATCTTTAGAGGAGATGAGAGCGAGGGTCAAGGCCATAGAGGCTGGGTTAGAGACAATGCATCAAGAGAGAGAGTGCATAGGGTCAAGTGCAGACACTACTGGGGGAGAGGAATAGTGTACTGAGGCAGGTCTAGATCTTGCAGTTCCAGAGAGATGTAGTAGTGAGTCGGGTAGAGAATGCCAAGAGGGATATAGCACAGAGGTAGGCACACCGAGGGCAGGGTGATGGGACAAAGCTAGCTGTACAGGGCTTGCAGGCAGAGCTACAGAGTGTATAGGCAAAGAGGAGGAGGACTGCAGAGTAGGTACAATTGCTGACAACAGCATAGGAGGCATGGGAGCAGGAGTGGCGAGCCATCATTAGAGAGCGAGATAGATATAGGTATGAGTGGAATGATGCCAAGTTCCAGGCTAGGCAACAAGATGAGTACATGCAGGAGGTGGGATATTGGAGATGTGCCTATGAGTAGGTAGTGCCAGATCTGACGCAATGGACATCACGATATGTTAGGAAGGTATTGCAGATGCCGGTACCATCTCAGTCACTAGGGACACAGACCCAAGGGTACAGTGATTTCCAACTGACTCCTTCTTGGTTTGGGACTCCAACGCGTGAGTCTCAAAGGACTCTGACATACAAGGGATCAGTACCTGAGTCTCCTCAAAGGTCAGGTGTGGGCAGCTCAGGGCAAGTAGAGGACAGGTGACAGGATACAGGTGTTGTGACAGGTACTAGATGGAGGTGCAGTGCATATTATGAGATTATGCTTCTTATTTGAGGATGATATGTAGGTGATTATGTGGTGACTATATTGTGGATATGGACATTGTATTATTTTAATGATGATATGTGATGGTCGTTATTGATATTATGCCGCACATTTTTGTGATGGATGATTTAGATTATGCATATGGTGTTATATTGATGTACTTATGATAGATGAAGGATGTTATGATATTTTTGTGTTGATATGGATGTTGTGTTATGATGTTAATGATTTATTTATTCATGCGTGGATGATGTGATTATGGATGATGTTAATAATTTATGAGTGGTAATGCAATTGTATATGATGTAATTAATATGGGTTTAGTAATGATGCATAGGTGGATATGAAAATATATAGAAATAGATGGATAAATGAACCTAAATGAATTGATGCAAATGGATAAATGTATGGAAATGGATAAATGAATGAATGTAAATGGATAAATGAATGGATGTAAATGGATAAATGATGAACTTAATGAATAGGTGTAAATGGATAAATGATGAACGAATTTATGCAAATGCATAAATGAATGTAAATGGATAAACGAATGAATGCACATGGATAAGTGAACCTAATGAATTAATGCAAATAGATAAATGGATGTAAATGGATAAATGAATGGATGTACATGGATAAATGAACCTAATGAATGAATGCAAATGGATAAATGGTGAACTTAATGAATTAATGCAAATGGGTAAATGGATATAAATGGATAAATGATGAATGTAAATGGATAAATGAATGGATGTAAATGGATAAATGATGATCTTAATGAATTAATGCAAATGGATAAATGATGAATTGAGTGAATGGGTGCAAATGGATAAAGGAGTGGATGTAGACATAGGTATCAATGGGTAGGCATAGGGTGTGTGGAGCGCAATACCTATCAAAAACCGTAAGGATCTTGAGAAGAAAAATTAGTAAGAGGGAATGAGAGTTTGCACAACCAAAAATAGGAGTCGTAGATGTAGGAGGAAGATTGGATGAAAGGGGAATATGAAATGAAATGAAATGCAACATGAATGCAATTTTCCATCCTTTAGAGCACTGATTTTTGCTATAGCATAAGACATCAGGTGTTAGGGTATGTAGACCAAGATGAATTAATGTCTAATGCATAAAATAGACACAACAAACAAGAAGGCTATCCGAATACCCCAAAGTTACGATGACTTTGGTTGGGCTAGGTACTGGAATAACCACAAGCACAAAGGGATGGCCCCATAGAACGCATGATCCAAGAGGAATCTTGGTGGGTACTACGTGGAGCATCTTAGCAGATAGCAATGATAAAAAATTCAAGAGATGCCCCTATGTTGACTAGGAAAAACACACCATAATATGACAGATTATGGCGATCTTGACTAGTTAAAAGGGGGAGCTCACATAATAAACAAAAAGCCAAAAGTACCAAAAGATCACGATCAATTACAAGCGTCCTTTGCCATAAGATCCCAAGGATGGATGGTGTTGATGTGGTATGTTAGGAAGGATGCATCTTGTTAAGACCGATGATGGAGACTATGCTAAAGTGACCTAGATGATGCAAGATAATTGCCATTGGGAAAATTTCTTGATACGAGAAGACCTTATTTGTGAGGAATTAATGATGATAGGGACATACTTGACAACCAACACAACCTAAAGACCTAGGGGCTCGAGGGTTGATCAAAGATCAACCTTGCCTACGTGAAAGCGCATAGCCCTCGTAGTTCAAAAAAAGACCACGGTAAAAGAGTGGAAAGTGGACTGATGGAAACCGATGGATGACCAAGACCAACACAAGCCCCAGGGGCAGATCAAAAGATCAACCTTGCCTATGTGCAAGCGCAGGGGAAACATAGTTTGGACAAGACAAAAGACTGAGGATGGACAAGATCAAAAAGTGGACCATGAGGACAGATGATGGACATAATGCCTTGGGGGTTGATCCAAAGATTAGCCTTGCCTACGTGCAAGCGCAAAGGTGTTGTAGTTCAAGAGGAGATGATGATAAAAGCGGAAAGAGGGCGATGATGACAGATGGTGGAGGACAATGATCAAACAAACTGACCAGAAAAGAAGACAAAGAGAAGCCCTGGGGGTGGATCAAATGATCAACCTTGCCTACGTGCAAGCACAGGGGTAGCGTAGTTCACAAGGAGACACGATGAGACCTAGATGGAGACGAACACGAAGAGTGAGCCTAGATGGAGACAACCTTAACAATGAGATGACATAAGCTCAAATTAGGATAATAAGCTTAGCGTGTTAGATAGTGGATGACGGTCATCCAATGCTCAACTAGAATATACCAAGCGATGAGGTGGTGCAAATGGATGAGAGGGTATGAGGACTAAGGAATCAGCGGGTAAGCAATAAAGTAACCAGGACATGAGGTAGATAATGATTAAGCCCTGTACGAGAGGCGCCTGTTGCCAGGTTTTCACCAATCATACATATCCAAGGTGCCACGTAGGGGTGGTTTTCACCATAGGATGAATTATTTCTCTTTACTATTTTTTAATTTTTTTTTGTATTTTTTGACTTTTACCAGGAATGATACCTCAGTTGACCTAAGTGTAGAACTTCTTCAGGTGCATGATGTTGATGGGTTCCTCCAAGGGCTCCCCTTCAAGAGTGGAGAGTCTGTAGGCACCAGAACCATATTTTGTGGTGATGACATAAGGGCCCAACCAGTTTGCTTCAAACTTGCCCTTTTTCTCTCGATCTTGTTGATTCCGCTGATTATCTTTAAGGACCAAATCACCAACATTGAATTGGTGAGGGTGGAATTTTTTATTGTAGCTCCTTTTGAGTTGGTGTTGATAGGCTTGTAGATGGTTATAAGCCTTGAATAATTTTTCATGCAACAATTCCAATTGTGCCAGGCGCGTCACTCAGGTGTCTGCGTTAGTGATGAGATTCTTGAGGGAGATTCAGAGTGAAGGGATTTCAACTTCGATTGGAAATATGGCTTCAACACATAGACAGGAGAGTATGGAGTAGCACCAGTAGGGGTGCAGATGGATGTACGATAGGCCTAAAGAGCGTGATGGATATGGAGGTGCCAATTGCGGCTAGTGCTATTGACCATCTTCTTAATGATTTTAATCAATGTTTTGTTTGTTGCTTCTGCCTGTCCATTACCTTGAGGGTAATAGGGAGTAGACCAATGATGTTGGATATGATATGTGTCACAAAGGAGCTTCATACACTTATTTTTGAATGGCTTTCCATTGTCGGTGATGATTGCGGAGGGGATACCACACTTGTAGAGGATATGGTAGAGGATGAACTTAGAGATCTGAACACCAATGATTTGATTGAGTGGTATGGCTTCCACCCACTTCATGAAGTATTCAATGGCCGTGATGATAAAGGTGTGTCCATCAGAGGATGGAGGGTAGATGTTTCCAATCAAGTTGAAACCCCATTGTGAAAACGACCAAGGTGTCATGATAGGTTGTAGCTCTTGTGCTAGAGCGTGAATCAGATCTGCATGTTGTTGACGTGGAAGACACTTTTTGACATATTCACAAGCATCTTGTTCCATTGTAGGCTAGTAATATCCTGCTCTGAGAATCCGTTTGGCTAGGGCCATACCATTAGAATGGGCCCCACAAATACCGCTATGCACTTTTGTTAATGTCCTGCGGGCTTCAATTTAATCTAAACAACGAAGGAGAGTTCCATCATATCCACGTCAATAAAGTGTATTACTGATGATGGTGTAGAGGGCAGTGCGTTGGATAAATGATTTATGTTGGTTTCTCATGAGATCAGGCGGGAGGGTGTTGTCATGAATATAGGTGCAAATGTCGTGGTACCAAGGGGATTTAGGACCTACAATAGCACACACCATGTCACTCTCAGGGATATCGTACGCTGGGATTAGGAGTTGCTTGAATAGGAACTGACAATTTGTGCAATCTTTTGGCATGTCGAGGAGAGAACCAATGGTAGCCATAGCATCTGTTGCCTTATTCTGGAGTCTCGGGATCTGCTCAAATTGGATGGAGGTGAAATATTTTTTGAAATCATCCACCATTCGTTTGTAAGGCAACAAATTTTTATCTTTTGTTAGAAACTCATCGTTGACCTATTTTATGACCAACTGGGAGTCACCAAAAACTTGCAGATGAGTGATGTACCATTGGATTGCAATTCTGAGGCCTATGAGAAGGGCTTTGTTGTGTCTTTTGCACACATGCCCCATTTGGAACAGGGACCCTCTCTTCCCTCTTTGGATTACCGGGCCTTTTTTGCTTTGCCTCATTTTGTGTGCCCAATGTTGTGTCCTAAAAAGGTCAGCACGTTCCCCACTGTCATATCTTTAAGCTTGACCAAAATCACCCCTCTAAAAAATGTTAAATATGGGGTCAATTCGGGTTTTCCTTGTCGGAACGCCCTTTTTGGCGTTTGTCGCTCCTTTCGGTCCTAGACCCCCGGGTTTCTGTTTCGGGTTTGCTATCTCCAATGCTCGGTGTTCGATGTCTTTTCAGATCTTGGACCCCAGAAGTTGGGTTTCCCCCTCTGAAATTCCTCGTCGAGTTCGCTGTTCCAAACGGCTACGGCTAGATAGCTTCCCAGCCCTCGGACTTCGGTCCTCCTGCCGCCGTCCACAAATTTAAACTCACCAACCTACCCCCACCACCGTATGAAGGAATTGAATGTTGCATTAATGGCGAGTGTGGCTATAAATTTAGATTTTTTGACTATCATTGTCAACCGATCGAGTGATAGCAAATTTTGGAGAGCTCCGAGCGCCCAACATTTTCAGCCCCATAGTTTGAATTCCCTTTTCGGCATCCTCTGCGCGATCAACAACAACCATCTTCAGGATATTGAGGTACGCAGGCCGCCCACACCATTTGCCCTTATTTTGTGAAATTCATAGCTTTAAGAGAATGTAAAATGGAAAATCTGGCTATAATTGGGTAGGAATATGCCCTCCACTAAAAACCCACAAGTTAAAATACAAAAAAATAATTATTTAGGGCCTCGAATTCGAAACTGGAACTTCACCTCTCTGCGGCCGTTCTTCGGAATAGTCATGGATGTCTCCCGGGCCCAGACTTTCCTGCAGCCGTCTGCCCGCAAACTCAAAATTGAACCTTCAAATTTCAGATAGCAAAGTTACCCCCAAACTCCAGCATCCGAATTCCCCTTCACGGGTTTCTATGTCGCTCTCACCGTTCCAAACGGCTGTCCTACGACAACTTCCTAACCTTCAAACCCTGATCACTTGACATTCGCATCGAAATTCGAGAAGTCAACAAGGAATCAAGTTCTCCTTGGGATCGGACACTCGGACTTCCCCTCATGGGATTCCGCTACGTCGTCGTTGTTTTATACGGCCTCGCCCGAGCACCTTCTCGACCCCTGGACCCCGGACACATGAAGTCCACGTGAAAACTTGGAAAATTCTGAAAACCAGTTAAAAGATCAAATCAGCCCCGAGATTCAGCACTCAAACTTTTGTTCCTAGAATTTCATGTTGATTTCACCGTTCCCAACAACCTTCCCCATGTGACTCTCCAGACCTTGGGTCTCGACCATGCCAAGTCCATTCCAATTTCCAACCGGTCCCATAAAAATCCAAATAGCCTAGACCCTGGTCTCTAGAATTCTTCCTCGAAATTCCACGTTGAGTTCATTGTTCCAAACGACCGTCTTGGGGACATCTTCCCAAGCCCTGGACCTCGGTCCGCTGCTCACCAAAACCAAAATTCAGGCACCCTTGGGCTCGTTTCGGAGTCCGACCATTGAAATTCCCCTCCCGGGATGTTACTTCCATTTTGTCGTTCTAACGACAAACTCGGGGTGACTTTCTGACCTCCGGGTCCCGACCCTCTATTCGCCGCCAGACTCCCGCAAACCTTTAAACTGCCCCTAGGAATTGTCCTCTGGAATTCCCCTCTCAGGATTTGCTTACATTTCGCCATTCCCAATGACTGACTCGTACTCGCCTCCTAGCGATGGCAGTATGAGACCCGGATTCCGACGCTCAGAGTTCCTTCTCCCCTGCGTTGTTTCCAATGGTTGTCCTACATCCGATGCCCGAAATCCCAAATGAAGGATTGAATGACCTCCAAATCCAAAACGGATTTTGACCCACTTGCTAAAAATAGGTTTTCCTTCACACCAACCTTCAATTGACCAAATCCAACATTGGGAAATTCCTTTGGGAGTTCCATCCTTAATTTTCCCTTTCAAACGACATTTTGCTAAGGGAATTCCGGCCCTGGGAGCCCGGATTGTCTATATTACTTTCTAACGATGAATTATCAATTGTTATGTACTTATTGAATATGGATAATGATGGCAGAGCTAATCTTGATGTCCAGGGACTTTTTCGAAGCCATTTCGGTCATGATTATTGTTACTAATTCACGTCATTTGTGTAAGATTTATGGAATCTGGTGCAGAAACTTTTGGTGCCTCCAAGGAGAAAGGGAAAGGAATAGCCAAGACACCTCGAGGCAAGGAGGACAAGGACCTGATGAAGTACAAATTCCAAGGGGTCCCCATACAGTCCAGAGTTACCTCTCTCTGGAGAGATGTCACAGATACCAATATCGGCCAGGTCGATGTTGATGAATTCATACAGAGGGTCAGGATGAACCCCAAGACCAAGAACGCAAAATTGATAAAGAGTAGCAAAATTGCTAAGGCTGCAGGGTTCCTGCCGACCTTAGTGGCCCTAGAACTAGCAATGGCATGTGTGAAGGAATATCAGGAGGAGACCCGAACTATAGTGGACCGGGATGGAAATATGCTGGTAGACATGTCCCCATCAGGTATAACAACAACTTTCCACATTCCTGCCTTCAAAACCATGGAGACCGCCACCATAGAGGAATGTAAGGAACTATGGGAGCAGGATCCATTGGGGTACAAGAAGCTAATCAACCAGTATTGGTTAAAGGACAAGTAGGGTAGTGCTGGTAAGCTGCCCCAGGAGCTTTTCCGCAGAGATTTCTTCGAGGATTACCATGACCTCGTAACTCTACTAAGCCGAATAATGGGCCTTCTGGCTGCGGTCTTCTTCTAGGAGTGGATGTTCTACTTCATAGAGTAGATTCTCTGTGGTGATGGCGTCGCCTTCTATTGGGGTGAGATAATCAGTGACTGCTTGCACGAGCAGTTTACAACTGTGAAGAAGACCTCCAAGTTCTTCATGACCTCCTAGTTGGTGTATTCCCTTGCTGATAGGCAGCATTATCAGGGATTGACGATGGTACCCAGTGATCCATCAAGGGTAGAGCTCAAACCTTATGAAAATTACCCTCAACTTCAGTTCCAAAATTTCAAAAAGGATTATTGTCAAGTGAATGATGGATTCATCGCCCACATCATTCGGTCTCTAGTAGGCGACTTTCAAAGGAGAGTTTCTCACAGTGCCAGAGCCCTCCTCAGGCAACATGCCTTCATCTACATTCAATTTCCAAAGTTCATGTACATCCGTGCCTAGGGATTTCCGGAAAGGCCAAACAAGCTGCTCCGGTACCCCAACGACTGGATTATTCTTTTGGAGTTGACACGGCAACTGAGGCACATTCATAGCATTTTAAGTAGCAAACATCTAGTAGACATACCGTACCCCATTGGGCTCAGTCAAGGAATGTACAAAATTCATACCTCCCTGTGTGCGGGGTATTCAGAAAGGGAGTTAGCCGAGTACAACTTTCATCAATATACAACCCGACCTCGAATGGACTCATATGGACACATCAAGAAGGCACTAGGATGAGAGTATTCCCACCTCCACAATGTTGAAGAATTTTGGGCCAGCTGCAAGGATGATCTTGAGGTGCGGTTGAGGCAATACATGCACATGAACGCCATCTATGTGTAGAGGATAAACTTGTGTCCTGTCCCTGACCAACTTGAGGAGAATGAGGACACGATGATCAATCTAGGCTACGATGTCATCACCAATTTACCACTGCCTATGATTGATTGGAATGAACTAGAGCTTGATGACATCAAAATACTCACTAGGCCTATTGAGATCCGAACAAGGGCATGGATCGACCGAAAGGTAGCCTAGTTGAAGCAGTAGGGAGTCGCCTTGACATTCAAGGGATTGGAAAGTGAACCAAGTGGCTCCGATGGAGGGGCAACTATCGCTGCAACTGGGGAAACATCTAACACACCACCATCGGTCAAGACTAGAAAGAGAAAGGAGGCCAGTGAAAAGTTGCCCAAACCAAAGGTCTATGCCCACAAGGCTTCTGAACCCAAGCCTTCCAAGAAAAAGAGAAAAACAACAAGGAGCATGGCGATGACTGCAACGCCCAAGGCTCCACCCCATAGGATAGGGGGAGAAGGATCTAAATCACCGAGGTCTCATCCTACTACGGTCACTACTGCTATTGCTATTGCCCCCACCTCACTTACTTTGCTTGCAGTTTCCACTTCCTCCCCGCTTGTGGTGGACATCTCCGTCCACCTTGCTTCCACTCCTCCAATCTTGCAGATTATTCCCATGGATTCATCATTCGCCATGACCTCGCCAATCTCCTCCTCCTCTTTGTCTCCTTCCCTTCCCTCTACTTCCATTGCTACGACGCCTGCTCTTAGCCTTCCAGAGTCCTTTGTGAAGTACATGTAGAATGTAAGATTTCGGGAATGCTTACTAACCCGATGGTTCAGGCTACAATAGCTCAGGCTATGGCCAACGCTCCAACTCCCTCGCCCTCTACTGAACCACCAAAAATGGAGGCGACAATGCAAATATCAGACGAGCTTGAGTGACAATAGCTAGAGGCTGCAACGAGGTCGGAGGATGATGAATTTGAGTACCACGAACATCCACTATTCAAGCGCTAGAAAATAGACGAGATAGCTTATGAGTCCTCCAGTGAGAGCGATGAGGAGCTGGATGCTGAATTTATAAGAGAATCAAATGACCCCAAGCTCAATGCAGAATGGGGCAAGCAACTCAAAGAGATAGAAGATAAAGAAGCCGAGGATCGACTTGATCGGGAAGAAGAGATTGTTGCTCAAGAGGTAGAGGGCAGAAAATCCCTGACTAAAGGGTGTCACCAGACCCTAGAGCATGGCAAGGAAGCATCCCCCCAAGAGGATGAACAAGAGGAGAACCTCGAAGAGCATGCATATAATCAAAATGAAGAAGAGGGGGATGTTGAAAAGGAAGATCCGCCAAAAGAGCAGTTTCACACCGAGTCCCCCACTAGACATGAAACACTCAAACAAGACTCTGATGAGGAGAAAGAGGATACTGGGACTAAGGAGAAGGCTCTTGTCATTAGAGCCACTAAGCTCAAAAAAGGGGACAGTGGGAGTCAAAGTAAACCACCTAGGGAGGAGCCCCAAGTACCTGACTAGCTGTAAAGACAACTAAAGCAAAAGACTCCACCTTAAAGGATCCCAAGGCAAGGCTGGAAGCCATGATGGCTAGAACACAAATAAGCACCAAGAAGAAATAGAAGAAGTCAAAGATCAGATCAAAGGTAACCATGAATGCCTCTGGATCTAGGGTAGTATAGATAGCAACACCGGTGGTTGGAGAACAAGGTATAACTTATAACGTCTCCACCATCAACTTGGGGGTGGCCACGATGGAGAAAATGGTTGATCATCTCCAAGAGTCAATCACCATAGTAGTACACCTTATCCAACAGGATAAGATTTCAAAGGAGGAGCTCAAGGAATAGGTGGCTGATCTAATCACCTATATTTAGCAGTGGTCATCCTCGGATGAGTAGCCCATGACGTCATCTGCCCCGCCTTAGTTGCTATCTCTAGAACATATCAACAAGCTAGAAAAGAGAAGAAACCTAGACAAGACTACGAAAAATTGGTTCTGACAGGTCTTGGACATGGGAAACATAGGCATCAATTTGGCTGTCCGGACAACAAATAAGTTCCTCGAAGTACAAAGGACCTTTGAGGGCATGAGGCACATCTGCGAGGAGTTCCCAGGAAAGTATGAGGCAACCTATCCAAAGATCGAGGCCATACTCGCATTACCAAGCGAGGTCTGGGAGAAGGACCTTGCCTTCAAGGACGATGACCACTGGTTAGTGGATGTTTGAAAGTGAGATTTCAATCACAAAGGAAAAGGCTGGAGTAGATCATTGAGCGAATAGCGCCAGACATCAAATGGGCTAGGGATTCTAGAGACGAATGCTCTCGGTACATCAAATTGATGACGGGGTATGAGCCGCCCACAGTCAAGATCAATCCTGAGAACATAAAGCCTCACTTCTTAAAAACCATGGAAGATGGGCTGTTAGTTGAAGTCACCACTGACTTCATGAGTTTTGCAGCCTGTGCCTTCGTGCAGTCAGAGCTTTTCAAGGATAATGCAACCAAAAATGAAGAGGACTTGAAGAAAATTGTTAGCAATTCCTAGCAATGGAGCTACCAAGTGCTGCGATCAAACATCATGGAGATGGATAAGCTCCAACCACTAATCCTAAACTTCATAGAGTATGTAGCATTGAAGAAGCGTGAAGGCAACCCTATCATCAACGAAAAATTCCTTAGAGAATAGCTACAACAAAGGGCAAATAGCTAAAGCACGAAATTGCTACAGTGCTGTCACTAGAGGACAAAATAGGTAAAGGACAAAAATGAATTTATAAAAGTAACATATCTAGGGGTAGGTGAAACCCTATGGTAAAGTGAATCTTAGCCACACAATAGAATCAAATCTTGGCCACTCATTTTGTTTTTTGGAAACTATAAATAGGGCTCTCCTCCTCTCATTTTAAGAGAGTTGAGTTGTTGTAAAGGCATGCTGTAGAAATTATAATAGAAAAGACAGGCATTTTTTGGTGTATTTCTGGGTTTCTCCACATGTTTCATGATTCTTCTCCATTTAGTTAGAACTTTGCTTCAAGTTACTTTGCTATTTTAGTCTCCTTAGATTAGTTTTGGTAGGTTTAGTATGTTGTCTCTGGTTTTGAAGATTACTATTGTGTGTATGCTTTCCTTGTCCATACTTTTGGTCATTTGCTACTGGTAGATGACTATGTAAAGTTAGCCTAGACTTTAATTTCATTGCTACTCATTAAACTTTATCTTTATTCACATTTCCATGGTGAATGAATGATGAATATTTGCAGTCCTTAGAAGATATCATAGATTTCATGATATTGTGAGAATTTAGATTAAGTGAAATTCTATTTTAGAAAACTGTCCATAGCAGGAACCTCCATGATCACTGTTCATCGGTAGTTGTAGGTCTAGGAACCATCCTTCTTCCTCGCCCTTTTTAACTTTTTTTTAGAAACAAATTGTGTTAAGGTTCATTACGCATTGTAAAGCCAAATCTAACGAAGCAATGGAGTCTAGGACTGCTGTTTGAACCAACAACAAGGTGCAACAATTCCATATCCACAAAACTCTGTTCATTGACCCAATTCTCCTACAGCTTTGACCATGTAAGACTGCCTTGTGATTCCAACAAAATCACATCAAACAACTGATTTATTCCAAGCCTCGTCATGACCTAACATCCGAGAGACCTTGGGATAGTGTTCTACAATTTGATTGTGGAAAATTGTTTTTCAAGAGAGGTGATGCACCTATGCATTACTTGTGTTGAGAAGTGCATAAAAACACCATCAACAAGCTTCATATTCAAAGATGTTGTTGGTGCAGGGAAAAGCTAGTCTGAATGATTTTGGTATGTAATCACCTTGGGGGGTAATAAGCAAGAATCCTACCCCCAATCCATTATGACTGTGTGATCCATCAAAGTACAGTGTCCAAGTGGTGGCTTCTGAGACTGCAAATACTCCTTCATCTAGAAATTCAGTTTCTATAGGATAGGTTTTCGACGAATCGATTTTTTGTTAAATTTTGTTTTTTTAACAATTTTTTTTTTCTAACAACCCATTTTTCTTCCCTAACTTTCCCACAAAACCCATATTCTACATTTTTCATAAAACATTTCAAATGCATTAAAATTGCAAAAATAATGCATAGAGTGTTTTATCACCTACCTCGTGGGGCCCACCCTCCTGAATGTAGGACCATCGAACCTAGTCTACTTGGTGGATGATCTCGGTGTCATTATCCTGCGGCATCTTCTCTCCTCGTTTACTTCCCTTCTTCTCCTCTTCTCTCAACTGCTACTGTGCAAATGAGGTGAGCTAATTTTTAAACTTACCTTATATTCTTTTTCCCCCTCTTTTAAGAGGTCTTTTTTAACCTTTTATTTATCTTTTTTTTTCCTTTGATTAATCCCTTCCCTTTCCAAGGCCTCCATTTGCACCCTATTTATCCATTTGACTTCATTCAAAAGACAAACTTGCCTTATTTTTTGCCCTCTTTCCAACCATACCATCTGTTTCTTATTATCGAGAGGTCGTCCAAGACCCCTCTTTTTCCCCCGTCATCCTCTCGAGGGGGCATACCTTCATATTTATCTTTTTTTCCCTACCATGGTCATTCCCTTGCAAGATTGGGGCATCTTCATCCATTCCCCCACTAATTGGACAGCTCAGGTCCTCCTCCCCACACTGGGGCATCATCTTCCGGTTACTTCCTCTATAGAGTCATCTGCACTTTCTTTTCTTCGAAGCATGGTTATTCTAATAGTACTTCGAAGAGGGGGAAAATGTAGACATCAAAATTTGATCATTTCTATATGATCAAAATTGTCTACTCTATTCATCTATTTCATTAATAGTGATTAAATAATTTATTTAATCATTATTTCATTTTCTACCTAGGGTTCCTAAAGTATGTAATTAAATAAATTAAAATAGTTTAACTTATCCTTTTTCTTATCTAAATTAAATAAATATGAAAAATTATTTAATTTAGTCTTTTAACTCATTTGGATTAAAACCAATTTTTAACTGTTTTTTTTCTCTCTCCTTGTCACATTCTCCATAATCCTCTTTTAAACTAGATTAAATTAATTAATCCGTGATTAGGATGTGCACCACTTAATCTTGATTAAGTGTCACATCCTCCATAATCTCTCACTTGTCTCTAATCCCTCATTAATTATCATAATCTTTTGTTTGCACAACCTTAATCAAAGTCATTAGCCACATTTGGCTTACCTTTTCTAGTCAACCTTCCCACTTGCCTTTCTTGGCCTTGACTCTCTTTCCCATGTGAATTTTTAATTCACTTTTGTCTTTCTAAGGTCTTCCCCATCCCCATGCAAAGTTCTAGAAGGCTTGACTTGTCACTTTACATGTGCCAAGGAATTCTAGAACCTTGGACTTGTCACATCACCCACATGTGACAAACCTCCAGCTTTTTGGAGACCTTCTTTTATCCAATAAACTCTCCAATGAAAATGAATTTTTATTTCGTACTTATTTCTCCAACCACTTCCTCTTCTCCCATGGAGATTTTTGAGGAATTCTAAAATTCCTCAAATGTCTCTTTCCTCCTCATTTAGGGACAAGAAGTTCCTTTTTGAGGAAATCTTCTCATCCCCCAAGGTACCTACAAGGTACTTGTTCTTAATCCACCTCATGTAATTCTCTTCCACCTCATTTCCACATCATTATAGCCTAAGACATATCACATTCCACATGTCAAGATGTGAAGGCTTGTGAGTCCTCAACTCACCATAGCCCTTCATCTTGATCTTGTTGGATCAATCTCAACCGTTGAATTCTCTAGAGAATTCCAATTATCCTATAAATACCCCCTCATTTCTCTCATTTTAGGGATCAAGTCTTTTGCTACCAAAACACTTGCCAAATTGTCATTTGCAACATTTTAGTTTATTCATAACATTTCTCATCAATCCATCTTGCATCTTGCATCCATTTAATTCCATTGCCATCCAAGGAGCACACAAGACATCCAAAGATCAAGGGCCAATCAAGGAAGGAGATATTTGAAGGTATAATCAACAATCAATTTGTTTTATCTTTCTTTCATACTTATCTTGCCTTAGGTTAATCATTGAGGTGTCCTCTTTTGTGTTATTTTCTCTTATTGCATTACTCATTATTTGTTTAGCATCTCACATTAGGACTTGAAAGTTTAAAGGGATCACACTACCAAATGCAAAATGCTTGTTGATGCTACAAAGCACTACATTACCTAATAGAATACTGTGTTTTTTTAAAGCATGCATAATGGAGGACCCATTATTTTTATGTACTTGAAATTATGTAGCAGCAATATTAAGGTCTTGGAACTCTGTGGCCTATTCCAGTATTAGTTAGATAGTTAATATGAATACAATGCCACAATATCACTTTTTTATTTCCCATACCTTTGTTTTGTATTGTACACATCTAAAAATGGTCACGATTTATCAAACCTGTTAATTAATTAAATATGAATTATTTAATTAATATTCTTAAGTCGTCTACATATAAATAAATTTAATTATTTATTTATATTGTTCATTTTTCCAATTCTTTTAGTTTAATTAAATAAATAAGTTTATTTAATTATTGCTATCTTCCTCTTAATTAATTAAATAGATTTCACAATTTATTTATATTAATTATCACAAATTTAAATTCTAAATTTAAATGATATTCTTCATTTCACATTTAATTAAATATTTCCAATATTTAATTAAAGTGCTTTCTTTCTAATTCTTCACTCTTCATATAATTAAATATTCTTAAAATATTTAATTAAAAGATTTCTTCTTTTCGTCCATAATTAAATATTCTAAAAATATTTAATTAGAAACTTTCTTCTTTTCATATTTAATTAAGTATTTTATATATTTAATTAAAACGCTTTTTATCATCTCTCACACATAATTAAATATTATCTATTTAAATTATGGAAACTTCTAATTCTTTGTCACATGTTTCCTCAACTCTCAACTAACTCTTCATAAATGAACTACACAAATAACAACTTTCCTTCATTTTTGAATGGAAAAAACTGTATTTGAGGAAACAACTCCCATCTTTCTCTCAACCTTTCATCTTTTTTCTCAACTTCTCGATCTCTCATTGTTCATTTTACAAGTTTGAATCTCAACCATTGATCCTCGCCAACTGGATTTCTTGCCTTCAAAAATCTATAAATACAAACTTCCTATGAGTTGAAAAGGACCTCGAATCCTAGATTTCATACGTGATCACTGTAGTTGCATTTCAGTATTATTAGCATTCTAGCATCATATTATTTTAGTTTCATAGCTTAAATCATATAGTCATGAACATGCATTTTCAATTAATCTCATTCTCCTAAGGTGCCATTTCAACAAGCTATTGCTTACACAACTGAGAGCCAACACCTTTAATCGAATCCTTGGAGATAGAAGACAATTGGACGAATTCAAAGAAACCGGTGTCATTAGAGTTTGCATTTATGCTTTATAGTTAGTTTTCTTTAATATAATGTCTCATTGGTGTGTTAGTTTATAGTTTAATTAATCCACATTTTCTAACAACACATTTCTGGTGCCCACCATGGGGAATCCCCCCATTTTAATCTTTTTTTTATTGCAAATTTTTTTGACAGGTGACGGACTGGAGTTGTGCTTTGGCATATACGAGCTTTTTTTCGACGCATCTAGAGACTATTTCAGTGCATACATAAACAGTTTCGGCGCATAGATGACCTATTCTCGCACATCCCAAATTGATCTTTTAGCGCATTTAGTAACTATTTTGGCACATTGGGGGTCTGTCCTAGCACATACAGAGGGTTTGTAAACAATTTTTTTGATTCCGACGCCATCTGCGGATAAAATTTTTCATTTCAGTTTTTAAGAAAAATGAACCAATCCTAGGATAACAATTTAAAATCTGGAATCTATCAATCCTAGGGTAGTCACCTAACACTATTTTTTTTTGCAGTTAATTTGAACCCCATGTCTATTGTGAATCAAAATATTCACTTAGTTTAGATCATTGTCATTTGGTGCTATAAAAAGAACATTGTTTGCTTTGTTTGTGTCAATAGGTCTATGCTCTTCCCTTAATTGGGTGACCAGAATACCAGACTGCCTTTTCATTTTTTTGCAATGTTTATGCTTTCTTACACCCTTTAGAGGGCTTGCTCTTGTGGGAAAAAGTACTCACTCAAGAGGAACGACTTAAGTGGGAATAACCAAAGCCAGGTTTTCCAACCCACTATAATCAAAAGTGAATTCGGGGAAAGTCTGCAATTCAACGGCAGTGTGCAAGATAACCATCCCCAAAGCCTTTGTTCTAAAGGTTGGGAGGTCTACTGAGGGAGTTTATCTATTGCCGCGCTGAACAAAAACCTTTACTATGAACCATAGTGTAGAAAGCCACTCGTGTTAGTATCCAAACATTATTTTAATCATGGTGCAAGGGGAGGGAAGAATCTTCCCCCAAGACATTCACCATATAGTTGCCACAAATTGTTTGCTCAGGGGATTCGGTATCCACTTCCGTCACCTTGAGTACACACCTGGAAAAGAAAAAAATGGATGCCCTCTAGGTGGTGACATGGCTATGTGAGTTGACGCAATTTTAAGCTATGGGTTGTGATTTCTATGATGACCTATTTGACAATTAAGAGTGAGTCTGCTTGGAATGCTTATCTTGTTTAAAACCTGTGAAAATCTCAAGAACATACACTCTTTGTTTAGATTTTAGGATTAACAAAACAACTGTCTACTTCTCTATGCTGTATTTTTCACATTTAAATCAAATTAAGATCATCCAAAAATATCAAATTGTTGCTCTGTTTCGATGCATCACTGCTCTATTTCGGTGCATCGCTACTCTATTTTGGCGCATCGCTGCTCTGTTTCGGCGCATCGCTGCTCTGTTTCGGCACATCGCTGCTCTATTTCAGTGCATCTATGCTCTATTTTAGCTCATCCATGCTCTTTTTTGGGGCATAGGTAGTTTGTTTTGGTGCATTCATGCTTTGTTTCGACGCATGTGTTTTCCAAACCTAGGTAACTTTCTGATATTGAATCAGTCATACCAGTCTAGTCTTTTCCATGCTCAGAGTTTGGAAGTCTGTAACTTTTGCCAAGAAGTCTTTAGAAAGAAAGATTAGAAAGCCAAAGAAGTCTCTCAGTTATAAGAAGTTATTGAAAAAGAGGAAATTTCTATACCAAAGTCAAAAGGTCTTTGAACACATGACCTTTATTCACTTATATCACGACTATATTAGAGGTTTCACCAACAATTATGCTGTAGAACCTTTATACTCACAAGCCTTCTTTCAAAGACAACCCCTTTCTCAAAGGCACAACCACAATTAGCGTATTCATTCTTCTTATATTCCCGAACCTACAATTACGTACGCTACTCATCCCAATCAAATTTTACAATAGAGAACTCAAGCACATTAGGCATTCATCAAATCAATCTTCTTTACAAAGCTATGATCAAACCTCACGAAGTGCAAAATCATCTTTATTTTTGATCTTTGATTTAATTCCCGCCAATAGGATTTTCATCCTTTCAATCAAGGAATCACGAGCTAAAGATTACAAATATTTTAAGTCATAGAATCTTCATTCTATCTTGACTTTCATATCCATCAATATTGCACAATTTCGTTCATTTGATTAAGGTTATTAGAATTTGAGTAAAGATTATGCTTGTTGTCACGAGATCTCAAAAGCACATAGAAAAAGACAAAAGAGAAAGTACAGTAAGCAAAATGGGTGATAATAGTGAAAGGGAAGAGACCCCCTATCATAATTCAAATACTGAAGAGATAACAGAAGAAAAGCTCCAAGAAGCAAAGCAAGATCTCCTATTCCATACTCCTATGTAAAGGATTTTAGAACGAAACAAGGAAAGATATTTCCTTTCATTAGCTAATCAAGGAGCTAAGTTACCTGCTGATTTTGACATAGAAGGAATTAAAGAGAATCCTGAAACTCCTCTTAATGATTTTAGTGCCCTTACTCAACAGAGAAAGGAATTAAAAGGGAAAATAAAATAAATGCAAGGGGGTGCAACAAAGAAGTATGTTCTGGATGACATATGTCCTTATCCATTCGATAGGAGTCTTCAAATGATTCCTTTTCCAAAACATTGTGAAATCCCTAAATTTGATAGGTATAATGGGAAAACTGACTCCATTGAACATGTGAGGAATTTCTGAAATATGAGCTTAGAATTCGCTCATGATGATACCTACTTAATGTGATTGTTTCCACGAAGTCTGGGTGGACAATCCATAAAGTGGCTTTCAAAGATCACTCCCCCCATCAAAACCTTTGAGGAGTTAATAAAAAAGTTTATATCACAATATTCCTACAACATCCAACACCAGATAACCATTCTTGATATTTGTAAGGTGAAACAAAAAGTAGGGGAATCTTTCACTACATCTTTACAAAGGTGGAGAAGGGTGTTTGCTAGATACTCTCGCCTTGTTTCTGAAACAAAAAAGATGGAGATCTTTATCGATAGTTTGAATCAAGAAATGAGTTACAAAATAAAACTTCATTGTCCTCAATCATTTGAAAAATTGATTGAAAACACAATTACTATTGAAGGTGCTTTGATCAAGCATGGAGTTATGAAAATTGATAAAGAGGGTTGAAATTTTTACAACAACAATGACAAGTCATGATTTTGGACTCGAAATAAAAATGTTGTGAATGATGGGGTAGTAGATGCTAACAACGTGAATGTGAAGCCTACTGTCCTTAATGTGTCAAGTGTTCAACGTAGCAATAATGCTGGAAATTCTAGTACCCAAGGTAATATTTCCAATCAAGGGAATGTGACTAATAATTGTGGAAATAATTTTAGCAATAATTAAAATTCAAATGTGCCCAGATCTTCATATTTTTTGAATCAACGGAGTTTTAATCCCTTGGGACAATCTTTGGAATCCATTCTCAAAGAATTATTGAATCAAAATGCTATTACATTGCCACCACAAAGAGACTATGAGCCTCGGGTTAAACCACCATCGTGGAATGACTCACACTTTTGTGATTATCATAGGTGTAAAGGTCATAAGATGAACAATTGCCAAGGGTTAAAGAATATTGTTTAGGATTTGATTGATAACCACACCATAACGGTTGGGGGACATAATTTCAATGATAACCATTAGGCATTCAAGGATCCTCTCCCTAATTATCAAAAGGGGGAATCTTCGGGTGATAAGGACAAGAATGTTAATTACATCCACAACGTCATTATCAATCATATTTATACTGACGACCAACAAATCAATGCTATCCGGATCAAAGGTAAGAAAGAATATCGAGAGGTCAATGCTATGACAAGGGGACAAGCCAAAATCATTGTCAAAGGAAGCTCATCTAAAGCAACAATCCCCCCTCCAAGTCAATACAATTTGGTTGATCAACTACGAAAAACATCAGCCCAAATATCTATCTTGGAGCTTTTAAAGTTATCACCTACACATAAGGACATTATGGAAAGGGTACTTGTTGATACAGTTGTATCTCCTGATCTGGATATTAATAAATTTCAAGCCATGGTGGGACACTTGTCCTCATCTACATGTTTATCCTTTACTGAAAAAGATGACTCATCCATAACCCATCCACATAATTCATCACTTTACTTAGAGGTCATGGTTCACAAAGTTCGCATTAGATGTGTCCTAATAGATGGGGGAGCCAGATTAAACATTTGTACTTTAAAATTGGTCCTCGCTTTGGGATATTTTGAAGAATCTATGGATCCACAAAGGAAGATTACAATCAAGGCATATGATGATGAGGAAAGAACTTCCAAAGGCCTCATCATGTTACCAATCAGAGTGGGACCTATTGTGAAGAATACCTTTTGTCAGGTTCTAGATCGGGATTTAACATATAACATACTCTTGGGTCATCCATGGATCCATGACATGCAAGCTGTTCCATCTACTTATTATCAATGCTTGAAGTTTCCATATGATGGACATGAAGTAACAATACTTGCTGATCACAGTAGCAGTCAAACTTTCTCTAACTTGAGAGAAACTTAGGACACACTCGTCCCACATAATAGAGAGGCCTTGGCCATCTCTACCTCCATGTACAATGAACAAGCAAGAGAAATGATAAGCAATTTGGGTGCTAAGATAAAATTGAAAGATAATGGAGTGGGAGAATATTCTTTATCTCTCTCTAATTTACCCATATCTCCAAGATCCCATGGTCAACCATCAACATCCATACAGTAGGCTACAACAGCTTTAGCCTCAACTTTAGTTCCCATCACCAAGTTTAATGGAGTGTTTATCAAAGAGAATGAAATGGATGATAGAGCTATCCTTGATTGGATCTATAAAGATGAAGAAGAATCGATACAACATGTCAAGTTGCCCACATAACAATATGGGAAAGGATATGCTATCATGCAACAAATGGGTTATGAAGGAAATGGCCCTATAGGTAAAAGGAAAGAGGGTATTGTTGAACCTATCCAACTAAAAACAATGCACCCAAAAGATAAGACTGGGTTAGGATATGGTGAAGATACTAAGGAAGAAGTAGCACAAAGGCCATCAAATGAGGAGTTAGCTGAAACAATTCTGAGAATTCAAGAAAATAATTCTAACACTGACTCCAATCAATATGAATGGGATGAATTCTTTGATGATACTTTCACCTCAGAGAAAAGGGTGGACATCATACACAAATTCTCACCTGCATTCTTACAAGGGGAAAGCTCAAGGCCTCCACTTGATTATGTCCTACAAAGCAATCATGACTCAAGTGAGTCCGACTCGATTCAAAGGGAAACAAATTATCCATAGGAGGATACCAACTTAGATCTCCCCTATAATGACATTAACAATTGCATCTTGACCCTTACAGCCAGTGACCTTACTCATCTTAATGATCCGTTTCCTTTGATACATCCTAAACTCATTGATTGGGAACAAATTGCACCATTGATGTTCCAACTTTTCCAAATGACGAAACCATAATAAAATTTCTTTGTGCATCCCATCCTGAAACAAGTTCCACCAAGGAATCACAAGATCAAAGTTTTCGACAGGAAAGTGCCAAGTTTCTCAGCTATGAAATAAATAATATAAAAGAAATATCTAATGGTGAAAACCTAACAAAGGAAGTATTAGATCAAGAAAAAAGAAAAAACAAAAGAAAGATCTAATGGTGAAAACCTAACAAAGGCAGTATTAGATCAAGAAAAGAGAAAAATAAAAAGCGTATCCAATGGTGAAAACCTTTCAAAGGTGCCAGAGGATGGGAAACTTGACACTCTTCTAGAGCATTATCAGGAAAGGTCTTCTATTCTAATCGAACCAACAAAGGCACTCAATATAGGTACTATAGAATAACCCAAAGTTTTGCAATTGGCTGCATCTCTAATAGACGAAGAAGTACCTAGATTCACAGAATTTCTTAAAGATAATCAAATCAGTTTTGCATGGTCCTATGCAAATATGCCTGGATTGGATCTAGATCTCATCATGCATCATCTATCTATTACACCAAGGGAAAAGCCTGTAAAACAAAAACTCAAAAAAATGCATCCACATGTTGCATTATTGGTTATAGAGGAATTAAAAAAGCTTTTAGATGTTGGATTCATCCGGTCCATGGACTATGCGTAATGGATCTCCAATATTGTTCCTATTTCAAAGCCAGACAAAAGGATTAGAATTTGTACAGATTTTAGGGATTTGAATAAAGCATGTCCTAAAGATGACTTTCCCTTGCAAAACATAGATATGATTGTTGATTTAACTATTGGACATGCGATGTACTCATTAATGGATGGATTTTCAAGATACAACCAAATAAATATTGCACTAGAAGATCAGATAAAACAACATTCACATGTCCTTGGGGTACCTATTGCTGGAACATAATGCCTTTTGGGCTGAAAAACGTAGGAGCTACATACCAACGTGCAATGACAATGATTTTTCATGATATGATGCATACATTCATGGAAGATTATGTTGATGACCTCCTCACCAAATCTAACACCAGAGAAGGACACATAGATATCTTATAAAAAATCTTCAAAAGAATGGAAAAATTCAAAGTGAGACTTAACCCTAAGAAATGTGTTTTTGGAGTAAAATCTAGAAAGCTAGTAGGTTACATTGTATCAGAAAAGGGAATTGAAGTGGATCCATCTAAGGTACAATCAATTCTAGATATTCCACCACCAAGGAACATTAGTGAACTACGCTCTTTACAGGGACGGTTACAATCCATTCGAAGATTCATTTCTCAACTGGCAGATAAAATTTTACCATTTACACATCTCTTACACAAGAACATTCCATTTAAATGGGAGGACAAATGTGAAGCAACATTTGATCAAATAAACAGTATCTCATGAATCCACCAGTATTGATTCCGCCAGTACAAGGAGCACCTCTCATATTATATATTGCCACCATGGAAGTATCTTTAGGAGCATTATTGGCACAGGAAGACAACTCAGGAAAAGAGCGAGCAATTTATTACATCAGTCAAACATTAACAAGTCATGAGTTGAATTATACCTTCATTGAAAAAGCTTGCTTAGTAGTAGTATTCACTTCTCAAAAGTTACGACACTACATGTTAGCACATACAATAAAGCTAGTGGCTGAGATTGCCCCACTCAAATATCTTCTAAGTAAGGAAACCTTAACTAGCAGGTTGGCTAAATGGGTCATGATCCTGAGCGAATTTGATATTCATTATGTGGATCGCAAAGCCATAAAAGGATAGGAAATTGTAGATCAATTAGTAGAAGCACCAATACTGGCAGAACATCCAATACACATTTATTTTCCTAATGCTGATGTATTCACAATAGTTATCCATCAGTCATGGGTGCTCTACTTTGATGGTTCTTACACTCAACATGGTTCAGGAGTAGGGATTCTTTTTATTACACCTCAAGGACATACAATTCCAAAATCTTATCAGCTAGTGTTTCCATGCACCAACAACATAGCTGAATATGAGGCATTAGTAATTGGCATGAAGATTGCAGTAGATTGGAAAATCACCGAACTTTAGGTTTTTGGTGATTCACAACTTGTTATAAATCAAATCAATGATGAATATCACATTAAAGATGACAAGTTGATACCTTATAAAAGAATGGTGGATGACTTAAAGAAATAGTTTATTAATATCAAGTTTATATAGATTCCACGTATTGATAATAAAGCAGCAGATGCTATGGCTACAATCGCCTCTCTAATTCAGTTGACAGAAAATCAAACACGATACGGTTTCCTAGTGGAGCAATTTTTTTCTCCCACCCATGACAATCTTGAATCTCAAGTCATCTTCCACTTAACCAGTTCTGATTCTTCTTTATATAGCCAAACTTACACTTACCTAAAGGATACTATTTTACCCTTAAACTTGTCTAGGAATTAGAAAAGAAATTTCATCCATCAATCATCCCGTTACACCTTAATTGCTGACATCTTATATTGGCATGGTCTGGATGGTACCCTCCTTAGATGTCTCGAACGCGATGAATCTGAAAAGGCCTTACAAGAGGTACATGGTGGAATTTGTGGGACACACTCAAGTGGACTAACCTTAGCAAAGAAACTTGTTTGATTGGGTTATTACTGGCCGACCATGGAAAAGGAATCATTCATCTTTGTGAAGAAATGTGCAAAATGTCAAATTCATTGGAATCTCATTCATGCTCTCCCTCAGGAATTACACACCTTCACCACAACATGGCCTTTCACTTTGTGGGGATTGGACTTGGTTGGTAATATACACCCATAATCTTCAGATGGACATGAATTTATCATTACAGCCACTGAGTATTTCACTAAGTGGATTGAATTTGTTCCCCTAACAATTGTTACTGGCAAACAAATCTCTTCATTCATTTTAAATTATATCATCTTCCAATATGGTATTCGCAACTCCATTATCATAGATAACGGGAGACCCTTTAAAAATCAGGACATTGATGAGCTATGTGAAAGATTTTGCATCCAACATAGGTTCTCTACACCTTACTATCTGCAAGGGAATGGTCAAGTTGAAGCTTCAAACAAAACTATTTTGAAGATTTGAAAGAAAACAGTGAATGAAGCATGTCGTGATTGGCATGTCCAATTGAATCCAGCATTATGGGCATACAAAACAAGTATTTGCACACCAACAGGAGCTATCCCTTATTCTTTGGTCTATGGCACAAAAGCTATTCTACCACTGGAAGTTGAGATTTCTTCACTTCAAGTATCACTCAAGGGGCTAATCAATGATGAAGACTATAGAGTATCAATTTTGCAAGAGCTAGAACTACTTGATGAGTGGCGTCAAACTGCAGTTAATCATTTGAAGGGATATCAACAAGTTATGTCTCGTAGGTAAAATCACAGAGTCAACCCATGAAATTTTCAAGTGGGTGAATTGGTTCTCAAAGAAAATCCTTAGAATCAGTAGGATCAGGAAAAGAAAGGCAAGTTTGAATCTAATTGGTTGGGCCCGTTCGTTATCATTGCTGCATACAGATCGGGGGCATATCAGTTGTCAAGATTAGAAGGGGACTTGTTTGAAGATCCAACCAACAACATTCATCTGAAGAATTTTTATGCCTGTAAATATCAAAAACAATATAAAAATTCTTGAAGAAATACATAAAAAAATCAAAAAGAGCAGAAATACAAAAAAATAAAAAAGAGCAAAAATACAAAAAAAAATCAAAAAGAGAAAATATACAAAAAAATCAAAATAGAAGGAAAAAATCGTTGCCTTGATGAAAACCTACAAACAGGCGTCTCGGTAACAACAAAAAAAATCATAAAATCAAGAAAAAGTGCTATAAAAACAAATGATGAAAACCTGGCAAACAGGCATTGTTTGTGACTTTGTTTGGCTTTCTCATCTAATAGGATACATCCTACATATCCATCTTTTCATCACCATCAGATGAATGCCTCACCATCACATTTGCATCATACATCGCATCATCTCCTTGAAATGAAAAAGGATCTCATCATGGCTTGATGATTTAGGGTTATCCTTAGCAATAGTTGTGTCCAACAGGAGTCAAAGTACAAGGTCACTAAGGAGAGGGGAAATTCCCTTATTAGATCTTCTCTAGTAGGTAATTGGTAGCATGTGCCAAGAATTACAATGTCAGAAACAATAAATTTTATCCAATTAAACTCAGCTTACATGACTATTTTGAAAGATGATTAAAATAAATTTGATGATCATAATCTAAATAAATGAATGATAAAATTAAAGCAATAAGTTGCAATTTTTGTTTTGATATTTGATGACATCATGTCTTTGGATTGGTTCAATGATGTACTGAACTAGAATCACAAGGAAGAAGTATGATTTTTCTTTGCTTGTTTTCTATAAGCTAATCATTAGTATTGTGCAAATTTGTCGTGGGACATGCTCTACAACGTACCATTGATGACATTTCGGAATTTTCATAAGAAAATGGTTAATTTTTGTCTATTTATGCAAACAATACTTAGTTCATCTTGGTTCAATTATATCTTGATGCTTGTATTAATTTTCTATATCAAAAATCATGAAAGCAGTACTCAGGTCATCATTGGTGCTAACATACCCTTTGATGCTTGTACTAACTTTCAACATATCAAAAGGCTCAATGATGACAATCAAGCACAACATGAAATTACAATAGAGGATAATGGTTCATTACCGCATTCTAGGATAACATAATTCATTTGCATTTTGAGGGTTGGCCAGCTTCTTGGGTATCTTTTCAGACAACGATTGAGTACACCTGGAAATTTCTTGCATCTCATTCCATTATCATTCACATCATTTCACCATCATTCATTTTATTATTATTATTACATTCATGCATCATCATTACATATCATATGTATGGTCATTATTTTGATCATTCATTATTATACATTAACATTAACATTTGCATTTATTGCACATCTTCTCACACACATATACATTCATAATAAATTTGCATCCATTTCATTCATTTCATGTTGTCATTTATGTTATCATGTTCATTTCCATTACATCATATATCATTAGTTCACTAATTACATCATTATTATTATTATTATCATATTACATCATTATTCATGTCACATGCATATCATACATAAAATATTACATCTTCATCATTCATATCATTTGTCCATTTATCCCATTTCATCATAATGTTCCATTTTTCATCATTACATCATATCATCTCAATAAAAGTATTCACCATTACATCTAACATTCATTGCAGTCATTACATACATCATGAAAGAAAATCATTCACATTATCATCATATCATCATTGCATCATCATATATAAAATTAAGCATCATCATTTTTATTGCATCATCATACACGACATCACATATAGAAATAAACTGCATAAAATCATCCATAACATGTGCATAGTCAAATCACCACTGCATCTCATAAATCTCATCAAAACAAATGTCTAGAAATACAAGGATATCAAATGTTTCAAAAATATATATCAAATAAAATGGAATAAATGTGTCAAACATGCTCATCACTGAGGGGAATCTGGTCGTGGAGCATGGCTGCTACTGCCTCCTAAGGTAGTGGGTCTCAATTGATCTCTACTCCTAGAAGCTCTGATCTCTCGTCTGACCGGATGACCCACATTCCTGGTAGCACTCCTAGAATGACTGTGTGAATGGGTTTGAGACCGAGTACCTGACTATGTGAAGGCGATCCTCCTCTCAGGTGGTACTGCTTCAAAGTATCTCATCCTATAATACACAGCCTCCCGATCAGTCTCTAGTCCCTCTGCTACAACCTCTCCAATAGAGGTGCTCTCAACTAATATGAGTAATCTCTCAGCTACCCCCTCAACCTATATACATCACTCTCGAAAGTTGTCTCTCTCGGTTGTAAGCTATGCTACCTATGGGCTAGGAGGTGGTGGTTGTGCAACCTATACCTACAGATGACTAATCATCCATTGAGCATGTGCTAACTAACTCCGAAGAGTCTGAACCTCTACCTACAAAGAATCAATCTATCCTTGTGAGGGAGCCCTGATAATGATCCGTGGATCCAAAGTACTCAGCTAGTCCACTAATCTCAATGTTCATGGCCGCATCCTAAAGGGAACATCAAAATCTGCACCTCCACCATAAAATCGTCCACTATCCTCCGTTCTCGTTAAAGTCGTCACATAAATCTCGTCGGTACTGGAACGTCATAAATCGTGGTGGGGCTCTCAAAACTAAGTAATAGCGGAAAGGATATGTGTAAAAGTATGCAGCATACTCATCTGTCATCCCTGCATCTGTAACCTTCAGATGTATAGCCCACTGATCTAGCTGCAACTCCAAATACTCTGCTTGGGCTGCCTCAATCATCACAATGGGACCCCACTCAGGTACATCCTCCCATCACCTGCCATAATGTGCCACACCCTGCGGAATCATCTGTATTAATCCATACTACCTCAGGACCTACATGACTAAGAACCGCTCAATAATGTATGGAGTGCGTCCAATCAAATACCTCGATCTGGTGCAGTACGGAAACTCTATATCATCCACCTCCCATGGATCACAATCTAAATACGGTCTCTAGATGATTGTATCCAAGTCATCTAACACACGCTACCAATACTCTAACTTTCCCAGCCTCGGCTAGACAAGAGGCCCTGTGTAGGCATAAACATATGGGAACCCAAGGGGACGATGTCTCTGAACAATGGGATGCATAATGGAAAAATGCTCCAATGTAAATATCTGTAGCAGAGTCACTCCACATGAGAGACTCTTCCCATTTGTGTATACGACTTGATGAAGATCGTGGTATAGATGGGCCAGCATACATGATCCCCATGCATATCTCATCTAGTGGAGAAGCATATCCTCTAGGATCCTACCCCAACCAACTAATATTCCCTTTTCCCAACGATCAAGAGAAAGGAAACCACCAATCATACCTACTAAAACTGAAGGCAGTAGGGCATATCTCTCCACCATCTCCTTCCAAGAAATCTCATATCTGGAGACATGAAGATCCTGGAAGACCTGCCTCAGTGCATCAGTCCCTTCGATCTCCTTGTGATCATAGATCACAAGCTCACCAACTATAGGAATACCCAAAATCTTGTATACATCCTCTGGCGTCATGGTAGTCTCTCCAGTCGATAGATGAAAAGTGTTATTCTCGCTATGCCATATCTCAACCAACGCAATCAACAGTGCCCTGTTGACCTGATACTGCGGGATCCTCAACAATGGACTCAAACCACACTGATATATCACCTCTAAACCATCTTGTGATAGTTGAGGAATCATCACCCATGTCTGAGGGAATCTCTCTCTAATATGGAGGAGGTTAAATTCCTCCTTTACAACATCATCAAGCAATCATACAAATCAATCAGCAAGCAATCTCTAATCAAATCAGTACATCAAAAGCAAAGACATCATTACATCAATAGATAATCAACTCAATCAAATCAACACTTATTTATTTTTCATATCGCATGGAAGAAAATCTATCTATTTTTTTTTCATATTACATGGAAATAAATCTATCTATCATTTCTACTATTTGTTTTTCATATCACATGGAAACAAATTTAATAGTCAAATGACTCAATATCTATCTATTTGACTTTCAATCAGGAAAACATATCTATCATTACTATTTGTCTTTCAAATGGGAAAGAAAATTTATCAAACTTATTTGTTCTTCAAGCAAGAAGACAAGTTTCTCAAATCAAGCTAATCTATTCTTGATGTTATTCAAAAGCATAAAATCAGTTGGCTAATCTAGCAACAATCATCAAGCACTTATCACAGTTTCTTCAAAATTTCAAATTCGAGAAAAATCCATGGATGCGCCAAAACAAGCCATCAATGTGCTAAACCATGTATATGCAACTTTAAACCATGGATGCGATAAAATAGAGCTTCCATGCCCAACTCCGTCAATGCGCAATTTTATCTAGTCTATGTGCTAAAACATACCTTCTATGCACTAATTCCCCTATGCGTTATTCTATCAAACAAATGCACCAAAACAGTTACCCAATGTGCCAATTTACCCTATGTGCTAATCTAGCATCCTACGCAGGCAAAATTTCTGTATGCGCTACGCAAGTTATTCTATGTGCCATTCTATGCTATGCGCAACTGTTTCACACCTATGCGCTACTTTGTATGCACGACTTTATCTACCTTGTGCGCTAAACTATGACTCGTATGTGCGAAAACAGGGAGTGAAATAAATGCGAAAATATATCAAAAATTTTTACTAAGAGGATCAAGTCGACTTACCGGAGGTCCGTACATAGCTACTCTCTAATACCGATAGGCTTGCTCAAATTTGTGGTGCTCATAATGGATTAGCATCACAAATATGTCTCTCATAGCTCTGAAACTTACCAAAGGTTACTGTTCAAATGACAATGACTTTTCACCTTCCTCTGAAAATCATTCTGATTGTTTTATCATGTGATTTATCTCTCAAGGGGGCATATAGCATTTGTAATTCTGAAATTCTAGGGAAAAATTCTTTGAAGCAATGCGTAAAACACATCACTTAAAAGAGGGGGAAAATGTACACATCTAAAAATGGTCACGGTTAACCAAACCTGTTAATTAATTAAATATGAATTATTTAATTAAGTCATCTACATATAAATAAATTTAATTATTTATTTATATTGTTCATTTTTCCAATTCTTCGAGTTTAATTAAATAAATAAGTTTATTTAATTATTGATATCTTCCTCTTAATTAATTAAATAGATTTCAAAATTTATATATATTAATTATCTCAAATTTAAATTCTAAATTTAAATGATATTCTTCATTTCACATTTAATTAAATATTTCCAATATTTAATTAAATGTTTTTTTTCTAATTCTTCACTCTTCATATAATTAAATATTTAATTAAAAGCTTTCTTCTTTTCTTCCACAATTAAATATTCTAAAAATATTTAATTAGAAACTTTCTTCTTTTCATATTTAATTAAGTATTTTATATATTTAATTAAAGCGCATTTTATCATCTCTCACACATAATTAAATATTATCTATTTAAATTATGGAAACTTCTAATTCTTTGTCACATGTAATTAAATAAATTTATTTATTTAATTATGGATTTTTCCTCAACTATCAACTAACTCTTCATAAATAAAGTGCACAAATGGCAACTTTCCTTCATTTTTGAATGAAAAAAGTTGTGTTTGAGGAAACATCTCCCATCTTTCTCTCAACCTTCCATATTTTTCTCAACTTCTCGATCTCTCATCGTTCATTTTACAGGTTTGAATCTCAATCGTTGATCCTCGCCAACTGGATTTCTTGCCTTCAAAAATCTATAAATCCAGCCCTCTTATGAGTTGAAAAGGACCCTGAATTCTAGATTTCATAGGTAATCACTATAGTTGCATTTTAGTTTTATCAGAATTCTAGCATCATAGTATTTCAATTTCATAGCTTAAATCATATAGTCATGAACATGCATCTTCAATTAATCTCATTCTCCTAAGCTGCCATTTCAACAAGCTGCTACTTACACAGCTGAGAGCCAACACCTTTAATCAAATCCTTGGAGATAGAGGACAATGGGACGAATTTGAAGAAGATGTTGTTATTAGAGTTTTCTTTTATGCTTTATAGTTAGTTTTCTTTAATATAATGTCTCATTGGTATGTTATTTTACTGTTTAATTAATCCACATTTTCTAACAACACACTAAGGAGTGAAGAGAATGAACTAGAAAAAAACCAAGAAAAAAGTGTTGAAATAAAGTATGCATACAATGATGAATCTACGGTTCAATATTCTAAAAGTGATGAGCAAACTGGAAATGGTCCACTAGAAGTGGAAGAGCGAGTCTAGTTGTTAGATCATACAAAGGATGTGCATCAAACCATGAAGAATGAGTCTCCAATAGAAGAATTTCAACAAGCTAATGAGGAATGCCCAATAGAAGAGTTAACTGACATTGGATCTAAGAAAGGCATAGCAGTAGACACCGAGGTAGCCCTAGAGGGGATTGAGATTTCAATTGAGGAGACTCAACATATTATCAATGAGTGTCCCATGAAGCATATTGAAGGAATGAATGTTGTTGATAGAGGGGTTGATGTTCATGAGGGTTGCAGTTACAAGCCTAAACTAGTGACAAAGGATGAATTCAAGGAGTTCTCTCATTCATCTAATTTTGTCTCTCAACTTTTTGTTGATTAACTAAGCGTTGGAAGCTCACAAATTTTATGCATTGATGATGGGATAGCTAATGTGATTCATACTGAAATGCAGGAAAACATGAATGAAGAAACACAAAGAGGAAAATTACACCATCAATGGAGACCTCCTGACTTCATGGGAATCAACTCTTCACAGTTGGGAAAGGATGAATACAATGCTCAGCCCACAGGGGTTCAAAATCAGGTTGTCTCTTTCCTTGATGTGAATTCTAAAGCTTATCAATTTTATTATGGAATCTTAGGAAAGACAATTTGTTTATGGATTAACCACAGGTTTAATGAGCCTCCTCAATTGCTGATTCTTCATGATGTTTGGGTAGAATTTGAATGCTGCAATATTAAAGTTATTTTCTCTGAATATAAAGATAAATCTGCATGGTTGAGAACTATAATGAGTGCCCATTTTATTGTACATGCATTGCGAAATCCAATGGGCATGAGTGCCAGTTGGCCTTTACTAAACTTATCTCTTTGTAAATATCTATCTACATAGCTCATTTTTCTTTAGTAGTGTAGGTTTCCTGTAAATATTCCACTTTCCTGCTTTCCTTAGGTTAGTTAGTTTTTTTTGTAGGATAGGTTGCTTTAGGATTAGTTTTCTTTGGTTAGTTTAGATGAATTTTGGTTTTCTATTGTTGTGGTTAGTTTAGGTTTGAGTAGGGTTTCTTTGTTTTTGTTCTGCTTGTCTACTCTTCTGGTTTTGGTTTTCTTTGGTTTGCTCGAGTTTTTTTTCCCTGCTGCTCTGCTGATTGTTGTGGGGTTGTCCTAATTTCCTTTGGGCTTGTTGCATCTGTACAATTGGTTGCTTGTTTGGATCTGCTCTAGGATTTATTTTAAAAACTCTTGTCATATTTTTGGATTCATTAAAAATGATAGGCTTCCTTCATCTGATGTTGCATGGGCTGGGAATTAGTGTCACTTGACTAAGTTAAATTTTGGAATGTATTTAGGTTTTATATCTTCACACGAATCTTAAGAATTTCAAGGTTGCAAATGGTCTTTAGGAGGTCTAACTAGGTGAAAAATCTTAAATTATGCTCTAGTGCCACTGTGGTTCTCATCCTTGAGTGTGGGCTTCATTGTCCACAAGGTGAAAAGTAAAGCTTTAAAAGGAAATATGAAAAGAGAATACCAAAAAGAGAAAAGAAAAGAAAATATTGAAAATCAAATGAAATGTTCACCTTTTCAAGGGTATCCTAGTATCTCTACTAGGGCTATGGATGTCTGACTAGTAGTAGAGATGTGCTAGGGAGGGTAATAGTGATAACTTCACTAGGGCTATGGACATCTGACTGGCAGTGAGGCTCTATTCAGGTTGCTTTTGGAGTTAGAATCCTTAGGTAGCCCTAGCGGACTGAATTTGGTCCTTGCAGCAACTTAGGGAAGGGAAATGAATGCATATGCACACACTTTGACCCTGGTACAAGAAAGGTTGGCTTGTTAGTGATTTTTGAAACTTTGTCTTCATGTAACCTGATTCTTGGATTGAAACCAGATATACTAAGTTCATGATGCCAGTTTGTCATTGAAATGCTCTAAAGCATTTCCCAGCAAAGTCGCCATTTATTGTGCAATTTTGCACACACGCCCCACTGAAAGTGGGGACCCTCTCTTGGCCTACCATTTTTGAACCATTTTTTTGGCTTGCCCCCTCTTTTGTGCTTATCTTTGAAAATCTTGGGGTTCTAGTTTTTGGTGCTTTCCTTGGTTATGGGTGCCTTTGTGTTGAGTTTTTGGTGGTTTTGGTGTCTTGTGGATGTCCTCTCTGGGGTGGTCTTATTTTTCGTTCTATTTTTTCCCTTGGTGATTTTGTTTGGGTCCTAAGGGTTGGTTTCCTCCCTTAGGTTTTACTTTGTTTTCCTTGTTCCTTTTGTTATGTCAAAGGCGAAACAGGGATAGGACTTAACTCTGAACTCTTAAAAATTTCTCGGTCCAATTTCGATTCCCATTCTGGCTCCGCTTCCTGCTCTCTTTCTTTCATTTTCATCATGTTTCTCTTCGGCCTAAGGGTCACTTTCTTCCCTTAGGTTTTCCTTGCTTCACTTTTTCTTTCATTTGCCAAAGACAGAACTAGGGTGGAACTTAACTCTGAACTTTCACAAAGTTCTCGTTTATGTTCTGGCTCTGCTTACCACTCTCTCGCTTTCTTCATCGTCTTGTTTGTCTTCGGCCTAAGGGCCAGTTTCCTCCATTAGGTTTTCTTTCCTTTTCTATTTCTTTTGTTTTCTGGAGACGGAATTGGGATGGAACTTAACTCTAAAATTTCACTAAGTTTACGGTTCGGTTCCCATTCCCATTCCAACTCCACTTCTCGTTGTCTTGGTTTCTTAGTCATTTTGTTTGTCTTTGGCCTAAGGGTTTCTTTCCTCCCTTAGGTTTTCTTTTCTTCACATTTTCTTTCATTTTTTCAGAGGTAGAAATGGGATGGAACTTAACTCTGAAATTTCACAAAGTTCACCATTTTGTTCCCATTCTCGTTCTACCCCCGCTTCCGCCTATTTCCCTTCCTTTCTCATCTTAGAATTGTCTCCACCTCTGTCGGGGTTGGTTCTTTTTTTGGCTCTTTCTATTTCCATTCCTTTCCAGTCTTGGTTCTATCTCCACCTCCGCCGGGGTTACTTTCATTTCCACCTGTTTCCCTTCCTTTCCCATCTTTGTTCTGCCTCTGCCTCCGCCTGTTTTGTGTCTTTGTTCTATTTTTATCATGGCTTTGCCTCTGCCTCTCTTTGGTTCCACTTTCGCCTAGGTTTGTGCTTGATTTCATTTCCTTAGGAACTCCATCGGTCATCTTGGATTTTGAAGATGTATTGAGCATTAATGGTGGCCCATTTGAATGTAGGTTGGATCAAGCTGCAAGTTGTTGTCAGGGCCATGGCAGGAGTGGGTGTACTTTGAAGATTTGGTGAGATTTGTACGTACAGTTAAGTGCATTGCAGCTATTGTCGAATGAAACCCATTTTTGCACACAAGATCGATGTGTTTGGTGGAAATTAATGGCAGGCAAATGTGACATGGTGGACTCAACTTGGTTTGGCTCAATCTGGGTCATTTTTTCCTAGCTCGGATCCGATCGGTGGCTTGCGTTCATGCATGTGTTTTACGCACATTGTTCTTCACATGGGTGAGGCATTAATGGTTGGCTTGGCTTGAGGTGATGTACCCTGGCTTTATGCAATCCTAAATCACTTTCAAGGGGCTCTTGGTGTATTCAATGCTAGACGACGAGTTATTTCTAGTTTTCAGGGTTTAATTGGTTGGTGGTCAACCTTCTTCGTAACCCGAGCTCTATTTCGCGTAGGATGTTTCTATAAGTATGGCCTTTGGCCTCATTTGTAAGGGTTCGAATTGGCTGGGTTCATTCGTTCTCCCACTATTCGGTGGAGTTTTAAGATCAGTAGGTTAGGTTAGAGCTCTTTCATTGGTTGATCAAGCCAGGAGACTTGTAAGTAGTAGATTTAGTAGTAGAGTAGCATGTTAGAAGATTAGGACTTAGTTTTTCATTTCAGGAAAGTGTTGTAATAGACTTGAATTTTTGCTAATGGGATGAATGAATACAAAGTGCATACATTATGCTATGACTAGTGCCTTCTTTGCATTAAATAATCTTGCATGGTTCATGTTCTATCTTTTAAATTGCTTGGAAATGTTTGAATATATCTTAGGTTTGATTAGTAATTCTTGTGATTTAATTATTGGAGTGTTGTAGCGATCCCTGGTTCATACTTTTGGAAGCTTCTTGATTATGTGAATGTTGTGCAAGGTCAACCTATACCTGATACTCATGTGCTTAGTTCAACTATAGATATTCATCCAGTTTTATTGAATGAATGTCCATTGTCTAAAAATATTTAAAACCTTAGAAGATTGCACTATTTTCTACAAGATTGCAGGTATAGCGTGGGTCGAACAAGAAACTAGTTTAAGGGATTGGTCCATTCCAAATATTTCATCATTTGAATGCTTAATCTTATAAGTAGTGTTAACATTAGGACTTTTGAAACCCTCATATTTTGATGTTTCTTTTATTATTTGGTTTGAACAATAAATTTGAGCATCACCATATCTTAAAATCTAATGAGTTTAGAGCTTCCAGTATTTTTTTGTAAGACCCCTTGTGATTACCAGAATTTTCACATTTATCACTAAGTCTTTTCTACTACATTGTCATGAACCGACACCCGTGAGACCTTGGGGTTATCTCTTTGTTCATAGAGATCAACCTTTCAAGAGAGATAGGTTAAATTTTTTTTTGTCTGATGTTGTTGCCGTGTAGAAATACCAGACAATAGTGTCTTCATTGAGCTTGTCACTTACATACTCTTGAGGGTAGATACTTACATTTTCACCATCAGTGGTTTTCTCATTGCAGTTGTTTGTGGCTTTTCTGTCAAAATAAAATTCACAACACACCTCTTCACTTGTAGCTGAAACACTGATGTTCTCAAGAGCATTTCTCAAATCAACAAGTTCATTTGTCTCATCATGGAGAATTGTGTCAAAGTTACATTCAACACATGTAATATTTACTTAATCAACTATATCACAACGTTTCCGATTTCTTATCGCTTCTTCAAAAATTAAATCCAACTCATATTCATCATCATGTTCTTGGGTTGGAAGACTTAACTGTTGAGTTTCATTTGGGTACATCTCTTTTGTAAGTTGTTCAAAGAAAAATTTATCATCACTTACTAATGCATTCTTCTTATCTTCAACCTTCTCAAGTATGAATTTATTTGAATACCTCTAATCATTCACATTCAAACATCATGTTTTCCCATAATTAAAGACAATAAACCTTGTGCATATTCATTCCTCTATTTCTCCAAATTATCTAAAATTGTATAAGCCATCTGCATGTTGGAGATTCTAAACTCTTTTAAGAATGCACTAGATCCTTCTTCAAAGGCTTCAAATTACATATGAATATAGTTAGGAGTGCTAGGTCTAAATTTTTTGGGATTAGTGAAAGAGTAACAACAAATCTATGACTGAAATCAACACTTGACTCTTCATTTTGCTTCTTGATCTACTTTAACCTAATGAAAAGGTATGAGGACTCTCCTGAATATTCTTCTCTATAAGCAGACACTAATTTATCCCAACAATAAAATGACTTCTTAGGAAAACTCAAATACAAATCGCGAGCTCTAGCTTCAAGGGATCTGACAAAGAATCTCGTCCACATATCTTGATCTCTGAATGAATGTTTCTCCATGAAGGTGGAAATTTTTTTGAAATGTGCATCTCCTTCACATATTGTGTACCCATCAAATCTATGCATCTCCTTATAGACATGATTTCACATAATCTCATTTTTGCAATCAACCCATGAAAAATCTAACTGAGCATGCAATGGGTCAAATCAATTTACATTTGGTGTAATTATTTGACAAGTAGACACGGTTTGATGGTCTCTTAACTGGGCTTGTTGAAATAGCTAGTGTGTTTCATCCATCTCTTTAAGCCTTCTTTCAAATATATCATTCCACTCAGGACTAAACCTAGGCTTATTAACACTTCGGTTCTTACACTTTGGGGTATTAGATGCTTGAATATTATTACACTTTTGACAATTCTTGACAAGATGAATCAAAGTGTTCACTGGTATAGCTACTTTACCTTGACGATACATGGATATTAAAAATTGAGGCTCACTAATTGTGCATAATTACAGCCATTACCAAATGATGGACAATAGGGATAATTACAGACATAATGACAACTTGGGTTTGAAAATTATGACAATACAAATGGATTGAAACCCCTAAGATACAAAAATGCATTCTAACCATCCAAACTAGCAGATATTTGAGCACTAGACAAAATTATTTCAATGAAAATGCAATTAAATTCCACAGATCCAACAAATAGGAGTGTGCAAATTCAATTTTATAGTTCTTTCCCTCCGCTAGTCCTAATTCACCAAATAGGGAAAGAAAGTTTCTTCTAAGAAGTTCAAATATTGTAGATCTGGAACTTTCTTCAAATTTTCACAGGTTCTACTAATAGAGTCACCACCTCTATTCAAAGAGGATTGAATTTCAAGTAGTATAAATTTCTTTCACATGTAAACTTCTTTATGAGTTCCTTCCACTAGTAGAGCACCATAGATCATTAAATTTTTAGGTTCACTGCAACAAATTTTTCTTCTAGGTTTGAAATCCTTCAGAATTTGAACTAAAGTCAGAATGGCACATCATTTGAATCTATGAAATGACTCTTAATGCTAGATGTTTCAATCAGAATTTTAAAAAATTCTCCCCAGTAGAGTCACCATTCTATTGGTGTTTTATTTTTCCAGCTAAGCTTTGAAAGTCTCTAAGAGGTAGCCAATCTCTATGTTTAAGAATTCTCAAATTTTATGGCCAACTGACAAGATTAGTCAAAGACTGAAATATCCTACACTTCTATCTCTGTAGGACCAAGGTGGGTCAACCTAAACAATATCTAAAACTTAATTCAACCATACACACTAACATTTTTTTTATAGGAGATAATTCCTAATTCAATTAAACCATAGAGAGAACTGACAACTTCAAACCTATCTAAACTCTCAATAGATCAATAATCACTCATTAATTGAGAGACATAACACAACATTAAACCTCAACCAAACAATATGGATTTAAAATGATTTTGCATATAAATTTTTTTTTGAGCTGCATAAAGCTAAATAATAGATCAGTGTCAATTTTGGGCCATGGAGTCAAACACATAAAATGAATTCACCAACAAACAGACATCAACCAGAGGATTTAAATTACTAATGTTTTGCATCAACTATTAGTGTCTTCCACCAAAAATCCCTCTCTTATTATCAATCAAATTCTCCTTATCAAATCTCATCTGCACACCTGAAATCACAATCATCTTCTCAAAGCATTTTAACCATTTCTTTGGAAAGGAACAATGAACAGACAAAACAATCTCATGAAATTTGACATGATAAACTCAAAGATTCTTTGTATTATTGAATTCATATGACTAAATGTGTACAAATATGGAGACAATCTAAAGATATTCTTGAATGTGCAAACACCTTCATGATTTTATTTGCATAAACTGGCTATATTTTCTCATGAAATCGGCAATTACAATTTACAGACTCGACTAATGACTCGAAACCAACATTTCTCTATCTACCCAGCTCATACAAAATTTTAGAACCCTTTACAATGAGAGAAAAAGAGAAGAAATAGAAGAATGAAAGCAACCCTAAAACTAATTCGGAAATGCCATCTGGAAGCTCCATTCTTGTTGATCAACAAAAGATAAAGCATCTCTCCTCTCTCTACAACTAACTTATTTTTTCCTCTCAAATCTGCCTTTGCCTCAAGTTGTTGGAAACTTGCCCATGTGGAGAAATTCACTCCATTTTACCTAACTGTTGGAAAAACAAGATTGCTCTCATGAAAACTCCCATTTACTCTCCATTTGCCAAGCAAGTGAAAATATCTCCTCTTTTACAATGTTGGAGCTGCATTTTATCTCATGGCACATTAGCCATTCACATATAAAGTAAATATTAAATTCACTTTAATCATATCCCCTTTTACATTATAGTCCAACAAAGAGAATGTTTGCTCACAAAGTGAATATTCAACTCACTTTACATTGACCTAGGCAAATAAAATATTTACCTTGTGCCATTTCACATGGGCTCAATATTTTAAATATTTCACTTGAAATATTTATTCAAAAGAGAAAAACATTTTTCCCTCGAGAAATTTAATAAGGGCCTTTACCTTCGTTTACCCATGTTTCACTTCTATTTATCTCCAACAAAATGGTGGCCTCTCAGATAGTGAATATTTGTTCACTTCACAAATATTAATTCTCATTGTTCTTTCACATTTAAATATTTAGAAAAACATGTTTCCTAAAGTATTTAAATTCTTCATTTTATAGGGTAAATTTACCCTTTTTTAAATACTTTTCTTTTGAAAAGAAAATGGAACACCAAAAATAATTAACACCAGGCTCCTTTAAAACTCTAAACCCATGCATTGAAGATCACCAAGGGCCCACTAGCCACATGCCTCTTTCTCACACACCTCACAGGCATTTTGATGGTGTCATCTTTATTGTGCAAGGCCTGTGATCGACGACCCAGATTTGGCTGTATCTTAGCTCACTTGGTAACTGTTGATGTGCTTTAAACTAAATCGCATCCTTCTACAATCTATATTCTTTGGCTATGGCAAAAAAAAAATTCCCTAGAATGTTCGTAGAAGTTGATATGAAACTCAAAGCCACACCCCAACCCCATCTCAAGTCTAGCATCAAGACAAGAATGTCTCGCATTATGATTTCATGAAACTCTATAAAAGTTGGGAAATGTAACCTATGATTTGATGGTGCGATAGTAATACCTTTCTATTGAGCTCCCTTCTTCATTTATTGGTCATGCCCTCCTCACTGGTTTGAGTCCCTCTTCCAAGTTTGATGGTTTCTTAGACTTTTCAATGGTTCATTTTGGGCGCTTGCTGCAAGTGTGCTACTAGCGTTTTCCTTTTCAAAAATATCCAAAATGATCTCCTCACTTGGAACAGGCTCTCCTTCACACACAAGTCTCCATGGGCGTGGGTCTTTCCTTCATATGGTGCAGTTGAATCATCCCTTCACTCTTTGAAAAGGTGTTCCATTTAGACTACGTCCATTTCATTTATTGTCTTTTACTTTGTTGGGTGTGTGTACCCCACCATCTACAACCTTTAAGTCACGCCCCATTTAATGGTCTAGAAGTTGCCAGCTACTTTGTTTGAAAGTAACCAGAGCCTTTTAATGGACCCATCTTGATGAATTTTCTTGGTGCGCAACCATGAAACTCAAATTAATTTTGGGCTTATTCCAAGCAACTTAAATGTCCAATTCAACTGGAACCTCCTTCCAGCTATGTGCTTTGAGGGATCTCCATACCCAACTAGACTTCTATTTTCCTTTGCCAATGTACATCTGCTTGGAATTTTCTTAAGCCTTTTCATAGCTCATATTGCATACGCAACTTGTAACATTCCATTCAGAAAATTTTTATGGGATAATCCCCATCAAGTGGGCCATGTGTAACACTACCCTGTTCAAGTGGAGCGAAGGATTCCATGTTGAGCAGTACACACTCGATGATTTTATTTTAACTTTAAGTGCATCCCCTACCGATTTAAGGATGCATTAAATTTCCTTCCCAAATCTAAGCCACAAATCCTTCAAACCACTTGGAGAGGTTACACCAAGTTGTGAACAACAACTCAAAAACTTGCATGTGCTTCCATGTAATCAGGGAGACTTGAATAGTTTCTTTGTATAAGAGATTTTCTCTTCGTTATGTGCTAGTCGTGCATTACCTTCTCAAGCCATCAACTTATCTTTGAAAGATTATCCATCACAATAGCAAGATCGTTATGCTTGTCACTGCATAATACACTATCCTCTATGCATTCAAAATACTTTTTCAATGCCACTCTCGGTCATACATTATTCTCCATCCACGGTGGAAATGAACGCCTACTTACTCATGGTGAACAACAAGAAGTTTGAAAAACACTACATACAATGCAAAAGTTACGAAACAAAATCAACATCCTTTTCACATGTTCTTATCCATATAATAGTTTGGTAACTATACAAAACAATACGGATATAAAATTTCACCCACCCATACACAAAGTACAAACCTTCCATATGTATGGGTATCATGGTCAATACTACATATCATTGTACCAATCATGAATATTTGATACTTGTTCATTTCCAACTGAGTAATGACCTCGGTCTTCCAGTTCACCAATGCTCACATGATAAAATTAAAAAAATTCAATGTATTAGAGATAAAAAAACATGAACAAGGTTTTGATTAAAACTTTCTCTTAGGCACTTTTGCAGAGTGGTCAAAACAGGGCAAGTGGGCTCTAGAATCACCTTTGAAAGCCAGTCAGACCACCCCCTAGAGTCACAAAAACTTGCAGACGTGTATTAATTTAACCCACGAATGTAGTGCAATAAACAGTTAAGAGAAATCAATCACAAGGAGAAAAATATTAACTATCGAAGTTGCTTACTTGAACTTTCTGCAACAAATAGTTGTTCTGAACCAATTAAAACTGATAAAAACATCTCGCCCAAAAAATACAAAATCAACTCCTAGCAAGCTGCCACTGGACACAGTAGATCAGTTTGGTGCATTGAGCACGTGTGAAAAATAAATTTTCTTGAACTATCACTGATCAAAATATACTCAGGGTCAAAGTTGACCTCTCAAAAAGGTTTCAGAAACTGCAAGAGCAAAACAGGATAAATTGCATTTGGTTTTGACCTATTAAAAATAGCAAATGTGGTCATGAAGCCTTGAAAAATGACATGTGAGCTCACCTAGGTATGGATAATGCAGAACAACATTATTTTTGACATGATAGTCAACCAATTTCAAAATGAAATCTCAAACGGGAGGCAACTTTGTAAAACTGAAAGTTTACAAACAACAGAAAAGTGCCAAAACCCTCCAGCTTCACTTTTTGAAACCCTGTCAAAATGTATCGTGGGAAGCCAAAAATTGACTTGCATGTTCAAATATGTCAATTAAATATTTCAGAAAATAGGTTTTACACAAAAATCAACAGGCTTTAAATTACAAGCCTCCAAAGTGGGTCACTAATGCAAATTCATCAAGTGGACTTTTGAAAGTGCAAAGGCAATTTTTTTGAAATGGGCATTTCAAATTTGAAAAATTTGAAAGTTTTGTCACCAACCTTAATAAATTGCACTTGAACCTAAGTGTAAATATGAAATTCAAATAACAAAAACCAAACACCAGAGACACCAGATTTATTTGGAAAACCCAATGAGGGAAAAACTAATGCAGGAGCATCGATTAGATGTTTTGAATTTGTGTTGATAGTTGATTTTTTGGCTTGTGATAAGATGCGAGCCTCTATCACCATAGTGATAGGAGAGCTGAAATATCATTGTGGCAACAAATTGGTTGAAGAATTCAAATAGACAAGAAGTTGTTAGTGGGTAGTTAAGACGAAATGGTTGAGGAGGTCGACGACTAGCAGTTGAAACCGAAGGGTTTTTTATTAATGACGATGGTGCCAACCAAGTGAGACGCAAATGAAATATGAAGTGAACAGTTGCTAATTGTAGGTGATTGGCAGTTACAAGTTGATGTCAATAAAGAGAGGCCTTTCGAAGAAAAGAAGGGCATGCGACCAATTGGGGAAGAAGAACCTTAGGGAAAAAGAAGGAAGAAAAGGCCAAACTGCCACAAGCTGAATCCAAAACAATGATAATACTGTAAATCACCATTATGGAATAAATGAAGGAATGATTTGAACATTTTTCTTCTTGTTGTGTGATTAAATTTATGAATTTCCTATCATTTTTGTTCTTAGTTATTGTCATAGTTTTGCTAGAAAGCTATTAATTTTTTATGGTGTTAGAGGACGATGCATGTTGCTCGATTTGTGCTGTAATGAAGGTTGCAAAAAATGCTTTTCCATTGGAATGAAGCATATTTGTGGAGATTTAGAATAATAAAGAGTTTTTTTATATGTAAGTTTGAGGTTCTTGTTATGAAATTGTTAATGTTTAAGAAAATTGACACAAGTAATTGTCAATTTTTGGATTGTATCGATTACTGAGTTGTTGTCATCTGAAATTTGTTTGGAATTGGGTGATTTTTGCTTCTTTCCTTGAATCGGTTTGGTATCAGAGCTATTAGGCTCTTGGAAAAGAGAAAAAAAAATTGGTTTGTGGTTTTGTGTTGTGGTTGGTTGCAGGTTCTTGATCCATCTAAGCTGCAAAAAGAAAGTCCAAGAGATTACGTAGAGAAAAGAGGAGATGTCTAGGTGAGGCAACGAGGTTTGTTGAGTTGGTGGGTTATGTGGTGAATTAGTAAGAGCTAGATGGATACCTGATTGTGATGCACTTGATTTTGCAGCCTGAAGAGTACTCCACTAATGGGAGTAGATGAAAGGATAAACATGATTGGTCAAAACTTATAGATACAAAATGAGTTTGATGTGTAGACAACCAACAAAGGATTTCAAAAAATGGTTTTTCTATTGCTACCTTCTTCTTCTTTTTAGGATTTTGATGTGGGAGCATCGATTAGATGTTTTAACTTTGCGTTGATAGTTCATTTTTTGGTGGGTGATAGGATGCAGGCTCATGTCACCATAGTGACAGGAGAGGTAACAAAACATTGTGGCAAAAAATTGGTTGAAGAAATTTAAAAAATAGGAAATCATTAGTGGGCAGTTAAGATGAAACGGTTGAGGAGATCGACGGATAGCAGCTGAAACTGAAGGGTTTTTGATTGATGATGATGGTGCCAACCAAATGACACGTGGATGAAAGTTGAAACGAATGGTTGTTGAATGCAGGTGATTGGAAGTTACAAGCTGATGCTAATAAAGAGAGGCCTTTCAAATAAAATAAGGGTGTGTGGCCAACTAGGGAATAAGAACCTGAGGGAAAAAGAAGGAAAAAAAGGCCGAACTATCACAAGCCGAATTCCAAAATTTTATAATACTGTAAATCACCATTATGAAATAAATAAAGGAATTATTTGAATTGTTCATATCTTCCTGTGTGATTAAATTTTTGAATTTCCTATCATTTATGTTCTTAGTTACTGTCGTAGTTTTTCGAGAAAGTTGTTAAAATTTGCATGGTGTTAGAGGATGATGTGTGTTCCTCGATTTTTTGTGTAATGAAGGTTGCAACATATTCTTGGATGTTGGAATGAAGCATATTTCTAGAGATTTAGAATAATAAAGAGGTTGTTTATCTGCAATTTTGAGGTTCTTGTTATGAAATCATTAATGATTAAGAAAATTGACACAAGTAATTGTTAATTTTTGGATTGTATAAATTATTGAGTTGTTGTCATCTAAAATTTATTGGGAATTGGGTGATTTTTTCCTTTGTCCTTCCATCAAAAATCACGGTGAGGATTAAATCACAATATAGTAGTAATGCAATACCAGATACAAAGGCTCACTACAAGAGAGCTCACTGCCCAGAAAGGACTCACTCTTAAGATACAAAGGCTCACTATCTACAAATAAAGAAAAAGACAAATAAAGATCCACCAGAATAAGTTTCACACAATTGTAGCTTGATCAAAATATTGCAGACACCATCAACTCACTGCTTTCAGGAATCTAACACATCAAAGTACTATTGCCTTAATTCTCTATTATACACTTTCCTTTCCGCACTTGTTCGCACACTTTTCTTTCTTGAATTTCAATTTGCAACATCTTGACTTTCTTTTATACTATCTTCAACCCTAGAAACTTTCTCCAAGGTCGGCTATTCATTCTTCATTTAAAAAAATCAAATTAGGTAGGCTACTCAACATTCTTGTGGTGGATAAGAATGAGAGAGGACCAAATACATATTTAATTAGGACCCAAACAAAATTTTGGATCAATCAAAAACTTCCTTAATTCTACATAAATATTTATGTAATGTGTAAACACCAGGTCGACCAAACCTAATGAAAACACCAATGATATTTGAAGTACGCACATCTCCAACAAGATGATCACATGTGGATCACAAAACATGCTTCACCAAACACTTGAACACCTCTTAGAAACCTTCAAGTACATCCACAACAACTACAATAATCTTCATTCATAGAACACTCTTGATCAATCTATCTAGACCAAGCAGAAACACACCGTAGCTTTGGAACAAGCCTTCTAGAGCACCAAACCACAAGCACGTTTCTTAGAACACAAACACCCTCAGGATTAAACTTCTTCCACATCCGCAAGATCTGAAATGAACCACCAGAATACTATGGAGTAGAGACATTTCTCCCATTCCATAGACAAATAGTTATATCCAACCCATCCTTCACAATTCATCAACCCAAAAGCTAAAAATCAAGATATATTATCCATTGAAGCTCATGATCACTACTACAAATCCGCATAGGCATAAGATAAATATAGAATAAATGTAGATCACAATACCAGAGCACAGTTAGAACACACATTCAACACAGTCTTCATTATTTCTTAATTTTCTCAAAAGAACTTGGCATCAACATAGTTGCAACTTCATAAAGATAGCTCCATGTACTCTTAACACTTCTAGAGTATGTCAACTATAAATTTACCACCTGCAATTATTTTAAACTATGTTGACATCAATGACAACATTAATGACAACACCACCAAACACATCCATACTTGCAACACTTCCCACTTTTGAATTTTGTATTTTGCAACTCTTTCATGCACTGTACAAGTCAATCTATTTCCTAAATTAGTTTTAATCTCCAATTCCTTAGGTTTGAAACATCCTATTTTTTTACCACCTTTTCTTCTAGAAATAACTATGTCTATCTTTTGAATAGCCTCTAGTTGTAATAGCTCTATATCAATTTACTTCATGTGATCTTTGCATTCAACTAGCAATCTTCTAAACTTTCAGAGCCAATAGGATACTTATTTCCATTTGACAGTGGCTTCCCTTATCCTTTCTTCACCCTATTTCATTAAAATCCCTATCCAATCATCGAAAACACTCATTTTTTCTATTAATCCTTTAATTGCATCCACTTGTTCTTTTGTCATCTACACTGGATTAGGAAGAAACTTTTTCAGAGTCTGACTTGGTTGAGCTATAACTTTGATGAAGTTATGCATGTGAGTTATATTGTCCTTCAACACTCTTTTCATTTATTTATCTCTCCTCATACAAGAAAAAATTTCCTCTAATTTCGTCTTCATTTCTAATTTATACTCCTGTGATCAGTGCCCTAAGTTAATTGTTGATATTCGATAGTCCTGGGAAGTGACCTCATGTGTATCATTTTTTTTGATGGGAGTAGCCACATGGAGAACCTTTACACAATCTACATTTCACCTAATGGCATGTCTTACTCTTTCATTCCCCTTATTCCTTGGTTTTTAGATCTCTTGCATTATACTTTTGAAATCTAGAGTCACCATTTGTACCTACAATGGTGGAGCCAAATGCTAGGCTAACCAATTAAGTAAGACCTCATTTGGTCTTACCTCTTCTCTCCTTTTCTCTTTTTTAATTTGTTTCTCAAGACTTCTTTCTTTTGATACATGACTTCCATCTCCTTCAACTTCTAATAATTTTTATACGTTTTCTTCCTGTTGTAGAGAATCCTAGTTTATTTTCTCTTATTTTATCTACATGTTCTCTTCCTCTTTGAAACTCATCTCTTCTATATCACTACTCTTATTTTCAACATGGCCGCCTATGTGAGTGATTCATGTTTTTATGGGATATCAAGGTTTTTTCAATACCTTGATGTTCTTTATTTGTGACTCTGATGGGATCAACATCCTGACCTTTAATTGAGATTCCTTCTTGATTAGGTTCATGTGACTGCTTCAAAGTAGTCTTATTACCAATTTTCCTTTGTTGAGGCTGGTCCTCAATTATTATAATATTATTACATCTTCATGCATTTCCTCTTCCTCTTCTTCCAGAGAAATAGGGACCAGATGAGTTGTACCTATTTTTTCATCATGAGGATGGGAATCTGCTTCCATCATTTCTCCTCATTTTGGTTGTTCCACCTTCTAGGTAGGTTGATTCACTATAATTCCTTGACCTTCAACAATGTCCTAGTGCAATAGTCTCTTAGGTTCCCTATGAACAGTTTACTTCAACATTGGTGTTGTCTATGGCTATGATTTTTCTTTCATTTGTTGTACCATATTACTCCACTTCTTTATCTCTTTCGTGTTGAGGGAGGTCCATGGTTATATCCCATTCTTCTTCCAAAATTGATGGTGTATCTCCCATGATCTAACTCCTAATATAAATCCCTAGTGAGTGAGGAGAAGAAAACATTGCAACCACTTGTTGAGATGTTGATCCTCTCATATGGATGTATACTTGTTGTTTTCCAACTATTTACTTTGGGGTGAGATATTTTTCCCTAGGAAATGTAGCTGGTGATGATTCCACTATTGGTGTTTTCAGTAGATTATTTGGAATATCCCTAACCTACCTCTTAGGGTCTTCTAATTGTGAGGCCACTGAAACTCCTTCACTTGGGGTTTTGGCAATTCTTTCCTTGTTCTCTTCAGGAACCTTAGCCTCCACAATCCTTCTTTTCTTTCCCAACAAATCATCATACCCTAAATTATCAATTACGTTTTTTTTTCTCTTTCTCCTAGGGGAATATGTGATCACCACTCCAATGGCCTTTAGCATATGGATGTATTTTTCTATCCAAATTTGATGAACTCAGTTAATGGCCAATCTATTTCCTCTAATTTTGTTATCTCATCCTCCTTCCAATTAGGTTTGGAATAGGGTCATTGAAAATCATATCTAATTCATATATATGGGGTTTTTTAATTCACCATTATCCTCATTTATTTGCAATGGGACATCATGTGTTCCCATTGTCACCATCTAGTTCAATGATAACCTTTGGTATGATTGTCTCCTAGCTTTACATTCATTTGGGCAATCATTCTACTAATCTTCTAGGTGAGGTACATGAGCATACCTTTTGCCGATTTATCTGGTGACTCTCCCATATGGATCATAGTTATTCCTTTTCAATTTGACTTCTTCCAATCAAAATGACCAAAAACATATCTTGTAACTTTTGTATGAATTGCACTTATAATTTCCTATAATAATAGGAAATGTGATTGGTTCCCTCTTATGATCTTGCAAGAAAACATCACGGGACTCCATTACATATCTTGTAAATTCTAGTAGTACTATTTTATATGTGGCACATTTAGGAAACATGTAAGAGTTGTAGGTGAGAATCCCTCAACTTTGTTAAAAGTGAATTATGGGAATTGGATATACTAGCACCTGTAATTGATAATGATTTTTTGTGCAAACAAGGATTTTATTTTAGCTTTGTCTCCTTCTATACTTTAGATTATTTTCATTACGAAAGAATCATTAACCCTTCGATAATGCTTTGAGTATTCATTAGTAATTATCTGAGGGAAATGTTGATAGACCAGATTTTTTCCTACATTCTTGCATAAGGTCCCAATCCTATTCAGCCCTTGAATGTTATCCTTTACTATGTAGGAATATATTATATATCTAGACATGAAAAATAACCCTAGTGACTAATACATTTGGATATTTTCATACAATTTATCACTAATAACCTTAGCCCAATGGATTTTAGTTGTGCTATCCTTTACATGCTTGATAATCTTATACATCCATGGTCAAACTTTCTAGCATATCAATTTCCCACTATCCTTTTCAGCAAGGTAATTATGTCTTAGATATAAGGAATAAAATCAAATCTCAATATGGTTTTGGGCATCCTCGATATGGGTTTTATATTATTCTTTTCTCAGAACTAGGTTGCCAACATGACCCTCTTATTTTGTCCCTCCATGTTGGAATATGCCCTTGCAGATGCTCCTATCTCCAATGGACTCATTATTTTGAACATTGGGATCCCAAATGTCTGAGAAATCTCATCTGGGGTCAAGTCCACGTATACCCTACCTTCCTTCAAACCACCTTCCTATCTACATCATACCATTGCATACATTCCATAAAGAACTTTGGGGGATCCAATGCATGAGGGAACCTAGTGAACACATGTAATCCACTTGCCATTATATTCTTAGTATTTTGGTTGGATTTGGGTTGTCTAATCCTTTCCATGAATTCATTTTCATTGAAATTTCCCAAATGGCTGTCTGCTACCAGCTTGTATGTGGGTAATGTTTGAGATAGGGGAAAATTGAACTAATCTTTACCTCCCCTCTTTCGTTTACCCATTTTTTCCTCTGAATCTTGCATGATTAGTGTATATAATTTGTGTACTAATTAGGGAAATCTCTATCAATTTTAACTCTTTCATGTTAGTTTTATCTAGATTACATTACCATTAATTATACACTATTCATTATTGAATCAATTTTAACAAAATACATGCAATATTACTTGAAAGGAACTAGACAAAGCACTATTTTTCATGAGTACTAGGTACATGCACAATGATTTTTAGAAATTTTTCAAAAATAAACACTTGGTTTTGTTAATGGAAACCTTGAGCTATGGTGGAATCAATTATCAATAGTTATGTCCTCTCAAACTTTGATATTTAAACTTTTGTATAGTCTAAAATAGTGCCTTGATCTTTGATAACACTTACATGTGTCTTCTCCAGCATGTTATGGCATTCTACGAAATTATGTAATATGTTTTCTTTAGTGACAACTACATATTTTTTTCTCCTTTCTTAATACCATCTAATCATTATGTATTAATTGGACTAGTAGAGTATGATAGTGATAGTTTATGCATTAATGATGAAGTTTTCAATGTGCATACTTTACTTTAATTAAAAAAGGTTATGTGAGCACTATCATGGTTCTTTTTTTGGCTTTTTGAACCACTTCAAGAATTCACAACTTGTCAATAATTTGAATTGGACATGGAAGACTCATTCTCATGACTTGGATGTTTTTTTCTCTAAATTTTTTGATAAATTTGTTTCAGAAATGATATTGGGTTTTCCTTTATCTAAATTTATGGGTTTTCAGGTAGACTCTGACTATTGCAAAGGCATTCGGGTTTTAACTTAAGAAAGGCCTGATATAGTGCAAATACTAGAAAAAATACTTCTAATTTCTAACTTTCAACAAAATCCCACTCTCAATTTTTGTAACTCTTCTATTAACGATCATGGGCCAGAAAAGACTTGTGTCGGGTGAAGCTACTCATCAAGGAAAGTTCTTACTTCTGTCAAACTTACTATTTATCTTCACTTTTGAAACCTAGTGCACAAAAAACTGAAAACTCAATTCCTCCAAGATCAAATCATTTTCGACAAAAAATTCTATTGCATTGATACCTATATTTTAAGTGTCTTAACTTGGGAAAACCATTGTTTTCCCTTAAAATAGGAATTTGATCATAATAAAAACTATTTTTACCATTTCCTCCCAACCAAACAAAAGCAAAGGAAATTTTTTTAAAAGTAGGGTCCACATTTTGTGAGAGGAAAAATGGGGCATGTTGTGATACTACACAACAACTAGCAACCAATAAAACTAATGAAAACCATATAATATGAATTCTAGAAATGACAACAACATTCTAAAACTCTATTACATTTATAATTATTGATTGTTAACCTACCATTTTATAATCATTTCTAATTTAATTTTCATAGGAAAACCTAATTTTATCAGGCATAAGTGTATACTTGTGATTCATCATTTTTATAGAAAATTCAAGTCCTAGCCGATACTTGCATCAAAATACATAGGTTTGTTTAATATTTTAAGCCAATTGGATATTGTCTTGCTACTAGTCAGGCAACCATAGCCTCAACAAGGTTATCTTTATAATTCCCTCCAAACATAGCTCTGCTTAGCCATCTAAGTGTCTGTAGCCCTGATAGAGATATTTGGGTCACCTAAAGAGTTGGTTTCTCTTTTGGTATTTAATTTGTATGTCATTTTATTTTTTTGATATTTCTTTGTAAGCTCTTTTTCTCAACTTGCTAGCATTGAAGTCTACTATTAAGTTAGCAATTACAGTGGTAGAAAATGAAGACTTCTAAATTTTTCTCTCAATGGTGTGTCGCCAAAAAGTCTAGTCTTTGGCACTTTTTCACTCATTTTAGCTTTTTCCCTTGGATTTTACCCTTGTTTTGCCTTGATTTAGTCCTGAAAGCTTGTAATTCAACAACTATCTAACGATGTTTTACTAGGGTGTTGCGAAGTGTTGTAACACATCTTCCAACTTTTCTAAGACCCTTTCAACATAATTCACTAAAACAACCCCTCTTTACCCCTTTCCAAACCTTATGACGAAGTGTTGTAATACATTTTCACACTTTCCTAGGCTAATCATCACTTATTTAACCATTCTCTAATGCTAATTTTTCCCCTTAATGTACTTTTAGGCCTGACTTAAGTGTGTTTCAGGAGGCAAAGCTGATAAAATGTATTAAACACCTTTCAATTCCTGACCACCACTTGAAATTTCCCAAGTGTAGGTCCCCACCTTGGGTGACCTAGTCCCTTTTGGCTTAAATTTCAAAATTAAATAAAAAACCTAAGGGGAGTTTCCTCCAGAACCCT
>CM021100.1:439459548-439720649 GCA_007115665.2 Sequoiadendron giganteum
GTGGATGATGTGATTATGGATGATGTTAATAATTTATGAGTGGTAATGCAATTGTATATGATGTAATTAATATGGGTTTAGTAATGATGCATAGGTGGATATGAAAATATATAGAAATAGATGGATAAATGAACCTAAATGAATTGATGCAAATGGATAAATGTATGGAAATGGATAAATGAATGAATGTAAATGGATAAATGAATGGATGTAAATGGATAAATGATGAACTTAATGAATAGGTGTAAATGGATAAATGATGAACGAATTTATGCAAATGCATAAATGAATGTAAATGGATAAACGAATGAATGCACATGGATAAGTGAACCTAATGAATTAATGCAAATAGATAAATGGATGTAAATGGATAAATGAATGGATGTACATGGATAAATGAACCTAATGAATGAATGCAAATGGATAAATGGTGAACTTAATGAATTAATGCAAATGGGTAAATGGATATAAATGGATAAATGATGAATGTAAATGGATAAATGAATGGATGTAAATGGATAAATGATGATCTTAATGAATTAATGCAAATGGATAAATGATGAATTGAGTGAATGGGTGCAAATGGATAAAGGAGTGGATGTAGACATAGGTATCAATGGGTAGGCATAGGGTGTGTGGAGCGCAATACCTATCAAAAACCGTAAGGATCTTGAGAAGAAAAATTAGTAAGAGGGAATGAGAGTTTGCACAACCAAAAATAGGAGTCGTAGATGTAGGAGGAAGATTGGATGAAAGGGGAATATGAAATGAAATGAAATGCAACATGAATGCAATTTTCCATCCTTTAGAGCACTGATTTTTGCTATAGCATAAGACATCAGGTGTTAGGGTATGTAGACCAAGATGAATTAATGTCTAATGCATAAAATAGACACAACAAACAAGAAGGCTATCCGAATACCCCAAAGTTACGATGACTTTGGTTGGGCTAGGTACTGGAATAACCACAAGCACAAAGGGATGGCCCCATAGAACGCATGATCCAAGAGGAATCTTGGTGGGTACTACGTGGAGCATCTTAGCAGATAGCAATGATAAAAAATTCAAGAGATGCCCCTATGTTGACTAGGAAAAACACACCATAATATGACAGATTATGGCGATCTTGACTAGTTAAAAGGGGGAGCTCACATAATAAACAAAAAGCCAAAAGTACCAAAAGATCACGATCAATTACAAGCGTCCTTTGCCATAAGATCCCAAGGATGGATGGTGTTGATGTGGTATGTTAGGAAGGATGCATCTTGTTAAGACCGATGATGGAGACTATGCTAAAGTGACCTAGATGATGCAAGATAATTGCCATTGGGAAAATTTCTTGATACGAGAAGACCTTATTTGTGAGGAATTAATGATGATAGGGACATACTTGACAACCAACACAACCTAAAGACCTAGGGGCTCGAGGGTTGATCAAAGATCAACCTTGCCTACGTGAAAGCGCATAGCCCTCGTAGTTCAAAAAAAGACCACGGTAAAAGAGTGGAAAGTGGACTGATGGAAACCGATGGATGACCAAGACCAACACAAGCCCCAGGGGCAGATCAAAAGATCAACCTTGCCTATGTGCAAGCGCAGGGGAAACATAGTTTGGACAAGACAAAAGACTGAGGATGGACAAGATCAAAAAGTGGACCATGAGGACAGATGATGGACATAATGCCTTGGGGGTTGATCCAAAGATTAGCCTTGCCTACGTGCAAGCGCAAAGGTGTTGTAGTTCAAGAGGAGATGATGATAAAAGCGGAAAGAGGGCGATGATGACAGATGGTGGAGGACAATGATCAAACAAACTGACCAGAAAAGAAGACAAAGAGAAGCCCTGGGGGTGGATCAAATGATCAACCTTGCCTACGTGCAAGCACAGGGGTAGCGTAGTTCACAAGGAGACACGATGAGACCTAGATGGAGACGAACACGAAGAGTGAGCCTAGATGGAGACAACCTTAACAATGAGATGACATAAGCTCAAATTAGGATAATAAGCTTAGCGTGTTAGATAGTGGATGACGGTCATCCAATGCTCAACTAGAATATACCAAGCGATGAGGTGGTGCAAATGGATGAGAGGGTATGAGGACTAAGGAATCAGCGGGTAAGCAATAAAGTAACCAGGACATGAGGTAGATAATGATTAAGCCCTGTACGAGAGGCGCCTGTTGCCAGGTTTTCACCAATCATACATATCCAAGGTGCCACGTAGGGGTGGTTTTCACCATAGGATGAATTATTTCTCTTTACTATTTTTTAATTTTTTTTTGTATTTTTTGACTTTTACCAGGAATGATACCTCAGTTGACCTAAGTGTAGAACTTCTTCAGGTGCATGATGTTGATGGGTTCCTCCAAGGGCTCCCCTTCAAGAGTGGAGAGTCTGTAGGCACCAGAACCATATTTTGTGGTGATGACATAAGGGCCCAACCAGTTTGCTTCAAACTTGCCCTTTTTCTCTCGATCTTGTTGATTCCGCTGATTATCTTTAAGGACCAAATCACCAACATTGAATTGGTGAGGGTGGAATTTTTTATTGTAGCTCCTTTTGAGTTGGTGTTGATAGGCTTGTAGATGGTTATAAGCCTTGAATAATTTTTCATGCAACAATTCCAATTGTGCCAGGCGCGTCACTCAGGTGTCTGCGTTAGTGATGAGATTCTTGAGGGAGATTCAGAGTGAAGGGATTTCAACTTCGATTGGAAATATGGCTTCAACACATAGACAGGAGAGTATGGAGTAGCACCAGTAGGGGTGCAGATGGATGTACGATAGGCCTAAAGAGCGTGATGGATATGGAGGTGCCAATTGCGGCTAGTGCTATTGACCATCTTCTTAATGATTTTAATCAATGTTTTGTTTGTTGCTTCTGCCTGTCCATTACCTTGAGGGTAATAGGGAGTAGACCAATGATGTTGGATATGATATGTGTCACAAAGGAGCTTCATACACTTATTTTTGAATGGCTTTCCATTGTCGGTGATGATTGCGGAGGGGATACCACACTTGTAGAGGATATGGTAGAGGATGAACTTAGAGATCTGAACACCAATGATTTGATTGAGTGGTATGGCTTCCACCCACTTCATGAAGTATTCAATGGCCGTGATGATAAAGGTGTGTCCATCAGAGGATGGAGGGTAGATGTTTCCAATCAAGTTGAAACCCCATTGTGAAAACGACCAAGGTGTCATGATAGGTTGTAGCTCTTGTGCTAGAGCGTGAATCAGATCTGCATGTTGTTGACGTGGAAGACACTTTTTGACATATTCACAAGCATCTTGTTCCATTGTAGGCTAGTAATATCCTGCTCTGAGAATCCGTTTGGCTAGGGCCATACCATTAGAATGGGCCCCACAAATACCGCTATGCACTTTTGTTAATGTCCTGCGGGCTTCAATTTAATCTAAACAACGAAGGAGAGTTCCATCATATCCACGTCAATAAAGTGTATTACTGATGATGGTGTAGAGGGCAGTGCGTTGGATAAATGATTTATGTTGGTTTCTCATGAGATCAGGCGGGAGGGTGTTGTCATGAATATAGGTGCAAATGTCGTGGTACCAAGGGGATTTAGGACCTACAATAGCACACACCATGTCACTCTCAGGGATATCGTACGCTGGGATTAGGAGTTGCTTGAATAGGAACTGACAATTTGTGCAATCTTTTGGCATGTCGAGGAGAGAACCAATGGTAGCCATAGCATCTGTTGCCTTATTCTGGAGTCTCGGGATCTGCTCAAATTGGATGGAGGTGAAATATTTTTTGAAATCATCCACCATTCGTTTGTAAGGCAACAAATTTTTATCTTTTGTTAGAAACTCATCGTTGACCTATTTTATGACCAACTGGGAGTCACCAAAAACTTGCAGATGAGTGATGTACCATTGGATTGCAATTCTGAGGCCTATGAGAAGGGCTTTGTTGTGTCTTTTGCACACATGCCCCATTTGGAACAGGGACCCTCTCTTCCCTCTTTGGATTACCGGGCCTTTTTTGCTTTGCCTCATTTTGTGTGCCCAATGTTGTGTCCTAAAAAGGTCAGCACGTTCCCCACTGTCATATCTTTAAGCTTGACCAAAATCACCCCTCTAAAAAATGTTAAATATGGGGTCAATTCGGGTTTTCCTTGTCGGAACGCCCTTTTTGGCGTTTGTCGCTCCTTTCGGTCCTAGACCCCCGGGTTTCTGTTTCGGGTTTGCTATCTCCAATGCTCGGTGTTCGATGTCTTTTCAGATCTTGGACCCCAGAAGTTGGGTTTCCCCCTCTGAAATTCCTCGTCGAGTTCGCTGTTCCAAACGGCTACGGCTAGATAGCTTCCCAGCCCTCGGACTTCGGTCCTCCTGCCGCCGTCCACAAATTTAAACTCACCAACCTACCCCCACCACCGTATGAAGGAATTGAATGTTGCATTAATGGCGAGTGTGGCTATAAATTTAGATTTTTTGACTATCATTGTCAACCGATCGAGTGATAGCAAATTTTGGAGAGCTCCGAGCGCCCAACATTTTCAGCCCCATAGTTTGAATTCCCTTTTCGGCATCCTCTGCGCGATCAACAACAACCATCTTCAGGATATTGAGGTACGCAGGCCGCCCACACCATTTGCCCTTATTTTGTGAAATTCATAGCTTTAAGAGAATGTAAAATGGAAAATCTGGCTATAATTGGGTAGGAATATGCCCTCCACTAAAAACCCACAAGTTAAAATACAAAAAAATAATTATTTAGGGCCTCGAATTCGAAACTGGAACTTCACCTCTCTGCGGCCGTTCTTCGGAATAGTCATGGATGTCTCCCGGGCCCAGACTTTCCTGCAGCCGTCTGCCCGCAAACTCAAAATTGAACCTTCAAATTTCAGATAGCAAAGTTACCCCCAAACTCCAGCATCCGAATTCCCCTTCACGGGTTTCTATGTCGCTCTCACCGTTCCAAACGGCTGTCCTACGACAACTTCCTAACCTTCAAACCCTGATCACTTGACATTCGCATCGAAATTCGAGAAGTCAACAAGGAATCAAGTTCTCCTTGGGATCGGACACTCGGACTTCCCCTCATGGGATTCCGCTACGTCGTCGTTGTTTTATACGGCCTCGCCCGAGCACCTTCTCGACCCCTGGACCCCGGACACATGAAGTCCACGTGAAAACTTGGAAAATTCTGAAAACCAGTTAAAAGATCAAATCAGCCCCGAGATTCAGCACTCAAACTTTTGTTCCTAGAATTTCATGTTGATTTCACCGTTCCCAACAACCTTCCCCATGTGACTCTCCAGACCTTGGGTCTCGACCATGCCAAGTCCATTCCAATTTCCAACCGGTCCCATAAAAATCCAAATAGCCTAGACCCTGGTCTCTAGAATTCTTCCTCGAAATTCCACGTTGAGTTCATTGTTCCAAACGACCGTCTTGGGGACATCTTCCCAAGCCCTGGACCTCGGTCCGCTGCTCACCAAAACCAAAATTCAGGCACCCTTGGGCTCGTTTCGGAGTCCGACCATTGAAATTCCCCTCCCGGGATGTTACTTCCATTTTGTCGTTCTAACGACAAACTCGGGGTGACTTTCTGACCTCCGGGTCCCGACCCTCTATTCGCCGCCAGACTCCCGCAAACCTTTAAACTGCCCCTAGGAATTGTCCTCTGGAATTCCCCTCTCAGGATTTGCTTACATTTCGCCATTCCCAATGACTGACTCGTACTCGCCTCCTAGCGAGCGATGGCAGTATGAGACCCGGATTCCGACGCTCAGAGTTCCTTCTCCCCTGCGTTGTTTCCAATGGTTGTCCTACATCCGATGCCCGAAATCCCAAATGAAGGATTGAATGACCTCCAAATCCAAAACGGATTTTGACCCACTTGCTAAAAATAGGTTTTCCTTCACACCAACCTTCAATTGACCAAATCCAACATTGGGAAATTCCTTTGGGAGTTCCATCCTTAATTTTCCCTTTCAAACGACATTTTGCTAAGGGAATTCCGGCCCTGGGAGCCCGGATTGTCTATATTACTTTCTAACGATGAATTATCAATTGTTATGTACTTATTGAATATGGATAATGATGGCAGAGCTAATCTTGATGTCCAGGGACTTTTTCGAAGCCATTTCGGTCATGATTATTGTTACTAATTCACGTCATTTGTGTAAGATTTATGGAATCTGGTGCAGAAACTTTTGGTGCCTCCAAGGAGAAAGGGAAAGGAATAGCCAAGACACCTCGAGGCAAGGAGGACAAGGACCTGATGAAGTACAAATTCCAAGGGGTCCCCATACAGTCCAGAGTTACCTCTCTCTGGAGAGATGTCACAGATACCAATATCGGCCAGGTCGATGTTGATGAATTCATACAGAGGGTCAGGATGAACCCCAAGACCAAGAACGCAAAATTGATAAAGAGTAGCAAAATTGCTAAGGCTGCAGGGTTCCTGCCGACCTTAGTGGCCCTAGAACTAGCAATGGCATGTGTGAAGGAATATCAGGAGGAGACCCGAACTATAGTGGACCGGGATGGAAATATGCTGGTAGACATGTCCCCATCAGGTATAACAACAACTTTCCACATTCCTGCCTTCAAAACCATGGAGACCGCCACCATAGAGGAATGTAAGGAACTATGGGAGCAGGATCCATTGGGGTACAAGAAGCTAATCAACCAGTATTGGTTAAAGGACAAGTAGGGTAGTGCTGGTAAGCTGCCCCAGGAGCTTTTCCGCAGAGATTTCTTCGAGGATTACCATGACCTCGTAACTCTACTAAGCCGAATAATGGGCCTTCTGGCTGCGGTCTTCTTCTAGGAGTGGATGTTCTACTTCATAGAGTAGATTCTCTGTGGTGATGGCGTCGCCTTCTATTGGGGTGAGATAATCAGTGACTGCTTGCACGAGCAGTTTACAACTGTGAAGAAGACCTCCAAGTTCTTCATGACCTCCTAGTTGGTGTATTCCCTTGCTGATAGGCAGCATTATCAGGGATTGACGATGGTACCCAGTGATCCATCAAGGGTAGAGCTCAAACCTTATGAAAATTACCCTCAACTTCAGTTCCAAAATTTCAAAAAGGATTATTGTCAAGTGAATGATGGATTCATCGCCCACATCATTCGGTCTCTAGTAGGCGACTTTCAAAGGAGAGTTTCTCACAGTGCCAGAGCCCTCCTCAGGCAACATGCCTTCATCTACATTCAATTTCCAAAGTTCATGTACATCCGTGCCTAGGGATTTCCGGAAAGGCCAAACAAGCTGCTCCGGTACCCCAACGACTGGATTATTCTTTTGGAGTTGACACGGCAACTGAGGCACATTCATAGCATTTTAAGTAGCAAACATCTAGTAGACATACCGTACCCCATTGGGCTCAGTCAAGGAATGTACAAAATTCATACCTCCCTGTGTGCGGGGTATTCAGAAAGGGAGTTAGCCGAGTACAACTTTCATCAATATACAACCCGACCTCGAATGGACTCATATGGACACATCAAGAAGGCACTAGGATGAGAGTATTCCCACCTCCACAATGTTGAAGAATTTTGGGCCAGCTGCAAGGATGATCTTGAGGTGCGGTTGAGGCAATACATGCACATGAACGCCATCTATGTGTAGAGGATAAACTTGTGTCCTGTCCCTGACCAACTTGAGGAGAATGAGGACACGATGATCAATCTAGGCTACGATGTCATCACCAATTTACCACTGCCTATGATTGATTGGAATGAACTAGAGCTTGATGACATCAAAATACTCACTAGGCCTATTGAGATCCGAACAAGGGCATGGATCGACCGAAAGGTAGCCTAGTTGAAGCAGTAGGGAGTCGCCTTGACATTCAAGGGATTGGAAAGTGAACCAAGTGGCTCCGATGGAGGGGCAACTATCGCTGCAACTGGGGAAACATCTAACACACCACCATCGGTCAAGACTAGAAAGAGAAAGGAGGCCAGTGAAAAGTTGCCCAAACCAAAGGTCTATGCCCACAAGGCTTCTGAACCCAAGCCTTCCAAGAAAAAGAGAAAAACAACAAGGAGCATGGCGATGACTGCAACGCCCAAGGCTCCACCCCATAGGATAGGGGGAGAAGGATCTAAATCACCGAGGTCTCATCCTACTACGGTCACTACTGCTATTGCTATTGCCCCCACCTCACTTACTTTGCTTGCAGTTTCCACTTCCTCCCCGCTTGTGGTGGACATCTCCGTCCACCTTGCTTCCACTCCTCCAATCTTGCAGATTATTCCCATGGATTCATCATTCGCCATGACCTCGCCAATCTCCTCCTCCTCTTTGTCTCCTTCCCTTCCCTCTACTTCCATTGCTACGACGCCTGCTCTTAGCCTTCCAGAGTCCTTTGTGAAGTACATGTAGAATGTAAGATTTCGGGAATGCTTACTAACCCGATGGTTCAGGCTACAATAGCTCAGGCTATGGCCAACGCTCCAACTCCCTCGCCCTCTACTGAACCACCAAAAATGGAGGCGACAATGCAAATATCAGACGAGCTTGAGTGACAATAGCTAGAGGCTGCAACGAGGTCGGAGGATGATGAATTTGAGTACCACGAACATCCACTATTCAAGCGCTAGAAAATAGACGAGATAGCTTATGAGTCCTCCAGTGAGAGCGATGAGGAGCTGGATGCTGAATTTATAAGAGAATCAAATGACCCCAAGCTCAATGCAGAATGGGGCAAGCAACTCAAAGAGATAGAAGATAAAGAAGCCGAGGATCGACTTGATCGGGAAGAAGAGATTGTTGCTCAAGAGGTAGAGGGCAGAAAATCCCTGACTAAAGGGTGTCACCAGACCCTAGAGCATGGCAAGGAAGCATCCCCCCAAGAGGATGAACAAGAGGAGAACCTCGAAGAGCATGCATATAATCAAAATGAAGAAGAGGGGGATGTTGAAAAGGAAGATCCGCCAAAAGAGCAGTTTCACACCGAGTCCCCCACTAGACATGAAACACTCAAACAAGACTCTGATGAGGAGAAAGAGGATACTGGGACTAAGGAGAAGGCTCTTGTCATTAGAGCCACTAAGCTCAAAAAAGGGGACAGTGGGAGTCAAAGTAAACCACCTAGGGAGGAGCCCCAAGTACCTGACTAGCTGTAAAGACAACTAAAGCAAAAGACTCCACCTTAAAGGATCCCAAGGCAAGGCTGGAAGCCATGATGGCTAGAACACAAATAAGCACCAAGAAGAAATAGAAGAAGTCAAAGATCAGATCAAAGGTAACCATGAATGCCTCTGGATCTAGGGTAGTATAGATAGCAACACCGGTGGTTGGAGAACAAGGTATAACTTATAACGTCTCCACCATCAACTTGGGGGTGGCCACGATGGAGAAAATGGTTGATCATCTCCAAGAGTCAATCACCATAGTAGTACACCTTATCCAACAGGATAAGATTTCAAAGGAGGAGCTCAAGGAATAGGTGGCTGATCTAATCACCTATATTTAGCAGTGGTCATCCTCGGATGAGTAGCCCATGACGTCATCTGCCCCGCCTTAGTTGCTATCTCTAGAACATATCAACAAGCTAGAAAAGAGAAGAAACCTAGACAAGACTACGAAAAATTGGTTCTGACAGGTCTTGGACATGGGAAACATAGGCATCAATTTGGCTGTCCGGACAACAAATAAGTTCCTCGAAGTACAAAGGACCTTTGAGGGCATGAGGCACATCTGCGAGGAGTTCCCAGGAAAGTATGAGGCAACCTATCCAAAGATCGAGGCCATACTCGCATTACCAAGCGAGGTCTGGGAGAAGGACCTTGCCTTCAAGGACGATGACCACTGGTTAGTGGATGTTTGAAAGTGAGATTTCAATCACAAAGGAAAAGGCTGGAGTAGATCATTGAGCGAATAGCGCCAGACATCAAATGGGCTAGGGATTCTAGAGACGAATGCTCTCGGTACATCAAATTGATGACGGGGTATGAGCCGCCCACAGTCAAGATCAATCCTGAGAACATAAAGCCTCACTTCTTAAAAACCATGGAAGATGGGCTGTTAGTTGAAGTCACCACTGACTTCATGAGTTTTGCAGCCTGTGCCTTCGTGCAGTCAGAGCTTTTCAAGGATAATGCAACCAAAAATGAAGAGGACTTGAAGAAAATTGTTAGCAATTCCTAGCAATGGAGCTACCAAGTGCTGCGATCAAACATCATGGAGATGGATAAGCTCCAACCACTAATCCTAAACTTCATAGAGTATGTAGCATTGAAGAAGCGTGAAGGCAACCCTATCATCAACGAAAAATTCCTTAGAGAATAGCTACAACAAAGGGCAAATAGCTAAAGCACGAAATTGCTACAGTGCTGTCACTAGAGGACAAAATAGGTAAAGGACAAAAATGAATTTATAAAAGTAACATATCTAGGGGTAGGTGAAACCCTATGGTAAAGTGAATCTTAGCCACACAATAGAATCAAATCTTGGCCACTCATTTTGTTTTTTGGAAACTATAAATAGGGCTCTCCTCCTCTCATTTTAAGAGAGTTGAGTTGTTGTAAAGGCATGCTGTAGAAATTATAATAGAAAAGACAGGCATTTTTTGGTGTATTTCTGGGTTTCTCCACATGTTTCATGATTCTTCTCCATTTAGTTAGAACTTTGCTTCAAGTTACTTTGCTATTTTAGTCTCCTTAGATTAGTTTTGGTAGGTTTAGTATGTTGTCTCTGGTTTTGAAGATTACTATTGTGTGTATGCTTTCCTTGTCCATACTTTTGGTCATTTGCTACTGGTAGATGACTATGTAAAGTTAGCCTAGACTTTAATTTCATTGCTACTCATTAAACTTTATCTTTATTCACATTTCCATGGTGAATGAATGATGAATATTTGCAGTCCTTAGAAGATATCATAGATTTCATGATATTGTGAGAATTTAGATTAAGTGAAATTCTATTTTAGAAAACTGTCCATAGCAGGAACCTCCATGATCACTGTTCATCGGTAGTTGTAGGTCTAGGAACCATCCTTCTTCCTCGCCCTTTTTAACTTTTTTTTAGAAACAAATTGTGTTAAGGTTCATTACGCATTGTAAAGCCAAATCTAACGAAGCAATGGAGTCTAGGACTGCTGTTTGAACCAACAACAAGGTGCAACAATTCCATATCCACAAAACTCTGTTCATTGACCCAATTCTCCTACAGCTTTGACCATGTAAGACTGCCTTGTGATTCCAACAAAATCACATCAAACAACTGATTTATTCCAAGCCTCGTCATGACCTAACATCCGAGAGACCTTGGGATAGTGTTCTACAATTTGATTGTGGAAAATTGTTTTTCAAGAGAGGTGATGCACCTATGCATTACTTGTGTTGAGAAGTGCATAAAAACACCATCAACAAGCTTCATATTCAAAGATGTTGTTGGTGCAGGGAAAAGCTAGTCTGAATGATTTTGGTATGTAATCACCTTGGGGGGTAATAAGCAAGAATCCTACCCCCAATCCATTATGACTGTGTGATCCATCAAAGTACAGTGTCCAAGTGGTGGCTTCTGAGACTGCAAATACTCCTTCATCTAGAAATTCAGTTTCTATAGGATAGGTTTTCGACGAATCGATTTTTTGTTAAATTTTGTTTTTTTAACAATTTTTTTTTTCTAACAACCCATTTTTCTTCCCTAACTTTCCCACAAAACCCATATTCTACATTTTTCATAAAACATTTCAAATGCATTAAAATTGCAAAAATAATGCATAGAGTGTTTTATCACCTACCTCGTGGGGCCCACCCTCCTGAATGTAGGACCATCGAACCTAGTCTACTTGGTGGATGATCTCGGTGTCATTATCCTGCGGCATCTTCTCTCCTCGTTTACTTCCCTTCTTCTCCTCTTCTCTCAACTGCTACTGTGCAAATGAGGTGAGCTAATTTTTAAACTTACCTTATATTCTTTTTCCCCCTCTTTTAAGAGGTCTTTTTTAACCTTTTATTTATCTTTTTTTTTCCTTTGATTAATCCCTTCCCTTTCCAAGGCCTCCATTTGCACCCTATTTATCCATTTGACTTCATTCAAAAGACAAACTTGCCTTATTTTTTGCCCTCTTTCCAACCATACCATCTGTTTCTTATTATCGAGAGGTCGTCCAAGACCCCTCTTTTTCCCCCGTCATCCTCTCGAGGGGGCATACCTTCATATTTATCTTTTTTTCCCTACCATGGTCATTCCCTTGCAAGATTGGGGCATCTTCATCCATTCCCCCACTAATTGGACAGCTCAGGTCCTCCTCCCCACACTGGGGCATCATCTTCCGGTTACTTCCTCTATAGAGTCATCTGCACTTTCTTTTCTTCGAAGCATGGTTATTCTAATAGTACTTCGAAGAGGGGGAAAATGTAGACATCAAAATTTGATCATTTCTATATGATCAAAATTGTCTACTCTATTCATCTATTTCATTAATAGTGATTAAATAATTTATTTAATCATTATTTCATTTTCTACCTAGGGTTCCTAAAGTATGTAATTAAATAAATTAAAATAGTTTAACTTATCCTTTTTCTTATCTAAATTAAATAAATATGAAAAATTATTTAATTTAGTCTTTTAACTCATTTGGATTAAAACCAATTTTTAACTGTTTTTTTTCTCTCTCCTTGTCACATTCTCCATAATCCTCTTTTAAACTAGATTAAATTAATTAATCCGTGATTAGGATGTGCACCACTTAATCTTGATTAAGTGTCACATCCTCCATAATCTCTCACTTGTCTCTAATCCCTCATTAATTATCATAATCTTTTGTTTGCACAACCTTAATCAAAGTCATTAGCCACATTTGGCTTACCTTTTCTAGTCAACCTTCCCACTTGCCTTTCTTGGCCTTGACTCTCTTTCCCATGTGAATTTTTAATTCACTTTTGTCTTTCTAAGGTCTTCCCCATCCCCATGCAAAGTTCTAGAAGGCTTGACTTGTCACTTTACATGTGCCAAGGAATTCTAGAACCTTGGACTTGTCACATCACCCACATGTGACAAACCTCCAGCTTTTTGGAGACCTTCTTTTATCCAATAAACTCTCCAATGAAAATGAATTTTTATTTCGTACTTATTTCTCCAACCACTTCCTCTTCTCCCATGGAGATTTTTGAGGAATTCTAAAATTCCTCAAATGTCTCTTTCCTCCTCATTTAGGGACAAGAAGTTCCTTTTTGAGGAAATCTTCTCATCCCCCAAGGTACCTACAAGGTACTTGTTCTTAATCCACCTCATGTAATTCTCTTCCACCTCATTTCCACATCATTATAGCCTAAGACATATCACATTCCACATGTCAAGATGTGAAGGCTTGTGAGTCCTCAACTCACCATAGCCCTTCATCTTGATCTTGTTGGATCAATCTCAACCGTTGAATTCTCTAGAGAATTCCAATTATCCTATAAATACCCCCTCATTTCTCTCATTTTAGGGATCAAGTCTTTTGCTACCAAAACACTTGCCAAATTGTCATTTGCAACATTTTAGTTTATTCATAACATTTCTCATCAATCCATCTTGCATCTTGCATCCATTTAATTCCATTGCCATCCAAGGAGCACACAAGACATCCAAAGATCAAGGGCCAATCAAGGAAGGAGATATTTGAAGGTATAATCAACAATCAATTTGTTTTATCTTTCTTTCATACTTATCTTGCCTTAGGTTAATCATTGAGGTGTCCTCTTTTGTGTTATTTTCTCTTATTGCATTACTCATTATTTGTTTAGCATCTCACATTAGGACTTGAAAGTTTAAAGGGATCACACTACCAAATGCAAAATGCTTGTTGATGCTACAAAGCACTACATTACCTAATAGAATACTGTGTTTTTTTAAAGCATGCATAATGGAGGACCCATTATTTTTATGTACTTGAAATTATGTAGCAGCAATATTAAGGTCTTGGAACTCTGTGGCCTATTCCAGTATTAGTTAGATAGTTAATATGAATACAATGCCACAATATCACTTTTTTATTTCCCATACCTTTGTTTTGTATTGTACACATCTAAAAATGGTCACGATTTATCAAACCTGTTAATTAATTAAATATGAATTATTTAATTAATATTCTTAAGTCGTCTACATATAAATAAATTTAATTATTTATTTATATTGTTCATTTTTCCAATTCTTTTAGTTTAATTAAATAAATAAGTTTATTTAATTATTGCTATCTTCCTCTTAATTAATTAAATAGATTTCACAATTTATTTATATTAATTATCACAAATTTAAATTCTAAATTTAAATGATATTCTTCATTTCACATTTAATTAAATATTTCCAATATTTAATTAAAGTGCTTTCTTTCTAATTCTTCACTCTTCATATAATTAAATATTCTTAAAATATTTAATTAAAAGATTTCTTCTTTTCGTCCATAATTAAATATTCTAAAAATATTTAATTAGAAACTTTCTTCTTTTCATATTTAATTAAGTATTTTATATATTTAATTAAAACGCTTTTTATCATCTCTCACACATAATTAAATATTATCTATTTAAATTATGGAAACTTCTAATTCTTTGTCACATGTTTCCTCAACTCTCAACTAACTCTTCATAAATGAACTACACAAATAACAACTTTCCTTCATTTTTGAATGGAAAAAACTGTATTTGAGGAAACAACTCCCATCTTTCTCTCAACCTTTCATCTTTTTTCTCAACTTCTCGATCTCTCATTGTTCATTTTACAAGTTTGAATCTCAACCATTGATCCTCGCCAACTGGATTTCTTGCCTTCAAAAATCTATAAATACAAACTTCCTATGAGTTGAAAAGGACCTCGAATCCTAGATTTCATACGTGATCACTGTAGTTGCATTTCAGTATTATTAGCATTCTAGCATCATATTATTTTAGTTTCATAGCTTAAATCATATAGTCATGAACATGCATTTTCAATTAATCTCATTCTCCTAAGGTGCCATTTCAACAAGCTATTGCTTACACAACTGAGAGCCAACACCTTTAATCGAATCCTTGGAGATAGAAGACAATTGGACGAATTCAAAGAAACCGGTGTCATTAGAGTTTGCATTTATGCTTTATAGTTAGTTTTCTTTAATATAATGTCTCATTGGTGTGTTAGTTTATAGTTTAATTAATCCACATTTTCTAACAACACATTTCTGGTGCCCACCATGGGGAATCCCCCCATTTTAATCTTTTTTTTATTGCAAATTTTTTTGACAGGTGACGGACTGGAGTTGTGCTTTGGCATATACGAGCTTTTTTTCGACGCATCTAGAGACTATTTCAGTGCATACATAAACAGTTTCGGCGCATAGATGACCTATTCTCGCACATCCCAAATTGATCTTTTAGCGCATTTAGTAACTATTTTGGCACATTGGGGGTCTGTCCTAGCACATACAGAGGGTTTGTAAACAATTTTTTTGATTCCGACGCCATCTGCGGATAAAATTTTTCATTTCAGTTTTTAAGAAAAATGAACCAATCCTAGGATAACAATTTAAAATCTGGAATCTATCAATCCTAGGGTAGTCACCTAACACTATTTTTTTTTGCAGTTAATTTGAACCCCATGTCTATTGTGAATCAAAATATTCACTTAGTTTAGATCATTGTCATTTGGTGCTATAAAAAGAACATTGTTTGCTTTGTTTGTGTCAATAGGTCTATGCTCTTCCCTTAATTGGGTGACCAGAATACCAGACTGCCTTTTCATTTTTTTGCAATGTTTATGCTTTCTTACACCCTTTAGAGGGCTTGCTCTTGTGGGAAAAAGTACTCACTCAAGAGGAACGACTTAAGTGGGAATAACCAAAGCCAGGTTTTCCAACCCACTATAATCAAAAGTGAATTCGGGGAAAGTCTGCAATTCAACGGCAGTGTGCAAGATAACCATCCCCAAAGCCTTTGTTCTAAAGGTTGGGAGGTCTACTGAGGGAGTTTATCTATTGCCGCGCTGAACAAAAACCTTTACTATGAACCATAGTGTAGAAAGCCACTCGTGTTAGTATCCAAACATTATTTTAATCATGGTGCAAGGGGAGGGAAGAATCTTCCCCCAAGACATTCACCATATAGTTGCCACAAATTGTTTGCTCAGGGGATTCGGTATCCACTTCCGTCACCTTGAGTACACACCTGGAAAAGAAAAAAATGGATGCCCTCTAGGTGGTGACATGGCTATGTGAGTTGACGCAATTTTAAGCTATGGGTTGTGATTTCTATGATGACCTATTTGACAATTAAGAGTGAGTCTGCTTGGAATGCTTATCTTGTTTAAAACCTGTGAAAATCTCAAGAACATACACTCTTTGTTTAGATTTTAGGATTAACAAAACAACTGTCTACTTCTCTATGCTGTATTTTTCACATTTAAATCAAATTAAGATCATCCAAAAATATCAAATTGTTGCTCTGTTTCGATGCATCACTGCTCTATTTCGGTGCATCGCTACTCTATTTTGGCGCATCGCTGCTCTGTTTCGGCGCATCGCTGCTCTGTTTCGGCACATCGCTGCTCTATTTCAGTGCATCTATGCTCTATTTTAGCTCATCCATGCTCTTTTTTGGGGCATAGGTAGTTTGTTTTGGTGCATTCATGCTTTGTTTCGACGCATGTGTTTTCCAAACCTAGGTAACTTTCTGATATTGAATCAGTCATACCAGTCTAGTCTTTTCCATGCTCAGAGTTTGGAAGTCTGTAACTTTTGCCAAGAAGTCTTTAGAAAGAAAGATTAGAAAGCCAAAGAAGTCTCTCAGTTATAAGAAGTTATTGAAAAAGAGGAAATTTCTATACCAAAGTCAAAAGGTCTTTGAACACATGACCTTTATTCACTTATATCACGACTATATTAGAGGTTTCACCAACAATTATGCTGTAGAACCTTTATACTCACAAGCCTTCTTTCAAAGACAACCCCTTTCTCAAAGGCACAACCACAATTAGCGTATTCATTCTTCTTATATTCCCGAACCTACAATTACGTACGCTACTCATCCCAATCAAATTTTACAATAGAGAACTCAAGCACATTAGGCATTCATCAAATCAATCTTCTTTACAAAGCTATGATCAAACCTCACGAAGTGCAAAATCATCTTTATTTTTGATCTTTGATTTAATTCCCGCCAATAGGATTTTCATCCTTTCAATCAAGGAATCACGAGCTAAAGATTACAAATATTTTAAGTCATAGAATCTTCATTCTATCTTGACTTTCATATCCATCAATATTGCACAATTTCGTTCATTTGATTAAGGTTATTAGAATTTGAGTAAAGATTATGCTTGTTGTCACGAGATCTCAAAAGCACATAGAAAAAGACAAAAGAGAAAGTACAGTAAGCAAAATGGGTGATAATAGTGAAAGGGAAGAGACCCCCTATCATAATTCAAATACTGAAGAGATAACAGAAGAAAAGCTCCAAGAAGCAAAGCAAGATCTCCTATTCCATACTCCTATGTAAAGGATTTTAGAACGAAACAAGGAAAGATATTTCCTTTCATTAGCTAATCAAGGAGCTAAGTTACCTGCTGATTTTGACATAGAAGGAATTAAAGAGAATCCTGAAACTCCTCTTAATGATTTTAGTGCCCTTACTCAACAGAGAAAGGAATTAAAAGGGAAAATAAAATAAATGCAAGGGGGTGCAACAAAGAAGTATGTTCTGGATGACATATGTCCTTATCCATTCGATAGGAGTCTTCAAATGATTCCTTTTCCAAAACATTGTGAAATCCCTAAATTTGATAGGTATAATGGGAAAACTGACTCCATTGAACATGTGAGGAATTTCTGAAATATGAGCTTAGAATTCGCTCATGATGATACCTACTTAATGTGATTGTTTCCACGAAGTCTGGGTGGACAATCCATAAAGTGGCTTTCAAAGATCACTCCCCCCATCAAAACCTTTGAGGAGTTAATAAAAAAGTTTATATCACAATATTCCTACAACATCCAACACCAGATAACCATTCTTGATATTTGTAAGGTGAAACAAAAAGTAGGGGAATCTTTCACTACATCTTTACAAAGGTGGAGAAGGGTGTTTGCTAGATACTCTCGCCTTGTTTCTGAAACAAAAAAGATGGAGATCTTTATCGATAGTTTGAATCAAGAAATGAGTTACAAAATAAAACTTCATTGTCCTCAATCATTTGAAAAATTGATTGAAAACACAATTACTATTGAAGGTGCTTTGATCAAGCATGGAGTTATGAAAATTGATAAAGAGGGTTGAAATTTTTACAACAACAATGACAAGTCATGATTTTGGACTCGAAATAAAAATGTTGTGAATGATGGGGTAGTAGATGCTAACAACGTGAATGTGAAGCCTACTGTCCTTAATGTGTCAAGTGTTCAACGTAGCAATAATGCTGGAAATTCTAGTACCCAAGGTAATATTTCCAATCAAGGGAATGTGACTAATAATTGTGGAAATAATTTTAGCAATAATTAAAATTCAAATGTGCCCAGATCTTCATATTTTTTGAATCAACGGAGTTTTAATCCCTTGGGACAATCTTTGGAATCCATTCTCAAAGAATTATTGAATCAAAATGCTATTACATTGCCACCACAAAGAGACTATGAGCCTCGGGTTAAACCACCATCGTGGAATGACTCACACTTTTGTGATTATCATAGGTGTAAAGGTCATAAGATGAACAATTGCCAAGGGTTAAAGAATATTGTTTAGGATTTGATTGATAACCACACCATAACGGTTGGGGGACATAATTTCAATGATAACCATTAGGCATTCAAGGATCCTCTCCCTAATTATCAAAAGGGGGAATCTTCGGGTGATAAGGACAAGAATGTTAATTACATCCACAACGTCATTATCAATCATATTTATACTGACGACCAACAAATCAATGCTATCCGGATCAAAGGTAAGAAAGAATATCGAGAGGTCAATGCTATGACAAGGGGACAAGCCAAAATCATTGTCAAAGGAAGCTCATCTAAAGCAACAATCCCCCCTCCAAGTCAATACAATTTGGTTGATCAACTACGAAAAACATCAGCCCAAATATCTATCTTGGAGCTTTTAAAGTTATCACCTACACATAAGGACATTATGGAAAGGGTACTTGTTGATACAGTTGTATCTCCTGATCTGGATATTAATAAATTTCAAGCCATGGTGGGACACTTGTCCTCATCTACATGTTTATCCTTTACTGAAAAAGATGACTCATCCATAACCCATCCACATAATTCATCACTTTACTTAGAGGTCATGGTTCACAAAGTTCGCATTAGATGTGTCCTAATAGATGGGGGAGCCAGATTAAACATTTGTACTTTAAAATTGGTCCTCGCTTTGGGATATTTTGAAGAATCTATGGATCCACAAAGGAAGATTACAATCAAGGCATATGATGATGAGGAAAGAACTTCCAAAGGCCTCATCATGTTACCAATCAGAGTGGGACCTATTGTGAAGAATACCTTTTGTCAGGTTCTAGATCGGGATTTAACATATAACATACTCTTGGGTCATCCATGGATCCATGACATGCAAGCTGTTCCATCTACTTATTATCAATGCTTGAAGTTTCCATATGATGGACATGAAGTAACAATACTTGCTGATCACAGTAGCAGTCAAACTTTCTCTAACTTGAGAGAAACTTAGGACACACTCGTCCCACATAATAGAGAGGCCTTGGCCATCTCTACCTCCATGTACAATGAACAAGCAAGAGAAATGATAAGCAATTTGGGTGCTAAGATAAAATTGAAAGATAATGGAGTGGGAGAATATTCTTTATCTCTCTCTAATTTACCCATATCTCCAAGATCCCATGGTCAACCATCAACATCCATACAGTAGGCTACAACAGCTTTAGCCTCAACTTTAGTTCCCATCACCAAGTTTAATGGAGTGTTTATCAAAGAGAATGAAATGGATGATAGAGCTATCCTTGATTGGATCTATAAAGATGAAGAAGAATCGATACAACATGTCAAGTTGCCCACATAACAATATGGGAAAGGATATGCTATCATGCAACAAATGGGTTATGAAGGAAATGGCCCTATAGGTAAAAGGAAAGAGGGTATTGTTGAACCTATCCAACTAAAAACAATGCACCCAAAAGATAAGACTGGGTTAGGATATGGTGAAGATACAAAGGAAGAAGTAGTACAAAGAATATCTAAAGAGGAGTTAACTGATTTTTTTTTGAGAATTCAAGCAAATAATTCTGATACCGACTCCAATGAATATGAGTGGGACAACTTCTCTGATGATACTTGCATCTTAGAGAAAAGGGTGGATGTTATACATAGATTCACACCTGCATTCTTACAAGGGGAAAGCTCAAGGCCTTCGCTTGATTACGTTCTACAAAGCGATCATGACTTAAGTGAGACCGATTCAGTTCAAAGTGAGATAGATCATTCATAGGAGGATACCATCCTAGACCTCCCCCATAATGACGTTAACAATAGTATCATGACCCTAACGGCGAGAGACCTTACTCATCCTAATGATCCATTTTCTTTGGTCTATCCTGAACTCATTGATTGGGAACAAGCCATACTTATTGATGTCCCAACTTTTCTTGATGATGAAACCATAATAAATTTTCTTTGTTCATCCCAGCCAGAAACAAGTTCCACCAAGGAATCACAAGATTAGAGTTTTCGACAGGAAAGTGCCAAGTTTCTCAGCTATGAAATAAATAACATAAAACAAATATCTAATGGTGAAAACCTAACAAAGGCAGTATTAGATCAAGAAAAAAAAAGCGCATCCAATGGTGAAAACCTTTCAAAGGCACTAGGGGATGGGAAACTTGACACTCTTCTAGAGCATTACCAAGAAACGTCTTCCATTCTAATCTAACCAACAAAGGTACTTAATATAGGTACTATAGAAAAGCCCAAGATCTTGTAGTTGGCTGCATCTTTAACATAAGAGGAAATACCAGGATTCACATAATTTCTCAAGAACAATCAAATCCATTTCACATGGTCCTACGCGGATATGCCTAGCTTGGATCTAGATCTTATCATGCATCATCTATCTATTATGTCGGGGGAAAAACCTGTAAAACAAAAACTCAGAAAAATGCATCCACATGTTGCATTATTGGTGAAAGAAGAATTAAAGAAGCTTTTAGATGTTGGATTCATTCGGTCTATCGACTATGCAGAATGGATCTCCAATATTGTACCTGTTTCAAAGCTAGATGAAAGAATTAGAATCTGTATAGATTTCAGAGATTTAAACAAAGCATGTCCCAAAGATGACTTCCCTTTGCCAAACATCGATATGATTGTTGATTTGATTGCTAGACATGCAATGTACTCATTAATGGATGGATTTTCAGGATACAACCAGATAAAGATTACACCAAAAGATCAGGATAAAACAACATTCACATGTTCTTGGGGTACCTACTACTGGAACGTAATGCCTTTTGGGTTGAAGAATGCAGGAGCTACATACCAATGTGCAATGAAAACAATTTTTCATGATATGATACATACATTCATGGAAGATTATGTTGATGAATTCCTTTCCAAATCTAACACCAAGGAAGGACACATAGATATCTTATCTAAAATTTTCAGAAGAATGGAATAGTTCAAAGTAAGACTTAATCCAAAGAAATGTGTTTTTGGAGTGAAATATGGAAAATTGCTAGGTTACATTGTATCAGAAAAAGGAATTGAAGTGGATCCATCTAAGGTACAAGAAATTATTGATATGCCACCACCAAGGAACATTAGTCAATTACACTCTTTGTAGGGATGATTATAATCCATTCGAAGATTCATTTCTCAACTGGTGGATAAAAGTTTACCATTTACACATATCTTACACAAGAATATTCCATTTAAATGGGAGGAAAAATGTGAAGCAACATTTGATCAGATAAAGTAGTATCTCATGAATCCACCAGTGAAAGGTGCACCTCTCATATTGTATATTTCCGCCATGGAAGTGTCCCTAGGAGCATTATTGGCACAGGAAGACAACTCAAGAAAGGAGCAAGCAATTTATTATATCAGTCGAACTTTGACAATTCATGAGCTAAATTACACATTCATTGAAAAAGCTTGCTTAGCAATGGTATTCACTTCTCAAAAATTGTGACACTACATGCTGGCACATATAGTAAAGCTTGTGGCTAAAATTTTCCCACTCAAATATCTTCTAAGTAAGGCAACCTTAACTAGCAGGTTGGCTAAATGGGTCATGATCCTAAGTGAATTTGACATTCATTATGTGAATCACAAAGCTATAAAGGGATAGGTAATTGCAGATCAGTTAGTAGAAGCACCAATGCCAGTAGAACACCCAATACGCATTGATTTTCCTGATGCCGATGTATTCACAACAATTATCTAGCAGTCATGGGTGCTCTACTTTGATGGTTCTTACACTCAACATGGTTCAGGAGCAAGGATCCTTTTTATTACACCTTAAGGACATACAATTCCAAATTCTTATCAGCTATTGTTTCCTTGCACAAACAACATAACTGAGTAGGAGGCATTAGTAATTGGCATAAGAATTGCAGTAGACTAGAAAATCACAGAACTTCAAGTTTTTGGTGATTCACAACTTGTTATAAATCAAATCAATGACGAATATCACACTAAAGATGAAAAGTTGATACCTTACAAAAGAATGGTGGATGATTTCAAGAAATAATTTGTTAATATCAAGTTCATATAGATTCCACGTATTGATAATAAAGCAGTAGATGCTATGGCTACAATCGCCTCTCTACTCCAGTTGACAGAAATCAAATATGGTATGATTTCCTAGTGGAACAATTGTTTTCTCCCGCCTATGACCATCAAGAAACTCAAATAATTTTCCATCTAACCAGTTTTGATTCTCCCTTATATGGCCAAATTTACACTTACTTAAAGGATACTATTTTACCCTTAGACCTATCTAGGAATCAGAAAATAAATTTCATCCGTCAATCATCCCGTTACACCTTAATTGTTGACGTCTTATATCGCCGTGGTCTGGATGGTACCCTCCTTAGATGTCTCGAACGCGATGAATCCGAAAATACCTTGCAAGAGGTACATGGTGGAATTTGTGGGACACACTCAACTGGACTAACCTTAGCAAAGAAACTTGTTCGATTGGGTTATTATTGGCTGACCATGGAGAAGGAATCATTCATCTTTGTGAAGAAATGTGCAAAATTTTAGATTCATGGGAATCTCATTCATGCTCCTGCTCAGGAATTACACCCCTTCACCATAACATGGCCTTTCACTAAGTGGGGATTAGACTTGGTTGGTAAGATACACCCATCATCTTCAAATGGACATAAATTTATCATTACAGCCACTGAGTATTTCACTAAGTGGATTGAAGTTGTTCCCCTAACAACTGTTATTGGCAAACAAATCTCTTCATTCATTTTAAACTATACCATCTGCCGATATGGTATTCCCAACTCTATTATCACAGACAATGGAAGACCCTTTAAAAATCAGGATGTTGATGAGCTATGTGAAAGATTTCACATCCAACATAGGTTCTCTACACCTTAATATCCATAAGGGAATGGTCAAGCTGAAGCTTCAAACAAAACAATTCTAAATATTTTGAAGAAAATAGTGAATGAAGCAGGTCGTGATTGGCATGTCCAATTGAATCCAACATTATGGGCATACAAAACAAGTATTCACACACCAATAGGAGCTACTCCTTATGCTTTGGTCTATGGCACAATAGCTATTCTACCACTGGAAGTTGAGATTCCTTCACTTCGAGTATCACTCAAGGGGCTAATCAATGATGAAGACTATAAAGTATCAAGGTTGCAAGAGCTAGAACTACTTGATGAACGACGTCAAACTACAGTTAATAATTTGAAGGGATATCAACAAGTTATGGCCCACAGCTACAATCACAGAGTCAAACCATGAACTTTTCAAGTGGGTGATTTGGTTTTAAAAGAAAACCCTTGGAATCAGCAGGATCCGGAAAAGAAAGGCAAGTTCGAACCTAATTGGTTGGGCCCATTCATTATCATTGTTGCATATGGATCAGGGGCATATCAGTTGTCAATAGTAGAAGGGGACCTGTTTGAAGATCCAACCAACAACATTCATCTGAAGAAGTTTTATGCCTGAAAATATCAAAAACAATATAAAAAGTCCTAAAGAAATATACAAAAAAATCAAAAAGAGCAAAAATACAAAAAAATTAAAAAGAGCAAAAATACCAAAAAAATCAACATAGAAGGAAAAAATCATTGCCTTGATGAAAACCTAGCAAACAAGCATCTTGGTAACAACAAAAATAAAAATAAAAATAAAAGTAAAAAAATCATAAAATCAGGAAAAAGTGCAATAACAACAAATGATGAAAACTTGGCAAACAGGCATTGCTTGTGATTTTGTTTCACTGTCTCATCTATTAGGATACATCCTGCATATCCATCTTTTCATCGGCATCGCATGCTTACCTAGCCATCACATTCACATCATACATTGCATCATCTCCTTGAAACGAACAAGGATCTCATCATGGCTTGATGAATTAAGGTTATCCTTAGCAATAGTTGTGTCCAATAGGAGTCAAAGTACATGGTCACTAAGGAGAGGGGTAATTCCCTTCTTGGAGCTTTTCTAGCAGGTAATTGGTAGCATGTGTCAAGAATTGGAATGTCAGAAACAACAAAATTTATCCAATTAAACTGAGCTTACATGACTATTTTGACAGATGATTAAAACAAATTGGATGATCTTAATCTGAATAAAATGACTGATAAACTTAAATCAATAAGTTGCAATTGTTGTTTTTTTGATGACATCATATCTTTGGAGTGGTTCAATGATGTACTGAACTAGAATCACAAGGAAAAAGTATGATATTTCTTTGCTTGCCGTCTGTAAGCTAATCATTAGTATTGTGTAAATTTGTCATGGGACATTCTATACAATGTACCATTGATGAAATTTTAGAATTTGCATAAGAAAATGGTTAAATTTTGTTTGTTTTTGCAAACAATACTCAGGTCATCTTGGTTCAATTATACCTCGATGGTTGTGTTAATTTGCTATATCAAAAATCATGAAAACAGTACTCAGGTCATCATTGGTGCTAACATACCCTTTGATGCTTGTACTAACTTTCAACATATCAAAAGGCTCAATGATGACAATCAAGCACAACATGAAATGACAACAAGGGAGAATGGTTCATTACTGCATTCCAGGACTGCATAATTCATTTGCATTTTGAGGGTTGTTTAAATAGATTTTTGAGGGTTGGCCAACTTCTTTGGTATCTTTTCAAACAACAATTGAGTACACCTAGACATTTATTACATCTCATTCCATTCCCATACATATCATTTCACCATCACTCATTTAGGTTATCATTATTATTACATTCTTGCATCATTATTACATATCATATGTATGGTCATTATATTGATCATTCATTATTATACCATAACATTAACATTTAGATTTGCATTTATTGCACATCTTCTCACACACATATACATTCATAATAAAGTTGCATCCATTTCATTCATTTCATATTATCATTTCAGTTATCATGCTCATTTCCATTACATTCTTATCATCATTATCATATTACATCATTATCCATGTCATGTGCATATCATTCATTAAATATTACATCTTCATCATCATATCATTTTTCACATTCTGAAACTCATTAAAATCATTACATCTTGCATCTTGCGTTCATTTCATACATTATAAAGGAAAATCATTTTTACATCATATATCATCATATATCATCATTGCATCACAACACATCCTGCATTATCATACATCATGATGGCGAATCATTTAGATTACATCATATCATCACTGCATTATCATACATAAAATAAAACATCATCATTTTCATATCATCATTGCATCATCATACATAAAATAAAACATCATCATACATGACATAACATATAGAAATAAATTGCATACAATCATCCATAACACATACATAATCAAATCACCACTGCATCTCATAAATCTCATCAAAACAAATGTCCAGAAATACAAGGATATCAAATGTTTCAAAAAGATATATCAAATACAATGTAGTAAATGTGTCAAACATGCTCATCACTAAGGGGCACCTGGTCGTGGAGCATGACTGCTGCTGCCTCTTGAGGTAGTGGGTCTCGATGGATCTCATCTCCTAGAAGCTCTAATCTCTCATCTGACTGGCTGACCCACACTCCTGGTAACACTCCTCAAATGAGTGCGTGAATGGGTCCGAGACCGAGTACCTGATTGTGTGAAGGAAATCCTCCTCTTAGGTGGTACTGCCTCGAAGTATCTCATCCTATAGTACTCAGCCTCTAGAGCAGTCTCTAGTCCCTCTGCTACAACCTCTCCAATAGAGATGCTCTCAAATGATTTGAGTAATATCTCGGCTACCCCCTTGGCCTGTATACATCGCTCTCAAAAGCTGTCTCTCTTAGCCGTAAGCTGTGCTACCTATGGGTCAGGAGGTGGTGGCTATGCAACCTATGCCTGCAATTGATTGATCGTCCCCTGAGCCTGTGCTAACTAACTTCAAAGAGTCTACACCTCTACATGCAAAGCATCAATCTGTCCCTATGAGGGAGCCCTAATGATAATCCGTGGAGCCAAAGTACTCGACTGGTCCACTACTCGATGTCCATGGTAGTGTCCTGAAGGGAACATCAAAGAACAATCTCTGCCCTCCACCCCCACCACCTCCATCATCCCCACTGTCATCACTGGTCTCATCCTGGCTGCCAGAATCATTCCCATCATCGCCCTCTGCATCAATATCCATGGCTGCTGCATCCTCTACCCTTGCCTAAGCCTCTCCCTGTGGCTGCCCTGCTACTGCATGTGCCTATGCCTGCCCTCACTATATAACTAGTCCTCCCATCAATGGGGCAGGCTCCTTCGGACTAGTAAACCTAGGAAATGGATGTGTGTAAAAGTATGTAGCATACTCGTCTTTTATCCCTACATTTGTAACCTTCAGATGTATAGCCCATGGATTTAGTTGCAACTCCAAATACTCTGCTTGGACTGCCTCAATCATCACAGTGGGACCCCACTCTAGTACATCCTCCTGATGCCTGCCATAATGTGCCACACCCTATGGCATCATCTGCACTAACCCATACTGCCTCAGGACCTGCATGACTAAGAACCGCTCAATAATGTATGGAGTGCACCCAATCAGGTACCTGGATCTTGTACAGTAAGGCAACTCTATATCATCTGCCTCCCATGGATCACAATCTAAATATGGTCTCTAGATGACTGTATCCAAATCATCTAACATGCGCCACCAATACTCTATCTTGCCCAACCTCGGTTGGACAAGGGGACCTGTGTATGCATAAAAATATGGGAACCCAAGGGGATGATCTCTCCGAACAATAGGACACGTAATGGAAAAATGCTCCCATGCAAATATTTGTAGCAGAGTCACTCCACATGAGAGACTCTTCCCATCTATGTATATGACCTGATGAAGATCATGGTACAGATGGGCCAACATACATGATCCCCATGCATATCTCATTCGGTGGAGAAGCATATCCTCCAAAATCCTCCTCCATCCAAGTGATAATCCCTTTGCCCTACGATCAGGACAAAGGAAACCACCGATCATACTTGCTAAAACTAAAGGCAGTGGGGCATATCTCTCCACTATCTCCTTCCAGGGAATCTCATATCTGGAGAAATGAGGACCCTAGAAGACTTGCCTCAGTGCATCAGTTCCCCCAATCTCCTTGTGATTATAAATCACAAGCTCACCCACTACAGGAATACCCAAAATCCTGTATATGTCCTCTGGCGTCACGATAATCTCTCCTGTCAACAGATGAAAAGTGTTATGCTCATTGTGCCATCTCTCAACCAACACAGTCAACAGTGCCCTGTTGATCTGATACTATGGGATCCTCAATAATGGACTCAAACCACACTAATATATCACCTCTAAATCGTCTTGTGATAGTCGAGGAATCATCTCCCATGTCTGAGAGAATCTCTCTCTAATCTGGAGGAGGTTAAATTCCTCCTTTACAACATCATCAAGCAATCATACAACTTAGTACATCAACAAACAATCTCTAATCAAATCAGTAAATTAAATGCAAAAACATCAGTATATCAACAGACAATCAGCTCAATCAAATCAACACTTATTTGTCTTTCATATCGCATGGAAACAAATCTATCTATCATTTCTACTATTTTTTTTTCATATCGCATGGAAGCAAATCTATCTATCATTTCTACTATTTTTCTTTCATATCGCATGGAAACAAATTTAACAATCACATGACTCAATATCTATCTATTTGACTTTCAATTGGGAAAGCAAATCTATCATTACTATTTGTCTTTCAAATAGTAATTTTTTTTTATCAGACTTATTTGTTCTTCAAACAAGAAGACAAGTTTCTCAAATCAAGATAATCTATTCTTGATGTTATTCAAAAGCATATAATCAGTTGGCTAATCTAACAACAATAATCAAGCACTTATCACAGTTTCTTCAAAATTTCAAAAACAGGAAAAATCCATGGATGCGCCAAAACAGGCCATCAATGCACTAAACCATGTATGCTCAACTTTAAACCATGGATGCGCTAAAACAAAGCTACCATACGCAACTCCGTCAATGCACGATTTTATCTAGTCTATGCGCTAAAACAAACCTTCTATGCATTATTCTATCAAACAAATGTGTCAAAACAGTTCCCCTATGCGCTAATCTAGCATCCTACGCGGGCAAACTTTCTATATGTGCTACTTCAGGTATCCTATGCACCATTCTATGCTATGCGCAACTGTTCCACACCTATGCGCTACTTTGTATGCACAACTTTATCTAACCTATACATGATACTATGACTCATATGCGCTAAAACAAGGAGTGGAATTTTTTAAAAATACAAAAAAAAGCGAAAATCAATCAAATTTTTTTTACGAAGAGGATCAGGATGACTTACCAAAGGTCCATACGCAGATAGTCTCTGATACTGACTGGCTTGCTCAAATATGTGGCGCTCATAATGGATTAGCATTGCAAATATCTCTCTCAGAGCTCTGAAAATTACCAAAGGTTACTGTTCGAATGACAACGACTTTTCAGCTTTTTCACCTTTTCAGGGGGTAAAAGTGTGAAAATATTCAGATTTTTACTAAACAGTGCGCTATTTCGAGAGTTAAATCACTAATTTTCCTCCGAATATCATTTCGATTCTTTTATCATGCGATTTATCTCTTGAGGGGGTATATAGCATTGGTAAATTCCAAAATTCTGGGGCAAAATTCTTTGAAGCAATGCGTAAAACACATCACTTCAAAGAGGGGAAAAATATACACATCTAAAAATGGTCATGATTAACCAAATCTGTTAATTAATTAAATATGAATTATTTATTTATATTGTTCATTTTTCCAATTCTTTTAGTTTAATTAAATAAATAAGTTTATTTAATTATTGCTATCTTCCTCTTAATTAATTAAATAGATTTCACAATTTATTTATATTAATTATCACAAATTTAAATTCTAAATTTAAATGATATTCTTCATTTCACATTTAATTAAATATTTCCAATATTTAATTAAAACACTTTTTTTCTAATTCTTCACTCTTCATATAATTAAATATTCTTAAAATATTTAATTAAAAGCTTTCTTCTTTTCTTCCATAATTAAATATTCTAAAAATATTTAATTAGAAAATTTCTTCTTTTCATATTTAATTAAGTATTTTATATATTTAATTAAAGCGCTTTTTATCATCTCTCACACATAATTAAATATTATCTATTTAAATTATGGAAACTTCTAATTCTTCGTCACATGTAATTATGGATTTTTCTTCAACTCTCAACTAACTCTTCATAAATGAAGTGCACAAATGACAACTTTCCTTCATTTTGAATGGAAAAAGTTGAGTTTGAGGAAACATCTCCCATCTTTCTCTCAACCTTCCATCTTTTTCTCAACTTCTCGATCTCTCATCATTCATTTTACAGGTTTGAATCTCAACTGTTGATCCTTGCCAATTGGATTTATTGCATTCAAAAATCTATAAATACAACCCTCTTATGAGTTGAAAAGGACCTCAAATCCTAGATTTCATACGTGATCACTGTAGTTGCATTTCAGTATTACCAGCATTCTAGCATTATAGTATTTCAGTTTCATAGCTTAAATCATATAGTCATGAACATGCATTTTCAATTAATCTCATTCTCCTAAGCTGCCATTTTCATAAGCTACTGCTTACACAAGTGAGAGCCAACACCTTTAATCAAATCCTTGGAGATAGAGGACAATGGGATGAATTCGAAGAAACTGTTGCATTTAGAGTTTGCATTTATGCTTTATAGTTAGTTTTCTTTAATATAATGTCTGATTGGTGTGTTAGTTTACTGCTTAATCAATCCACATTTTCTAACAACACATGTATGGCATGGATGTCCTCTCTTGGTGATTGTCATGATTCTTTTGATGGTGTAGAATATCATTGTGTCATCCTTGTTCATAATGTTCTAGAACTATGTTTTATTATGCAGATCTATTACAATTGAGTTGTGACTATCTTCCATAAAGTCATTTCTCTTTCATGAAGTCATGGAATTGCTATAAGATGTGAGTCTCATTACTCTTTATGCAAACATGTTATTGCACTAGCTTTATCTTTTAACACTTTACTCAATTCATACCACTATCTAAAAGCACTTTTATACAATCAACATTGTTAGGGGCATTTTACCATTTTCTTTACTCACCAATAGGCCCTGTAGACTATCTTTTGCAACTATTATTGACCCGACACTTCCTCATATTGATATTGTCCTTCATAATTTATGCTCCAACCTTGTTGTGAAAGCATTGCAATTCATGTCCTCTATCCTCTGATTGTGACTGCCATTATGACACTATGTATCAAAAAATTGTCATTTATCTATCATCCATTTATCATGGTATCCTTTGGTAATTTCCTTGCATTAGTGATCATCTTCTAACTATGTCATTTGATGCTCATGACTGTCACAATAACCTTATAAAATGCAAGATTTTTATGACTATTATCCTAATTGTGAATCCCTATCAATATAGAACTGTCTTTCAATTATTGGCCTCTAATATTTAATGCATGGTTTTTCTATTCTTCATTATATCTATCATTTCAATTCTTCATGCATTACTTTAAAACCATATAAATCTTGAATGAACAAATTTAACAACACAAGAATGAGGCATTTCAATCAGGTTGGTTATTCGATGGTAACAAAATATAATTGGTAAGGAATAGTGATGCAAGTATCAATACTGGGCACCAAGGAAAGAGATAAAGATCCCTATCTATTAGTAGCTTGTATACACTTCAGTAGATAAACACTCATCATGAAAAAATGACTCTATTAGTTAAAAAATTGATAACCACGAGTAAATCTTCATCCAACATGCAATTCTAAAACATTAAGGAATGAAAGGATTTGTACCCACCTCAACAATCATTGCAAATTTCATATTACTGAAACAAAAAAATTGATACCCACAAGCAACTTTCCACCCACAACACAATTGAAAACAAGTTGGTTCGAATGAACTTGTATTACATGTGGGAGTGGAATGAACTTGTTTGTTTTTAAATTCTCTCTTCCATGTAGATTTTTTATAGATTATATAGATGCAACATTAATCAAATGTGAAGGATGCACATATGTGTACACACATATATGTAAATACATGTGTACATGTGTATGTATAGATATGTGTATGTACATACATACATTTTGCCTAAATTTTACATTTCTATAAACCCAAAATTGAAAACCCCAAATTTCTAGTTCATTGGATGCACGTACATGTATGTATACATGTACGTATGTACATGTGTGTATGTACATATATGCATGTACATATATGCACGCACATGTGTGTATTTGTACATATATATGTGTGTACATGTATGTATGTATGTATTATACACATGTGTATGTGTGTATGCATGTATGTATGCATATATATGTACATGTATATGTGTGTATATATGTACATGTGCATATATGTGTATGTGTGTATGTATGTGTGTATGTGTATATACATGTGTGTACATATATGTGTATGTGTGTATGTACATATATGCATGTAGATGTGTGTATGTGTACATATATGTTTGTGTAGATGTATGTATTTATGTATGTATTATATACATGTGTATGTGTGTATGCATGTATACATGCATATATATGTACATGTGTATGTGTGTATGCATGTACATGCATATACGTGTATGTATGTATAATGTATGTGTGTATGTGTGTATGTATGTATGTACATATATGTATACATGTACATGTGTATGTATGTATGTATGTACTTGAATATGTATGTATAAATATATGTATGCATATGTACGTGGGTGCATGTACATATCTATATATTTATGCATACATAAATTTGTATATACATATATACATATGTCATGTACATTGTGTACATGTATGTATGTACACATGTCTATACATAAATACACATATATGTACATACATAAACATACACATACATGTATATACATACATACACATGTACACATGTACATATGCACATGCACACACACACACATATACACATGTACATTGAAAGTCTCTTTGGATTTGTCAATTTTCTTATGTTATCTAAGTTGTAGAATTGGTGAACTATTTAACATAGAAATAGATAATATAACTTGAACTATCTCAAATTAGATATATTTAAAGTTAAAAATGTTTTCCTTTTGAAACTTGAAAATTTTGTAATTTAAATTTATATATATTTGTTTTACTTTTGAAATTTGATTTAAATTAAATTTTAACATCATTTATATTTTGTTTTAATGATATGAAAATATCTCTAGAGTTACATATATAGATATATATATATATATCATGGCTGATGAGGGATCTCACCATTCCCCTCGTTCTAATCAAGAGGCTCAAAATAGATCAAATTTATATCACAATAGTATTGCTAGATCAAACAATGCTCTAAAATATTTAGAGAAAACAATTTACAACTCTCCCAATTTGGTTAATCGAGATACATTAGTCACTATTAGAGATGAGATTCATCGAATGATCAAGACAATTTGATCATTCAATCCTTATGATGAGATCAACATTGAGCAATTTTATTTGTCTCTTGATATGAGTGTTACTGGCACAATGAACTATAGAGAAGTTGGCAAATTAGTTTTAGGAAAAAATGTGTTAACCATGTTGTTGATGGTTAAAATGACACAAACAACATTAAAACATAATATTTCTACTCTATTTCTCCTGAAAGAGAAAGACAACATGTAGTAGCCTAACTGCCAAGGTCCTGGTAGTTGGTTCTCAACTGTCTGATGTCACTCAATTGGTTCATGCAACTGTAATATTCAAGGGGCCTATGCTGGTAACAAAGGATTCAAGCTATGACTCTGTTTATCAAAATAGTTCCTATAAATCAATGGGTTTTAAATTAAAGAAAAAGATAGATCAAAGGGGTAAATCAGTAAGTATGAATTAAATTTATCTAATATCTAGACATATACTTTTAACAATGAATGTTTTCTTAACTGATCACAAAAACCATAGCATGACACAACCCATAGTATAACTGTACCATTGTATACATCTTAGGTGCTTAATTCAATTCCTCTATTCGCCGATCACAAGTATTTCCAAGATTTCAAAACAACACACATTCATTCATCATTAAAACTATAGATCAATAGACTTCAATAACTTTAATTCAATGACAATTTAACAAGATAATCTTTAAACCTGGTTTCTTCTAATGACTTTCACCACATAAGAAACTATCATGCTTCAGCACAATCACTGGCATTCAGGTGGATTATAACTCATTAACCTTATCAAACAACACAATTCAATGCAAACTCCATATTTCGTAAACCTGCAATTCTATTAGCTGTAAACAAGATATGGTACAATGTATCTCTACAAAAAGCTCTATAAAATTCTATCTCCTAGCACTAGGTAAGCCAATCCAATTCTCAATTAGCCGACCCTTACAATGTGATGCCCATCTGGTATTTATAGATATACAAAAGAAGTTCGAACTTCACTTCTATCTTAGGCTTTCCACCTTTTTAGGAACAATCAACTTTCTTGGAAACTCAGATCAACTTTGATCTTGAGTTCTTACATTATGCATTCAGTTTGATCTAACAATAGAAGATGGAAATAGAAGAAAAGAAGTCATGCGCCCTTAAGACTGTCAGTGCTACATGCATGCAACATGCAAGGAAGAAGATTATCATTTATGCGACATGCAAGGAAGAAGAACATCATGCATGCAAGATTTCTATGCATGTGAAGTTGGATCCGCTATGAACTCATCATAAGTGGTGAAGACTTGTTGTAGCATATCCATATCTGGCCCATCAATCCAGTCATCTTCAAATTTGATGCGATCCAACTCAACTGCAACAAACTCTTTCATACTTTTTACCTTGAGCAACTCTCTCCTTGCAGCTTTTATTTCTTCTTTGACTTCTACAAGCCGATCTATCACTAAGTCTCCTCCATCATCTTTCTCCTGCACGAGTCCTTGGAATCTTTCATTCCATTTCTCTCTAACCTGACTCAATGGCATGCCATCTTTGGTCATTACATTCACATCTACAATTATGGCCATAACCGCTTCCAACTCTTCCAACTGCTCAGTTAAATTATTAACTGCTTCCTGAATTTCATCCTTATGCTTGCTCAAAAAGCCAGTCCTAAACTTAAGTATACGAGAAGTCTTTCCTATAAAATCTTTGTTATCATCTTCGAGTATAGATTCTTCTAGAAGAGTAGTTAGAGGCAATGTATTTATCTTCTCTAACTTTTCAATGTACTCCTTATACTCTTCTTCTAGTTTTTCGGATGCCTCAATGTATTGATGCATCTCTTTTGTTACTTCTTCTGCTTCTTTGTAAGTTTCAAACCCTTTTTCCAAAACCTCACCTACCTCCCGGTTCACTTTGTCTATCCATTTGTCAACCATCTCCGCCTTACCTCTAACCTGCACCAAATCATCAACCTCCTTTTTGCTTAGCAAAACAGGAGTCTCAATTGCTGCAACCTGTTGTGACCTTGGAGAGGAGACACTCTTCAAGAATGAATGTGACTGATCCAATTGAGCCTTAAGCTCATCTTTCTTTTGTTTGTCCTTGATCATCCTTGATTTAGTCATTGAAGCCACCACATCAATCAGATTCATTTGTTGATTTCTAGTGGGTCTTCCCAAGTTAACCATACTCAATTGATAGTCTGTGAGCTGCATATCCCCTACCTCCTTTTCAATCATAGGCATGGCACATTCAACAACTATCTCCCCTTTATCTGTGAGTCTGGTAGAATGCAAAACTTTAGCCCTCTTCTTAGGCCTTTCCTGTTCAATCTCCTTCATCATGTCCTCCCAATTAAGAGGTTGAGGAGGTGTTCTAGCTCTCTTCTGCAAATCTAATTTTAACCATGTAGGAGCATTAGGAGTCATCATCATGGAAGAAGAAGCAACAACTATAGAGGATGGCTGAACATTTACCTCAGGTTGAGAATCAACCTTTGCTTTCTCTTGTTGTTCCTGCAACACATGCATCTGCACCAACTTCTCAGCCTCTTCTCTATCTCTTTATTCCTGCACTTCCTTGTCTTCTTCTTCTTTTATCAATCTCTCCTCTTCCATATAATCCTTTTCTAACTTCTCTTTCTCTAAGGCCTCCTTTTCCAACCGTTCTGCCTCCAAAGCTTTAAGTTTTGCAGCTTTGGCCTCTTCTTCCTTTTGCTTCCTGATTAGCTCTTCCTTTTCTATTCTTTCCATTTCTAAGGCTATGAGTTTCTCTGCCTTTTCCCTTTCTTCTTCAGCTTGTTGTTTCTTCATTAACTCTTCAGCATCTCTCTCCTTCCTTAGAGCTCCAGCTTCTTGTTCTTTCCGTCGAGCTTCCTCTGCAAGCTTCAGTCTAGCAACCGGGGCTTCCTTTTCCCTTTGGTTTCTTGCTTTCTCCTCCTTGAGATCATGGATCTTTTGTATCAGTTCTAGCTTGTCATTTTCTGCCTTGACCTTGATCTCATGCTCTCATAGCCTCATTTGCTCCTCCATTTCATCAGCTGCTATCCTTGTTTCAACTTCTTTTACCTTTGATTGCTGCTGCTGAAGTAAAGCATCAGCTTGTAACTTTGCCTCTATTTCCTTTTGTTTCTCCGCAGCAGCCCTTGCATCATATTCTCTGGTAGCATCTTCAAATTATTTCCATTGTTCTTCCTGTGTAAGAACCTGCTCAATAGTATGATCTAGAGGCACGTTTTCTTGCAAATCCTTCTCTAACAGAGTTTCATCCGAGTCTATCTCAATTTCTACCAATTCTTCCTCCACTTCTTTTCCTTTAGTAGCTTTAGCCATGGCATAAAGTAATCCTTGAACTTCTTTACTTTTCTTTCTTGTGAGTGGGGCTTGTGCAGATGACTCACCTAATACAGGCATAGAAACAACAGATTCAATTGGAACATCTCCCTCGGGTGTCTTTTCTTCTTCATAGACTACCTCCAACTCTGTTTCTTCAACATTAGGAGGAAAGAATTCTAATGGTTCCTTGGAAGGTGCCTTTCTTTTAATCCTCTTATACCCTTTACCTTTCTTGAGGATTGGTCCTTGAGGAGCTTGAGTTCTCATCATCAACCATTGCACACTTCTATCCAAGACTGTTCTTCCCAGTTTCTTAATATCAATCGTTTCTTCCTCATTCCAGTCTATTGGATCTAAGTTTTTGGTGCCAATATTCAAAGCTTCATATGAGGGATCTAATACAATTCCATCATCCACCAAAGTGTCAGGAATATTATCTTTAATACCCAGCTCTACCATAAGTGAGACTGGTAATCTCTCATAATTCTTCTTCCTTAAGTCATATTCATCCTGCCTATCACACCAAAAATCCTCTAACAAATTAAAGTGTCTAGTAAACACTGAAGGTAATAAAGCATACATCTTCTTCTTTGGATCAAAATACTTACGAGCTGTATACAATCCCAATTTCAATTGTATCAACTCATTACAAACCACCTTTACTGCCTTCAAGTGTTAACAATTGTATTCACCTAGTGTCATAGGAAATTTATGGCATCTTGTCTTGTGCTTCATCCCAAATCTAGCATTAACTCCAATGGATTGATATACAAATTCCATAAGCACTATTCTATTGCTGCAGCATCTTGGAAGCAAATGGGGATGACCCTCAAAACCAAACAATCTGAAGTATGTAAATTTAGGGTATTGGATGTACCAACTTCCCCATTCAGAAATGAATACCATAGCTTCTTGGCTTAACCTGTATCCTGCATCTCCATTCAACTGGTTGATAACCACATATAAAAATGCATCATTGACTCTTCTGAAGTGAGTCTCAACAACCTGAAGAGATAATTGATCATAGTGTTCCCATACCTTCCTTTGTCCATCCAAGACTCCCATTATACCTACTCTGTTTAATCCTAGGAAAATCCCCAATCTTGCTGCAGCATAGACCACATATGAAGTCATGAAGAAAGATTTGGTCTGTCTAACCCTTATGAGCTGATCATGTATGGCGTTAGAAACAATCATTGACCAATCAAACTGGTAATCACCCTGAAAGATTACTTGAATAAAATGAAACATCCATTCCTTGAAGTGGAAGGCATCCCTGTTTCCAAACACTCCGGAAAACATCAATATCAAATCAGATCTCCTTCTTGAAGTCTGCTCTCCTTGGCTGGTCCGCCAGCTTGCTTAAAGACTTCTTCTCAGTGCTTAACCATCTTTTGTTTAAATGAGACTTATTGGAGTCTTTATGCTTATTGTATTTCTCCAATGCCTCTGCCTTAGTTAACTGCACCAAATTCTTGGGATCAGGAACATTAAATATGCTTTGGAACATCTGCGGAGTAAGATCTATAATCACATTATTCTGTGAATCCATGCATAATCTTGTAGCTGGATTATAAGTACTGGCGACTGTAAATATCAACTCCGGACACTGAACTGATAAAGGAAACACAATGATATGTGCAAGACCAGAGTCAACAATCCTTTGAGTTCTCCTTATCAAGTTTTCCCTTTCTACAAAGGTCTCTTCATGTAATTCTTCAAAGCTATACTGGCCCAGATTAGTATCTGTGATATCTGACCAGTTTGATTCCACCTTGCTCGCCTTCACCACCGGATTCCTATGATCATACCTCAATGTATAAGGTAGCTGTTCTGGTTTCACCTTCTTGAATTTTGGTGCTGTCTTTGATGTTCCAGACGGTTGATTCCTTCGAGCAGCCTCTCCTGACGTTCCTGACATCTCTCAAATCTCCTGCAAGCAAACCTCTAATTAGACCTTTAGATAAATCATCATAAAACATGCTTTTAAAACATACCTGTTACACATACATCGGAGTCGGAACCAGACAAAAGCTCAAAACAATCTCTTTTACAAAACTGGCGGACTCAGAGCAAAAACCAATATAGGAACTTCACCTAATAACAAACGGGCTCGGAGTCGGAATCAAGGAGATTATTAGAACCAGGATCGGAACAAAAATAGGATTTGGTTTTCTTCGAATTTTACTTTTCCTCATATTCTATTTCTATTCCGCCTCCGAGCCTGTTTTGGTCATTGTTACTTTGAAGAAAAGACTTCCCACTATATGCAGAGCCGGACACAAGATAAAAACGGAATTGATAACCTTCGCAAACAAAATTCCTAAGTTCAAGATCAGTTTCGATCCCGCCTCCGCCAATTATCACATACTTCAAGAAAACCTTTTAGAACTCAGAATCGGAAACAAGATAGAAATGGAATTGATAACTTTTATAAAACAAAAATCTTATGTCTGTAATCCATTCCAATCCTACCTCAGCCTATGCTAATCATGACATCATCAAATTCATTCATTTTCAACAAAACTTCATGATTAAAACTTAGGTCGCTATAAAATGGCAAAGGAGCTTAAAAACTCCACCCTCATATGACCGTGGGGAACCATTTATATTTTAGGGCCATTTATTTAAATCTTATTTAAAGTAATTGCAGAGACCAATGAAAACCCTAATCTAACAAACCTAAAAAAAACCAGGGCACAGGTTTAAAACTCTGCCATTCTACCAAACGACGAAATCCTAATTTAAACAATAAATCTAATGTACCCTAACTCACTATAAATTCTCTAATCTACCTCACTGTAAATTCTTAATCTAACTCACGCCATTAAAAACCTTTAATCTAATCTAATCTACCGCAAATCGAAAACGACATGACGCAATCACGCTTAAGACGTGAAAGCGATGGTGCCCTAAAATAGAAAGAAACGACACGATAAAACAAGACAACAAAGACTAAAGCAAAAAAAACAATCCAAAACAATAACATACTCATTCAATCACATCGATGATCATAAAATTGCTTTAAAACACAATGATTGAACACACAAGCAGATATAAAGCAAAACACAGCGATCACAACCGCAAACAAACAATGAACAACAAAAATTAGAAAAACCTACCTCAAACGCAAACAAAGCCGTGCTAACTTTTTGAATCGATTCGCACACAATCCCTTCTCTATCTTGATCAAATTGCTCAAACAAACTCTGCTATTGCTCTTCGCGCTCACACTTGTAATAATAACAATAATGATCGGCTTTAACCCTTAATAAAGAAAAATATGTGAATTTCTACCTACACCGGCAACCACCATTAATGCATTAAAACGTAGTAAAGGCGGAGTCGGAACTGTAAGAGAAAGAACACTGGTATGCGGTGCAACTTCAGTCAAAAAGTCAACGACAAAAAATGGAAACAGGATCTTAAAATTATAAAATTTCCAAACCTTATTCCCATTCCGACTCCATGTCCGAAAACTAAAATCAAAACAAAAACAAATACAAAAAGTTAAGTAAAAGACCAACCTAATAAAACAAAACACAAAAACTGAGACAAACAAACATTAAAAAGTAGCGGAGGCGGGATCGGAATTGAATTTGATTTTGCAAATTTTGATAAAAACCATACCAATTCCTACTTTGGCTCCACTTCTGCTAAAGACCAAAAAAAAACAAGGCAAAGAAAAGACCATCGGGATAGAACCAAAAACAAGCCTCAAAAGAACTTTCAGAACCTGATTCAATTTTGGTTCCGATTTCGACAAAGAAATCAAAGAAAAACAAAGTATTGGCAAAAGTAGACTCCAAACTTTGTTTCAAAAACAACTAAGTACAAAAAACACAAAGGGGGACCCATTTTGACCAAGGCAAAAGATGGGGTGGTTATGCAAGGCATAACACATGTGTTCCCTCATTATAAAGGATAAAATAGAATTAGAAGATATGTGGTTATGAGGTGTGTAGATCCTCTTGTTGTTCCATTCATATAACCTAGATGGTTGGTAGCGTATCATAGATGGCCTCACAATAATGAGCTGCCATAATATTTTGTCAAATAGTTATATGCAAAATTTCATTTACAATTAGATTTGGACTACACATCTCATTTTGAGCATGTTGGCCAAGGTAAAGGCCATTTTTATGACAAACCACAGTTTAGACGTCTAAGTTCGCCACCGCTTATAGACAAGAGGGCATTAGTTGGCCCAAACATTTAGGTTTTATGAAAATGTGTGGAATTGGAAGCAACAGGGGAGTCAATAACATGCTCCACTTGATCCTAGATTATTGATAACATTGCATCTATTATGGCACAGATTGATCAAATGCTATCTGATCGAGTTGGTAGATACTTATTACGCCCGTGGATCAACCTTCCTCCTGCAAAGGCTACATCAAAATCTTATGATCTATTTCTTCATGCCGATCTACCTACTCCTTCAGATATCGAGCATATGAACCAAATGACTTTGCATAATGTGTGTAGAGTCTCAAATTTGGATTTACTAGCAGCATATCAGGTCATCAATGAGGACCATGGGATCTCTCTTGACCGTGTATAGGGATTTATTAGGCAACAATATCTTGGCACACATACGAGCCACGAGGTGGCAACTCTAGGGGATATTCCAAAGAAGCCTACAAGATCCCATATGCATCATGTTTCTATCGATCCTTTATCTTGTCCAGGTTGTCAGGATGTTAAAAATCACATTGAGGTTACTGCGACACCTGATATTGTCCATGACACATATACTCAACTTATTTTTGACACTAATACTATACATGCTACAAATCCCCTTGTGATGTCCTTGCATTCTTGTGATCTTAGTGACATTGGTAGAGCCATCGATCAAGCACGACAGGTACTTGAATAATATATATATATTTATGTTCTAAAAAATTACGTATGATACATGCAATGTATTTTAACTTGTCTTGTTGTTTAACTCCTGATTGAAATTGTGTACTTGAAATTTTTCAAGCAGTATGGTGATTTGTCAGAGTTTGGAAATTTGGCACATGATGGCGATCCCATGCAACACACAATTGTGGTACATTTAAATAATTTAAAAAATTTAATTACTTGATGTAAGTTTGAACACATTGAACTTGTACGTTGTACAAGTTTAGATAATTTTACATATATGTACACACATATATACATGTGTATTAAAAATTAAATTTAAGTTCATGTGTGTGTACTTGAACACATGCAGGGCTTGGGATGAGGCTCAGGGCACAAATCCAAAGAGATTGGATCGGGAGATGGATCCACACATCTTGGAAATTTGGCACATGATAGCGATCCCATGCAACACACAATTGAGGTACATTTAAATAATTTTATTTAAAATTTAATTACTTGATGTAAGTTTGAACACATTGAACTTGTACATTGTACAAGATTAAATAATTTTACATATATATACATGTGTATACATTTAAAAATGGACACATTAAATCAACCCTGATAATTAATTAAATATGAATTATTTAATTAATCTTCTAAAGTCATCTACATATAAATAAATTTAATTATTTATTTATATCATTCACTTTCTAATTCTTCTAATTTAATTAATTAAATAATTTTATTTAATTATTACCATTTTCCATCCTCCTCTTAATTAATTAAATAAATTTCATAATTTATTTATATTAATTTATCATAAGTTTGAATTTTAAATTCAAATAAAAGAATATTCTTCCAAATTCATTATTTCTAATTCTTCACTCCACATTTAAATTAAATATCCTAAATATTTAATTAAACACTTTCTTCACCTCACACATAATTAAATATTCTAAATATTTAATTAAACACTTTTTTCATCTCTCACACATAATTAAATATTAATTATTTAATTATGGAAGCTTCTAAATTCATTGTCACATATAATTAAATAACTTAATTATTTGATTATGGATTTATCCTCAACTACCAACTAACTCCTCATAACTAAAATGGCCAAATGACAACTTTCCTTCATTTTTGAATGGAAGAGGTTGTTTTAGGAGGAAACATTCCCCATCTTTCTCGCAACTTTCCAATCTTCCACCGTTCATCTTGATAGGATTTATTTCAACTGTCGATCTTTGCCAACTAGGATTTTTCCTCAAAAAATCTATAAATACAACCTCTTTGCGCTTTGAAAAGGATTTTAGATCTAGAATACAAGCGAATATATCGTGAGCATTATAGTTGCATTTATCCAACACTTAGCAATCTTATTTACTAGATTTATTGAGCATAGCATAGCACTTTAGTTTCATATCTTAGCTTAATCATCTCATATCATTTAGCAATAGAAATACATGTTGCAAAACCTCATTCTCTAAGTTATCATTTTGCCAAGCTATTGCTTACACAATCTAAAAGCCAACAACTTACAACGAATCCTTGGAGATAGAGGACAATGAGACATATTTGAGGAAACTATTGTGTTTAGAGTTTGTTTATCTTTAAATTAGATTTAATTAATATAATGTCGCATTGGTGTGTTTGTTTAATTATTTTGTTTAGTCCACATATTTACACACACAATGTGTATTAAAAATTAAATTTAAGTTCATGTGTGTACTTGAACACATGCAGGGCTTGGGACGAGTCTCAGGACACAGATCTAGAGAGCTTGGATCGAGACATGGATTCACACATCTTGGATCAAGAGAGGGATCAATCCATGGATCGAGGGAGAGATCAGGCCATGGATCAAGGGAGAGATCAAGCCAGAGATTTGATGATTCTATTCATAGTAGATATCCCTCTCTTTGAGATGTTTTACATTATTATGGTTTGAGATCAGATTATTCTGTTGTCCAGACACTTTTTATGATTTATGTACATCACATTACACACATTTATGTTTTATGGTATATACACTTGTTATGATTTACATCATATTCACATGTACATTTATGTTTTATGGTTTGAATAGGTTTGTTATCACATTATTATGGTTTGAACACTTACATTACATTTATTTACATCATGCATTATTATGGTTTTATTTATTTAGCAAGTTTGTACAGGTTTATTTAAATTTAAATTATGGTTTGTTCACACTTGTTGTACATCTATTTAAATCGTGAAATCAAAATGTTGGACTATCTAATGGTTGCTATTTGTAAATTTAAAAATATGGACATGTACAATTAATTTTAAATAGAAATGAATTTGTCTAAATAAATAGGTCAAGAAATAGAAAAAAATGAATGCAAATTTATGTAAGAGATTAATGTTATATTTAAGTGAAACATAAAAATACAATTGGAAATAGATAACCCAAATTATTAGCTCTAAATGTTCATTTTTAAAGTCACTAGATAGGTTAAATGTAAATTGTGCATATATCATGCTATACATGAACTTAAGAATCCCATATATAATCTAATACACATGAATTTTAATGTGCATTCAAAGAATTCTTGAACTAGATGATGAGCTATACTTGTGTCCAGTTGAATGTTTAAATGAAATCAAATATATTCAGGTGAACTTAAGAATTCCATGTAACACATGAATTTTTGATTGCGCATGCACAAAAAAGTGATCTAGATGATGAGCTATAAGTGGAGTTGAATGTAAATGAAATAAAATTTCTATTCTTGAACTTAAGAATTTCAATGTGGGACATTTATGCAATTGGAAATTGATATATTTAAATATCAAGTTATGCACATAATATAAGTATCTAGATCTTCCCATGATAGTTATATATATTAAAAATTGATCAATCCATATATAATTACCAAATATCCCATTACATGTGTGGTCTCAAGCTATACATGGTTATCAACTAGATTGATGCCAAAATATAGCTATCTCAAGCACCCTAAACACCATCACTATGATTCACTACAATGAATAATATAAAAAGTGATTATGGATGATAATGATAATGCAAATAAAAAGTTAAAAATACAAAATTCAAAGGAATTTTTTATAAAAACTGATAATGCAAAGTTCACATAAAAAGTTCCTTTGGAAAGAGAACATATAATGCAGATAAAAAGTTACAAAATTAACAAGGGGAAAATTTAATATCCTCAAAATTTTTTTCTCTAAATGTGACAGGTCGATAGGTTACAACCTTATAGCTAAAGAATAAAAATATAATATCCTTAAGCAATCTTTTCTAAGTCAAAAAACAATTTGGCAGCTAAACAAGAACAAAATACATGACACTCAAGCAATACTTTTTAAACATAGAAGAACACAATCTTGCACTTTGTCAAGAACAACATAACATCCTCCTACAATTATCTCTATATTGATCACAACGAAAGGAAAATTAAATTTATACTCATCTGTACAATAAAATTTAATGAGAAATAGTGGCCATCACAACTAGATTAAGGAAAGCTACAAGTAAACTTAAAATTAATAACTTTTTTACCCCTCCAAAACAAATTTGAGATATATGTTCATAAACTATTCAAAATTAGAATCCTAAGTCATCCTTTCTGCTTCCTCCTTGGCCAAGAGTTTTTCCTTGGCCTTTGATTTATCCTAAGACTTGGAGCCCATAATACCACCTCCCCATTGTCATCGGTACTCATCAAACTTATCATTGAAATTGGATCATGTGCAAAAATGAACAAATACAATTGTATACCATTCAATTTCCATTTCTTTCAACTGCCATCATTAATAGATAAAGAATATGCATCACAAAAGCATGTCCTCTTAATTTCATGCACACCTTTATTGCTTCAACAACCCTGCTAAATTCCAAAAAGAGAATTTTTTTGATAAGGATTGTTGAAGCAATAAAGGTGTGCATTCAATTAAGAGGACATGATTTTGTGATGCATACTATTTATCTATTAATACTGGCAGCTGAAAGAAATGGAAATTGAATGGTATACAATTGTATTTGTTCATTTTTGCATAGGTTCCAATTTGAATGATAAGTTTGATGAGTACCGACGACAATGGGGAGGTGACATTATGGGCTCCAAGTCTCAGGCAAAATCAAAGGCTAGGGAAAAACTCTTGGCCAAGGAGGCAACACAAAGGATGACTTAGGATTATGATTTTGAATAGTTTATGAACATCTATACCTCAAATTTATTATGGAGGGGTAAAAAATTTATGAATTTTAATTTTACTTGTAGCTTTCCTCAATTTGGTTTTGATGGCCATTATTTCTCATTAAATTTTCTTTGTATGGATGATTATAAATTTATTTTTCCCTTCGTTATGATCAATATAGAGATAATTGTGGGAGGATGTTATGTTGTTCTTGACAAAGCACAAGATTGTGTTCTTCTATGTTTAGAAAAAAATGCTTGAGTGCCATGTATTTTGTTCTTGTTTAGCTACCAGATTATTTTTTTGACTTAGAAAATATTTCTTAAGGATGCTATATTGTTGTTGTTTAGCTATAAGGTTGTTGTTAGTATCATGAGAAACAAGCTACTAGCTCTAATACCACTTGTTGGTATCACGAGAAACAAGCTACTAGCTCTAATACCATTTGTTGGGGATACAGAGTTCGGTTCAGTCATCAAGATAGGCATCTAAGATTGCAATGCCTTAGTGATTTCAATTCAAAATCACATCAAAGACACAAACAACTATGCCATAAAGAGGAAACATGAACAGTTGATCTCCCATTGATCCTCTGAGAGAAGTGGATGCAAAAAAATAATGGATTCAACACAAACAGATAACCATGAAAGACAAAACTATGAACACACAGATATATGTTGGAAAAACCTTTTTAGGTAAAAACCCCACCTCCAAAACATTTAGCTCACTTGTATTATTCAGTACCAAAAATGGTTACAATACAAATACAAAGCTATTCTCTTCAAGATATTACATCTTGTTCATCTAGAGAAAGATATACGGGCAACACAGAAATGGAATCATCACATAGTTACAATGTCCTCATGACATACCATGTAGATTCCCTTCAGATCCTCTCAAATGACTATCATAGCCAGCCTCATAGCCAACCCAGCCACTCGACCTCCACAGGTTCACATGTTATCAGATCCGAGAGTCAAAGTGTTCACTATTGAACAAATCAAACACTCTTAGCTTCTCTCTATTATCGCTCATCATCTGTCTTGAACTGCACACAAGATTATTTATAATCTTACACCGTGTGCATACCTGTTCAGCCCATCCCTGCCAGCAATGGTCATCAGGTTAATAAATTATCCACTTGAAAGCACCGACCATTCCCTGATAATGTGCATCGCTTATACATCTGCATCGATCTACACAATCATTAACACTGCCCAGACACGTTCGTCAACCTTCCATCAATAATTCAACTCTATCATAATCAAGAAATAACTCTCTGGCCAATGGGATCTCAAAGAAATTTCCATGTGTTGTCATTTCATTTGTAGTCACACCTCTGACAGTTAGTTAAACCGGTCCAACTCGGTCAACCGAGTTCTGAGCTCATTTGAGCTCCTACCGTTATCGCCAAGCTCATAAATACTTGTCACGATATGGCGGTGAGCGTGCCTGAGCTCACTCCACCATTTCCCACACTACCACTACCCAGATTGACTCATAGTATGGCGGTAAGCCATCTGATTATCTTCGAGCTCTGGCCCAAGTCATCACCAAGCTCTATCCTTTTCATTGTCTTCGGCCAACCAGACACAATGAAACCACCACATGCCAAGCTGTCATTTTCTTATCACATTGCCACCGAGTCCAACTCGGTCAAACTCTACCCCGAGCTCATACAAACTCCTACCACGCTACCGTAGCCTTGACCAACATGCCTTGTAGTATGGTGGTAACCGCCTTGGCAGATCGCTAGTGGTCTTACCACGGCCACTGCGGTCAGTCACTTGATTGGCCATGGTATGGCGATAATTGCCAACCAGGCCACTAGTGGTTTTACCATGGCCACTGTGGTCAGCCACTTGACTAGCCGCGATAAGGTGGTAATCGCTGGCAGTCTTACCGTGGCAATTGCAGTCAGTCATTTGACTGGCCGTGGTATGGCGATAACCACCATACCCAACCGCAAGTGGACCCACTGCCTGTGGTATGGCAATAACCGCCAAGACCACCGCTGGCGGTCTCACTGCTCTACTGTAGTGAGTTGACCCATCGCCTACGGTATGGTGATAACTGCCAAGACCACCGCTGGTGCTCTTACCGCACTATTGCGGCGAGTTGACCCATCGCTTGTGGTATGATAGTAACCGCCAAAACCAGTCAAAGCCACTGCAGTGAAGGTAAGAGTTATGAAAGAAAATGCCAAGTCCAAAGGGGAAATAAGCTAGAACATTGAGGCACAAATTCCCAACAATCTTCCACTTGTCAAAGACATTCAAGCTTCCTCCAAACATCTGAACAAGGACCAAAACTATGCTTCCATGCTCCAAACCAAGACCACTGCAATGACATTTGAAAAATGTCCACCATCTCAGGCTATAGCTCCAAAAATTCAGAATAGGAAAGAAAAGCACACCAAGGTGTATATGCACCAGTCTCAGGAATGTAAGCAACTGATCCTTCAAGTGAAAAAGACACCAAAACAATAGCAACAACAAAGCACAACAAACCATCTCTAGAACAAGAAACCAACCAGTTAGAACAACAACCATAAAACTGACTGCCCTCATCCAACTGATCAAACCATGCAATTGAAAACCAGCACCCACAACTCGTGCTGAAACATCCAACCATCTATACCTCAAAGGTATGAAAGACCAGTAGCAGACTCATGCCATCATAAAACCACCCAACTCAGCAAAAAATGAGCACCTTGTGTCAACCAGTCAAAAGACCAAACACGTCTAGGTACTCCCACTGCAAGGGTACTGTCCAGATGAATGCAAAAATAGCACCATCACACATGATCTAGGCATACCAAGTCCACCAAACACTGCACAAAGAAATGTAACCATGTAGTTCTAAGGAACATCCACACTGATTTGCAACACCTACAACCACCGGTTGCAAGAAACTTTTCTCTCAACTACCTTCCATAGATTTTCCAAAATACTTCATATCAAACCGAAGAAAGAGGCACAAGAACCTACGTGTCATCACTCAAGTGACAACACATGACCAAAAACTGTGACCAACATGGCTCCAAAAAAGCATCTCACATCTAAAGTCAAAAGAACACTCAGGAAGAGCAAGACCAGATTAGAGAGAAATTGTAAATCAAAACATATGCCCTTCTACAAACACTTCTATATGCTAGTTGTTACAAGTATGATCTTCTTCACATCCCAAAGGGAAAGCCTTAACAACATCCAAAAAAATGTAAGAAACTCAAAGAAGATCAGACCAACCCATACACCATCTCCTGTCTGTCCTTAAAAGAACAAGGAGATACACTATGCTATCCATCTTCCATTATGGATCCTCCATAATCTTAAAAGCAACTCAAGATTCATACCAATGAAAGATAAAGCATAACACACCTAAAAAGTATAATGGGAAAATACCTTTCATAGGAACACTACCGAGTAGACCAAGGAGAAAAGAAAACAAGCTCATCCAAGACATACAAGTCATCATGACTTACCCAAGAGCATTCAACCAAGGTGCAGGCTTCTCGGACTTTCAGCTGTAACAACAACATTATCATAAGAATTCCGACCTCACCTTATTCTCCATGCATCCATGAGTATCAACAACCTGTCATCTCATGCTGACTCCAATATGCAATACTGCAACAACCATGAAGTTCACCAACATATGACCAATGCACTCAAAACATAGAGAAACCCCAGACCATTGTCAAAGCTTCAAAAAACTTATCATGACACCATGATCTTCACATCCCCATTAGGAGATACCATGCTTCAGGTGAACAAGCTATGGTCTCAAGAGAAAAGAAAAATGCCAAAACTTTAAGAAAAAATAACCATGACATAAAGCAAACAACTCTAAACCAAAACCAACATCACCTATCAAGCACCACCAATAACTTGGCCAAAAATAACAATGTATTCCATGGCTCCAAGATGTTGCACACCTTCAAATAGTGAACATGAAGATGCAAAAGAACATAGAAATTGCAACACCAAAGAAGGACACCAGTCATTGCTAAAGCTCCCACTGAACTATGACACCAAGCTTTCCAAGCACCATGACTGACCAAACCATCACTATCAAAAGCTTACACTAGCTAGTGTATCCAACTCTCCATGACACCATGATTCACATGCTTCAGGTCCCCATTACTGACTATTCAAGTACGGAAACACCATTCCTCCTCTCATCTCAAAAAATCCACGCCAATGCATAAGTGACCACAGACAAGGTCAAATAATAGATCTGCACCACACAGTTACAACCTTGTGGATATAGATAGTCCACTTTCGAGTTGTCTCACAACAAACATGTAGGTAAGGACAACCCACAACATTGCACAACTCGTGGATGCAACCAAAATAAACTTGCAAATCTATTATTGCACCCGAAATTGCAAAACTAAGATAAATAAAGAGAACAACCAAAGCAAACAAGCATGAATCAAACACTAGATCATCAACATATCCGATTTTCCAGTCATGTCCACAACTCAAGAACCATAGTCTAGGAAAACATCAAAGCATACCACAAGAATGCTAAAAGAGAAAATCATACCAACACTCCCATGTAGAGAAGACATCAAACCTCCTCAAAGACATGTTGAAATGCAACTATATCATCCAGTCACACCCCAAAAGCTAGGATCTAGAAAATAGCAGACAACAGCTCCACACAAAACATAATTTTTCCTTGATCGTTCAAAACCTACAAAGCCACAGTGTTTATAAAAAACCCATGCATCTCCATCTTCATTGCTCATCTGGATGACTCAGGAGTCTGCACACAACCATCATAGTAAACCATAACAACGAAAAGAAACATGAAAATGCATCATAGAATTTTTAGGAAAATCTACACAAAACTTTCAGAGCCAAAGACATGAATCTGAACCATGCGAGTGCAAGACATAGGCACATAGGAACAACAGGTCCATTTCAGACTAGTTCCAATGCCACAGTCATGCACAAGCAAAAGAGAGAGCCAGGATATCCAGAAGTTGCAGACCACCAAGGTCACTTCATAGCCTCTAGACAATCAGAGCATTAGAGAAACTACCTTCAGTGCTAAGTCAAAAACCACCCAGCACAAGCTCAACTCTCCATAGCTGATCAACAACACAAGCAAGTCCATACCACCAGGGAGCCTCTCACACAAACACCTAGTATGAACTCCACACTTTGCTGCAACACAACCACAAGCAAATCTCACACCCTTTGCACCAGAACATTGTTACCAACCAGGAGCTTCAAATCATATTGCAACAACATGATCAAATCCATACTTCTCCATCATCTTTCAAACTGTGTGTTGAGTCAAAAAATCACACACTTCCACTCATCAAAGGATCAATCACCAACCGATTTCTCTAGACTTCCTCAAGCTTTCCAGGCTAAGAAATCATTACAGGAGAAATACCCAGAACTTCAGCAACCAGGAGAATACTTTGATACCACTGGTTGGTATCATCAAGCCCCAACCTCCTACAAACATGCTCTGATACCACTTGTTGGTATAACGAGCAACAAGCTACTAGCTTTGATACCACTTGTTGGGGATACAAAGTTTGGTTCAGTCATCAAGATAGGCATCTAAGACTGTAGTGCCTTAGTGATTTCAATTTAAAATCACATCAAAGACACAAAAAACTATGCCATAAAGTGAAAATAGGCACAGTTGATCCCCCATTGATCCTCTAAGAGAAGTGGATGCAAACAAATAAAAAATTCAACAGAAACAAATAACCATGAAAGAAAAAACTATGAACACACAGATATACGTGGGGAAAACCTTTTCAGGTAAAAAATCCACCTCCAAAACATTCAGCTCACTTATATTATTCAGTACCAAAAATGGTTACAATACAAACATAGATCTATGCTCTTCAGGATATTACATCTTGTTCATTTGGAGAAAGATATATAGGCAACATAGAAATGAAATCATCACACAATTACAATGTTCTCATGACATACCATGTAGATTCCCTTCAGCTCCTCTCAAATGACTGTCATAGCTAGCCTCACAGCTAGCCCAACCACTCAGCCTCCACAAGTTCACATGTTATCAGATCCAAGAGTAAAAGTGTTCACTATTGAACAACTCGAACACTCTCAACCTCTCCCTATTATTGCTCATCATCTATCTCAAACTGCACACAAGATTATTTATAATCTTACACCATGTGCATACCTGTTCAACCCATCCCTGCTAGCAATGATCATCATGATAATAAATTATCCACCTGTAAGCACCGACCATTCCCTGATAACGTGCATCACTTATACAACTGCATCAAGCCACACAATCATTAACACGACCCAAACGTGTCCGTCAACCTTCCATCAATAATTCAACTCTATCTCAATTAGGAAATAACTCTCTAGCCAATGGGATCTCAAATAAATTTCCACGTGTCACCATTTCATTTGTAGTCACACCTCTGACAATCAGTCAAACCAATCCAACTTGGTCAACCGAGTTCCGAGCTCATTTGAGCTCATAAATACCTGCTGCGGTATGGTGGTGAGCTCACCTGAGCTCACTCCGCCATTTACCACATTATCGCTACCCAGACTGACTCACCTCGCGGTATGGTGGTAAGCCATCTGAGATCCTTCAAACTCTGGCCCAAGTCATCACCAAGCTCTATCCTTTTCATTATCTTCGGCCAACCAGACATGGTCAAACCGCCACGTGCCAACCTATCATTTTCCTGTCACACCGCCACCGAGTCCAACTCGGTCTCTATGCCTCGAGCTCATCCGAGCTCCTACCAAATCCCTAACCAGCACGCCTCATGGTATGGCGGTAACCACCTTGGTAGATTGTTGGTGGTCTTACCATGGCCACTACGGTCAGTCACTTGACTGGCCACGGTATGGCAGTAACCGCTAGTCAGGCCATTGGCGGTCTTACCGCGATCACCGCGGTCAGTCATTTGACTAGCCGTGGTAAGACGGTAACCTCTGGCTAGGCCACTGGCAGTCAGTCACTTGACTGGCTGCGGTATGGCGGTAACCGCCAGACCCAACTGTAGGCGGTCTCACTGCGCTACTGTAGTGAGAGGACCCATTGCCTGCGGTATGGCAGTAACCGCTAAGACCACCATTGGCGGTCTCACTGCGCTACCATGGTGAGTTGACCCACCGCTAGTGGTCTCACCGCGCTATTGTGGTGAGTTGACCCATCGCCTGCGGTATGGTGGTAACTGCCAAAACCAGTCAAAGCCATTGCGGTAAAGGCAAGAGTTATGAAGGAAAATGCCAAGTCCGAAGGGAAACAAGCCAGAACGTTGAGTCATGAATTCCCAACAGTTGTAACCTGTCAACCTGTCACATTTAGAGAAAATTGTTTTGAGGATATTAAATTTTCCCCTTGTTAATTTTGTAACTTTTTATTTGCATTATATGTTCTTTTTCCAAAGGAAATTTTTATGTGATAGTTATGGTTCTTATGGATGATAATGATAGTGATTATGGATGAATTAGATGTGACATGATTAGAATGAGATAGGATGGATTAGACACATGATATAGATTAAAATATTCAAGGGTATGATTAAGATAAGGTGGATAATTAGAATGATTAGGGTGAAAATAATTTAAGGATGACTATGAATGTTAGGATTAGAATGACATGATAATGAATGATTATGAAGGGATGATTACATGGTTATGGGTAATTAGGATACTTGGTGATTAAAGATGATTAGGATGAGGGGGGATGCCTAGGATGAAAATAATAATTTTCTAGGATGTGAAGATTAGGATATGAAAATGGATGATCAAGTTATATACTTGTGGAGTTGAATTATCACTATATATTCTCAAGAACTTAAGAATTCCATGGAACATAAATTTATTTATGCAAAATTGGGACATAAACTAGGTTTTGTAAGTTACACGCATATATATTCAATATAGAGCTCATATAAGTGGAGTTGAACAAATGAGTTTGAAGATTTGTTCAAGTGAACTTAACCATTCCATGTCAAACATAAATATATACAACCAAGGAATAGATGATTTAAAGGAATTTAGGCATTTAATGTGAAATTTTTAATTTAGTCACTAGGTTTCAAGTAAATTGCATACATATATGTACATGATCTAAGATTCAACAAATGAAATTGAAGATTCAAGTGAACTTGAAAGAATTCCATGTCCAACATAATTTAATGCAATTGGAAATAGATGATTTAAAGGAATTTAGGCAAAATGTTTGAAAACATTTTTAACGTCACTAGGTTTTGTATCAAGCATATATATGATCTAACATATATATTTAAGTGGAGTTTCAAACATGTAAATTATGAAATCAAAAATTCTTGAACTAAATTAAGAATTCCACATGGAACAAATTTATTTATACAATTCCAAAAATAAATGACCAATCATTTGAAAAAACCTATTCTAAATCATGCCACATGTCTAATCAATATAAATATATAGATCTAGGTCTATAAAAAGTTTGATTACATATATGTCCAGTCAATGTACATGCACATATATCCAAAAAACAACTTAAAGATCATGGTACATAAAATATGGATCCTCTCTATCTTTAATTATCTCTATTTTTTTTTCATGATCTTCAATAGGCAACCTCCATTTTTTTTTTTGGCACGTCCTCTTTTAGGTAAAGTTTCTAAATTTATTTTGTTGCTAAAGCTAAGTGACTGTAATGTAGAAATTTTTGTCCTGACATATAATCAACAAATATAATACCATTTTTATCTATCTTTATTTGTTGTTACTATGTGCCTTCAATAACGACTGATCCAATGAGATACTCTTGTCCATCACCATTTGTCATCGATTCCACCAATTTTCTTTTTGGTTGCGTACATATTTGTAGATAGTAATCTACACCTTCCGCATTGTTAGGATCTACAACAATAGCGAAAATATCTCCTCTACATACACCACATGTAAAGTAAATACAAAAGTTGTAAATATATTTTTAATCAATTTTAACTAAATTAAACATGCTTGAAACTTGCTTAAACATAGAACATATTTAAATCAATTTTAACTATATTAATCAATTTCCATACCTGTAACAACTAAATCAGATACACGTTCATAATCAATTGAATATAGAGGATCATAGACATCGACATTGTCATCTTCAGCAAAAGGAGGCATTGATATTAATTGTTTCATTTCCCATTGTGAAACATACCCATCTCTAATATTCTCACGTTGAACAATATTTGCATTGTTCTTAATGCAATCAACACAAAAATATAATTTTTCTCTCACATTAACTGCATAAGGCTTACTACTTCCCATTGTCATGATTTGATGCATACTTCTAATACCATGAATTGCTTGACAATTATAAGGATTTGATTGATCAATATTTGTAAATTCAAATTTGAAAGTTCAATTAAAAATCATGTACACTTGAACTTTGAAATTCAAATTTTTGACAAATTTTGACTAGATGTACTTGTAACTTCCCAAAAATAAAGCGTGTTGTATGTTGAGTCGCGAGTGAAAAAATGAATTTTACACCATTCAACAATTTCATTTGTATTTTGTATGACACACCGTGCAAGTACACATATTGGCACAATTTGTCGCCTATTACTTTCAAGGAACTTAAAATAAATTTTAATTAAATTTAAATATATATCTAATCTTTGAAAAAATATATCTAGATTCTATATATATATATATGGTGAAAGTTACTAGCAAGTTCATGCTGACAAAGTGCATGCTTCACACATGCTCCTGCTCCATCATGCTCTCCTTTTCCATGTCCACTCTCATAAAAATTCCACAAAAAATTGGTGTTGCGTCTAGCATGTTGATGGCTTAACCAAACAAAAGATTTTGAAGACTTAAATTGTCCTATGAAGTTACAAATAATTACACTAAAACCAAATTATCTCTTCAAAAAAGTAATTATATATATAAGCAATTAAATAATTTAAGTTTCAAAATTAAAAGTAAATATAAATAAATTAAATTAAATAAAATAATGTACTTACCAGCACATCCATCATACCATATCCAGTGTTCTTGATTTATGCCACGTCATCTCAAGTCTTCAAAAAAGATTTTGAAACAATGAGCTAAATAGCTTCTATCATGATTCGTATCATCACTAATATAAAAGTGAACCTATTTGAATAATTCGATCATATTTTCTACTTTGTATTTCATCGACCTCTAACTTGGCATTCCTATAGAAGACTTGCACAAAGATTGCAACTTGCTCTAAATGATAATATTGACTTTGAATCTCAATTTGAGGACTAAATGTATAGCTCTCAGAGAAATCTATAATAGAGAGAATACAACCTAGTGGAAATAAATTCTTTGAATCACGAAACTACGTAGCTTGCCATATTGCACCATGACAATGTTGGATATGTGGATACATGATATTGTGATTTATTTACTCATGAATTTATTATAAGGCAATCCAATCTCTTTGAGAACGATTTTTCTAGCCTCAACTCTTGACTTCGTTAAGTATGTCTCATATTCAAATCTCTTCCAAACAACTTGCATTTCATTATTGTCAACATGTAAACGATTCTTTAAATCTCCACAATCATTACATAAATTTTTTATACACTGAACGTTGAATTCATCCGAATCTTTTGATTTTTCGCATATAAGAGACTTCACAAATTGTGTTGTACTTCCAGGGATGACTAGATTTCGATCAATTTCTGTCATAGTTTTTCTATATGATTGTAGGTGTAGATCAAATTCAACATGATTTAGACAGAAAGTTTCATGTACTTATTTATATGTACAAATGATGGTCACAGTGTCTCAAACATCCTTTGACAAATCTTCACATTTGAAAAATATTGCTTGAATTCTTCAAAAAATTCACTGTGTTTTATCTATAAAATGTTTTGGATGAGAAATATTTGTACCATCTCCACCTATTATTTGTATCTTATCCCTTCTATTGGAAGATCTCCACCTATTATTTGTATAGTATCCCTTCTATTGGAAGAAACATGAGAGTGAGTAGTCCAATATTCAACCACTTGTTTCTTTACATCTTCTAAAATTCTATCTTTTCAGGGAACCCTACAAATATTTACCCAATTTTCTCAAATTTTCCATCTATTTCATTTCTCTTTTCAATATATCTTTGAATATTTCTCCTAGAAACATTTAGTAATTCATAAATTTCTTGAACTTGTCTTCTATGTGATAATTTCTTACTAGAAATTACAGTCATCAATACTCTACGTGCAACACTTAGATCACTAGATCGACTCTTATTTTTAATACATTCTAATGCTTCTTGCAATTTTTCAACAATTTGTTTTTTAAATATGATGAATTTTTCCTATTATCAACCCCTAACAATTCCAAAACAAGGGTCATTTATGTTCATCTCAATAACTTTGCAACTAATTGTTCTCTTCCAATTATAAATTTCTCTTCAAAAAAATCATCCCATATTCTTTTTGAGTGTAATTTTAATGTGCTTTCAAATAACATATTTTCAGATGAAATATTATTCAAAAGAGAATCCTCATCCATCTTAATCAGATACCAAACATAGTCCAAAAGATTTATAATATTAGGTTCAGTTTGTTCTTGTACTTGCACGCCACCTTGGTCATTGAAATATTTTCCATGGGGTGTTCTTTAGTAGATGTTCCTTCACCTGCTCTTCTCTTCGTCTGTCTTATTCATTTTCGATCAAACTTCCTTGATCTAGTCCTTTTACATGCCATCATAAATTGCACTCAAATTTGAATTCACCTGCATACAAATTTGTACACACATGAGCTTTCAATGAAACATGTACAGTTAATATTGCATAAATATCTAACACTAAATTTTAAATTATTCATTTGTTTTAAAGGCAAAGTAAGAAAATATTCAAATAAATTACAAACATATCATATGAGAAAATTTGGTATATCATGAGCTCATATTTGGTATATATATATATCACTTGAAAAAAGAATAGAATAACATAGAATTGGTGATCAATAATAATGAAATCTAAGAATTTAAATAGTGATTTTTTTTTCAAAAGCATTCATGAAAATAAAGACAATCAACTAAATAAGTTCAAGATTAATGTACCTTCAAATATAGCTCTCCTATTGTCTAAATATGTTTTCATTTGTCGAAATAAGTCTTCTAAATTGTCGAAATAGATCTAAATTATCGAAATAAACCTTGTAAAATATTGAAATAAGTCTTCTTAATTGTTGAAATAATCCTTATTTAGTCGAAATAAGCTTTCCTTAGTCGAAATAAGCCTTCCTTAGTTGAAATATGTATTTTATTGAATTTACTTGAGTTGAAAAATATAAACAAAAAAAATAATATTTTATATCGACCATTTTCGGTCGAGTACTTGTCGGTCGACCATGTCTCAGTCAAACATGTCTAGGTGGCATCCTACATGGCAACCACCTCACTTTTTTCAGAAATTTCTGAAACATTCAACTTTGGCAGAGTGTTTCTCTTGTTAGAATTATTTTTCTGCAAAAAACAAAAATACCTTTCTGTAGAGCTCAAAGTGGTGAATCCAAATATATATTTGTTTAAATATTTTGATTAGTTTTAAGATATATTATGTAGACATGGAAAATATACAATTCGATCTAACACAATAGATCTTGATTTACTAACATCATTTCCTCTAGAATCATACTTCCGACACTTCATCATAATTTTGTCTCTTAATCTAATGAATCATTATTCATCTAATTAAGTCCTCACCTCCTTTGATTAAATTAATTAATTTAATTTAATTAACCTTACATTTTTGTTTAATTAAATAAATGATTTTATTTGATTAAAATCTCTAAAGTCGTCTTATTAAATAAAATAAATTAAACCTTATTTGATTTAATCTAACATATTCCTTCTTGGTTAAATAAATCAAATCATTTATTTAATAAATCATTTCCACTCAATTCTGATTTAAAATAATTCATCTATTTGAGTCAAAATTGTCAAATCACCTAATTATTCATTAAATTAATCAAAACCTTGATTAAGCTAATCTCTCTCACTAAAATCCTCTAGAGAATGCAACTTGCACAATAAATCAATTACTTTGATTTATGTAATTCTCTATTTTCCCTCACAAAGCATCAAAAAAGAATATTCCCTCATTTGAATTCAAAAAGGCCAAGTGGACTTGGTCCTTCCAACAAGGCATTTAAGGCCTCTTACATGTCCTTGGCCTTGAGCCAAGTGACATTAAATCTATTACCCTTCCCTCTTCAACAAGTCATTTCACAAATTCAAATTCAAAATAAATGCATTTATTGGCACTTTGGCCAAAATGTGCACAACCATCAACCATTCACATCATGACATGTGGCATTCAACCATTGGATTGAAGGTTAGTCCCACATTTCTCAAATCTCTTTCATTCTTCCAAGTTGAAATCTATAAAGTGAAGACTTCTCTCCTCATTCCTCATCCACAATCTTCATGCAAAGTTACTCTCTTCATATTGAGAGCTAATTTTTCCCATTTCACTCAACCATTCATCAAATTCAAGATTTGCAACAAGATTATGCTGAAATATCTTTGGGAGATTTGACCATTGCTCAATCACTCAACATTGCAACTTAGGAATTGGGAAAGGGCCAATTTCAACATTCCATTGGCACCAATTCCCCCATGGGATCTTAAATCTATTGGCTCAATTAGGATTTATATGCTTCTCTTGTATTGTGTTCTTCATTTTCCTAATTTTAGTTTAAATAGACGGATTTCATGGGGAATATTTCACGCTTGTATGCATTTTAAACTAACAATCTAACCTTGTTTGTTTTTCTTGTGCATTTGCAGGTTTAGGGGTTCACATTTTGGCACTAGAAGGAGGGTTATTCAAGAATTTAATCACGTTTTAAAAAAAAATTCCACATTTTTTTGACTTTTTGTAGGACACAGGAAGCTGTGTCACTTACCAGTACCGTGGCGCCATATTGCACCGCTTCCAGAGCTGTGGCTCCATATTGCACCGCTCCCAGAGGCGTGACGCTATATCAAACCGCACAAAAATTCCAAACCGTGCCATTTCTTTCTCTTCCCACCTGTCATTTTTGAATTTCCAAACTGCACCACTCTCATCTCCATGGCGCTCTATCGCACCGCGGTGCCATATTACATAGCATTTCTTCCAAAGTACACCGCTTTTGCTTTCTCGCTTGTCAAATCCAAAATTTCAAACATGACCGTGTCATAAACAACGCTGCTTGACCATATTGCGCCGCATATTCGATCTCTGTTCTTGTAGAGCGCCATCCACAATCAACTATGTGACACTATATAGCATCGCTTTTAGTCCAAACTGTGCCGCTTTTTACAAACTACACCACGGGAAATAGTTAGGTTTGAAATTTGACATTTTTCTTTTTGAATTTTGGATTTTCTAACTCTTGACTTTGTTTGCTATCATTTTGCTCTCTGGTTTTTTGTCATTTTGCAAGTTTGAGCATAGAAAAAAGAAAAGGAAGACGTTCATGATAACATCATGCTCATCATACCCAAAGTGTTTTTAAACAATCAAGTGTTCTTCAACACTTCTTTAAGAATTTTAGATTCTTGTTTAAGAGGAATTTGTTAATATCATTTTCCTTAGAAACACTAGATTTATTTTAGGTTTAAAAAGAACAAGCAAATTTTTATTATGACACCATGTTCATTAGGCACAAGTGTTTTTAAACACTAAGGTGTTCTTCAACACTCTTAAAGGAATTTGCTTTAAGTTCATTTGCCTTAGGAACACTAAACTTCTTTTGGATTTAAAAAGAACAATCAAATTCCTTTTTAAAAGTTTCCAAAGGGCTAAAAGGAACCTTAGAAAAATTTACTAGATTTTGTTTAAAGGTTAACAAATTGAACAAGGCAATCTCGCATTTCCTTTGGTGCTTAAAAAGAACTCATTATTGCTTTGACGGATTTAAAATGAACATGTGTTTTTTGTGTCTTATAATATTTTTTGCAAAGTAGTGTCATTTGAAAAGGCGTATGCACTTCTCTTGCGCTTCACAATGATCTTGAGAATCAAAAGTCTTATGGTGACAATAAATTGCATAAAATATTGCATCAACATTTCAATTTGGGTACCTAACAATTGAACAAAACATGCGAGTGTGAGAATGACATATTGTGAAGGTTCTCCCTTTTTTCTTCAACAAATGTTGATTGAATGACAAGATATGCTAGCTTGCTATTGTTTATCTTAGTAGGCCTGCCTTGTGGGAAAAAGTAATCACCCAAGGGAATGACCCAACCGGGAACACGCTAAAGCCAAGCGACTTCCAACGGATATATAAGTGCGGATTCTTGAGGAAAGTTCAAGAATCATAAGGATTATTCTGACGACATGGACATAAATGGACTCTCGCTGATGTTGGATAATCCCCCACGAATGAAATGCCCGAATTAAAACCCTTTTGTTAGAAAAGGCCAAATCCTTGTCTATTTTGTTGGTGCAAAAGGTCATGTCCTTTGAAGCCACCCCACGTTATACATGCGGTTTTGTTGTAGAGATGAAAAATATGCTAGGGGAGATTCATGGGTACTAATGCTTGGCTGACCGGAGAAGTGTGTGCCATGGAGGGGAGCCAGTGTGGTCAAGCATTTAGCCATCCACACAAAATATGCGCAGCTAGATTCGTCCAAGTGGGAACCCAACAAAATATTGTCTCATCAACCTACGATTGTAAAAAGTGCTTGGAAGAGAAGAATACATTGCTTGGTTCTAAAAAAATTTGAAAAATGAACATTCACAAGACCTCCAAATTTCAAACCCCTTTTAGAAAACAAATACCTTTTGACAAATTTAGGCACTTTTTCTTTCCCTAGGGATCATATCCTTAGAGGTTTTCTAAGTGTTCTTCAACACTCTTTAAGGAATTTGCTTTAAGTTCATTTTCCTTAGGAACACTAAACTTCTTTTGGATTTAAAAAGAACAATCAAATTTCTTTTTAAAAGTTTTCGAAGGGCTAAAAGGAACCTTAGAAAAATTTACTAGATTTTGTTTAAAGGTTAACAAATTGAACAAGGCAATCTCGCATTTCCTTTGGTGCTTAAAAAGAACTCATTATTGCTTTGAGGGATTTAAAATGAACATGTGTTTTTTGTGTCTTGTAATATTTTATGCAAATTAGTGTCATTTGAAAAGGCATATGCAGTTCTCTTGCACTTCACAATGATCTTGAGAATCAAAAGTCTTATGGTGACAATAAATTGCATAAAATATTGCATCAACATTTCAATTTGGGTACCTAACAATTGAACAAAACATGCGAGTGTGAGAATGACATATTGTGAAGGTTCTCCCTTTTTTTTTTCAACAAATGTTGATTGAATGACAAGATATGCTAGCTTGCTATTGTTTATCTTAGTAGGCCTGCCTTGTGGGAAAAAGTAATCACCCAAGGGAATGACCCAACCGGGAACACGCTAAAGCCAAGTGACTTCCAACGGATATATAAGTGCGGATCCTTGAGGAAAGTTCAAGAATCACAAGGATTATTCTGACGACATAGACATAAATGGACTCTTGCTGATGTTGGATAATCCCCCATGAACGGAATGCCCGAATTAAAACCCTTTTGTTAGAAAAGGCCAAATCCTTGTCTATTTTGTTGGTGCAAAAGGCCATGTCCTTTGAAGCCACCCCACATTATACATGCGGTTTTGTTGTAGAGATGAAAAGTATGCTAGGGGAGATTCATGGGTACTAATGCTTGGCTCACTGGAGAAGTGTGTGCCATGGAGGGGAGCCACTATGGTCAAGCATTTAGCCATCCACACAAAATATGCACAACTGGATCCGTCCAAGTGGGAACCCAACAAAATATTGTCTCATCAACCTACGATTGTAAAAAGCGCTTGGAAGAAAAGAATACATTGCTTGGTTCTAAATTTTTTTGAAAAATGAACATTCACAAGACCTCCAAATTTCAGACCCCTTTTAGAAAACAAATGCCTTTTGACAAATTTAGGCACTTTTTCTTTCCTTAGGGATCATATCCTTAGAGGTTTTCTAAGTGTTTGGATTCTATCATCATTTGTTTTCAATAAGGTTAAACATAGGAAAATTTTATCCTATTTTTCCTTGATTTCCACATAATGGACCTTGTGGGATGAAAAATAAAGTGGGACATTAGACATATAGTTTGAAACATAAGTGAGCAAGTGTCTTTGGTAACAAAAAATTCATTAACCCAAGATAAAAGACAAATTGAACCTCATATGTGTTGTTCCAAATGATTTCTCGAAAGGTCAAGATTCCAAAATCAAGGTTCAAAAGGATAAGTCTAAAATCTCATGAACAATGCCTTGAAATGCTCCTTGAAGTTAGAGAAGGACTAGTATACAACTTCTATAAAAAGGCTTCAAGGAATAATCCAACTTTGTATGCGTTCTACTATCAACAAAATCCTGAACTTTTTGAAAGGTTTGCTTTCCTCACATAGGAAGTCTAGCATGTTCTTCAATACTGAGGTTTTGTAAAGAGAGTTGTGTCTAGGTTCAAGTCTAGGATCAAATTCATCATCCTCATCCATCCCTCCATCAATCATATCCCATTCCATCAACAAACCTCTTGAGAACTTTAGAAAAATCACTCATGTTAAACTTAAAGGGCTAAACCAACATAACCCTATCTTGGCTTAACAAACCTAGCCAAAATAGTCAAAACTCCTGGACGAGTCCACCTCTAGGATAACACAACTTCCTAAGGTCTACTAGATCACAATCATTGGCTTAACACACCTACCCAATTCATCCATTTGTGAAAGTTTCCCTAGGATAACACAACTTCCTAGGAACTACAACTTCACTACAATCTTGTTTGACTTAATACATCTAGTCAAACCATCACAAAATCAATCTAAGTCCCAATAGTTTAGCATAACCCTTCAAAAGTTCTTCAAAAGGTTTCATTCACTTACTTCATTCACTTATCCCATCATCATTAACACCCTCTTTGATCTTTGACTTCCCTAGTTCTTCTCTTTTTGAGGCTAATTAGTTAGGATCAAATGATCCCTATTTTTTATGGTTCAAACAAGATCATAATAGAAGAAGAACATGAAAAATATCAATGAAATATCAACTTCCCTCTACATGAGCCAAGTAACCTTTGAAATAAACCTTGCTGTATTGAGCAATCCCCCAAGTAACTCTTCTTTACCATCACAAAATCCTCAAGAGGAGAGCTACAAAGAGGACATCACAAAAAAATACATGGGGATGACACAATCTGAAATGATAAAAATGGTTCAAAATACAAAGAACTATGAAACTGTCAGTGGCAATTTCAAATACTTAAACACGTTAGCGCAAGGAGGGGTCCAATTCCCTTATGACCTTGATGCAAGTGCTAATACAAACATTCCGCTTACAAACACATCCCCAATGTCAAATATCAATCAAGAAATGTGTCACACCACCTTGGCCATCCCACTAACCTCTCCTAATATAAACAAGGGGATTGCCATGTTTCGAGAGTTACAAAAGCATCACCTTGTGACCAAGAAGGAGGTGGCTGTCAACACCACACTGGATAATTCTGTCTTGGTAAATCCATCACACCCATACATCCCACTCACCTTTCATAATCCCGTTGGCTCATCTTCATTCCATGTTATGCCAGCATGCCAATCGAACATACAAAATTCTCTACCACAAGGAGAAGGTGGTTTGTTTGGAACAACCAAAGTTGCTGATCCTTTTTCTTTCCAGGGTAGCATACCATCTCTTCCCCTATTTCCATTCACAACCACATCACCTCTCAGAGTGGGTTTTCCTCCCCTAAACATCGATAGTTTCTCAAAACCAGGCAATGTGAATATCACATCAAATTCCCTCTTTTTTCCCGTAACATCCCAACAACAAATCATGAATATTCAAACCACTGCGACAAATGCATCAATTGGTCCTCAAGTATCCTAGAACATACCTTCTCAAGGACTGAGCATCTCAGAAACCCCTCCAACAACCCAAATCCCAATCACCACCATAACCCTTTCACCTGTCACAACGGTTGGCATCATTCCCATTCCACCACCAATCCCACCAAAAGCCAACATGGAAAATTCATTCACTTCTCTAATCCAAACCATTCAAAAGGCCAACCAAAAAAGGGTACTCAAAAAAAATCACCAAGCTCAAGAACAAGCATAATACCAAGCGCAACTGCAAGCAATCCATCTACAAGGATACCAACAAGCCCTGCAATACTTTCAGGCACAACAACAAGCCAACCAATGAGCTTTATTAGCACAACAACAGCTTGACCAACAACAAGTTTTGTTGGCACAACAATAGCTAGACAAAAAACAAGCTTTGTTAGCACAACAACAACTTGACCAACAATAGGCTTCATGGGAATAACAACAGATGGACCAACAACAAGCGTTGTTGGAACAACAACAATGAGATCAACAACAAGCGTTGTTGACACAAGTGTAGGCATACCAACAGGCTTTGAACGCACATTAGAGCTTGTAGAAAATGCCCAAAATTACTCATCCCACCCATCAAACACCTCAAACACCTCAAAACACGTTCATTCCACCACCCGATCCAAACAAATATGTCACAACACAAATAAAACTGCTCTCATAGCAAGTGTTGGACTTACAAGCAGGGAAAACAACAAGAACACCAGGCAACTTGTGCCCTTATCCTTTCGACATAAGTCTCACCATGGTACCATTCCCAAAGGGATTCGAGATCCCCAAATTTGACAAGTATAATGGAACTGGCAACCCTGAAAACCACGTCAGGGAATTTCAGGTGCATTGCATGGAGGTTGCATACGATGACACGTATCTAATGTGACTATTCCCCTGAAGTCTAACTGGTCCAACTATGGAATGGTTTTCTCGCCTACCCACGGACATGAAAAAATTCGAGGAAATCGTGGAAGCTTTCCTTAAGAATTATGCTTTCAACATGGGTGCGGATGTTAGTTTGGAAGAACTATCAACACTCAAACAAAGAAAAGGAGAGCTATTCACATCCTTCTTGAAAATATGGCAATCCAAGGCCAATCAGAGCAAGTGGACCATGCCAGTGGAACAACAAGTTTGCACCATCATATCCAATCTAGATGAAAACTTGGCGTTCTACTTGAAAATGCAATGCATCACATCATATGATCAACTGATACCAAAAATGCTCAACATCGAAAGAGCCCTTATCGCATGAGGAGGTGCATCAACATTCACTCCACCATCGGATAACCGCCCGTCCAACAACTATAATGATAAGCCTCAAACGTGGTCAAGAAATAAAAATATCATGAACGACGGCGTGGTCAATGCTAAAGTGGTCATCAATGCCCCTAAGTAGAACATCCAAACCCATCATCAATCACAAAATCATAATCACAACAATGTGTAGACTAATGCTATCATAGCACAGAAACAACCACCTCCCACCAACCAAATCAACAATCTGAACAATCAAGGAGGACCACCTCCCAGAGGCAAGTATCCCCCCAAGAGGAAGTTCATGGCCCTTGAGGAGTCTATTGAGTCTATAATGAAGAAGTTGGTCAAGGAAAACCTGATCAAAATCTCTTACTCTAAGCAATACGCAGAACCCATGACCAAGCCGCCATGGTATAATGAGAACCTCATTTATGACTTTCACAAGGTCAAAGGACATACCACAACCAATTGCATGAGGCTAAAGAACATCATTTAGGACCTCATCGAAGACAAGGTTATCAATGTCGAGCAGCCATATGGAAACCAAGATTTGAAAATATACACAAATCCGTTGCTGAACCACAATCAAGGAAACAATCAAGGGAACAATAGAGGCAAGAAAAAATATGCTAGCACTAATATAGTGTATGAGGAGATAGTCAGATGTGTTGATGAAATGGTCACAGTCATAAATGTCAAAGGAGCCAATAACGACTGTGGAGTCACCACATGTGGTGGAAAGGTTACCATTGTAGGGGCAGCAACTAAGGCCCCCATTTATAATATAAAAGCCATCCCCTATGACTAAAATTTCCTTGACCAACTGAAGAGAACCCCCGCCCAAATCTCCATCCTGGAACTATTGAAAATCTCCGCCGCCCATAGGAAGATCCTTGATGAAGCATTAGCTTCATCCACCATCTCTGCTACCCTTGACACATATTAGTTTCAGGCTATGGTTGGTAACATCGTTACCCCGAATCTCATTACATTTTTTAACCACGATTTCCCCCTGCAGCCATCTCATAACCGCGCACTGCACCTTCAAGTGCTTATCCATAAAATGAAAGTTAAAAGAGTCCTAGTGGATGGAGGTGTAGGCCTTAACATTTGTTCTCTAAAACTCATAAATAAATTGGGATTCACCAAGGATTCCATTAATAAGAAAAAAAATCACAATAAGGGTGTATGATAATCAAGGGAGAGTGTCTCAAGGCACTATCAAAATCCCCATCCAAGCGGGACCAACAACTATGGACACCACTTGTCAGGTCCTTGACCTCGACCTACCATATAACATCCTCCTTAGACATCCATGGATCCATGGAATGAAAGTGGTAGCCTCGACATATCACCACTGTATCAAATTCATTCACCAAAATGAGGAGGTCACTATACACGGGGATCCATAACCATTTTCTTACTGCAAAAACTTGGAAGCCAAGTTTTATAAAATCCCCCAAGTACCGAAAAATGATGAAGGCCCGTCCACTTCATACATCAACCCAAATAACCTTGCCTCCACCTCTATGACAGAGACACCCGTAATCCCTGACATATCCAACATCAAGAATATGATCTAGGACAATGGATGCGGTGACTACATAATGGGAAGGAATGCATTTGTTGTAGGAGAATTACCACAATCCCCTAGGTTGCATGGGCAACCTCAATGAAAAGAAACACCCATCCACACCTTTAGGACTAACCCCTCTGGATTCCTCCGATGGGTAGACCTAAGTCAGGAAAGTGTTGGTGAGGAGGATATTTCAAGAATAATATACCACAATGTGGAACCCACACTCACATTACCCATGGATGAGGCTAGCAGAGGGTTGCAAATAATGCTTGGCATGGGCTACAATAGAAACACAAGTCTTGGAAAGAATAGTGATGGATACCTGGAGCCCATCGTTACAAAAAGAAGAATGTGAAATCTTGGCCTTGGGTATACTCCTCTGAGTATAATTGTATGTGGTAGAGGTACTCCCAGTAGGGCAGTCAGGAACTCTTCTCAAGTATCAACAACTACCCTTAGATCACTTATTTTGCTAGGCATCCCACTGGACAATTTCACCTTTGACGTCATTGATTTTTGCGCTAGTAGTGACGATGATGACACCATAGCTGACCTTCCCAAGCTCTTTGAGGATTCCACCCTACTAATGATTAGTGCCTCTCTAGCTGAGTCAAACCACCAAATCACCTTAGTACACCCGCAACTCATCGATCATGACCAACGAGGACCGCCAATCCTAGACTCATTCGAAAATGATGAGGCGCTCTCAGAATTCATGGGACTAAGGGATACAGTTCCATGTGGGGATAAAAAATTAGGATTCAACATCACAATGGACACCCAAGCATATTATGGGGAGACGATTGAGTCCTTCAGTCACAAAAGAAAAATATCGAGAATAAGCTCGAGGTTATTGAGTAAAAACCACATTGTGGCGCTCTCTAACCACAAAATAGTAAAAATAAAGGATGCATCCAATGGTGAAAACCTCTTTGAGGCATCGAAGGATGAAGGATTCAATCTACCCCCTAGTGCTTTACATCAAGAAAAGTCAACGGTCCTGGTAAAGCAGTGCAATCCTGTCAACCTGGGAATGGAAACAAAACCACAAATCACATTCTATGCTCAAACACTTCAAATAGAAGAACAAGAATTGTTTGCTGCATTCTTAAGAGAAAGAAAGGAAAAATTTGCATGGACCTACGTTGACATGCTAGGTTTGGATCCTGAAGTAGTAGTTCATCATTTGGCCATTCACCCCAGAGCAAAGCCAGTTACGAAGAAGTTAAGAAAGATGCACCCACAGATAGCTTTGCTTGTAAAGATAGAATTACATAAACTCTGAGACATTGGATTCATACACCCAATTGACTATCAAGAATGGGTATCCAACCTCATATGAGTCTCAAAACCAAATGGGGGCATCTGCATTTGTACAGACTTTAGAGACCTTAACAAAGCATGTCCTAAGGATGATTTTCCACTACCCAACATTGATATGATAGTGGATATGACAACCGAACATGAGATGCTATCACTGATGGATGGATTCTCGAGGTACAATCAGATAATGATCACAAGAGAAGACCAACATAAGATGGCCTTTACATGTCTTTAGGGCACTTATTGCTGGAATGTAATGTCGTTTGGGTTATAGAATGTAGGAGATACGTACCAAAGAGCCATGAAACTAATCTTCCATGACATGATCCACAAAACAGTCGAAGATTATGTGGATGACATATTGGCTAAATCAAAGAAGAGGCAAGACCACATAGTGACTTTAAGTGCAATTTTTGACCAAGTGGAAAAATACAAGGTCACGCTTAACCCAAAGAAATGTGTCTTTGGGGTACAATCTAGAAAAATTTTGGGCTACATAGTATCAATGAGAGGGATAGAAGTGGATCCTACAAAATTAAAAGCAATCCTTGATATGGAAGCACCCAGAACACTAAAACAACTCAAAGGACTGCAAGGAAGACTCTAGTCCATCTAGAGATTCATATCATAGCTAGTAGATAGAAAAATTGCATATTCACACTTACTCCACAAGGGAGTTGCATTCAGGTGGGACGACAAGTACGGACAAGCATTCAACAAAATCAAGGAATACCTACTTACGCCACCAGTGCTAATGCCACCGATCATAGGGAAACCATTGATTCTATACATCTTAGCAATGACAACCGCCCTTGGTGCCCTTTTAGCCCAACATGATGAAAAGGAAATTGAGTGGGCCATTTACTATATCAGCACAACAATGATAGGGCATGAACTCAATCACATCAATAGAAAAATCTTTCCTAGTAGTGGTTTTTACGGCCCAGAAATTTAGACATTACATGCTAGCTCATCAAATTAAGCTAATTGCCAAGATAGACCCCCTCAAGTATCTCTTGTCAAAAGTGATGCTTATAGGTAGAATAGCTAAATGGGTTATGATACTATCTGAGCATGATATTGAGTATGTAGAGTGAAAAGTGATCAAAGGACAAGTAATTGTGGATCAACTAGTAGAGGCTCCAATATATGTGGACAACCCGCTCATATCAGAGTTCACAGATGAGTCCGTTTTCAATCTCGGTGCAACCGACCACTGGAAACTATACTTTGATGGCTCCCACATGCAACATGGATTAGGAGTTGGTGTGTTCTTCATCACCCCACAAGGAGATTGCATACCAAGATCTTACAAGCTGGCATTCCCTTGTACAAATAATATTGCAGAATACGAGGCTTTAACCATAGGTCTCAAAATTGCGGTATAGTGGTGAATCATGGCATTAAAGGTTTATGGAGATTCACAACTTATCATTAACCAAGTCAATGGTGAATACCAAACTAAAGATGATAAGCTTGCACCATACAAGAAGGTGGTAGAAAGCCTCAAGGAATGATTTATTGATATCACCTTTGAGCAGATACCGAGGGAAAACAATCGAGCAGTTGATGTAATGGCAACAATTAGATCCTTGCTAGATATCCCTTGCAATGTCTCGAAACATGAATTTCTGGTAGATAAGCTTCTCGTACCCACTTTCGAGGTACTAGAGTCAGAGTATGCATGTGAACTCGTTGGTTCTGGCGATCTTTGGTATCATGACATCTACATCTATCTGAGATTAGGAGTCCTTCTAGCCAACATTACCCCGAACCTCAAGCGAACCTTTGTCAAAAGGTCCTTACGATTCATCATCCTAAGAGAAACCCTCTTCCATAGAAGAATCAATGGAACCTTGTTACATTGCTTAAAACTTGAGTATGCCTTGACTACTTTGACTGAGGTACACAACGGTGCTTGCAGTTCACACTCGAGTGGTATGACCTTGGCTGAGAAGTTGCTAAGAACCAGGTACTACTGGCCGACAATGGAGAGGGAGGCACATGACTTTATTAAAAGGTGTCTATAGTGCCAACAACATGGAGACCTCATTCATGCATCAACTCAAGAATTACATCCTATTGTTACACCTTGGCCCTTTTCCCAATGGGGGCTCGATCTCATAGGTAAAATCTCATCCACCTCATCCAATGGCCATAAGTTCATTATCACCACCACTGAATATTTCACAAAGTGGGTCGAGGAAATCCCCATGACCTACATCACTGAGAAACATATATCCAAGTTCATCTTGAACTACCTCATCTACCGATACGGTGTTCCCCAATCCATTATCTCTGATAATGAGACACCCTTCAAGAACCAAGATATCCATGACTTGTGTGAAAAATTCAAAATCCAACACCGCTTTTCTACCCCATATTACCCACAAGGCAATGGCCAAGCATAAGCTACCAACAAAACTATCCTAAAGATCCTTAAGAAAACAATCAATGACTCCAGTTGTGACTGACATCTGTAGTTAAACCCCACCTTATGGGCCTACCACACTAGCATCCGCATGCCAACATGCGCCACCCTATTTTCCCTAGTCTACGGATCAGAAGCTATACTCCCAATTGAGATCAAGCTCCCGTCCCTGAGAATATCTTTTTAAAACCTTATCACAGATGAGGAATAGAGGGTCACAAGACTAAATGAGCTGGAGTTACTGGATGAATGACGCTTGGATGCCTTAAATCATCTTTAGGTCTACCAAAATCACTTGAAATGGAGCTACAACAAGAAGATCAGGCAACACACCTTCCAATTCAGTGACCTTGTGCTAAAAGAGAACCAAAAGAATGTACTAAACCCAGATAGCAAAGGAAAACTTGAACCCAACTGGTTGGGACCTTTCATCATCACTGTAAGTTATAAATCAAAGGCATATCATTTTTCGACACCAGAGGGTGAGCCTCTACAAGAGCCCATGAATAGTTGTCATCTCAAAAAAATTTATGCCCAAGAACTTGCAAGGTATAGAACCAAAAAATACAAAAAAAAAAAAGAAAAAGTCTTGAAAAAATGGTTACCTTGATGAAAGCCTGGCAAACAGGCATCTTGGCGACAACAAAAAATAAAAAAATGCAAAAAATCCAAAAAAATTAGAAAAATGATTGAAAACAGTAAAGAAAAAATCATCCTCTAGTGAAAACCACTTTGGTGGTGCTTTGGAAAAGTACCTTGGTGAAAACTTGGCAAACAGGCGCCAAGTGTAAATAAAGTACCCCCTATCCACCAAGATTTGCATGACTCACTCATCCATTCCATCACATTTCATTAATCATCCATATACCCATCCACTCACATACATACCATAGCCTGAGCTGATGCCCATATCATATTCCACCATAGTACTACTTGGCATATTCCTAAGGTCAGTTTATCCTGCCTTCACTGAAGTAGTCTATCACACCATGTTGGAGGCATGTTCCTATACCTACATCGAATTGGATTCGTGTATATTCTTGTGATCTTCCTAAAACATCAAAAAAATAAAAAACATTCAGAAAATTCATCAAAAAAATAAAAAACATTCAAAAAATTCATCCAAAAAAAAACATTCAGAAAATTCATCAAAAATTTGAAAACATCCAAATCATCAAATATCCAAAAACATGTCAAAATATCAGAGAATTTTCAAAATGTTCATCATTGAGTCTTGTTAGTCTTCCACCTTGTTCGAACTACGTCATCTTTGAGCTTAAACATAGGCAAGGTTGATCTTTGATCATCCCCCAAGACATATATTTCAGTCCTTTAGGCATCCGTTGCATTGGTAATCCGTTTGCCCATCTATTTTACAGTTAAGGTCAGTCCTTAGGCATTCGTCGCAATGGCAATCTGTTTACTCGTCCATCTTATTATCAAGCCAGTTCATCGTCAGTCGAACTACATGGTCTCTACGTGTATAGCATAGGCAAGGTTAATCTGTGGATCAGCTCCCGAGACCCCTAGGATAGGTCTTTAAGTTAGTCTCTTCATCATAAACCTCGAAAATATCAAAAACATTGAAAAATGTGAAAATACCAAAAATAACCTCAAAATATCTAAAAAATCCAAAATGGTGCATCCATCTCATTTTGCTTTCACCCACAATAGTCATCATTCCTAATAAAAATTAATCGTCACCTTCACCCTTTGGTAAGTCAATCAGAAGCAAGTCTAGCAGGTTCAAAAGTGAACACCTAATTGTCAAAGTCTCAAAAGTCAAAGTCAATAAGCAAGCAAGTTGGTCAACTCGGAGTATCAATAGTTTATCACCCAATTAGTCCCACCAAAACCCTGATCACAACATGTCCTACGATGAAGATTTCCTACAATGGACATAAGCATCAAGTACCTCACTTTAGTTTAGCTTTGGCTAGCGGTACGAAGAACATTAGCTTGTTTGTTTACTTTGTCTTGGTGTTTTTTGACTTATCTTATTTTGCGCTCATTCTTAGGACCTCTCGATGATTGCTAAACAAAACATGTTTAGAGAGAAAGGAATAGGGCAATGATCATTATCTTTTTTATCTACTGTGGTTGTTGGATGTTCTTGTAAAATAACTTGGTGAATACTTGCTTTGTTAGTTCTGTCCTAGCAAGGTTTCCGTATGTCAAGTGTGAACAAGAATACTCCTATCTCATTGACGAGTCAAAGTCCATCACACTAGGTACAATGCCATCCTAGTCCTTTATACCTTGATGCATCATACCTATGTGTGTTATCAAACATAAAGTAATTGGTCCTTTGAAAATCCCAACTCCTGGTAAGCAATACATCATCATCATTAGTAATAATGGTAACTTGTGTGGATCCTCTTTCCATCCATCTTATTCTTCTTGTTCTTCTATCTTTACTAACATTTTTATCTAAAATTAGTGTGTTGTATCAAAATATACACAAGGCTGCCCATGGCCGATGATTGTCTATACATCATCAGAATTGTCTACATCAAATAATTATGTCGAGTCCTCTGATCAATAGAACAACTCCTCTCGCATTTTATCGCGATCTCGATCAAAAAATTCAATATTTTTGCTCGATCTCTCGAGGGGGCAGTATACCAACATAATCCTTCTACTAGGCAACAGTGGGGCATCAAATTTTTTTGAAAAAATCCTAAACTTTTGTTCATAGCAATTTATTCTTTGAATCAATGCAACAAGTACATTGCTTCAAAGAGGGGCAAAATGTAGACATGGAAAATATACAATTCAATTTGACACACTAGATCTTGATTTACTAACATCATTTCCTCTGGAATCATACTTCCAACACTTCATCATAATTCTATCTCTTAATCTAATGAATCATTATTCATCTAATTAAGTCCTCACCTCCTTTGATTAAATTAATTAATTTAATTTAATTAACCTTACATTTTTGTTTAATTAAATAAATGATTTTATTTGATTAAAATCTCTAAAGTCCTCTTATTAAATAAAATAAATTAAACCTTATTTGATTTAATCTAACATATTCCTTTTGGTTAAATAAATCAAATCATTTATTTAATAAATTATTTCGTCTCAATTTCGATTTAAAATAATTCATCTATTTGTGTCAAAATTGTCAAATCACCTAATTATTCGTTAAATTAATCAAAACTTTGATTAAGCTAATCTCTCTCACTAAAATCCTCTAGAGAATGCAACTTGCACAATGAATCAATTACTTTGATTTATTTAATCTCTATTTTCCCTCACAAAGCATCAAAAGAGAATATTCCCTCATTTGAATTCAAAAAGGCCAAGTGGACTTGGTCCTTCCAACAAGGCATTTAAGGCCTCTTACATGTCCTTGGCCTTGAGCCAAGTGACATTAAATCTATTTCCCTTCCCTCTTCAACAAGTCATTTCACAAATTCAAATTCAAAATAAATGCATTTATTGGCACTTTGGCCAAAATGTGCACAACCATCAACCATTCACATCATGACATGTGGCATTCAACCATTGGATTGAAGGTTAGTCCCACATTTCTCAAATCTCTTTCATTCTTCCAAGTTGAAATCTATAAAGTGAAGACTTCTCTCCTCATTCCTCATCCACAATCTTCATGCAAAGTTACTATCTTCACATTGAGAGCTAATTTTTCCCATTTCACTCAACCATTCATTAAATTCAAAATTTGCAACAAGGTTATGCTCAAATCTCTTTGGGAGATTTGACCATTGCTCAATCACTCAACATTACAACTTAGGAATTGGGAAAGGGCCAATTGCAACATTCCATTAACACCAATTCCCCCATGGGATCTTAAATCTATTGGCTCAATTAGGATTTATATGCTTCTCTTGTATCGTGTTCTTCATTTTCCTAATTTTAGTTTAAATAGATGGATTTCATGGGTAATATTTCATGTTTGTATGCCTTTTGAGCTAACAATCTAACCTTGTTTGTTGTTCTTGTGCATTTGCAGGTTTAGGGGTTCACATATTATTTTTAAAATAATGCAAGTAGGTTGTTAAAATTTAAAAAGAGGCTGATTAGAAATTAAAAAAATTAGTAAAGTATATTATTTAAAAAAAAACTTATATGGGCCAATAGAGGATAGAGTTTTCTTCAAAAGGGTATAATTTATATTTCAAAAATGATTAAAAATTTGAAAATAGTTGACAGCCCATGAAAACTGTCAAATTCTGACATGTTTGACTTTAAAAAGTTATTACGAGAAAAATATATATCAAAATTTAATTTTTTTTCCATGCAGTAGATATGGAAGTTACCTATTTGGAGAAAACAAAATAGAGAAAAATGAAGTTTTTTTCAATTTGATTCTTGATGGCCTATGAAGTCACTCTTTTCTGAAATTTTCAGCAATCCAAAATTTTTCCTTAATTTGAAAAAAACATAATGAAATTTAAAAAAATAAAATTTATAGGAATAATCTTCATCAAAAGTTCTACATTTCATTAGTTTACACCATTTTGAAATTCAAAACATAAAGACCACTTTTATGTGGTCGAAGTTTAGATTTTTTTTTGCTATTGGCCGTTACCTTTATAAAGTGTGACATAGGTTTGTGCTTGTACCCATATAAATTTGTCATTCACCAAGTCCCTTATTTCTCCAAATTGCAAAATGACATTCTCCCTTTGTTCCTATAGCTGGAAGAACTTATGCAAATCCTCAATTACATGAACCTTGTGGTACTAGCTAGATCAAGTGTCAGATCATAGGCACTAGAGGCTCTATTGATCTGGGACTTAATGGAGTCCATCTAATTTTTGATGCTTTGTGTGGCACTAGGCCACTTATGCAATATTAAAAAAGATTCTTTGCCCCATCTACACAAATTTGTGCATCCCTCAAGTTCTATGATTTTTTTTGTGTGCAAGAGCACACTTCTTAGTTATTTATAACATCTCTTTATCATTCATTTTATTTTCTCCACTTCACCTCTAAGACCGAAGGCATATTTCTTAAAAGAATGAATTAAAAGATTTAGATTTTCCATACCAAAGAGTGATGTGTTAATGCTTGCACTGGGTATGACCTCTTGCAATGCCTTCACTACTTCCTCTATTAGCTCTCGACTCTTTTGATGTGTTTCTACAATCTCCTTATGGGGAGATGCATGGAATACATCTCCCAATTGTAGCTTGTGGAGTGGGGAAATATTTTCTAGATCTACATTTCCCTGTTGCATTGGCAGTTGTAGCAATTGTGAAGAAACAACAATCTGGAACTTGAGTTACATGCTTAGTAGGTTATTCAAAGAATCTTCAAATGAGTCGAAGTATTCACCAAAAGACTTTATAATCTCCATAGCCTTTCTCTTTGAGTCCTTTTCCTCATTATTTCTAGATTTTACTGGTTTTTCTTCTTCTATTCTTGTATTTCTAGAGGTATCCTCTTCCTTATTTTCATATCCCTTCTCATCATTCTCTTGTTCATATTTCTTCTCTTCATTACCAATTTCCTCTTCAACATCTTTATTCACATTTTCTTCCTCTACAGATTGGTCTAGGTTTTTTGGAGGAGTAATATTTACTTTAGGTACTACAGGAGGAGTGGATGTATCTTCCTTTGTTGCTTCCTCACAGGTAATTATCTCTCCTTCAATAGTATTTTTTGATTCTTCATCTTATTTTGTCACCTCTTCCAATTTTAGAGGGGTATTATCTTGACTATGCTCTTCACCTATCACATGCTCATGTTGAGCATCAATGTCCTGATTATCTTCTTCTACAACAACTTTCGAAGTAGGATCCTTTCTTTCTGAGGTCATTCCTAGCCTCTATGCTAGGCCTGCAACCTTATTAATAGTATCCTTTTGGAGTCTCTCATGACCATCCTTTTCTTTGCTCATCAATGTGGTTACCCTTTGTTTTTTTCTTAATTATCTTATGTATAGTTGGGCCAATGTAGCCTTATTATATGTAGATAGTGGATCACTAATCACTTCAAGAACATAGGCCTTCATCTTGGCCTCTTCATCAATACCCTTTTGTCTTCTCTCTACCAAAACATTCCAAAGCTCCATAGGTAATTTCTCCTGTATGTTCCTCATGTCCACTTCAAGCATTATAATGTATTTTACAATGACCTCAACTATTGTGGCCATATCTATGCCATTAACCTCATTATACAAAGCATTAGTTTCTCCAAGCATATCATGTTGAATCATTCCATTTACAAGTGCCTCTACCTTCATATGACTACGCTCTCTTTCTGGAGGTGTTTCTTATGCTTTTTGCTCACATTTGGAGTCTTTTTTTGCTTTACTTCTAACTTATTTTTCTTTTCTAGAGATTCCTTCTTGGTGGATTCTCCCTTCTTCTATCGCATGTGCACTACAAATGCTTCATTTTCTTTCTCAATTTCTTCTTCTTCTTCTTCAAAAGTATCAACTATATATACCTTCTACTTCTTTGGTCTTGCTTCAATTTTTGAATCCTCTTCCTTATCCTTTCAGACCAACAAGGGTCCTTCTTCCTCTTATTCTTCTTCTACATTCACACTTATAATATTTTCTCTAAAATCATTTTTCTTTAGTCTTCTCTTTGCAGGGGCGGTAGGTGGTGCTACCAGAGTAGCCTTCTTCTTCTCTGGCCTTGTCATGTGCACAACTAGAGGGGATTTATCCTTGACCGAAGAACTATCTAATAATTTTATTTTCTTTCCAATAGGTTTCCTAGTCTCAAAGGACTTCTAAATAGAAGGAGGAGTGGTAGGAGTCCTACCAGATCTTCTTGTGCTTCTAAATCCTCCTGCAACACTTGACTCTCCCTTAGTTTTTTCTCTTGCTTGTTGCACTTGTTCCTTTGAGATGCCCATTTCCTCTAAAAATTGATCAACCATCCTTTTAACCTTCTTTTGTATATGTGGTTTCTTCTACGCCATGTGCACCTCCAAGGATTTCTCTTCATAGGTGTCATATCTTGCTTTGGTGGTATCTTTTGGACTCTTCAACAAAATATCTTCTAGGCCAGTAATTTCTTTTTTAGTGACTTCATATCCCAACATAGAGATCCACATAGTACTTGGTTCAATTAATTCCATCATACACTCATCTATGCTTACCAAAAATGTGATATCATTATGATATCTCTCTATCAATTTTCTTGGAATTCTGTCTCTTTCATGCATCCTCTTTTGGAAAATTGAAAAGAAAACAATAAGAGAATCATATTGTGCCTTTGCATCACCAAGACTTCTCATAAAGTCTACAATCTGATGAGCTACTAGTCTTCCTTGTAGCCAAGTTACACTATTCTGAGAAGCTCCTTTAAGAAATAAAATAAAACAAAAACCAAAGTCTCATACTTAAATGCATATTTCCTTTCCTTAGTTTGATTCAAATTCTCCATCAATTATTTCCTTAAAAAATCATAAAGATCATAGCCAATACCTTTTTCAACCATTTCATATACCACATTGATTATAGTGGTAGATACTGAATTTTTCCTATTTGTGAAATAGATTTTATAACCAATTAACATTACTACATATCTTACATCTATATTTCCGATGGGATTTATTGCTAGAGCTCTCTTCTCATATGTTGCACCTATTAGTTCTATTACAACTTCATTCTTGATTGATTTTAACATAAGAATAGGTCTGATGGAGCATAAACCTATAACCTTTCTAATCACCTCTTTTGTTATCATTGTAGACATGTCAGTGCAAAAAAAATTATAATGAATACTACTCAATGCAATCCTAACCCATTTGTAATCAAAGCAAAAATTCATAAACCATTTCCATGCATCAATTTTCTTTGTGACTAGGTTTTGGTATTCTAGTTTTAGGGAAAACAATGTCTCTAGTCAATTATTTAATCCACATATCTTCTAGCTTGTTGTGATCATATTCATCCATCTTTTCATGAATGCAAATCCTTATATCATCTATTGGCAAAACCCCATTTGGAACATGCGAAAATGTGCCTAATAGGTTATCTTCTATTTATTTTACAGGGTATTTATTAAACTTGGGTTTTGGATTCTTAGTTACCTCAATAACCCTTGGTGTAGCCATTGCAAATGAATTCAAATTGCTTTCAAACAAAATTTCTACGAAACTAGGGAAAACAAAGATTTGTAAATACCGTTTCTTTGCTTTTTTTGATTAAGGTTGACACACACTAGATCGCAATTCGCCTTTGATCACTCATTTTTTGATCTAATTCTCTCAAATGTGATGTAGAGAGGTGAATTCATAAAATCTAATACCTCTCTAAAACCCTCACAACAATAGCTAAGATATAATAAGGAGATTGCAAATTAACTTCAACAAATTATTTTCACATGAAACCACTTAATTTTTCTATTAAATAAATCTGGTTACAAATGATTTTCAGTCATCAATGGATTGATGAACAAAAATTAAAACCGTTAAAAACATCAAATATTAAAATGAAATATCATTCAAATATGATATATGCTCAACTATGTGAGCTCCTATAAACTATTCACCTTCCAACATCTCAACTCCACCTGCAACTCCTATAGCTTATCCTCATGTCTTCAAAACTTCTTGACTTCACTCATCTTCTAAAATCTGATTTTTTTCTTCATTATGCAACCCTCATGGCTACCTTTAACACCTGAAAAATCCATCTTATCTTCTTCTATTCCTCTTCTCTTCATTAAATCATTTTCTGCACTCTTTCTTGTGCAACTCTCAGGAACAACCTGCAAGTTATTTCTCCAAACTTGCTTCTATTGATTGTTTCTTCTTGAATCCATTGAAGGCTCTATTTTATATAGATTAAAACCTTTTTAAGGTACCAAAATAGGAACCCCAAATATTCTCTTTCATTTCCCTTTAATTGTCTTTTGAAATTCTTTGGTTTATGCTTAAAATTCATCATTAAACGCTTCCAAATATGGAACACAAAATTGCCACCATATTCCATGACTTTTTTCTGTAAATACCTCATAAAAAAAATAAAAATCATGAACTAATTTGTGCTCATTCACCTTAAATTGAAAACTGAAGTCTTTTATTGTTTTTTTCCCAAATATCACTAGCTTTTTTCCCTCCATTCTAGGCATGCAAATTGAAAGAATAGAATGCAAAATGCCACTTGCCACACTAAATTTTTTATAGGCATCAAAATTGAGAAAATTAATTAATTTTCAATTTATAATATGCCAATGAACCCCTTCAACCCTTGAAACATTGAAATTATGCAATTTTGAAATCACATAAAACACCTTGTTTTCCTTTGATTTTGAATGGAATCCAAGTCTTGATAAAATATAAATTTAATCCTTCAAAACTCCACAAGGTTCTCTTGAAGCTCCAACCTACACCAAAAATCCAAAAATTAAACAAGAAAAGAAAATATTTATTTTTGGTGATGTGGGATTGCTTTTGAAACCTGATGCTCCTGCATCAAAATTCTTTTTGTAAATGAATTTTCCTAAGTGAAATCACTTTATAAACCTTCAAATCTAACCTAATTTTGTATTGAATGGTTCAAACAATAAATTTGGCAACCCTTTAACTGTATGCACAGTCACCTTTTGATGCTCCAAAACATTTTGCATTAACATATTTTCTTCCATAATATTCACCAATAGATCAAGCATGCCTATCTACATCACATGTCTTTGTGTTGAGGCATCAATGCCATTTCTTTGGTGAGGGTTATATTATGTTCATTAAAGATCTCCCTATGCCAAATCTCTCAACTTAGTTTCTAGAGGAAACATCGACAATGAATGTTGGTGCATACTCATCCTTAACCTCCATCTGTTCCTTCTTTCTCCAAATATTTTCCATCTTCTTTGTTTCCATCAAATCAATATTTTGTATTGGTTCATTGCTCTTTACTGGATTATCCTTCCTCATATTTTTCTTTTTCAAAACTTAGAAATGTGTCTAGGCCTATTGCAATTGTAACAAGTGACATTCTTCCAACCAATATTTCTTCTATTCATTCTAGATCTACATTGATTAGATTTATGCCCAAATCTATAGCATGTATAACAATACCCTTTGAAATATTGAATCATTCTACCACTATTATAGCCATTCATCATTTGACTTTTGCACTCACTAGCTCTATGACCAAACTTATTACATGTAAAACATTGACCAAAAAAAGGTGGAACATTTTGATTTATTATGCTTCTACATTCCATTGCCTTATGTCCAAATTTATTGCAAGAATAAAAAAACCATTAAAATATGGGTACCTTTGTGCATTTGGTTGCCTAACCGGTGGTCTTCTAGCTTCATTCCTTTGATTCTAGATCTACTTTCCATTGTTCTTCTTATCTTCAATATTTGATATCTGATCTACTTTTGAATTTTCACCTTTCTCAAATCCTAATCCTTTTTATCTTTAGAGCCTTTCTGATTTGTAATCATTTCATCAAGCTTTGTAGAACTCATCTTGAATTTATTTTTATGACTCTTTTATTTCTCTAGATTTGATCTCATATTTACCACTTCTTGTTCAATCCTTGTGCATTCCTTAGATTTGTTTTTCATTGTTGCATTAAAACATTCTTCAATTCTTTTCTTTTCTTCAACCTGCACCTTTAGACTGGTGATAGTTTAATTTTCTTGCTTCAATTTTTCATTGAATTCCTCATGCCTTTCTCTAAACTTGATTTGTTCTCTCAATTTTCTGATGTGTTCATTTTCTTCTTTGAATTTTCTTTCAAATATCTGTTTTCATCTTCAGTCCTTTCAAGATCTTCAAGGGAAACTTTGAGTTCTCCATCTTTGTCAAGCATGTAATTTTATTTTATGGATCCAATAGTATTAATCTCTTTCGGGGGAGTAGGTTGTCTTCTAACAACCATGTGTTCAACCTCCAAGATCTTTCCCAAGTGGTTAAGCTCCTTCCAAGGAATCAAGCTTTGATACCAATTGTTGAACACCCAAAATACTGAGAGAGGGGGTAGAATCAATATTCTTTTAAACCATTCAAAAATTTAAACATCCAATCCACTTAGTATATTCAATTGCAATAATGAAAGTGTAGAAATCTAAATTTAACCATTCCCATGTGGTCAAATTTTGTTCCTTATTTCATCTATTTTGTATCCATACCGATATTAGTTAAATAATATCATTATTTGGTTAATATTTACCTTATTCATAATTTCCTCTAAAGTATTTGATTATTTAATTAAATACTTTATCACATTTCTTCTCTAAATTAAATAACTAGACCAATTTATTTAATTTAGTCATTAGCCTATATGAATTAAATTAATTTTAATTCATCCCTTTCTCTCTCCTTTTGTCACATCCTCCATAAGCCCTTTTTAATTCAAATTAATCTAATTAATCTATGATTAGGATGTGCACACCACTATTCATGATTAGTGTCACATCCTCCATAATATGCAAGTGGATCCTAATCACCCCATTAAACTAGATAATCATTTGCACAACCTTAGATCTTGATTAATTATCCCCCAATCCCACCTAATGCCAATTATGGTATGTACTTAGGTCAACCCCCTCATTAAGACTTTCTCCATTTAGAGAAGTCACTCCCTTTCCCCAAAAAAATTAAATTCCCATTTATTACCCCCATGAGCCTATGTAGAATTTTTAATTCCACTTTATCTTCCCATAATCCTTGGAGGAATAAAAAACAATTTTTAATTCCCCTTAACCCCAAGGACCTTACAAGTGGAATTTTTAATTCCTTTTGGTCTTCCCAAGACCTTATCCAAGTTCTATGGAGATTTTTGATGAGTTTTAAATTCATTACTTGTCACATCCTCCCCATGATTTGGGGAGGATAAGACAAGTCTCACCTTTTGTCCTTGCCTCCACTTGGCCTCCATCTCACCTCTATGTCACCATTCCTCTTCCCCCAAGGATGACACATGTCATCCTCTCATGATTTGAGATTCCTCAAGGAATTTCAACCCTTATATTCAATCACTAGATTAAATTCTATCCTTTCAATCTATTCTCTCCTTTGCTAATGACTAAAATGACTTAGTCATTTTTCATTCTACACACTTATGCATTTAGGAGCTCAAGCACACACAACTCTTGCGATCACCCTTTTGAAACCAATATCCACATCTATTTTCATCCAAATCCACCATATCTACACCTTTTGCATTCATTTTCATGGCTACAATCATGCATTTCTAGGTGTCATGTTGTCAAAGTATAAAAAAGAGCACACAATCAAGCAAATTAAGGGCCAACAAAAGCATCAAATTTGGGCAAGGTAAACTTCTTGTTTGTGTTTCTTTTCTTGTTTAAATTTCATCTTATACGCTATCTTGAGTGATTGCATTTTTTTAGTCTTTTTCATTGATTTCACTTGCATTTAGATAGATTTGAAACACCTACACACATTTCTAGCATGCTCGGTGAGACCCACGTCATGGGTCCTTAAGATTTTTTGTTGTTTGAATTTTGATGGTTTGGACATTTTTGGGTATAGAGGCAAATCCACAGATAGGTGGATGCACTAGATATAGAGGTGTATCCACCTCCTACAAGGGTGAGCACGCTTCATCTTCGAGTCACCAACTACACAAAGGTAAACTTGTGAAGGTTCAAAGGTGGACCTGTGAAGACCCTAACTAAAGCCTCTACAAAGGTGATCTTGTGCTATTGACATGTGATCTTGTGATATATAGAGGTAAACCTAAACCTCAACATTTGACCATCCTCCATAGGTGAACACATGACTCTCAGAGATGATTTCATGAGTCATAGAGGCAATTATTCTCTTGGCTATAGAGGTAGACATGTGGTACATAGAGGTGGATTCGTGATAACTACAAAGGAAAATTCGCTTTATCGACAGGAAAATCTATGGTAAATTTAGGGTGCTAGTTTTTCATCCAGAATCATTATTTGGCTTTAGGTTTTCATACTAATCTGCCAACTCGGTCATCTGTCTATGCTAACCTCTAACCCTTGTAGTCTTTTTTTAGTTGAAGACCAATGGTTTAAAAATACTAACAAATTTTCTGCATAACGATTGGTCAAAGACTTGGTAAGTGATTTTTCATACTAGCTAGGCACACTTCAATTTATAAAGGGAGTCAATTAACTTTCTTGTTGTGTTTAGAGTTAGTTATTGATGTATCATGTCCCCTTGCACCATACAATGAGTCTGGGGATAAGAAATCACAACTAACTCAATTCCATTTGTGTTTATCTAGAAGGTGTTAGTTTACATGTGTGCTCTCCCTTTGTGCTACGTGCAAGCCTGGGGATCAAAAACACCAAACACTTCCTACCCTTTAGAAGGCCTTCTTGGGTAATTCATCACTTCAAGGGATGACCTCAACCACGTGAACCAAATGGGGTATATAAAGGGGGGAGAATGAAATTTGTACCTCAATCCAATCATGTTATGTCTTGAAGAGAACTAATACTTGGGTGATTCCAAGTTAGGTATGAACGGTTGGTCCAAGATTTCACACCAAAATTTATCGACCTGTGCTTATGATGGGGTGGTGTTCATGGATGGGCCTCACACACCCTCTTGGTGTTTGGAGGATGCACAATATTTTTTTTTTAGCCTAGTTTAAGACTCGTGTTTTAGTCGTGACTTGGTGTAGTGCAGGGGATATAGATTGTACCCCGAAGCTACTCATCTCATACTCCCTTAGGTTGAGATATAGATCTTTGGGAAAACTTCAATAGTTCTCAAGGAGAGAGAGAAAGAGAAGGTGTTCTTGTGGCATTAGTTATGATCCTATGTCACTAGATCTCTACCTATCCAACTTTGTGAGAAAGGGTGCTCCACCTGAGTATCACAAAGTATTAACCCCTTGGGGTGGTGAGCCTACACCAAGTTTTTAAACCCTTCTGACTAATTTTAGGGCTGCACAATCTGGCATGTCTTCTTGTGTGAGACCAGTGCTTATCATGTCTTGAGTTTATCTTTGCCTCTATCTATTGATTTTCAATGTGTCCTTTACCATTTAGTTCTTCCTATCCTTTAGAGGTGTATCCACTTCCTATAGAGGAAAATTCACTCTATTGATGGGCAAAATTGATCTCTCAAGGGTGGTTGCATTTTCACCCTCAATTTGGTCATTTTAGTCAGCTAACATGATAGGTGTATTTTCTTATTACAGAGGTGATCCCACTCTGTCGATAGGTGATTGTGTCTTTTTCTAGTCAAGCCATCATCCCCGGATAGGGGATCCCACTTTCTTCAGAGGTGGATCCATCTTTCTCCTTGTGTGCCATCATCCCTAGATAGGCAATCTTACTTCCTTCAGAGGAAAATCCATGTTTCCCTTCCGTACTATCATCCTTGGATAGGCGATCTCACTTTGGAAAAAAAATATGTTTGTCATATCTAAAAAATGCTTTGGATGTGGCTCACAATTTTAACTACCAATTCTCCTTCTTTTAAAATCTCTTTGATTAAGAGATACCATTGTGTTATTCTTCCAAAATTATTCAATTAGGGATCTCAACACTTCAACCATTGGTTTATTTTTCCATGGTAGTCTATTGGAGAATGCCCATAATTCATTATTATTTGGGTCCTCCACTCTTTGATGCCTTCCAATGACTCTCATTAGAATTTTTATAATTCTCAATTCTTGACTTGTCTTTTTATTAACACAAGATTTCTTAGTTTGATTGATTACAATTTTTGATGAAATAACATGCCATGTGAAATTACTATCTTCTGTGTGTGAGGTGGAACACACACTCTCATATGTACTCATTAGATTCTTGACAATAGATTTTTCACTTGAAGCTTTTGATGTTCTTAGCCCAAGAATATTCATAATGGACCTAAAGTTTCGATTTATTATAATTTCAAAAATTAGTTGATATCTTCTAGTTCCATTGAGTTTTTTTAAAAATAATCTCCAAATACTATTAGCATATCTTCGATAAGTATGCTTTGGAATATTATCAATCATTGGTTGCAAAATATTCTCATCAATACCAATCTTTCTATGCAAAACTATAGGAGGTGTTCTCAAAGGTAAGATTGCCTCAACATTATGAATTTCATCAATATCTAAATGAGATGGGATAGATGGCATACCTTCAATCGAACATGGAAAATATGACATACCTTGAATTTGAGATGGAAAATATGGTGTACCTTCAAATTTGGATGTGAAAGATGACATGCCTATAACTTGATATGTGAAAGATGGCGTGCCTTCAACTTGAGATGTGAAATATGGCATACCTCCAGCTTCACATGTGAATGATGATGTGCTTTCAAGTTGATATGTGGTGGATTTAGTTCCTCCATCTTAACATGTAGTAGATGGCATTCCTCCAAATACGGGATTCAAATTTCTCATTGCATAGAGGTTTTTCATTTGTCTTATTTATGCCACCAATTCCATATCTCTCTTACATAGAGTGGATGGTTCATGTTCCTCTTGAATTGAAATGTCTTCTTCTATGGTGTTAAATTTACTACTTTCATGAAGTTGCCTCATTCCTTCTCTTTTCTTTGTATTCTTAGCTTCATGCTCATTCAATGTTAGAGTCTTTGGTTATTTTCTCAGCATGATGAAGAATTATATATGTATCATGAAAAATAAATAAATATTAGTTCCATCATGGTAGTAAAGAGTAAAGAAACATCATACACAAATCTGAAAATAATCATAAAAATAGGAGGTACAATCTCATACACTACTAGTAGGTGAAGGATAAGTAACGATCTTGAAAGTAAGTACAATGAAGTTTACATTTCCACATATTTATCTTTGTTTGACCATTAGACATAATACACATTTTTTGTTCCATTCTATCTAGATTTTGAATGTGTATATAAGGAAGCAACATGGATGGTGGTAGTAGGAACATGAGATAAAATTTTAGGTAAAGATAGGTCAATAAGAGAGAAAATAATAAGTCATGACCATGATAGGAGGTGTGGGTTGCAGTTTAGAATAAGATAGGAAATGAGGTGCAAAATGAATTAGGGATGGAGTAAGGAATAAATAATGGGATGGTAATAATGAAGGTAGGAATAACACTAAAAGGTTAGGATAGTAGAGGAGACACTAGGAAAGTGTAGTAGTCATAGCACTAGTAGGGATGGTATGGAAGGTAGGTCAAATATTAGTGAGATGGGATGAAGGAATGGATGCATAAACTAAAAAGGTATTTATATTAAGTTACAAAAATTCATAAAGGATAGCTCACTAGATGATAAATGCATGAGGGTGAACCACCAAAAAGATACACAATAGGGAAAGAGGATTCCCTAATGAGCTTCTAGGGTTTTTCACCTAGAAGCTAACTTTAGAAGAATGAATCTCTTTCACACTAATGGTTTGGTGTTTTGGGTAGGTTCATTCGAAGGGGGTTAGGGGATTAGAGTGATGTGTGTGGCATGCCCTAAATGCTGAAATAGAATGAAACTAAACTAACTATGGAATGTAAACTAAATGACCTAAATGCTTGCAAAATGTAACATAAATGAGAGAGATAGGATGGGGTGTGCACCTGGAAACTTATAGAGGTTGGAAATATCATTGAATTTGATGCAGAATCTGAAAGGGACACTTGTGCCAATCTGGGCGACCTAGTCCCTTTCTTGGAAAACTTCATCGGAGCCTATTTCAGCCAAAAGGGTATCCAGATCTACCAAAATCCCTGACAAACAACTTTAGTGGGACTAGGTTGTCCAAAGTGGTGACCTAGTCCTCTTCTTAATTTTTGTAAATCAGAAGATGGAATCTGGAGCCCTAGGTCTATTTTTTCTGCTCCTCTAGGTGTCTGGTCTCGAAAGTGTAGATTCTGGTCTGTGGGTGTCTTCCAAGCTTCAACTAGGGTTTCTTCAACCTTAGAGAGCTTGGATATGTTGTTGAATGATCTTCCACCTTAGTTCTTTGCCAAATCTTCCTACAAGACCTGCAAATCACACAAAAGAAGGAAAGCTTGTTGATTTTTAGGGATTAGGGTTTTGCCTTAATCAAACCCCTTTTGAGTAATCAAACGAAGAAGATGAAATAAAGTAATGAAGCATGAAACAAAAGAGAGTGATGGAGCTTACCTTTCCATGATGTTTGATATTTAGTTGTAGCAATGGATGATTCAATCCTTGAATTCTTCTTGAGAGATGTCTTGTTGGCTTAGACTACTCAAACCCTAACTTGCTTGAGAAGAAAGAGAGATGATGGAGAAGAGAGGTGAAAAAAATGAGATAGAAGAAGTCTAAGGAGAGAAAAAAAGAGGGCAATAAACCTTATTTATAGAATTTGTGCCCTAGTTTTCCCGAAATAACACCACATAGGCCGACCTTAGGGTTTAAAAGACCAAAATCTTGAAAGAAATTAAAAGTTTATTTTAATTTTTATGCCACATGGGACTAGGTTGCCCAAGGTGGCAACCTAGTCCACCTGGGAAAGTTTCATTGGTTTTCAGGGATTAAAGTATGATTATTGATGTTTGTTGGGATTATCTCATGAAAACACACTAAGATAGGACTTATAAGTGTATTAAGGGGTCATTATAACATGAGAAAGGGTTGTTTAAATGATGAAAAGCCTAGGAAAGTGTGAATATGTATTGCAACATCTTACAAAACTCTAGCACAAGGATTGGAAAGGGGTAAAAAGTGGTTTAAAAATGTCCACAATCAATAGGAAAGGGTCCAAATGAGCGAAAATTGTCAAAGGCTACACTTTTTGGTGACACATTTAGCCCCTAGTTTAGTGAGAGGATGAACATGCTTCAAAATCACACTAAAGTAGCCCAATGGAGATGGAAAAGAATGACAAAGAAGAATAGGAAAGATGAAGGAGGTGGTCAAGCCCTCAAGGATTCGAGATTCTCAGTCAACTCAACATAAACTCAAGAAGACACGTTCAAGGGTGTATGCATTACAACAAAATGAGATGCATGATCATGCAAATGAAAAGAATTTGAATGAAGAGAAGAGGGAAAGGTGAAAAGATGCGCTCACTCTGGGGCCAGAGAGCATTAGGTTGTCCACAGGGTGAGTTGTCCCAAAAGGTGAGAAACATACACATGGTTGGTATGTACTCACAAAGGTGGCTATGGGGAAGGTCATGCCACTTCTTGGGCTCCCACTCAAACCATATTAAAGTTATACCTCATGATAAATTTGATAAGGCACAACAAAAGAAAGTGATGTTTGAAATGATTTTGTTCAAAGGGATTTTGCTTTATTCATGTGATGTCTCATCTTAAGGGACATTATGCATAATGTTTCCAAGAGAGGCAAAGAGAAAATGTACTCATATTGTATCTTAGAGAGGTGAGGGCTCATCTTGTATGAAAAAGAGGAAAAATGCAAATGTCTCATCCTAAGCAACATTGTGCATAATGTTTTCAAGAGAAGGAATCACAAGAAAGAAAGGAAGATCGCACAATGAAATGTGAGTGGTGATGTATGCCCCCACTTTAAAGGAATTGCTACACATTGTTCTGTGAGAAATTGTTTTAAAGTAGAAGAAGAGTAGGACATGAGAGCTTGTTCAGAAAGCCCTATGCGAAGTCATATATTTTCGATAACCTTCATCATGAGAAGGAGTGTATGTCACATGTGAGTCAATGTAAGACATGTCATCCAAATCTCAAGCTTGCTCTTATATGGTCATGAAAGGTTAACGACTAGTAAAAAAAGACAACGACAAGTGACATATGAGGGGAAAGGTTGAGGAACCCCTTGTCCCCACAAGTAGTATAGGACAAGAATGAGCCGGGAGGAGTGAGGGAATGCAAGGTAGAGTGAAAATTAATATCAATTAGAGGAATTAGGTGCCCCCATAGATGGAAGAGTACCAAATTCCTTATGATGTTGGATTTTTCTACTCAAGGCCTTACACTAATTGGTGTGATGACCATGAACTCAGTGGTAAGCACAAAAGGAATGTTTGGTGAAACATTTCTTTCGAGTTCGGGGAGGAAGGGATATCAAGTGATCTTGGAGGAGTCTTAATAAGATACCCTCTTGATCAAGGGTAGAAGGTGTTCCTTTGGGTTGCAACAAGGGAGGATCTTGCTTAGTAGAGAGTGTCATATAGACACAAGGCACTATGGATTGTGAGATTTTGTATACTCCTTTGGAGGAGTGTGTAAAATTTGAATCAATAGTGGGTTGCAGGATGACATGGGCATTAAACAAATAGTCCTTTGTTGGTTTTAAATGAGCACTTGTGAAGGTTGGTTTAGAAGGGTGGGTTGAGATAGTGTTGATGGGAGGTGAAGGCTTGGTGGTCTCAATGAGAGGAAAATAATCAAGACCATGATGATATTTTTGTGTGATGGGTTCTATAGCATGGAAAATACCTTGTTCATTAGCACCACAATCATTTCCACTATAGCCGAGTTGCTTCATGAGCTCATAACCTTTTCCATAAAGATTTTTCATATTTTTTGGATCGGGTGAGGGTTCATTGTGTGCTTCATTGGTTGGAGTGATTGAGGTGGATGCAGGTGAAGGATTGACCGAGTCTTGTGTTGACAAGACTACGTTTTTCATGTTAGGGTCTAGGTGGATGAACTTGGATTCTCCTAGTAAAGGAGGCGTGAAGTCTAAGGAACCCCAATCATCATCTAATAGCTTGGTGATTTTATCAAGATTTGTTTGGTGTGCGGGTTATACTTGGGTGGTGGGGGTTAAGGTGTGGAAGTGATTCTCTTTGGATTTTTCAATGTTTAAGAAACTATTGGGTTCGGGATCAACATCGAGTGTGTACAATTTGTTCTTGTAGATGTACTTCATCTGATGATGAAGAGTGGAAGGCACTCCATTCATAGCATGAATCCATGGCCTACCTAAGAGAATATTGTATGACAACTCTTGAGGCATAACATGGATTTTAGTGTCTAATGTGACCACTCCAACTATAAGAGGTATAGTGACCACATCGAGTGGTTTCTGAGAGATGTTGTCAAATCCTGTGATAGAGAGAACCATTGTTGATGTGGGATATATCTATGCCAAGCCTATTCAAAAGGCACACACTACACACATTAAGAGTAGAGCTGGTATCAACAAGAGTTCACTTGATCCCTTTTGTTTTGTATTGAGAGATTATCACGAAAGCTTCATTTTGTTTTTGTACATCCAAAGGAGGGAGCTCACTTTGGTGAAGAACAATATCAATAGTGAGTTCATGAATAATAGATGCTATGTCATTTGAGTTCTCATTAGAATGGATAAGAACTTATTGTAGAGAATTTTGGATCATGTTGTGATAGTGAGGGGAGACTTGAGTAAGGTCCCATAAGGAGATTTTAGTGGGAGTATTCCTTAGTTGGTCAACGAGGTCATACTCCCTAAGAAGGGAATTGAGGCAAGGGGAAACTAGTAAGATAGGATTAGGTAAAGGTAAAGGAGTTGAGGTTGATAGTTTCAGTCATGGATTATTGTGGGTGTAATGTGTATGAGCAGTGGTATTATGATGTGGTTGCTGCAACATAGTATGGGTAGGTGGGTAGAGGATGAATTTGGGTTTGGTTTGGGTTGAAGGGGGGTAAAGGATGAGTTGAGGTTGAATAATATTAACATACTTGAGAAAGAGAGAGGCCAAGGGTATCTCTTGAGTTGCTTCTAAGGGTGTAATTATTTTAGTGTGATGGTTATCCTTATTGGGAATCATGATGTCTTCCCTAGGAGGAGGGGTTTTAGAAGAGCTACCAATCAATTGTGCTTGACAATCAAAGGTTGGTTCTTCAAAAATAGCCTCATCACTAAGAGGGAAAGGATCAATGATGGAATGGTTATGCTCAATAAGGATGTGTTTATAGGAAGGACAACTAAGATGTTCATGACCTTTACTAATTGTGTTTTCTAACAACAAAGTATCTTCATCACAACTAGGAGAAAAAAATAAAAATCGTCATGATTATCTATATTTGTCTTGTCTTGGTTGGTAAGGTATTATCCACTAAGAGAGGTGAAAGGAGAGAAACAACTAGGATTCTCATAACTCTCATTGATTGGTTCTTCTAACCACATATCTTTATCGCCAAGGGGAGAGATATTAGGAGAAGAACTAATAGGATTGTTTGGAATGTCCAAGGTTGTTTCATCATCCATTACATCATTCTCATAGGGAGGGGGGATTGCAGTTTTATTAGCATGTCTAGTTATGTAAGCTATTAACATTGTTTGAATAAAAATGAAAAGAATACGTAACCATTTCATGCAATATTTCAACAATATAAACAATGTATATGCAATAATACAAAACATTTTTATCTAATGTATGCTAAGCATTAAGAATGTATATAATGTACATGCTAAAAGGAAAAGTACTTTTAACAAAATAATGCATAGTTTTATGAATATACACATTGTGTATACAAAAGTGAAAAGTACTTTTATTAATGAAATGCAAAATTATAGAAAGGGAAGCATTTTTAGATTGAATGATGAAATGATTTGAAGAATGACCATCCTAAAATGGTGTTTTTGAGCTAGAAGGGTAAAACAGGTCTATGTTCCCGAAACTTTCCAGACTTATAGTATATGATACTATGAGCCTAATAAAGCACAAAAATAAGGTTCTCTGGTGTTGTAACAGACAATGAAAATTTTGGAAAGGGATTAGTTAGCCCAAAATGGCGAATTAGTAACAGGTAGGGTTTTTTCAAAAGTTCCAAAAAATTTCAACTGGGTTTTGATGGTTATGATGTTGGATGACCAGAAGAATGAAAGTTGGTATAGATTTTGGATGAATGAAATTGATATGAGATGCAAGAATGCAAAGTATGTACACTTTCATGCATGAAAAATGTGAAATCCTAGAAGGCAATGGAAACAATGCAAGATGCAATAAAATGAAAACCTAGGATGGAGGACTCTAAATTAGAAAAAGAAGGGTGAAAGAATGTCAAGTTAACCAAAATAAACAACCAAAAAGATACACAATAGGGAAAGAGGATTCCCCAATGAGCTTCAAGGGTTTTTCACCTAGAAGCTAACTTTAGAAGAATGGATCTCTTTCACACTAATGGTTTGGTGTTTTGGGTAGGTTCATTCAAAGGGGGTTAGGGGCTTAGAGTGATGTATGTGGGATGCCCTAAATGCTGAAATAGAATGAAACTAAAATAACTATGGAATGTAAAGTAATGTAAATTTAAACTACATGTAATGTAAACTAAATGACCTAAATACTTGCAAACTGTAGCAAAAATGAGAGAGATAGGATGGGGTGTGCACCTGGAAACTTGTAGAGGTTGGAAATACCACTGAATTTGATACATAATCTGAAAGGGACACTTGTGCCAATCTGGGCGACCTAGTCCTTTTCTTGGAAAACTTCACTGAAGCCCGTTTCAACCAAAAGGGTATCCAGATCTACCAAAATCCTTGAAAAACAACTCTAGTGGGACTAGGTCACGCAAAGTGGTGACCTAGTCAAAAATATGTAGGTGATGTTCCCTTCAACCATTAAACAACAACATAACTGAAAGCAACAGTGGCCTTCGCAGTTAAGTGACTCTGCCCAAAACTAATGTACCTATGTCTGTCACATGGTCAAATGTATTTACTTAGCTGGTCTTTTCTGGGTTTTCGAGCTCCCCAACCAGCCTTCTCCTTTGCGTGACCTAGTCCTCCTAAATTTTTGTAAATCAGAAGATGGAATCTGGAGCCCTAGGTTTATGTTTTCTACTCCTCCAAGTGTTCGGTCCCAAAAGTGCAGATTTTGGTCCATGAGTGTCTTCCAAGCTTCAACTAGGGTTTCTTCAACCTTAGAGATCTTGGATAAGTTTTTGAATGATATTCTAGCTTGGCTCTTTGCCAAATCTACCTATAAGACCTACAAATCACACAAAATAAGGAAAAATGATTGATTGTTAGGGATTAGGGGTTTGCCTTAGTCAAAACCCCCTTTTGAGTAATCAAATGAAGAAGATGAAATAAAGTAATGAAGCATGAAACAAAGGAGAGTTATGGATCTCACCTTGCCATGATGTTTGATCTTGAGTTGCAGAAATGGAGGATTCAGTCCTTGAATGCTTCTTGAAAGATGTCTTGTTGGCTTAAATTACTCAAACCCTAGCTTTCTTGAGAAGGAGAGATGATGGAGAAGAGAGGTGAAAAAAATGAGATATAAGAAGTCTTAGGAGAGACAAATTAAGGGGAATAAACCTTATTTATAGAAGTTGTGCCCTAATTTTCCTGAAATAACACCACATAGGCCGACCTTAGGGTTTAAGAGACCAAAATCCTGAAAGAAATTAAGTTTATTTCATTTTTTATGCCACATGGGATTAGGTCACCCAAGGTGGCGACCTAGTCCATCTGGGCAATTTTCATTGGTTTTCAGGGATTAAAGTATGATTATTGATGTTTTCAAGATTGTCTTGTGAAATCACACTAATATAGGACTTATAAGTGTATTAAGGGGTCATTATAGCATAAGAAAGGGTTATTTAAATGATGACAAGCCTAGGAAAGTGTGAATATGTATTGAAAAATCTTACAACACTTTGGAACAAGGCTTGGAAAGGGGTAAAAAGTGGTTTAAAAATGTCCAAAATCCATAGGCAAGGGTCAAAATGAGCGAAAAGTGTCAAAATGAGAGAAAAGTGTCAAAGGCTACACTTTTTGGCGATACAAAGGGTTATTGATGACAAAGAGTAGCATAAGGTCATGTGTGATGGAACATGATTACACAATATGTGAAGTCACAATAAGTTGAAAATTGTAGGTCCTTGTGTAATAATATAAAGGTATGTAACATTAAAGGTAACTAGAGTGCAAATGTATATCACTACGAATTTCCCACTAATAGTATTGATTATCTAAGAGAACTTATGCAATAAAAAACTCATAATTCCAAGCCACCATATGAGTAAATCATCTTATGCAAATGTAGTAGTGGTGAAAGTCTAAAATGACTGACAACAAACAATAAAACAAGTGTTTGTATGATATAATGGTACTACTAATAGATCAAAGAAATTTTACATGTAAAATATTAAGAAGAAATAAAGGGAAAGGAATAAGATGAGAAAAATAAATGTAAAGTGACATAAAGAAAGAACAATTAAATTAGGATGAAGAAGAGACCATTATTGATTTACTCCTTTTACTTGATCTCCAAGATGATGCGAATGAATAATGTCACTTGTAGCAAGAAATCAACTATTAATGCATACATGAAAATTAAGGAATCTCTTCGAGGTGCATCAACCTTGGTAATTTTACTTTATTATGACCTTTCTATATTTTACCCTCTACCAAATCCTATAGTATTACTATTGTTGTACTTCAAAATAATGAAGATGAGTAGGAATCACCTACTTAATTATTATTAGGTCTTCAGATGATGATAAATGGTGGTATGAACCATGGAATGACAAGATGGTATCAATAAAATATATTGATGCAATTATAGATGCAAAAAAAGTTAATAAGATAGGTTTTAGCCATGCATCCACATTTTTTCACATCTAGAATGTTTCAAGGTGTGGGAATTTCATATTTTTATCAAGGAAATATGAAATGTATCCCTAGAATAAATAATTTTACCAAAAAATATATGAGGTTTTATAAATAATTTGCATGATAGCATGATATCAAAAAGTTGTTGAGCTCACAAAAAATTTATACAATTATGTGAATGCTAAGGTAGAAAGACAAATTTCTTTTTTCCCAATTATATTTCTCAATATACAAATACTATTATTTCAACAAATGTGTAATCCCTTGCATATAATTTTTTGAGAACTAGGAAGTGGACAAGGTGGCATGCACAAATAGAACACACCTTAAAATTTGAGTTCAATTTGACAAACTGCACAATTATGTCTAGTTCATTTTTATTTCTTCAAACTCCTAAAAAATTAGAGCTTTTCACCAAGTTCCTTCATTTTCAATGTTCAATTCTATATAAATATAATTGAATTAATGAAAACCATGAAAAAAAAAAAAAACCATAATTAGCATTCCAACACTGCAAACATGAAAATATTAGTTCATATAATCAAATTTCATCTCAAAACTCTGTTATTTCCTCCTACACAATGTCAAACAAAAAAGGTAGAAGAATATGTAAAATATGATTGTGCTTTTGTAAACACCATGAAAAAATATTTATTTGTCAGATAACATGCAAAAATCAAAGAATAATAGAGCATGTTGGCCTAAATCATGGGTGGTCACATACATTTTTACCCTTTTTTGTACTTCTCAAAATGCGCTCGCGTTGAAGTGCAAACACGCTTTAATTTCCACAAATTGTGAGCACACTTTAGTTTCCACAAATTCTAAGCACTTTTTAACTTTTCCAAAGCATGAGCCTATTATGAATTTCAGGAACTATTATAATTATAAACCCACAACCCTCAATCCTAAACTCTACACCATCAACCCTATAGCTTATACCCTCGAACCTTTACCCAATATCCTCAACACTAAACTATATACCCTATACCATCAACCCTGAACACTATCCCTTAATCCTTGACCCTAAAGACTATATGCTAAAACCTCAACCCTAAAATTCATACCCTCAACCCTACACCTTACACCCTCAACCTTATACCCTCCATCATAAACCCTATACCCTCCACCCTAAACCCTAAACCCTCCACCCTAAACCCTAAACCCTCCACCCTAAACCCTATACCTTATACTCTAAGCCATAAACCCAATACCCTTGACCCTATACCCAATATCCTCAACCCTAAACCCTAAACCCTATACCTTATATACACTCAACCCTATTCCCTCAACCCTCAACCCTATACCTTAAACCCTAAACCCTACACCATCAACCCTCAACCATATACCCTAAAGACTTTAAAGACTATACCCTATACCTTATTCCTAATGCCTTCAACCCTCAACCCCATACCCTATACCCTCAACCTTATACCCTAAACCCTAATCCCTATACCCTCAACAATAAACCCAATACCCTCAACCCTATACCCAATATCATCAAGTCCAAGCCCTATACCCTATACACTTAACCCTATAACCTCAACCTTGAAAAATATCCTTGAATTGTATACCCTCAAACCTCAACCCTATACCTTAAACACTAAAACCTCAACTCTCAACACTCAACCCTCAACCCTCAACCCTCAACCCTCAACTCCATACCCTCAACCTTATACCCTAAACTCTATACCCTCAACCTTAAACCCAATACCCTTGAACCTATACCCAATATCTTCAACCCTAAGCCCTATGCCATATGCACTTAATTATATATACTTAACCATATACCTTCAACCCCAAAGACTAAATCCTATGTACCCTTAGTTCCTTATACCCTATACCCTCAACCCTAAAAAAAACCTTATACCCTCAACCGTAAACCTAATACCCTCAAACCTATACCCAATATCCTCAACCCTAAGCCCTATACCCTATACACTTAACCCTATACCCTCAACCCTCAAGCTTAAACCCTAAACCCTAAACCTTATACCCTCAACCTTATACCCTAAATCCTACACCCTACACCCTATACCCTCAAACCTAAATATATATCTTATACCCTCAACCTTACACCCAATACCCTTGACCCTATACCCATTATCCTCAACCCTAAGCCCTATACCCTATACTCTCAACCCTAAACACTATCCCTCAATTGTAGGCCCTAAAGCCTATATGCTAAACCCTCAACGCTAAACTCCATACCTTAACCTTAAAGCCTATATCCTTGACCCTATACCTTAGACCTTCAACCCTATACCCTATACCCAATACCCTTAACCCTAAACCCTATACACTCAACCCTATACCTTAAACCCTAAACACTACACCCTCAAACCTCAACCTTATAACTTATACTCCTAACACTAAAACCTATACCCTACACCTTATACCTAATACTGTCAACCCTAGCCAAAATCATATACCCTCAACCCTAAACCCTAAACCCTTTCCCCTCAATCCTATACCCTTAAACCTATACCCTAAACCCTAAACCCTATAACCTCAACCTTAAACCTTAAACCTTAAACCTTATACCCTCAACTATAAACCCAATACCCTCGACCCTATACCCTATACCTTATACCTAATATTGTCAACCTTAAAGCCTAAACCCTATACTCTCAACCATAAAACATATAACTTATACCCTCAACCCTATACTTGATACAAGCTCGACCCTATACCCAATATCCTCAACCCTTAACACTATCCACCTACTGTAGGACTTAAAGCCTATACACTAAACCCTCAACACTAAAGCTTATACCCTTGAAACTATATACCTTATACCCTCAACCATAAACCTTACAGCCTCAAACCTATACCTTATACCCTCATCTTGGAAGTGATACTTAAAGAGGAGAAGGAACTCCCAATCAAATCATAGATGCGGGTGAATGGGAAGGATATACAATTCATTAGTAAAATGGAAGTGAAAAAAGTTTGATAAATACTATTTTTTAAAGAGATTGAACCTATAGACAACACTGCACCCATAATGATAGTCCATGGGATGAGTGAGCTAAGGGTGAAATATTTAGGTAGGTAGATAAGTTATGTAAATAGAAGTATTAAGTAGTAGAGATAACTTGTGTGAATATAAGTATCCAACTCCTTGCATTGATAACCTTTTTGATCAAATTAAGGGGGCTAATTTTTCACTATAGATTGGGTGCCACAAAGTTACCATTGAGTCATTAGATGTGTGAAATAATACCTTCAAATCTAAAAGGATTTTTCAAATGGGTACACTAGTCCTTTGAAATTGAGGTTGATGCCTCCAAATATGCACTTGGAGTATTTTTGGTCTTCAATGTGGTCATCTAATTGCCTAACATGTAATGGGATTTTACCTAGTGCTATGTATAGACACCCCATGTATGATAAGGAGTTATATACATTGTTCAAGCTTGGAAATAATATAAAAGTACTATATCTTGGGGAAAGACATTTTTATTCACATAGATCATAAGCCTCTTAAATTTATATAAATATTTAGAATTTTTTTAGAATGATCAACACCAAAGGTAAATACACTAAGAAACTATACCCTAAGTGAAGCATAATGTGAGCATGTTATAACACACTCACATTATGTTTTGCTTTGACATAATACGAGTGCATTATAACACACTCACGCTTTTATTTTTTTTAGAAATTTCCAAGCCTTTGGATTGGATTTGCCTTGGGCTTCCAACCCAAAGGCTTGGAGTGACTTTCCAACATCCAAAGGTGTGTTTTTACAAATTGTAAAAAAATGACATAATCTCGAGGATGCTCCCCATCAGGTTTGCATGTGTTTCAATGTCAAGTCAAAAAACACCATGATAATGTTAAGCTCTCTTTTAGGTATCTAACAATGTAATTTTTTTCACATTTTGAGTATGTTAAGGTTTTCATCTTTATTTTCTTTTGTTAGTGTATAGATATTTTTTTGTCAAAAATCAATGTTTGGTATTTTTGTCTTTATTTTTCAACTGCTTATCGAAAGTTCAAATAAATTACATTTTTAGAAACTATACTCCATTCTACAAATATTCACAAAAAAAATTGATTTTTGACTAGTTTTCAAAAAATTTAGGGGGGGAACACACTCGATTTTCTATTTTTTAGGATGTGTCCACTTTGAAAATTAGTAAAAAATCATATATTCAAGAAAAGATACAAGGAAAATTGGGGATGAACTACATGGTGTTAACTAATTTCTCACCAAAGTAATTTTTGAAATGCTAAAACAAAGTTAACATTTTAGGGGGCCACACCAAATGCCTTTTTTTTTTTAAGATGGGACTAATTTGTGTGCCCACATTTTTTGAATCCCTTAATCTCTACCATTTAAAAAAAATAGTAGTTTAGGAAGTAGATTCAGAGCACTACGACTCTTATTTTTGTTGTATCTTCATATTTTAAGTGTAATTATCTTCAATTTCTCACCCAAAGTTAGTCTTTTCCGATTTGAGAAAAATGTGACCCCTTAAGACCCCTTTTTGATCCCTCATCTTTGTCCACTTACCATACATATATACATGTATATACATATGTATACATACATGCATATATATGTATATGTTTACATGCATATATGCATGCATATGTTTACATGAATACATATGTATGTATATGTAATTTTATTTTTATGGGCACTTGTTTTTTTGCATGATTTGAATTTATTTTCAGTTTTGTAAGAATGTGACATTAAAAATAGGTGAAACTAAAAAATTTGAGAATACTATTAAAAAAGGCGGATACTTCAAGTGGCTCTTTTAATGAGTTATTTTCTAGAGTGGAAAGGCCATAGACAATATTTACATAGAGGTGAAAATGTAAGGGCCCAAGCAATTTGGTTAGATTCTTCTTCTAATTCCTTCGTCCAATTTTACTTTATGATGGGACCACTAGCTACGAATTCATGTTATAGTATTAAAGATTGTAAGTGTTCCAAGGATGTTATGAGTATAACTAGATATGTTTAAGGCCATTAAGTACCTATAATTAATCACGATAAAATTATGAAATAATGAAAGAAAAATAAGTATTAGGTCTATAAAACAGGTAATAAAAATTAAAGATATTTCAAATATAAAAGTAAAGAATAAGGAAAATCTTAGAGGAAAGGTATGAGGCTGTATTTTAAATCATAATTTTGTTAAAATATAGAGAAAATGAATAAGTGCAAGATCATGATGGGAAAAATAGTGGTGGCAGGGGAAAAATGTCTTAGAGCTAGAAAAAATCCTGAAATTTTTGTTAGGTTCAAACATCCAACTCAAGATTTGTTTGGAAGTCAAACCCAAGCAAATATCTATTTTAAAGAAATAAAAATCTATTTTGAAAAATTATATATATATATATATATACATATATATAAAAATCTATTTTGAAAAATTATATATATATAAATATCTCTCGTTGAGGGTTGGGATTTCATTTTTAAAATTTCAATGCAAATCATGGATTTAGAGTTCTTCATAGAATTTTCTTAACTTCATCCTCAAAGCTAAAAGACTTTTTTAAACAAAAAAATAATAAAACCAAAGGGTTTTATAGAGGAAACTCTTAGGACTGTACAAATATATTTTATTCTTTATTATAAATTTAATACTTAATTATGATTTATTTTTACATACATTATGTTTAAATTTCTAATAGACATACATAGAAAAAACATCATAACTTTCAAATTATGTATTTTTTTTAAGGTTTAATACATGGGTCACATTCTAGGCTTCATTAGCTATGAGTTCAAAAAAAAAAAATTCATATTTTTGGACAAAGTTAACTTGATCAAAAAGATATTTTTTAATGTATTTAAAATGTCACAATAAAAACATAAACAATTAGTTATTAAGAAAATAACAAAAAAAAATGTGTCACATCTACTCATGTCATGTTCTTATATCTAAAGTTTGATGAAAAACATTTTTTTTTCTCATAATTAAGTTTACTAGAATGATAGTTTTTATTTTTTCATAAATTTTGCACGGCCAAGTAAAATTCACCTCAGCCGGAAAGGTGAATCTTCCTTTTGTGAATTGCTGTGATGAATTATCCTAGAACCATACAGACATATTAATTGATTTTCTTAATACCAAGTCAAACTACTTTATTGATGGTATAGAATTGAAGATACACAATGTAAGTGATGCAATATCTATGATGTTGATGCTAATATAATATTATAATACTAATTGACATGCTTTATGTCATGATAAATCTAATTACTTTTTAATTCTATTCAATATAAACTAATAATAAAGACTAAAAAAAAAACTCAAATATTTAAATTAATAAATTTTGACGTAAAAATTAAAAAAATAAAAAATCTTTCAAAGTAAAAATAACAAATTTGAAAATTGAAATTAAAGAACTATAATATAATTCAACCCAAGAACAAACTAACTAGAAGGGCACACACTTTTATCCCTTGCAATATTGAAGTGCTTAAATAAGAATTTTGTAAGAAATGAAAGATACCACTTATGTCTTTTTGTGTAGGCTGAAAAATATAGTTGTAGAGATATAATCAATTATCATCCTTGTCCTTTAATGCATTGAGATGCTGTGATATTTTTATCATGATATAATTAACTATCCTTGTCATTTTGAGCTGGACAATTCGGCATTAAATCTAAAGGAATCAATGTTGTTTGATAGAGGTCACATTAACTAGGAAGTAGGAATATATACTTTGAAATGAAAAATCATAAGTGCTGTCAAAATGCACCAGTTTGATACCCTACTTTTTCTGAAATTTGAGTCATCAGCATCTCATGGTGTGAAGGATTTATGGAAACTAATTATTAGATGAGCCCATGAAGATTGAAATACATTTCATTGTCAATTTGGGTCTTGTGAACTATTTATTTTTAACAAGTATTAAACTTTTAATTTAAACCATAAATAATATTTTTTGGTTCTAGGAAAATTCACCATCAATAATTCATCTTCAAACAATTCATCGTCATGAAAAATTCATTTTGTGAAAAATTCACCACCAGCAATTCATCGTGGATAATTTATGGCATATACAATTAAAAAATTTGATTTATGATAATAAAAATGATTTTTTTTTGCCAATATATTTCATTTTATTCTAGTAAATCAATTATGAATTATCCAGGGCGCTGAATTGCTGATAGTAAATTTTCCACGAGATGAGTTTGTCATAATGATAAATTATTCACGATAAATTTACCTGAAGCCATTTTTCTCATATTACTAAAATTGTATACCATGAAAACCCATAAAATGTGATTTAATGATAAAGCAAAGAGAATCTATAAATTCAACATTATTTTGAACCATCAAGGCCTTATATTGAAGGTTTGGATTGGGCCCAACTTGTTGAGGCTTTAGAAGCTCCAAACTGGTTTTGAAAACAGACAGGTTGACAACCACTGCAATGGGCATAACACTTCCACTTGTTCAAGTTTACATCGTCCAATCTTTCAACGCTGGTCCCCTTCACTCTATTTTCAAAGTACAATTGATGGGATGATCTGGAGAGCATCTTGTATTCTATGAATTGACTTAGATATTTTTTCATTCAAGATAGTAAACACTTTGTTTTATTTAGCACTTGGAAGTATGGATAATTAATAACTTTTTAGATTATTGGTAGATATTTATTTATTTATTTTTTTGTTGAAAGTTGTGAATTGAATAAAGATTGTACTTTTGAAATGATCCAATCCTTTTATATAATATCAATAATTTTTTTTATTATAAATGATTATACTTTTTTTAAACTGATTATTTGAGGTAAAATATGTTTGATAATATTGTTCATAATCAAATTAAAGAAATAATAGTAATGAAAATTACTAGACATCCTATAACATTTGGTCTTTATAATCTTATAAAGTTCTTCCTATATATTATAGAATATACATTGGTTACATGGTTCTTGAAAAATTCACCGTCAGCAATTCATCACCAGCAATTTACCTTCAACAATTCACCTCCAACAATTCATTGTCATGTCATATTCATTGTGTATACAATTCACCATCAGCAATTCATCGTTGTGATATATACACCACATATACATTTTTCAATATTTAAGTGGCCAAAAGCACCCAAAAAGGAAAAAGTACAGAGATTTTGTTGAACGCATAAAAAAAGTATAAACAGTAAATATACCACGATGATGATTGTATCCATGATGAATATATCATGACGATACATTGTTGAAAGTGAATTACTGATAATAAATTACTGATGCCTAATTACAAATGAATCTAAGCCAGATTTCTGTTAAAATATCTTTTCATCAATACATACTTCTCTAGAAGTCCATGTTTAAAAGCAAATTGCTGAGCATTGTTGACTGCAGTCTGCCCCCTTTCTGCCCTACGTCCATGAGATGTACATTTTATTGATGGGTATCTTATTTTCAGCGTTTGCTCAGTTTATAGAGAATCTGCTACATTGAACTTTTGATAGAAAGATTAATGATGATAGAGGAGAAAAAGGGCATATTTCCTTTTTTATGTTCTTTTTATATTGTTCTGTTGTTTATTTTTTAATTTTAATGTTAATATATAATTTGTTTTTTTTTTTTTTATCAATTTTAAATTTCAATTTTAATATAATATTTTTAGTTTAAAATTTGTTGATTTGATTTTTAATAGTTTATTACTATTATATTTTGATAATTTAGGAGTGTCCTCTAGTTTCTTAGTTTCTTAATTTGTGGGGAGCAAACCCACAACGCAAGTTATACGTGGGAGTTAATAGTTTATTAATTTTAGATTAAAGTGTATTTTTTTTTAGAATAGATCATGTTATTGTATTGTTAATAATTTTTAAATGTATATTTATATTTTTTAAAAATTTAATCATTACCTATCAATATAGAACTCCAATAATTCAAATTATATATAAGATATTATCATAAGATATTTTAACAAGATTAAAATACACATTGACAAAAGTATGAAAAGAACAAAGAATATTTTTCTTTTCCAAGAACCAATCATGAATCTTCATAGACATCAACAACAATAAAAAAAAAATCAATTTAAGGATGAAAATTTAAAATTGTCACAATAGAAAAAATGACCAACACTAATCTAACTTTTTAACATGAATCACATGAAATTAATATATAAATAGTAATTAAACTATTAAAATATAATATTTTTGAAAACTACACTTTTCGTTCTTTATTTCTAAAAATATATTATTTATAAGGTTTAAAAAATAAAATTAAATTGACACCAAAGTTTGCTACAAATATATGTAGTAGTCACTTCTAGATGGAAAAGTAGTGATTTAAATTTTTTTTAATTGAAATGAATCCATAAAAAATATGTTTTCAATAAAAAAATTAGTTGAAAATACCTAAATTCTCATATGATAGAAACATAGTCTAAAAGGTGACACAATTTTGATCTATCACCTATAATTGATATTAGTCATCAAAACATTCTACAAAAATTATGTGACTGACATTTATTTGATTGAATCAAGCTTCAAACATTCAATAGCCAATTCAAAGTATTCATTGATAGCCCTCACATAGACATTCATAACCATCAATATAATTTAAAAATAATCTCTAATCTTTTACTATTTGATTATAGAATCATAAAAAAAATTATACATATATATATATATATATATATATATATATATATATTATAAAAAATTGTTTTGTTAAATTTTAATATTTTTAAATACTCTATAATTACAATCACGCAAATTCTAATCTATTTTAATTTAAATATTTTTTCATTTCTATTTTTCCTATAATCTATTTTTCAATTTTTATATCAAACTTGCATGTTCTCATTATCTAGATGTTCCTTATATGAAGTGGACGACCTTCTACTAAAAATCAATGGTTGAAAGTTATAGAGAAGGATGCAAGACAATTGAAAATGACAGGCAAGTCGAAGTATGTGCTGCTTAAGAATAACAAGCACATAAATTTTTTATTTAAATACTTTTTGATTAAAATTACAAACTAAGATATGTATGCTTAAATAGTTATATATATATATATATATATTATTAATTAATATATATATATAAATAGTAAAAATAGTTTTTGATATATATTATTAGTTATTCATATATTTTATTAATTAATATTATAAAAAACAATGTTTTTGAAAAGGTAAGCAACATTTACAGGGTGCCGAACCCTTCACAAAGGGCCCAAAGGGCCAAAGAAAAACAAAGTTCAAATCAGAATTGAACTAAGGGACGAACATAAACAATTGACTGACAACTGTGGAAACCACAAAGAGATTAAGCAGCCCCAGACACTGAGGGGTCAAGATTGGCTGCACGGACCCGAGTCCGAGAAGCAGACACATAATTTTTCTTCCAAAGAACAACCGACCAAGGAGGCTCATAATTAGGAAATGAAGAGAAGGGTGAGAGGCTCGGATCCACCCTAGCCAACATAGGCGAAGAGCCCCCAAGCAGTGAGGGAGTCAACAGCGAGGCAACAGAGATCGAAACCACTAATGGATCAATAGAAGCTCCCAAAAAAGGGCGAACTGGGTTTGACAAAGCAACAACAGAAGGGTCAGGCACAACAGTGTCAATAGAAAGGTCCAAAGGTGGCTGCAAAGAAGAAAGCATTGGGACAGGAGCGACAGATAGAGGGTCGACCTCCCCAAAAGAAACATCCGAAGAAGCACCAACCATGAGGTGATCCAATAGAGCGTCCTTCCACCAAGTCGCAGTGCCCTTGCGGCGAGCATAGGCCAAATTTCCCACTGAAAAGAATCTCCTACACTGAAAGGGGAGACCCTCATAGTCCAAGAGTTACTTCCACGGTCTGTCCTCCACCAACAAAATAACATCTCTAGGAAGAGGTTTGGAGATGTCCAGATCAACTAACAACCGAGCGACCGTAGTATGCCCAAATTCCTTAGTTGTGGAATCCACCATTAGGAAGCGACCTATGGTATTGCCAATGGCCTCGAAACATGATTCCTCCTAGAACTGAAGAGGAAGATTTCGCAAACGAACCCAAACAGGTCTTGTGTTCAATGGCTCTATAAGGGGGTTGAAGGATCGAGTCCAGGGCTTGATGGACAAAGAATCGATACCCCACATCCACCCCCTTTCCAGGACACTGTTTCGCTCAAGAGGGGAGGAAAATTTAGCAATGAAGAAACCTCTAGCATAGGGGCAAAGCTCGATCTCCTCGATGACCAAAGGCTTCCAAGAACCCGAAACCTAATCGTGGAGATTGGGGAGGGAGGGCCACAGGCCATTGAACCTACAAACCACCTCATTTTTTGAATAGAAGTCCTCATTTTCCATGATCTGTGGACCACAGACAACCACAGGGAACTCCCGGGCATAGGGAAGAGACTGACCAAAAGGATGAGGACCCAATCGCGCAGCATCGGAGAAGGATTTGGCCATACCCGAATCACCCCCAACGACAGGCCCAAAAATCCCAAAGACAACCGAATCCCCCAAAGCAACGGAGTACCTACACACAAACCCTCCAATCGGCCCAGACCCAGTCAACAAAGACACAACAGAAGTTCTGCGCACACATGGGGCAGAAGACACTCCACCGCCAGGAAGCCCGTGTGCACAAGGGGCAACACCACTGCCAGGAACAGCAGCCAAGGGCAGAGACAAAGCAGATGGCAGAGGAGAAGGAACCAGTGGAGCGGAAGCAGAGCTCTTCCTATTCAACGTTTTTTTTATATATTATTAATTAATATATGTATTCTTATCTTACCTTTCTTTAATATATAATATATAATTAAAGAAAGGTAAGATATGAATTCATTTTTTTTTCTTTAAAAATTTTCACTTAGATTTTTAAGTTTCTTATAATAAATATAATATATAAATAATAAATTATATGTTCACATCTTTTTAAATTTAAATTTGAACTTACTTTAATAATTATTATATATATATATATATATATATAATTATTTTTTCAATATTAAAACAATTATATATATAATTTTTTTTATTTTTTTATTTTTTAACTTATTTAATAGTTTAATTATATGTATGGTTAATTTGGTAATATTATAGTAAATTTTTTATCTTTTAATTGAGTTTATCTTTCAATTAATGTTAATATTGTTTGTAATATATTAATTATTTTTTTGATACATATTTTATTAATATTTCAATTCTAATAATTAAATTTTTTATTTTTTAATAAATTTAATCATTTATTAACTTCAATTTTTTTATTATTCATTATTCATTTTTTTAATTTATTATGTTTATTAATATTTGAATTTTGATATATTTTGACTTTACATTTAGCTTATTCTATTTTAATTTTTTATTTATATTTAAGTTTGAAATTTATTTTTATTATTTATGTCTTTTTATAAAATTATAAATAATAATTAAAAAATATTAAAATTAATTTAATTTATAATTATTTTTTAATTAAATTTTAATTATTGTATAATAATTCTCTTTTCAATTTTAATTTTAATTTATATAATAAAATGAATTTCAAACTTAAAATCTAAATTAAAAGTTATAAAGTGTGTGCGAGAGAGAAGATAACTTTTGATTAGTCATTTCATGCCAACAATCCAAGGATAACACATGTCTCTAGGGATTTATGCTTAGGGTAGCCTATCATTTGATTAAGGATATGCTAATTGACCTTTATAACCTCTTTAGTGTACCCATTGCACACTTAAGGAGGAAAATAGATAGAGAGAGAAAGAGAGAAGGGAGATGGAGATAAGATATAGAGGCAACTAGAGAAAAAATAGAAAGAAAAGAAGAGAGAAAGAGAGGGGGAGAAAATGAGACAAATAAGGAGAGATACAAATAGACAAAGAGATAGATAAAGAGATTTATATGGAGAGAAACAAAGATAGAAATGGAAGGATATAGAGAGGGAGAGGGAGATACAAAATCAGATAAGAGAGAAAAAAGATAGAGATAGAGAGAAAGAGAAAATAGAGAGATAGAGAGTGAGACAAAGAGATATAGAGAGATAAAAAGAGAGATAGAGATATGGAGATAGAGATTGATATATAGAGGAATAAAGAGAGATATAAATAGAAAGAGATAAGAAGAGAGATAAAATAAAAAGCAAGAGGAAAAGTGAGAAGAGGAGAGACATAAATAAATATAGTCACATAGAGAGGGAGATAAAGAAATAGATAAATAAAGAGAAATAGGAGACAAAAAATATAGAGAGAGGTAGAGAGATAAAGAGGGAAAGGGGAAGAGAGGGGGGAGATAAATATGGATAGCAAAAGAGAGTAAGAGAGAAAGAGATAGGGAGAGGGAAAAAGACAAATATAGGAAAATAGAGAAACATATAGATAGAGGTAGAGAGAAGGGAAGACAAATAAAGATAGAAGTAGGACAGAGAGAGGAAGAGAGAGATTAAGAGATAATGAGAAACATAGAGATAGAGAGGGAGATATATATATCTTTCTCTTCCTATCTCTCTCTCTCTATATCTCCATATTTGTACCTCTCTCTACCTCTCTCTCTATATAACTTCCTATATCGTTCTATCCCTCCATAGATCTCCCTCTTTGTCTCCCCCTCTTTATATCTCCATTTCTCTCTCCCTCTCTCTCCATATCCATATCCATCTCTATCTCCATCTCTATCTTCCTTCCTATCTCTCCCCACAATCTCTATCTCTTTACCTCTCCCTACATCTCTCTCTCTTTCCTCTATATATTTCCTAATGTATCTCTCTATCTCTCTGTCTCTGTCTCCCTCTCCCTATCACTCTCTTTCTATATCTCTCTACTTCTCTATTCTCTCTCTATTTCTCTCCCTCCCTCTCTCTCTCTCTCTCTCTCCCCAATATATATATATCCCTCTCCATATCTATCTCAATATCTCTCTCTCACTCTCACACACACTCCCTATTTATTCCTCCCTTTATTTCTCTCACTCTCTCACACACAAACTCCCTATTTTTTCCTCCTTATATCTGCCTCCCCCCCTCTATCTCTCTCTCTCCCTCTCTATCTTTATTACTTATCTCTGTCACCTCCTTTATCTTTCACTCTTCCCCCCTCTATCTCTATCTTCCCAACTCTCCCTCTCCCTCACCCTTTATATCTCATTATCTCTATCTCTCTCACTTATTCACTCAATCTCTCCCTCAATCTCTCCTACTCTCTCTATATCCCTCTCTACCTCTTATTGAAATGCACAAGACAATTGAGAGGGGGGGGTGTGAATTAGTTGTATCAATTTTTTAATTTATAAACTTAATCTTTTCACCTTAATACTAATTTGTTATTAAGTGTAATCATGAAATGTAAATAACAGAAAGTAAACACCAGAGACACTAGATTTACAATGAAAACCAAATGAGGGAAAAATCCCAGTGAGGATTAACTCACAATATAGAAGTAATGCAATACTAGATACAAAGGTTCATTGCCAGATGGCTCACTAACCAGATTAAGGGCTCACTACCTTAGGACTCACTGTCCAGAAAGAGAGGCTCACTGCCTATAGAAAATACAAAGAGATAGATAAAGATCCACCACTGGGAGTTCCACACACTTCACAACTTGATCAGAAGATTGACACAATAAATTATTGTTTCCTTGATTTTCTCTTCCACACTCTGCTTCTTGCAATTGTTCGCACACTTTTCTCTTGCTCGAATAGACTGATGGATGAATATCAAATTTGCTACAACTTTATTTTCTTTTAGACCATCATCAACCTTAGAAACATTCACCAAGGTCGACTATACAATTTCAAATTCAAATTCAAACTAGTTCAGCTACTCAACATTCTTGTGGTGGATAAGAATGTGAAAGGACCAATTACATATTTAATTTAGGAGCCAAACAACATCTTGGATCATGCACACACTTTCTCAAATTGATACAAAAGCTTTATGTAACATGTAAACACCAAGTTGGCCAAACCTAATGAAAACAACAACAATATTTTGAAGTACACACATCACCAACAAGATAATATCACGTGGATTGTTCAACACGTTTCATCATAAATTTCACCATCTTTGGGAACACCTCAAGTACATATGCAACAACTTCAAAAAAAATTATTCATAGAGAACTCTTCACCAATCCAACTAGACCAACTAGTAAAGACACTAGAGCAGGTCTTTATGAGTGCTAAACCACAAGAAAAAATTTCATAACACATAAATCATTAGAAAGAGTTGTTTCCTAGATCCACAAGATCTAAAGCCACAAATCAGAAGACTACAGAGCCAAAACATTTCTCCCAATCCACAAACAAATGACTCTGACAAACCAATTCACACACCGGTGAACACAGCTTCTATTCTCCATCAACCCATAAGCTAAAAATTAGGATATATAATCCATTAAAGCTTATGAACACACTTGTAGATCCACACTGGTATAAAATCAATAAAGGAGAAAAACAAAGCATAATACCGGATCACACTCAGAACACTGCTTTCTTTGTTCCTCAATTTTTCTCAAAAGAACTTGGCAAAAACACAACTACCACTTCATAAATATAACACCATGTACTCTAAGAAATTCTATACCATCTACAACAACCTAAAATATCTTGACATTAATGATAACATGAATGATAACACCACCAAACACATCCATACTTGCAACACATCTCTCTATATATCACTTCTTATATATTTATCTTTCTCTCTCCAACTCCCCCTCCTTTTGTCTCTATTTATCTCTCTCCCTTTTGTCTCTCCTTCCATCTCTCCCTCTATATATTTATCTCTCTGTATTTGTCTTTGACACTCTATATCTCACCCCCTCTATCTTTCCAAATTTGTATCTATCTCTTCATATCTCCTTTCTATCCCTATCTCTCCCTCTTTCTATCTCTATCTCTCCCTCTCCCCCCCTCTACTTATCACTCCTCCTTTCTATATCTTTATACTTACCCTCTCTCTTATCTCCTCTATTTTTCTCCTTACTCTCCCTCCACCTCTCTATATTTATACATAAATATCACCCCCTCTCTCTCTTATGCATACACACATACACACACACTCCTTATTTCTCCCTCCCTATCTCTACCTCTATCTCTATATCTATCTCTTTACCTCTCTATCTCTATCTCTCCATCTTTCTTCTTTCATCACTCCCTCTATCTCTACCTTATTATCTCTCCATGTCTCTCTATCCATATATCTTTCCATCTCTAGTGATCTTATATACCACTCCCTATATATTTTTATTTTTATCTCTCCCTTGCTCATTCTCTCCCTCTCTCCCTCTCTCTCTCTCTCTCTCCCCTTATATCAATCTCTATATATTTATGTATTCCATCGAGCTATCTATCCATATATCCTCTCTCTCTATTTATCTCCCTCTCCTCTCCATATCCATTTCCATTTCCATTTCCATTTCCATCTCTATCTCTATCTCCTTACCCCTTTGTATCTCTCTTTCTCTTCCCCTATATCTATCCCTCTCTTTCCCTCTCTCCCTATTTGAAGCATAAAATGATCCTATTTGTAATGGATCTTGATTATCTTCTTGATTTAGAGGTTTTTTTTAGTTGTGTGTGGATCCTTGTAAATTGATGCATAATTGATTTGAATTTTTCACTTTTCCATTGAAGTTTGAGACCTTTGTTGCACAAACAACATCATTTTCTAATTGGACTACCAATTGACCTCATGCATACTACACAAATGTATGCAAAAAAATAGACCAAAATTTTCCCTAATTTCCTTCCACACATCTTCGGCGTACCCATTGCACACCAAAGTGTGATTGCTAGTTTAATCCAAAAGAAATATATTTAAATTTATACCCTTAATTTAATATATTACTTCATTTGAGTATATTTATCACTCATAAGTAATGTAAGAAGTAGAAGATTTAAACTATAATCAAAGATAAAACTTTTGTGTTAAAATATTCTCAAACTACCAAGAGTGAAATTGTGGCCAATCCCCAATGTATGGGCGATCCTACATAACTACTACTTGCCATGAACCCTCCCATGCCCTCTTCCTCACCACAAAGATATCTATAAAATATAAATGAGACTAAGATGTTTTCACCAAAATTTAATGTACTTAAAAACCATACCAAGAGGAATGCAAAACAAGGAGTCAAATAATAACATATAATTTAATTCCAATAAATGTGTATGGGTGGGTGAAGATGTTTAAAGTGATAGTTTCATAATTTCTCCCATAATCATCTTATTAGCTTTTAATAATTTTAAGTTTAAAATCTCTCTAAAAATTTCTTCTAATGGTAACAAGAAACTCTCTAAAAAGTCTCAAGTTCAATATGATATTCTAAGAAAATGATTGGGAAAGGTTCACATACTACCCTCAAAATATACCTATACTTTAAAGATTTACTTAGTACAAATATCAACCATAACCAAGAATAAATAGAAATATTAATCAAGCAAAGAGAAGATAAAGGATACAAATAGAATAAAAAAGAGATGAAAAGGAAGAAAATTAGTAAGAAATCAATAACCTAATTAAGAATAAATATAGAATAATAGGATACAATTTGTAGGGTTTTATAGGTATACTTCTATATTCATAGAAATGTGAAAGAAATAATAATCTCTAATTAAGAAAACAAAGAATGCAAATGACAATAAAAATGATAAAAAAAATTAGGAAATAGAAACCTTACATGATTTAGATGTTCTTTTGATTTCTTGTTGAGTGTCAACTTAATCTTTAGAGACCTCAAAGTGGTAGCTTTGATCTACACAAGTTGAAATCACCTGAGATGGTTGACCTGTAATGGATTTATAGAGTTGTAGTTGAAGATATGGAGGGTTGAGATCCTACATGTATATGGAGGGCCAAGATTGATTGAGAATTATTTGAATTTAATGATTGGTTTGATATGGAAGCAAGGTCGTTAGAGGTCAAGAGATGTAGGGCTAAGATCTTGCCTAAAAAATGAAGGAATAAAATTGCTTGAGATGATTTGATTTTTGCACATGTAATTTATTTGATTATGAATGGAGGTTAGTGGTTGGGAGAGGAATCATTTGGTTTGGACTCTTATATGGATGTCTAAGATGAAAAACTAGCTTGAATTTTCTCATATGATTTGATTGGTAAGAGGGAGGTGGCCACATGGAGGGTATGATTAAATGGGTTTTGATGGAGAACTAGGATGTAAAGTGAGTTTTACTTTATATATGGTAATATCTAATATTTAAAAGGATGATATTTATTTTTTAGATATAAGGTGGAAGATAAATGTTTTTTAAATGATATGGTGGTGCTTAGTTTTTTATTTTCGGTAAAACAAGTTTTGTAGGGACCTAAAACCCTTTGCAAAAAGAACGTTATAGAAGATATAACAAAAAAGAACAATAAACTCAAAATCAACAAAACATAAACAAACCATAAAAAAAACAAGTAGCCTATTGAATATTTTTAAGAATTTTTGTTGCTTATAGGTCTTCATAAATAATACACTTGTGCATGTCCATAACCTTAGCCAATTCTTTTCTTAGGATTTCCAAAGGTTTCTTTTCCTAACTTCGAGTGTGGGTACTTGGACAATTCCCATTGTTGATTCCTATTTTCTTTTCACTAGTCCCTCCTTTGAACCAACTACATCCTTTGCCTAATCATAACCCTCAACTTTCCAATTCTCAGCTTTCTCATTGAGCATGGTGGGTCCTTTAACATTATTCTGAAGTGAAGTCTCACTGATTTTGACCAATTTCTCAAGGTTATCATAAAATTTAAGATTCTTTTCCTCCAAAACTAAAATATTGGACTCAAAATCCTTTTCATGACTAACACATCATTTGCCACATCTTGGAGGAGTCCCAACATCTTATTATTCTAACCATAAATTCTAGAATCATTCTCTTTGGAGTTGTTAGATTGTCAGTTCTATTGAGCATAGTACAAACCTTAACATTTATTTGGTTGACTTTAGAATTTTTTTTTTGAATAGTTTAAAATAAACCACAACACCATCCTTAGCCATAGCTAAGATATTGTATATCTCCTCGTGGTTGTAATTAAAAAAATCAGTCTTAAAAAAAGTGCATTCTCCTACAAAAATTCATCTTACATAATAGTATTTCCTTTCTTGTTGTTGTAATCCTCCCCATATGTATCCAATAGTTTAATATTAGGTTTAGGAACCTCATTTATCTTGACTGAAGAAGAATTCATTAGACCACTATACTCACCTATAGGATTGTCATCCACTTTCTCTCCACCATCCTCAATAGGACTAGACTTCTTTATCTTCTTAACAACAATAGAGAGAACATGTTTCTCTTTATGTGCGTCAGTGTGTGGTTTATAGGTTTAATGACTTGTGGCCCTCCATTATTGATCTCCATGAGTGGTTTTCTATTTCCTGGAAGCTTATTGTTTCTAGACAGATTGACCACTATCCCAGTGCTAGAGGTTTTCTCTTTGCAACATTTTCTTCCTCTGAGGATCATGATAGAGTTTTGGATAGGGTGTGGATGTGGGGTGTTCATTCACTATTATTTTGGCCTTGGTCTCATTCTTTCAATCCTCTTACGAAGCATTTGAATATCAAACCAGTTTAGGTTCAACTACTGAATCTCCCTCTCCAATTTTGGGAGGATTCTTGTTTTGAAGCTATTAGAAATGCCATTGATAAATTTTTGAAGGTGGATTCTATGTCTTGAGATCTTGGGCATACTATAGTGGCTCGTATTTTAATCAATTTGGACATCTCCAAACCTCTCCATGGTGATGTGGCCTTGATGGTGGAGGATAAACCTTGGAAGCAACTTCTGGACTATGAGGGGCTCCATTTTTGATGTAGGAGATGTCTCTCTATTGGTCACCTGGCCTCTGGTTTCCCTCTTTCTCACCATAAGGGTGCCTCTACTTGGTAGAAGAATGCTCCCTCAAACCATCTCACGGTTGGTTCTCCATCTTCAGATGGTTCCTTTGAGGAGGGTGACCCTCCCTTGACTATTTATCCCAAGGAGTTAGAGCCTTTTCATGCTCCTCTTCTAGCTGTCCTATCCATGAAAACTTTTCTACCTTTATATGTTGTCGTTGTTCAGTCAGAACCTATCCATCCCTCATTGAACGAACTTGTTGGTCCTTTTATTGATCCCATCTCCTCTTCTTCATTGCTGGCTCTCTCACTATGTGGTGGCTCCTTGCCCAAGGTGGTTGTTGTGGATTTTCTCCCCTCGCCTTGCTCGGTAAAGTTTGATTATGAGTCTTCCTGGCCAGTTGTGCTGAGGAAGAAAAAGGGACTCCCAAAATCTATTGCTTCTTCATGGCCTCGGGTTCAGGGAGTCATATTTTTCCCCTCTGGTTCTGGGTTTTCTAATCCTTGTTTGTTGTTCTATAGAGTTGTCGGTTAGTTCTTTCTATTTTTTTTTCTAGTTCATCTAGTTTTAACTAGTTTCTTCTTGGCCCTTTGGGATTTTTATATGATGGGTACAACACCCTATAAATGTTGCTTAATTTTATCAAAATCATACTGCACTTTATCCTTAATACCTTCACCACCATCAACAAACTCTCCAACAAACTTACCTTCTCCAACATCCTCCACAATCCCAAATTTCTTCTTCTTCTTCTTCTTCACAACAAAAAGAAAAGAAAGAATGGGTTGCTCTTTATCCTTAATTCCCTCAACACTCTCTTTACCCAAACAAGATATCTTCCTTTTAAGAGCAGGAAAGGGCTCCAAAGCAATTCCCTCAATAGGATCCTTGGAAGAGTTCAAAGTATTTATTTTGGAAGCAAGGGATGGTAATTTGGTCTCTTCATCCTCATTTCCCGTATGAGATCCCCCAGACCATGAGGGCTAGGGTTTCTTCTTCAAAATTTTCTTGGGCTTAGGAATGAATTCATATGGGGGATCAGAATATACCTCCATATATTCCTTATCAAAACCATCCTCTTTCCACTCATCACCCACAAATTCCTCTCTCGTATCATAGCTTGAAGATTCTTTATCATGTTTATCCAGACGCGGTCTAGATAAATTTTTAGAAGTATTAAAAAAATAGAAGGACTTAACATATTCCATTATCAATAATATGTGACCCTCATGTAAGATAGGTTTCCTATGGTACTAAATCCCATTTTCCAAAGAAACCAACAAATAGTATGGGAAAGAAATTAATTGTTCATGCCCAAAATGGTTTAGCAGGATAAAATGGTACCCATAGAGTGTAGAGAATATGTCATTAAGAGAAAAGTATCTCATCAGAGCCTTAGTTGTGTCCTCTCATATGGTTTTAATTGAATTCCTATCATAACCGCCACATGCCACCTTAACTAATCTATCCCTCTCGTTCCCTTTTAAAAATATTTTCATAGTAGAATCAGAGGCCTTTTAGTCTCTAAATATTTTCTTGCCTTGAGTAGGAAGACAAATGATCATACCTATAAATCATTTAGTTATGTCAACCTCAAAGATGTTCACTTTGAGCACATGATACTTCCAACCATCCACAAAAACTTTGGAGACTTGTTGATCAGGCCCATACAACTTCTTGATATAGGGAGTGACCCCTCTATCCATAAGAATATTCCAGACCTTCACATTGCTCCTAATGAAATCAAAAGACACCAGTTCAACCCTATTCCTATCACCCCCATTATATTAGAAAGCTGAAGCAGATCAAGGTATATAAGCCACCAAAAGATAATAGCCAAAGATTGCTACCAAACAAAAGGAAGAGAGCTAGCCACAATCCATGTGGAAAAGACTTTGAAAAGAAAAAATATCATTATAACCTTTACATGTCAATCCTTCCCATAAATGCCAACATCATTAATCAATATCAAGATACAATCTAAGGGGAGGCATTTTTTATCAATCATAAAATAATACTTCACCATCTTGCAAGAACTAAATTTCATGAATTAAGATACTTTTGGCTTTAGAGGGGAGGAGATAATTAGGATCTGGGCATTCCCTATACATTGAATTCACCCCTAAATTTGCAAAGAAATCAACAAGAATATTTTCTTCTTGATAAATATGAGAAATATGAAATAACTCAAAGGAATTGATAATGGATATAGAATCAATAATTATACTCTCTATTGTCCAACTATAGGCTTGATTTTTCTTAAGACAAATCTTGATAATATTCAAGAAATTTCCCTCCAACTAGACCTTCTTGAATCCTTTGGATTGGACCAATTTAAAACTATAGTAGGAAATAGAAGCTTCCACAAAGTGGTTTGTCTAGGTTCCTAGAGGAAGCACCAATAGGAAAACAAACCTACCATTAGAGTCACACAACACTCCCCCACAACCATTAGATCTTGTATTTCCTTTAACAACTCCATCAAAGTTAACCTTAACCCAATCTCTTTAAAGAGCATGCCAAAGAAACATTCTCTATAGAGTGATTAGCTTTAGAAATTGAAAGGGAAATATCAAAGGGAAGAATCCAATGACGAGCCACCTGGAAATCATACTAAAAAATAGAAGCTTTGGGATGAACATGATTAATATGAGAAACCCAAATTAAAAAATTCTCAATGATAGAATAATTTTTTTGAAAGACAACCTAAGAGGAGGCAAAGAAGAGTTATGAAAGATCTTGTTGTTCCTTTCAAGTCAAATACCCCAGGAAACATGAGGTAAAATGAGAGACCACAAGAAATAAAGAGAAGGATTAGAAGTAGGAGCAATCCATTCTAGGACCAAATATCATCGAAAGAATAAGGGAAGACCCAACATAAATTTCAAGGAGACAAAACATGAGACAAAACAACATTAACACAACTACAACCAACAAGGAGATGAAAGGTGTTCTCAAAGTCCTCCTCACATAAAAAACATCTATTAGGCATCATAAAACCTCTCTTCCACATATTGTCAATAGTTAGCACTTTTTTTTGAGTGAACAACCAGAAAAACATATTAACTTTACAAATCATCTCGTGGTTCCACAAAGATGCCTAGAAGGGGGGAGGGCCAAGAAAGTCAAGATATTGAGAAAAAGGCAAAAGCAATAGAGAATTTACCATTAGAAGAATACTTCCATACCACCCGATCAACAAAGGAGAAAACCAAAATGTGGACCGAAGATAAAATTAGTTGGAGAGTAGCAAGAGATAACAACCAAGCTAACTTCACCTGTGTCACCTATGAATATACTATAAATAATATTCGAGTCTTGGATAACCATGTCAATACCATTACCATCAAGAAGCCACTAGAATGTGTAGTGACCACATGACAAACCAAGGTGACCCTACAAGGTGCTCCCCCTAAATAATAGAAAAATACTAATATAACCTCTTAGACCACTTGAGGAAGACACCTGCACATATATCTATCCTTGAGTTACTTCATATATCTCTCCATCACAAAGCTATTCTAGAAAAATAATTGCAAGATACTTATGTACCTACCAAACTTGATGTCAATCAATTCCAGGCAATGGTGGGATACTTAGCCAACACCCACCATGTTACCTTTTCTAACCAAGAATTCTCCTCACAAAAGCCCAACCATAATGACCCTCTACACCTAGAAGTCTATGTTAATAAATATAAAATCAGACGAGTCTTGGTAGACGGTGGAGTGGGATTGAACATTTTCACTCTAAAATTGGTTATGACGCTAGGTTTCTTTGAAGATTGTTTGGATACAAAAAAGAGTATTATCATAAAGGCTTATGACGATGAAGATCACTCTTCCAAGGGTGTCATATCACTACCTATCAAAGTTGGGCCCATTGTATTGGATACCACATTCCAAGTATTGGATCTGAATCTCCCCTACAACATTCTCCTTGTCCGACCATGGATCCACACCATGAAGGCCATCCCATCCACTTACCATCAATGCTTAAATTTTCCCCACGACGACACTGAGATCATAATAGTTGGCGATTTTGACCTTTTTTAGTACTGCAACAACCTAAGAGGAATGCCTAAACAACAAATTTCAATCAATTGGTAAGATTCATCATCCACTCCATCACATTAAATTGATCCCTCCACCTTAACCAAAGTATCCATGTCCACCATTCCACCTCCCAAAACTAAGCTCCAAAATCCATGACATGGGATGTGGAGAGTATCACATGGATAGTATTTTTGTGCTGAGAAGTCATCCACAAGTGAAAATGTTAATACTGCTAAAGATATCTAGGATTTTGAAAATGATGCTAAGTCAGCTTCAGATATGAAAAAAAATGGTCATGCCTAGATTGAAACCTTTTGGTATCCCGATGACACCTCTTTCTTTGCCATATACGCTCTTGATCATCCCTCTCCATCTCATTACTCTTTTCCTTCCACTTTGTCTTCTGAACCATCATCCTTCCATTTCAACCATCTTAGGTTAGGGTATGCATCCCCTACTATTTCCTCTACTAAGCCTTCTTGCCAACTTTTTAAGGGTGTGGAAGCTCCCTTTGATGTTAACAGTGCTGAAAAGGATAGTCTTGAGGAATCCATTGAGTGCATCACCAATCTCTTTTATGAACTAAACATTATTGTCACCTCACCTATCACATCCATCTCATCCATTTCACTCACATCCACCCACCTCATAGATATGGATAAACAAGTAGTACCTCAAGAAAATAAAAAAGACAAAGCTCAAGAATAAAAGGTGAAAGTGCCTTCTTCAAAAGGAGATATAGAATCAAAAGAAATAATTCAAAGAAAGAAAGATAAAGAAATTCCCTCTAGTCAAAATCAAACACTATTGGACAAATCAAAGATAAAAATAAAATTCAAGAATGAAAGTAAGAAAAAGTTGATCTCTAATTATGTCGAGCTTCATCAAAAATCACTGGGGGCATCCATAAAAGTAGAAAGTAAAAAGAAGATCTTGTTGATCCAAATTCTCTATCTTCATCATCTTCACCCAATCCATACATTCTGCCAAATCCACCCATATCCATATACCCATTGTATCACTCCATCCCCCTTGGCAATGTTTCTCGATGGACCTTTGATGACGACCCCTTGACATACCGGTTTCCCAAGATCCTTTTCATGTGAAGCCTGATGACCCATGTAGTATGCGTGTTAGGAATGATACCCTAGCTCCCTTTGTTCACTACATCCATCATCCTTCATATCCACCATTCACATCCTTTGTTCAAATCATACCCCTTCATCCGACACAGTCATCTAGATTTGAACCTAATTGGTTGGGTCCATACATCATCATAGCAGTATATGGTTCTGGAGCTTATCAAATTTTGAATCCAGAAGGTGAACCATTGTCAGAGCCAATCAATAGGTTGCACTTGCACAAATTCTATACCTAGCTTTAGAGAGCCTTGTCGAAAACCTAAAAATACAAAAAAATAATAATAAAAAAATCATCAACCTGATGAAAACCTAGAAAACATGCATCTTGGTGATACCAAAAAAAATAAAAAATAAAGAGAATAGTAAAGAGAAATAATTCATCCAATTTTGGTGGCGCTTTGGATAAGTACCATGGTGAAAACCTAGAAAATAGGTGCCATGTGTAGTCAATCTTTGCTCCATCATCTACCATCATTCTATCTGGTCTTCCACCCTCACTCATAACAAATTTTCCTTCACACTTTCTCATGCCATCTGTAATAACGCTTTTTTGTCCTTCCCATAGCCTAGAACAATTGACATTTCATGTCTTTCAACTTCCACATCCATCCACAATAAGGTTTATCCAATTCCATCCATAATAAATTGTTCCTATACCCAACTGGTGGCAAGTACTTAACTAATATCTTCAATGGATCTTAGACTTGTTATTGGAGGTCACTATATCAAAAATCCAAAAAAAAAAAACCTTCAAAAAGCCAAAAAAATATAAAAAAACTTCAAAAGGCCAAAAAATTAAAATAATTCAAAGTCCATAAAAAAAAAAAAAACGTTGAAATCCAAAAACATCCAAATAACCTTCAAAAAATCTAATAACAAAGTCAGTGTCGAGTCATGTCAGTTCAAGTCCTGTCAAAATATGATGTCTCTACGAATTGCTACATAGTCAAGGCCATCTTCAATGAGCCCTTGAGGCACTAGGCCAATCCTTTAGGGTTTGTCGAGTCAAGTCAATCATGCTTTAGTCCATAATCCAAACATACAAGGTCAAATTTCCTCAAACTACGAGGTCTTTGTGCATTGTTATGTAGGAAAGGCCATCTTTGATGAGCCCCCAAGGCCCTAGGTTGGTCCCTTAGGGTTTTTCAATTCCATCATTTTCCATAATAAATCAAACACAAAAAGTCATCTAAGTCCTAGTCAAATCATGAACTAATAGATAAACTATCCAACTAGTCTTCAAACCAAACCAATCAATTGCCTAATCAGTCCAAAACATCAAACTAGTCAATCAATAGTCTTATACAAGAGGTGGCATTGTCAAAACCATAATCGATGTCTTATATGACTTAACTCATTTCTTGAAACTAGACCCAATCCTAACATTTTTATTATACAGTATGTGTCCTTCCTGAAATCAGTCATTGTCATCTACCAACCTTATCATTTTCCTTATATAGGTGGTTGCATGATCGAAACCAAAATTGACGTCTTATACATGTTTCCTCTCTTGAAACTAGGTGTTATCAATCAATTAGTCAATCAACCAACCAATCAATCAAACTCGTCAATCCTATCAACAAACAATCATTAGCAAACGATCTATATGACTGTTGAATTTGTTGGTACAGTATGTCTTATCTTTTATTGATTTATTTTTTGTTCATGTTACGAGCCACCTCGAGGATGTCCCAAGAAGGATTTAGAGGGGCGATGATGTCTCATGACCTATTTTTTCTTTGATTTTTGTTTGCGGTTTGTCTTGACAAAAAGACTAGGGAAACTTTGCTCCTTGTATGTGTCATGACACTCCTTGTCCATCAACTGTCTATTTTTTGCAAAGGGATAACATTGCACACCTTGGTCTATGTCATACCATGGTCTTTATTGTCCATTTTCCATAATTCAAATGCCCAATGATGATAAACATGCAAGCCTAACATCTATCAAGCAAAATATCAATCCCTCTTCAATCGTCTAACTTTGCACTAACATTTTCCTCTCGCTAACATTTATCTTCATCAATCCTTGCATTGTCTACTATCCAAATTGCTTAGCGGAATAATTTTTCAAATTTTTCAAAAATTGACAATTTTTTTTGAGGGGGCATTGGTCTACCCTGTTTTCCTATCAGTACATTGGGGCATATTTTTTATCTGAATTTCTTTGACACAACACGATAAACTGCATTGTATCAAAGAGGGGCAAAATGTAGACACTAGAAAAGGTCCTAAGCCTAGAAATACCATTTTTCCTTGTCAATTCCCTTTCTTCCTTACATAATTAGATAATTTTAATTATTTAATTATTGTTGAAAGTCACATTTAATCTATTAATTAAATAGTTTTAATTATTTAATTATTCACTTTCCCTCATAAATTAAATAATTTTATAATTATTTAATTTACTCTAGCAACCTCTTTTCCATGCTATTCTTATCTCTTCACATCTCAATTAATTTTCAACCTTGATTGAATTATTTTATAATTTAATCTCCACCATTCATCCTTAACCAAACCCTATCTTTTTCCTAATTTAGCCCTAACCCTATTTCATTGCTTCTCAAGCAATCTTGGCCATTGGATTTTATGTCATATTGGCTTTTAATCCTAGTCGTTCATTCAAACTTGGTTTTCTATAAAAGAGACCTCTCATTGTCATTTCAACCCTATTCAAATGCTAATTCAAGTACATGCTATTCAAGGAGACAAGTACAATCTTCAATATTTTGCTCATTATCATTAGGCTTATTGTTGCATACTCAAAATCTGAGAGCAATCAAGCATATAAAGTAAGATGGAAAAGGAAAATGGAGGTGAATCAACCATTTCATAGGAATATTGGTAATATTGTTTCATATTTTATGTTTCTATGTTCATTTGTTCTTCATATTTTATGTTTCTATGTTCGTTTGTGCTTTAGTTCTTCATAAGCCATTTTGACCGAGAAACATCCAGATGAGCATACTTTCCAAATCCATTCATCTTCCCTTCCTCTATCAAACCATTTTGCCTCCCCTATCACACCATGCAGTCTAGTTAGGATGGGGTCCCAGTTAACCTGTCTCTGACCTCTAAGGTTTTCCCTTCTTAGTAACAAATTGAACTCCTTCCATCTAGGTTCCTCTAGCTCCCAATTTAAATATAGTCTAAAACATTTTTACCATAGATTCTACTAAGACTTTGTTTAAGAGGTCTCAAGTCTTCTAAGGAGGACAAAGTAGAAGACTCTATCCAAGGATCCTTCCAAAAATCCGTGTTATTCTCATTCCCAATTCTCTTTCTCACCTCTAGATTCAACACATTTCTTAATTTAACAAGATGATTCCAAAGAGCTGAGCCACTCGACAAATCCAAAGCAGACAAAAAATAGCCAGAGTTCCTATTCCTCATGTATTTGGCTTGGAAAATTTTAACCCAATCTTTTGTGCCTTCGAGGATATTCCAACCAATTTTAGCTGTTAGGGATTTATTTAGAAAATAAATTCTTCTTAATCCCAAAACCCCTCTCCTTTTAGGAGTACACACTTTTTGCCATCCAACCAAAGACATTTTGTTTTTTTCTTCAATTTCTGACCATAAGAATTTTCTCTGTATCTGTTCTATCTTCTCCCCTATAAAGGTAGGGATTTTAAAGAGGGAGAGGTAGTATATTGGAATATTCTAAAGGGAAGCATTAAGGAGTTGGATCTTTCCTGCCAAACTACTTGAAGCTTCCCTTTCCACTCAACAAGTTTGTTTTGGGTCTTTTCAATCAGTTGATTCCAGTAAGTATTCTCCAACTTCTTATTGAAAAATGGTAGGCCCATATAAGAATCGGGTAATTTAGCTTCCTTACAACCCAGTATTTTTATCACTCTTTCCTTGATTTGTTGGTCAATATTAAAGAAGTAAATTTTAATTTTCTCATAGTTGATACACTGTCTAGAAACAACAACATAGTTATATAGCACCTGTCTCAAAATACTAGCTTCCCCCACCGAGGCTTCCCCAAAAATTAGAGTGTCATCAACAAATTGTTGGTGGGAGTCAGGCATTAGAGAAGAAGCAACTTTAACACCTTTGAGAACATTAGAATCTACCATTTTCTGTATATTCCTTCCCAGAGCTTTTGCCACAATGATAAAGAGGTAGGGGGATAGGGGTCACCTTGCCTAAGACCACAACCATAAGAGAAGAAACCTTGGGGAACACCATTAACAATAACATAACACATGGGGGAGGTAACACAAGCGGATATCAACTTTAGGAATCTTCCATCAATTCCAAATTTTTTGAGGACAACAAAGAGGAAAGGCCAAGAGACTCTATCATAAGCCTTAGAAATATCAATTTTGAAGACCATTCCCGACTTTTTCGAGTGATCCATAGAATGAATGATTTCATGGGTGGAGATGACAACTTCAAGTATATTTCTATTTTGGACAAATCCTTTCTGATTAAGGGCAATCATTTTACTAAGCACAGGTTTGAGACGGAGAACCATAATTTTGGAAACAAAATTATAGACCGTGTTACAGAGACTAATAGGTCTGTAATCTTTCATAGCAGAGGCGTCCACATTTTTAGGAATGAGGACAATGAAAGTGGTATTGAGCCAGTTCAACAATCTACCCAACCTAAAGAAATCTCTAGCAACATTGACAACATCATTTTTGACAATGTCCCAATAAGTCTAGAAAAAATAGGGGGGAAACCATAAGGGCCCGAAGCTTTATATGCTCCAAAGGAGAACCCAACATTTTTAACTTCATCCATGGAAACAACATTAGTCATCATTTTTAAGTCTAAATTAGAAATAGCTTGAGGAATCACATCAATAAAGTCAACAAGTACCTACTCATCAATGTCAGGGGCCCTGTGTTGATTAGAGAAGAAATTAACAACTTCCCTCGCAATTTATTTTTCATTGGTCACATTGAACCATCCTCCTTCACAAGAGATCTAATTTTGTTTCTGCTTCTATGTTTCAATGTGGACTGGTGAAAGGATTGGTTACACATGTTATAGTAGGGTTTCTATTTTGTTTTATGACACACTTGTGATTGGAAGAAGAGCCTTAGATTTATGTTGTTTAAATACATCAATCATAAAATTCTATTGCAATAAAATAAAATGCTTGGTATAACACCAAAATCTATTTGTGTTAAATAGAAAAATATGGTTTGGGTTAAGATAGGTCCCTACCAAGGTTAAATTCCATTGACAATCTTGTAAATCCATATAAAAGCTCAATATTAATGTCCTTAAAAGACATGAAATTCATATGATTAGTATTCAAGTTTAAAATGAGTATAATCTCTAAATTTAAAATCCATGGGAAACTTCCATACATATGGCACCTTATGATTAGCCAATGTATAATGACTAAAAAATAAGAGGTGCAAACCTAAAATCACACAACATTCATAACCATGATCATTACTTATTAACACTTATAACATGACTTACTATCAGTCATGAGCCCCTTATATTATAAGCATACATTATATTTTTCCTAAAGTTCAATAGTATTATCTTTATAGAGTTGATGGTCATACACTTATTCACAATCTAGGGAAATATTGCATACATAGCATAAATCCAAAATCTTATAGATTGAAAATACGAAAATAACTAGAATTTACTCAACTTTTCACATCCATATTAAAACTTGATAAATATATCTAGACTCAAGATTATTATAAACGATGACTTTTTGAATAGTTGAAATATAAACAATGAAATACATGTTAAGCTCATGATCATTATACTCTAGACTTCAAACTCCCTATGAATAGTGATACATCCACATCATCACATCCATGCTCATAATTTATCTCAAATCTTGATCTAATGTTCTAATTAATTTTGATCCACCACCGAGTTCAAATGTAGAACAAATAAATCTATATCCCTAAGATTCTAGTCAATTAGAAGTTATCTTTGCTCTTGCATATGTGCTTGGAATATGTTTAAAAGTTATTTCAAACCCAAAATTCTTTGTAAGCCATCTTTCCAAGGATTTAAAGTCTAGATCACTTGAAATATATATTAAGTTTGCCAACGTATAATACTCTAGATTCCAATGTTTTGGGTCAATCGCAAGGAATATTATAAATTCAGTTAGATTACGGACCCCACATTCTATTAGTTATAGTGCACCGAGGATTTAAAGTCTAAGTTATGAAACATGTTAAAAATTTGTGAAATAAAATATTAGGTAGCCTTTAACACAAGTACACTCTCGAGCAAGTAATTTGTATATAGTTTAGTTCAACAAAGATGCCAATTTGATAGCACGTGGTTATTACAAAAGTAGACACTATCGTGTAGATTTAGTCAGAAGAGTTAAATGTTAGTGTCGATGATCTCACTTGGCATAGAAAAAAACATGGACTAACAATTGTGGATAATTTGCTCCCACTCAACACACATAGACCTCCTATAATGTTCTCAATTATAAAATTATGGCATTTTGTGCACATCTAGGGTATGTGGAAGGGAAGTTTTTCCATGGGACATTTAAAATGATCATAATCTCTAAATTAGAAATTAGCTAGATAAACCCCATCTAGGACATTTGTCTAAATCGCTTTATCTAGCTAATTTCTAATTAGGGCATGTAGTTCCTTTCTAAGTGATATTTCACTGTAAATATTCTATTTGAGTATGTATACAACAATTAAGATATTAAAGCTTGATTCTCAAGTCTAATTTCTATGAGATATGATAGATGTTGAATTTTTGTTTTTTTTTAGATTGTAGCCTCCCTTATAAAAGACAATGTGCTTGGTAAAAGTTTTTCACATGACTGGTGATGTTGGCATGACATGCCCTTTGGTACCATGGGGATGGAGAGGAGTATTCTATTTGAGTATGTATACAACAATTATGATATTAAAGCTTGACTCTCAAGTCTAATTTCTATGAGATATGATAGATGTTGAATTTTTGTCCTTTTTTTTAGATTGTAGGAATGAGGTAGCCTCCCTTATAAAGGGCAATGTGCTTGGTAAAATTTTTTCACATGGCTGGTGATGTTGGCACGACACGCCCTTCGGTACCATAGGGATGGAGGGGAGACTAGACCTTATGACCTCTTGTCTGCAATAGGATGCTTTAGCCAATTGAGCTAGGCCCTCTGCCTCAATGTTGAACTTTTGTCTTAAAACCCTAATGCTATTTCAATTCTTCATTTCATGCATATGAATGTTGTAAGAATATAATCTCATGATTAACATGCAAATTTGAATTTAAAACCAATGTATCTCTTACAATTCTTTTTATCCCATCTTGATCTACAATCACTCATTTTTCTCATACAACTCTTGTTTCATTCTGATGATAGATTACAAAGTGTGATCTAAAATGTTGATGCAACTAAATTGCACACAATAAATTTAGAAAAAAAAGACTCTTATCAATTTAGAATTTTATATAAAATTTTGATTTTTAATGACATGGATATATTTAGAGGCTTTAATCTACTCCTTTGTATATATGTTGATGTTCAATTAATAATAAATATGTCAATTAATTTATTTTTTATATATAATATCTAAAGAAATTTAATAATTGTTCTTTTCACTTGCAAGGTAATCTACTTTTTGGAGCTACATTTGACTAAATAAATTTTGAAAAGTCAACAAACTCATACCTCTTAAGAAGGTTAACCTTAGGAAAGGAATTTAGTCTAAAGGAAAAACATGAGTATGCTCGAGGCCATTAAGACCCATTAAATCTAAATGTGAATAAAATTCATAAGAACCAATAAGTTGAACAAATTAATTTATATATTTGAGATGATTTTGATGACATTGCCAACGACAACACCAAGTTTGACAATATACATAATTAATACTTGTTTACATTTCTTCATTTGATCCAAAAACTTACTGAGCCTTGTATTATAGTATTAAACATGATTCAATATAGTGTATGTGTGTATATGTAGACACCAACATACATAAACAAGATAAAGTAGATTAACCCATTTATTTACATCTATATGCAACACTCGACTAAGAATAAGGATAAGTAAAGTATTGGTGAAAATATAAATAAATGTCACTAATAACAACCCTTTTTGCACTAAGACATGGTGGTTGAGCTCCAAGATGATATGTGAGTGCTCCTATGAACATCATAGTATTGGATAAGGAGTGCATCTATATCATGTATGGATAAATGAAAGGATTGGAGGGGATGAAGAATGGGATGCCCCCAATGTTTAGCCGGTTTAGGGGTGAGGTGTTCTAAAAGGATCTAATAAAATAGGATGGGTGAAACTAATATGATTCCAAAGAGGCAAAGTGGATATAGCTTGATGGTTGAAGATAGTAAAGGATTCATGAAATGGAGGATAGAGAGTATGGATGAACTATAGAGGAAGTAAGGTTTGCATTGTTGAAAGCATGCATGATTTTTTTTCTCATGTCCTTATCAAGCTGGAAAGGATGGTGGGGGATTGAAAATTATAGAATACAATGGATTGATGTGTATATAATTGATGGGTAGATGGGATGAAGGATACTAGATGAGGTAGATAGGATGGAGAGTTGGGGTAAGATGTGAAACATAGGAAAAGGGGGGGGCTGAAATAGATAGACCTAAAAATGAGGGATCTATGCCAAAAGAAAAATGGGGTGTTCACCAAATCACAAATACACCTTTTACATGTTTATTAGGAAGAGGGATAGTGCCACAAATTATTAAATTGACTTGCAAACCTCAAGGTGAGTCAACTCTAGGTTTGGACACTATGCTGCCCTAACTTCCTTATGACATAAATAACTAAACAACAGTTTGGGAAAAGAATAAAAGTGCATGAACAATCAAACTTATAATATATAACACTTGGAACATGAAGTATTATAATAATATTGATAGAAACAACCATTGACTAGGCTAGAAAAAAAGGTTCCACGAAGGAGGACCCACAAAAAAGGTTCCATGAGGCTAGCAAGCTACATTATGCTAGACACTCATGATAAACAAAAGGCTCCACTGGAAAACAAGTTGTGTTATGCTTAATGGCCATGGAAAAGTTCTAAATACAATCAGATAGGATAGTCAAAGGGGTTTTTCTTAGTTCATGAAAGGTCTCACCTTAGGGAACATCGTGCTTAATGTCACCAAGAGAGGACTAGTTGAGGATAAAATATTCATAACTTAGGGAATGCAAGCCATAGCATTAACATTAAGAGGAATGTCATATACCAAGAAAGGCCACACTCTTGAAGGACATTAAACCCAATACCACCACCAAGAAGACACATCATTTGAATTAAGAAAACCACACTTTGAAGCAAACAATGAGCGAGAATGCATATGCCCCCACTCTAAAGAAATTTCTAAACACCAAGTTATGAGCAATTACTTTAAAATAGAACATAATAAATTCCAATACATGAGATATTTATTTGGAAATACCTATGTAAAGCATATGTTTCCAAGTAGAGCTACGTCATGAAAGGAGGTTTCCCCCCATATGAAATCCTAAGATAACACATAAGGGATCCATGGATTTGGGGTCAACATATATATTTGCTATAGTGATATAATCAAGCTCAGAAGTATAATAATTCCCTAAATAACTCATGGAACAACAAGCACAAAGGAAGAATGACACATAGAGAGTGAAAACAAAGAAAATATTTTGGGTCAACATGGAAGAGACCTAAATGTCTCAACGCCTTCTATCATCCCCAAAAGGAAAAAATAAGACAAGATAAAGGTTTATAACATATAGGAGAATGTAGATACAAATAGAAGAATTCCATGACAAATTCATTTCCTTTGTATCCTTGCACCAATGGAGTGAAAAGGGTCATCCAAAGTAGGCTCACAAACATATAATGGCATGCCAAGAAGCACAATATGGGGGGTCACATTAGGCATATGCAATCACACAAAGAACATGAAAACTAAACAAAGAAAAGACTAGTATGACACATGCAAGTCAACCTATAGCGGGTCATCCACATCCAAATCTTGTTCATCATAGGCAAAAGGCAAAAAACTAGCCAAAGGGACACCAACAAGAGCCATACTAGCACAAGGCTATCTAACCACTTGCCCCTGAAATATAGGACAAGTGTGAGCTGAGAATGAGGATGGGAATGTGCTCCTTGCAATATAGACATGATTTTCATTTAAATGTAAAACATGTAATAGTGAGCATGCAATGATCCTACAGCTATCACATGACAAGGAGCAAAGTGATCAATTGATAATTGAATATATTATCATATTGATGTGAAAATGGTTCAAATTCTCTAATAATTCTCTTTAAAGCATGCCACTCATTAGTACTATGCCCAATACTTCTATGATATTGACAATGAGACATGTTTTCACTTTTTCCTTTTAGATTTTCCTTGATAGGTGACAATATTATAAGTCCTTTATTAAGGAGTGTGTGTAAAGATTTTTCATTTTTGGACATGGGACAAGGGAATTTCAACTTCTTGAGTTTGTAAGGCCTTTGTCTTTTGCTTGATTGGGAAACTTGTTGAGGTGGAGATGGAGGATCTAAGGTGACTCTACCATCCTTGTGAGGTATTAATTAGTTTTTTGAAACGATCTTATGAAAGAGAACACCTTTTCCCTTAGGAGATGTGCATGAGGGGGGAGGATCTTGGTATCCTAACCCCTTGGTATATTTGGATGGTATTTGTTCTAATAGTTTGTGGATTTCATTCTAATTTTCTATGTCACATACTTTTTTGTTTAAGATCTTAAAGCCTTGACCATAACTCTCTTCTAAGCTAATGGGCGTATCAGTAACTAGACGAGCATAAGAAATAACAGTATAAATATTGTCCTTGTTAACAAGTTCATTAATGATTAATGATTGAGGATTTATTTGTGCTTCAAATTCAAGTTGTAAAAGGTTGAACATATCAAGTGATGGGATTATAGCAAGTGTGTGCATGTATGGATAAAAGGATGCATTTCTCTCTAGGTTGTGTAAGGAGTCTTGTATGAACTGTTGCATGCTATCTTCATTTTGGCCTAAGATATCCACCTCATGGGGATAATCATTAAGAGGTGAAAGTTCATGAGTATGCTCAATTGCATTAGGGTCATCACCAAACACACAACTTGAAACATCTACCAAAGATCTCAAGGACACCCATATTTTACCAAAACAGATATACGTGATGAAGTTATTTAAAATGAAAATGTGAAGGCAAGAATTCAGATTTAATAAATGACTAATTAAAGTACAAAGAGCCTAAAAATAATGTATTTTTAATATCAATTTTGATTTCAAGCAATGCACTTAATTTGACCAATTGAACTTAATGCAAGAAAGTACAAAAAATTCTATTTTTTGAAATTGAGATCTGATAGAAGAATGAAATTAAGAAAATAGAGACAAAAATAATGCCCATAAATTTGAAAAAGAACCTATACAAGGATAGGTTCACCCAAGGGTGAATGTGTCCTTGTTTAAGGTTTTGATCAATGAAAGATGCTAAGTCTGAGTTATTGTTAGTGCTTTCTATTTTAGGTTGTAGATTGTGAATTCTATGACAATTTTTTCTAGCTTGAGGTGTATTAATGAAAGTGAAAATAGTGACAAATAGTGAAAAAAGTGGTAACTTTTGGAATGCAATTTTGAACTGAATTTGAATCTAAATTACTAAAAGATACTCTTGATGCAACTGCAATGCAAGATTTGCAAAATCAATATAAATTTTCTAGTTTTTATGAATTTGAATGATGAAAATATGCAAAATTAAACCCTAAATATAATGCAAAGCACACTAATGCAAACCTAGATATAAGATTTTAAATGTCTCCAAATCAGAGTTTAGGATGTACAAGGTTAGGTTCACCAAAATGAAATGAAAGAAAAAGGGGGAGGTGAAATAAGTAGACCTAAAAATGAGATATCTATGCCAAAATAAAAATGGGGTGTCCACCTAATAAAAAATCTAGCTTTTCCATGTTCATTAGGAAGAGGGATAGTACCACAAAGGATTATAATTGACTTGAAACCCTCAAGGTGAGTTAACCCTCGGTTTGGACACTACATTGCCCTAACTTCCTTATGACAAAAATGACTAAACAATAGTTTTGGGAGAAGAATAAAAGTGCATTAACAATAAAACTTATGAGATATAACACTTGAAACATGAAGTATTATGATAGTATTGACAAAAATAACCATTAACTAGTAGATGTGAGAAGGTTAAGATGGTATGTACCTAGCTCCAAAAGTGGGTTTTAGGCTCTTCTAAAGGACATATTCGCCTAGGGGAAAACAGGTCTCTGAAAATTCTTTTGTAATCTTGTGATGTCGGGTCTAAGGTTGTGATTTCCCCAGGTTTGACTATCAGAAATCCATAAGTAAAACATGTAGGTGATTTTTCCTATCTTGACAACTTTGACAACTTTGCAAAATTTCACATTTTCTCCAATTTCAATCCTTCTTCACTTGCAAATCTACAAACACAAAAAGAGGATAAAAATATTTGGTTTTGGTGTATAAGGGTTTTCCTTGATAAAACCCTTGGTAATTAAACCTTGATAATAAAACCATAAACAAAATGAATGATGAATGAACACTAGCTTGTTGCAACTCACCAAACCCTTTAATGGTTGTCCTTGGAGGACTGAAGTCTAACACATCACACCAAGGATTCAATCTTTCATGAAATGGCTTGATTAGATTCTAGATTTGACACATGATTTTATGCTTGAAAACTTGAAACCTACATCACAATGTTAGCTAAAAAACATGCATGAACACACATAAATCCTGACATCATGATTGGATCTTGAATGTTGCAATAAATGAATGATAAATCTACTCTCCTATGCTCTTGAACATAATATTTAATCTTAGGATTGATCTCTTAAACTCTTAGATTGCTTAGGATTTCTTAGGATTTTAATTTGATAAAATAACCTTGTATTTATAGGTGATTCCTTAATTACCCGACAATTAAACATCACAGGTCGACCTTTGCAATTTGAATTTAGATCATAAAATTTCACCAAAAACATATTAAAAAATGGGATCCTAGACTTAATGAGGACCCATTCGCCCTTGGGAAAATGGGTCCTAGGCCCTAAACCTAGGACATACATTTTCCAAGATATGTAATTATGTGTAGGAATTGATTAAATGTGGGTTTCCCTTTTGGAAAATGAAATCAATTAGGCTTGTGAATGCATAATTGGGCCAATTAAAGGCTTAATTAAATACAATTAATTAAGGGGATGAAAACATAGTGTGAAAATGTAAAGGAGTACATTTTTTGACGAATGGGTGGATTATGCAAAGACATGGATGAAAGGTATGTGATAGTGGATGGAGATTGAATTGTGGACGAGGTTTTGGAAAATGTGTGAATGAAAGGATGTGATGGTGGCATTATGAGGAAATGTTTGCATGACCACAATTAGCACACTCCTTGATGGGTATTAATATGCAGGAGTTGTGGTGATAGATTTTGGGATGTAAGGACCTAAAATAGATTTAGAAAATGGAGTAATTAGGATAGTGTAATTTTTTAGACATATGGACCCAAAATGGACCTAAGAAATGAAATATTTTTTAATGGGGAGTGAGGAGATTTAGGAGTGGAGGAAGCTCTTGTAGTAACTATTTTGGATTCATTGTATCTTGTTGCTTTAGATCCACATGGATTTTAATTTTAATTTTTTCTTCGTGAGCCTTTTTTTCCTTTAGAATTTTATTTGATTTGGGATCATATTTTTCTTTATTTTTACTAGGTTATTTATTGTGACACAATGATCCTTGGGTTTTTATGGATTCTTTTCTTTGGATAATTTTTTCTTTGGCATCCAAATTGCTTCCAAAGGAAAATATATGGGTGCGTGAGGATTTATTATTTGGATATTGCATGGAAGGAGTGATGGAGGGAACATGTTAGAAGAGTTTAAAGGATGTGTGCATTTATTGATCTTGATTGGGGATTGTAAAGGACAAAATGGTAGGGTTTGGTATGGTCAATTTTGGGATGTAAGGACACAAAATGGATGGGGAAGATGGAGGACTTGATTTTGAGACATAGGGCCCCAAAATGGATTTAATAGGTCGAGGAAATGTGAGATAATATGGGGAAGGGATAAATACATTCATTTTGGAGCAATAAAATGGAGGAGGTTGCATGGCAATAAAATTATGGAGGAGCACTTAGAGGGGCCTATTGTAGGTTTGGAAGAAACTTCCTTAGGATGTAGATTTTTTTTACCAATAGTCTTGGATTGTGTGCCTTGAGATGTGTAACCAAGTCCTTAGAATCACACATTTACTTTGACATGGATAAGATCCAAGATTTATTTCTCAAGAAAATCTAATCCTTTTCCTTGATAGTTCATGTTTTGGAGCATTCAAACATTCAATAGGATTGCTTATTTATTTTGGAAACAAGCTATGAAGCTATTTGGAGATGGAGAGGGATGGGTGGTGGATAGTTGTTCTTCTCTAGTGATAGAACCACAAAAAATAATGATACTAGGACCAAGGTGATAGGGTGATGATTTTGATAAGAGGTGGTAAGCGATTGTGAAAGGGACTAAATGGGATGTTAAGGCATTGATTTGGATGGGGAGATATTTTTCATTATTTGTAACAAGATATTGAAATAGAAAAAATTTCTTGGATGGTATGATGGGGGAGGAATGTTCAACATGACTTATTTGGATAGTCTCCTTGGATTGGGTAGACAAAGGAACATGTGATTTAGCATATTCATCAGATTGATATTGTATGGTATCAATAGATTGATGGTGTTAGGATTTTGGAGGGTAAGGATAAGTGTTGGGTGGTAATGACCTTATTAATGATGCAATTAGATGGTTTTGTATTAGTGGGATGGCATGCTTCCACAACTTTGGTATTTTGAATAGTCTTGGGAGAAAATTTTGAAAGAATGATTTGGTTGGTTTAGGATTAGGGGGTTAGTAAATTTATGAAGTTTTATGAGATAGAGGATTTGGATAAGATTTGGATGCAATAGGGGCCTCATACACATATGAGTGTTCAAATATAGATGAGGGATAAGATGTATTTCCCTTGTCAAAGTGGTCATAAGGGTAAACAATAGATATAAATTTAGGAGTGTTAGAAATTTAAAACATATGAATAGCCAAGATATTTCTATGAGAGAGATAAGCTATAAAATTGTAAATGAAATAACACAATTATAGACCCAAAATTCCAAGAGATGTGCAAATGCCAAGATGGAAATATTGCATTAGGATCTCAAAGAAAAGTTGGAAAATAATGACTACATGTATCAATTTACATGTATACCAAAGTATGAAATAATGAATTTGAATGCAATTACAAGATCTAGCAACGAGTTTATATAGAACTAGGGAGAGGATGGAGGTGGCGAAATCTAACCAATAGGTAGTGACCACCAAGTGGTCTAAAAAACTGAATTATCTACCCTTTTAGGGTGGTAACATCTCAACACCTTATATCCTAGTTATTAATTAATTAAACTCACTTTATTAACCTAATAAATATTAATAAAAGTGTAGGAAAAGCCTAGGGCTAAGGGAAAATAAATTAACCCACAAGGAAAATAAAAACCTACACTAATAGGGAGTGGTGGGGTACCTTGTGTTAGCCAATTATTGATAAAAAGGATTTTAACAATGCATGGATGGTCAATGGAGTCTTGGAGTAAGCTTCCTAGAAATGATGGAATCAAAGGGTTCAATTTCATATTTGTCTTGACCAATATGATTATCATCATCAATTTTGAATAGATTATTGTGATGGTTGTGATGAGGAGACTCATAAAAAAAAATTGATTCATGATTAGGATCATTGATGAGTCTAGCTTATGTGATTTTGGATGAATTGATGACTTTGGATTTCAAAGGTTTGAACCTTAATATTTTATTTTATATCAAATTGATTTTTAATATTGGATTCGAGGGGGGAACATAATACAATTTTAATTGATCAAGGCCATGGATGAATGAAACTTGATGATTGGATGGATTGATTGATTCAAATAAAGGTCAAGGATGCATGATAATTGACATTGGAATGGTTTGACTGATTTTGGATGGGTTCAAGCTCTCTGATTTAGAAATTCCATTGAATGGTATAGATGTGTTGAAGCATTACATATATGTTAAAATGCAGTTTTTGGCTTTGAATGGTACACAAACACTAAATGGTTTTAGATGTTGAAGCATATAGTATATGTATTGAAATGTGTAAAAATGTTGATATAAATGCACTTAAGGAGTGCATTGAAGCATAGAATTTCAAGCCTTATTTATTTTTTTAAATGGTTGATTTCCTTGCCTTTTTTGTGCTCTTGTATTTTTTTCGTATCAATCATACCCAATTTGAGAAAATATTCAATGGGTCTATTCGATTGTTCTAATTTTTTAGGGATATCCTTAGGGATTTGGTCTTTTTAAGGGATTTTATTTATATTTTTTATGATTAAAACCTTAGTCCTTTTGTTCTTTGGCCATTTGTATATGTCACTATTATATTCTCCTATTCTAACATCCACTATTTTTTCAAGTTTATTTGACTTAATTTTATAGCCTAATCCCCTAAATGACATAGTGTCATGTCCCATTTCTAAAAATAGAACTTAATATTTAATTAAGTTTGGTTATCCAAAAATAGTGAATCAAGACCTACCGGATTAATCGAGAAATATTTTATTTTATGGTTTAAATATTCAAATCAGATTTATTTTGGAAAAATAACAAATTAAAATTATAAATCATATGCCAAGGAAGGCATGGGTTTTGGAGGATTCCCAAGATTGCTATTACTTGACCTTTTTGAGATCCAATTACTTGCATGACAAATGGCACATTCTCTTGAAAGATTATTGATTTTTTTAATAATTGAAAAGAAATTTACTAATTGCAATTTCCAAGATTCTTTTTTTCTTAGAATGGGAGTTTATTGGGCACCCAAATCTTCTTTAGAATGATTTTTTCTTTTAAATATTTAGTGGGATACATTTTTGGATTTTTTATGGATCATTGTTGCTAATGCATTTGTTGTTCTTCAAAGGTTGTCAAACATGTGGAGAGGGAAGATCAAGAAGGGGATGTTTGAGGATATACAAATGAACTAAGGAGAAGAGTCAGAGGTTCATTGTAGTGTAATATCACTCAGATATTACCATAGTGAATATTTTAAGTTGTTACATTTCATCTCTAGAAGTTGTGTTGCAGGATAGTTGTAGTTTTGAATAGTTTGGGTTTTTTTTTTTTGGATAGTGTAAACCATTGGAAACTTGGAGGCCATGGTTTTTCTATTTTTAGATTTTATTTTCATGATTTTTTCTATAGAATATTTTTTTGTGAAGTTTATTAAGGTATGGTGGAGTTTGGAGTTGTTTTGTGAGTGTTTGAGCTCTAGATTTGGGGTTTACTCTAAGTTATCTTGTACCAAAAATATGTTGCTATTACTAGGTGTATTTAATAGAAATTATTTTGTAAAATACATTAAAACCCCAAAACTATTCTTTCTACATTAGTTATGCGTAGTTTGGTTTCAATTTTGTGTAATTTTGTGATCAAATTTGCTTACCCAATTTCTTTGTTTATTAGTAATTATGCAAATCAATAAAAAATTTATTGAAAGAAGTTTTTGATTTGAAATCTTGTTTGGAATGGGTTATTACAATGGTATTAAAGCTATGCTATTTCCAGCCCAAGGGTTTAATATGATTTATGCAGCGAAGGAAAAGAGAAAGAAGATATTTGTAGAGCGAAACAAATACAGAACTCTTGAATAGTCCTTCCATAAAAGAAATTGAAGTAGAAATTTAGAGGAAAATTGATATGGATGATGCTAATAAAATACGTAAAATATTTCTCCTTGATCTCCAGGATAGCCAAAAGAAAAAAACTGATAGCCTTGTTGAAACTAGGGAGGTAATGAAGTTGCTAGTAGAAAAAAATCAAGGCTCAGTATCCATGAGCATGAGAGAGAGAACTTTTGAAGTTGCTAAAAACTTGAAACCATTCCCTTCTAAAACTTCATAGAACATGTTCTTACCTCTCAATGAAGCACCCACAAACCTATCCTCTAATCCTTTGGAAGAAACAATAGGAGATTTGGTTGCAATGAGAGCTACTTATAACAATTTGGATGAGGAATTAATGAGTTCGATTCCATTCAGATATTATGTAGACATGTTTAATACATTGATGTTGAGATGGGGTTATAAGAAAGACCAAGAATCAAGAGGAAGAGAACTCAAGAATAAGTTGAGAAAACTCACATCTCCTAATTTTGATGGGTAAACAAAATTTCAGCCAGGTATGGTTACAAAATTTAAAAACCTTCTTCACTCTCAACCCCATGAAAGAAAAGGATGTTGTTCAATATGAAACTCTACACCTTGAAAATGATGCTTATAATTGGTGGTATCATGATATGACTGTCCAAGGCCATAATCTTGTAAATTATTTTGATGAGTTTATTCAAATATTGATAGATTGATTTGAACTCAAGGATGAAGAAGAATATTTTAGGGAATCTTTAAAACTAAGGAGAACCAAGTCTGTTAATGAGTATGCAGAGGAATTTTAGAAAATTGTTGTTATGGTTTTATATATGTCAGAGAAGAGGATTATATATATTTTCCTTGAAGGCCTTGAAGAACCAATTAGGGGTTCAATTAAGGCTCTTTAACCTTCAACTTTGAAAGAAGCTATTAAAGAATTTTGCATCTTGAAACTTTTATGCCTAAAGAAACCAGTAACTAATCAAAAGCCCTTTAATTCTTGGAAATACAAGGGAAATTTTGAGAAAAAAATATTTCCACCTTTACCATCAAAGAATGTACCAAATACAACAAATAACAAGGTGGATGAAGAAACAAGGAGTGAGCTTCAAAGGGAAAAATATTGTTTCACTTGCAAAGAAACATGGACTCTAAGATAGGTGTTTGGGTAAGGGAAAAGTGAAATTTATTAAATTTGTTTTAGATTTTGAATCAAATGGTAATGAGGAATTCCATGACACCCAAGAGAAAGAAGAAGAAGGGAAAGAAAAATAAATCAACAAGGGATGCAAGATTTTTGGGGTAGCAGAAAAAATTTCAACATGGCCAAATGGATTGGAGATATGAAAAACTAAGAGAGGTAATTATAGAGGGACCCTAAATGACCCTATACCATTGGATTTTTTTTTATAAGTTCCATATTTTTTGACAAACAACTCGTCAAAGTTTGTCATTTTTGGCATTTAGGGCACTTAAGAGAAAGTGTCAGTACAATGTGGCTTGGAATGATTCAACATGGTGGGGTGCAAAAAATACCTTTAATAGCATAAAAATCCCCACCTAGATTTTTTGGCACTATCAATTTGGCTGCACAATGAATGAAATAAAAATTAGGCTCCCTTGTAACTTGTCATTGCATGTATTTGACAATTTTTGGGGCAACATAAAAACTTTCACTATAGCCAAATGGATTGGAGATATGAAAAACCGAGAGGTTATTGTAGAGAGAGGCTACATGACCCTGTAGCTTTAGATAGAAAATTGTAAGTTCCAATTTTTTTGAGAAACAACTCATCAAAGTTTTCCACTTTTTGGCATTTAGGGCTCTTAAGAGAAAGCACTGATACAATGTAGCCTAGAGAGATCTAGCATGCTAGGGTACAAAAAAAGACCGTTCCTAGAAAAATATTTCCCACCTAGATGTGTTGTAGCTGACAGTTTGGGCCCATGATAAATAGAAAAAAAGTTATGCAACATTACAAATTTTAATTGAATGCGTTTGACAATTTTTGGGGTAACAAAAAAATTTCACCATGGCCAAATGGATTGGAGATATGAAAAACTAAGAGAGGTTATTGTAGAGGGACCTTACAGTTTCCTATACCTTCATATAGGAATTTTGTAAGTGCCACTGTTTTTGAGTAATATCTTGTCAAAGTTCACAACCTTTTGGTATTTAGGGCTCTTAAGATTAATCATTGATACAATGTAGCCTGAAACGATCTGGCATGCTAGGGTGAAAAATAGGAGATTTACTAGCATAACCCCACCCACCTAGACATGTTGGAGCTGACAGTTCAGCCCCATGATAAAGGGAACAAAAGTTATGTAACATTGCAACTTTTCGTTGAGCATTTGATATTTTTTCAATGTGTGAAAAGTTGTCATCACGACCAAATGGATTGGATATATAAAAAATGAGAGGGGTTATTGAATAAGGATCCTACATGAACCTATACCTTTAGACAAAATATTTGTATGTGCCATGATTTCATGAGTAATAAATCGTCAAAATTTGCCACTTTTTAGCATTTATGGCTCTTAAGAGAAAGCATCGATATAATGTAGCCTGGAACTATCCAAAATGTTGGGGTGCAAAACAAGAAATTTCCTAACATGAATCCACCAACTCAATTTTTTTGGAAATATTAGTTTGACCACACAATGAGTGGAACAAATTTTTTACAACATTACAACTTTTCATTGAGTGCATTTGATGCTTTTTTCAATGTTGGAAAAGTTGTCACCACAACCAAATGGATTGGAGATATAAAAATTTGAGAGGTTGTTGTAGAGGGACCCTATGTGACCATATACCTTTAGAAAAGACATTTGTATGTGCCATGGTTTCCAATAAAAAACTTGTCAAAGTTTGCCACATTTTGGCATTTATGGCTCTTAAGAGAAAGCATTGGTACAATGTAGCCTAGAATGATCTGGCATGTTGGGGTGAAAAAAAGACCTTTCCTAGCATAAAACCACCCACTCAAACATTTTGGAACTGTCAGTTTGGCCACATGATGAGTGGAAAAATTTCTATGCAACGTTGCAACTTTTCATTGAGTTCATTTGACTTTTTTTTCAACATGCGAAAAGTTGTCACCACGACCATATGGATTGGAAATACGAAAAACTAAGACAGGTTATTGTAGATGGACCCTAAATGACCCTATAAATTTAGACAAAAACATTTGTAAGTGCCATGATTTCTGAAAATATCATCAAACTTCACCACTTTTTAGTATTTAGGTCTCTTAAGAGAAAATATCGGTACAATGTAGCCTAGAATGATCCGACATGTTGGGGTCCGAAAAAATATCTTTCCTACCATAAACCCAACCACAAAAATGTGTTGGAGCTAATGATTCATTCCCATGATAAACAAAAGGAAATTTATGCAACATTACAACTTTGTATTGAATGTGTTTGACAATTTTTATAACATTTGAAAACTTGTCGCCACCATCAAATGGATTGGAATCTTCAAAACATGAGAGATGTTATTGTAGAGATAACCTATGTGACCCTATACCTTCAAAAAAAAATTTCTTTCTAAGAACCATGATTTTTGAGAAAAATCTCGTCAAAGTTTTTCACTCTTTGGCATTTAGGGCTCTTAAGAGAAAGTGTCAGTACAATGTAGCCTATAAAAATATGGCATGTTGGGGTGCAAAAAATGACCTTTTCTAGCATAAAACTACCCACTTGGACGTGTTGGAGCTAACGGTTTGGGTCCACGATTAAAAAAATGAAAGTTATGCAACATTACAACTTTTTCATTGAGTACATTTGACAATTTTTACAACATTTGAAAACTTGCCACCATGATCAAATGGATTGGATTCTTGAAAAAGTGGGAGGTTATTGTGGATTTATCCTATGTGACTTTGTAGGTTGGGTTAACAAAAAAAAATTATAAGTGCAAAGAATGAGTTGATAATGAATAAAGGATAGTCCTACTAAACATAGGAGATTCTAATGAACCTAGGCTAGTCCTAATGAACCCAAGTCAGTCCTAATGAATGTGGGACAATCATAAAGAATGTAGGACAACCTTAAAGAACATAGGATATTCTCATCATCAAGTGGTTGGTAATTTGAATTTCGGTAAATAATAGTTAAAATTTAAATTCAGTACTATTAACTTATTCATTATTATCTTTCTTGCATTGCACTCTATAAATTTAAATTTTAAATTAATGTTAGTTGGGAAATATCTCTTTATTACTTATTATTATTTTATAAGGTGATAAATTTTATGTTGTAGTTAACTTCTTATGACATGATAGGAAATTAGATTCAAAAATTAAAATTTGGATATGGCATATGATTCATACATATATCACTTGAGGCTAAGTAAATTATGAGCTCATTTTAAACCATTTAAGCTATCAATTTACGCAAAAATGTTTATATAAATTGATCTCCATAAGGCCATGAGGTTGTACAAAATGTCATCAAAATTTCATACAATTCCATCATGAGGGCACACAAAATATGATCAAAATGTTATAAAATACCATCATGACGGTGCACAAAATTTCATCAAAATGCCATACAATGTCATGAGGCCAATGTATTATCTCTCAGTCTATAAAATATCATCGATACATATAGCCACACTGAAAAAATTATCTATGCACCATGTATAGGCATACAAAATGTGTTCATCTATGAATATTCAACACCATTCCTCAAAGATTGGGCCTCTTTTCGCCCGACTAATTGAAATTTTGTCACTATTAACAATCGGTGGGGTAATCCCACAATATTGAGACCCACTTTTTGGCCAAGATTTTTTATTGAATCTCCACCTTCTGAGACCTATAGCAGCTAAATCATTAAGAATTTGAAGATGATGTGAGCTAGTGATTTTTGGAAATTTATGTGTAGATTCTAATAATAATTTTTTAATTCTTTTTGAAATAAATCGTGAACCTTTCAACATCTCCTTCAATAAATAGTAATAAATAGTAAACAATTTTTTTAGAAAGTAACATTTATGTCGTCCAACATAACCTTTTTTCTAGAAAGGATTAAATTCTAATTTTTAAAATATAGATTCCTAACATCAATATCTAGTGCATGGATATTTTTCCATAAGTTTTTGTTACATATTTTTTAAAATTATTTTTTGAAGTCACTGTAACTATAATTTGGACATAGGTGTATGTCATCCAACATAATTTTTTGTGTATATATCAAAATTCAATTTCTTTTTTGGTAAAATAAGGACATCAATACCTAGTGCAAAGGTATTTTTTGAATTTTTTTACAATGTTTTACCATTTTTCCACCTCTATAAAACCAAAAACTTGATGTTCGGTGAAAACCTATGTTCAGTAAAAATTAAAAATTAAATACATGATAAAATGAAAACATATCAAAACTATACTTGTTGGAAAGCTTGTTTCAAGGGCTACAATCTTACAAAATACATTTTTAAATTAAGTACATTTGAAGGTCCAACCTGAGGTTTGAAACTAGATTTTCTGAGGAAATTTTGAAGTAGAAACCAAAATTGTCATACTTAACCCCTTCAAACGAAGGCACCTTTGGTCGAAGGTAAAACCTTCACTTGAAGGCCCCTTTGATTGAAGATATTTGTGTGAATACATATTTTTATGGCATGCACCTTCACTCAAAAGTTAGCCTTCACTTGAAGTTCTTTGCTTGCTGAAATATAAAAATATGGTGATACCTTAGGTTTAGTTCCACAACCTAGGGTTAATTCCATCATTTCTAAGATTTCATTAGGATGCAAATCAAAAAGGTGCATAGATTGAATTTCAACCTCGAAGGAGAGTCAATCAGATCTAGATCTGATCCTTTTGAGACTTAGGAATGAATTGGAAATTATTTTAAGTGATTTCCCTTATTAGACTATATGACCTAATATGTAAAATACAAAATCCCAAAGATAAATAGATAGAAACAATGATTTATAAGTGGATTTGAAGGATGTCTAATGATGTGTACATGTTAGGTCAAAGTTAAATTCAACATGCCAAGAGGGACTCGGTCGCCTAGGGGCGAATGGGTCTTTGATCCCTGGGGTCCTCAAATTATTTTTGTACCTCTGGTGTTGGATCTAAGTTCTTGATTCCAAGTTGTAAACTTGTTGGAATGTCATTTGTGAATTATGTAATTGAGTTTCCATGGCTTGAAATTTTTTATGACAAAAAATGCAACAATGCAAAATGGATCTTCAAACTCTCTTCAATCCTCTTCAAATTTATAACCTACACATTCAAAGGGGGAAAAAATGTTGTGCCATATAGGGGATTTCCTCAGTCAAACCCCATGTTAGTGTTTCCACTTCCACAATGGCAATGCCAATGATAAATGGATATTTGAAAGGAATGAATGATGAATGAACAAAATGCTACAAATCACCACCATTTAATGACTTCCTTGAAGGACTGAAGTCATACACATCACCTCAAGGATCTGGATATTGATTTTCTTCAATGCTTGAATTCTTGAATGTTTTGGAGACCTAAAAGAAGGGTTAGCCTTCACAAAACATGAATATGAACACATACAAACTCACATATAATTTGACATGATGTTGGACCTTGAATTTTTGTAATAAACTCTGATAATGTTGCTCTTGAAAATTGCTCTTGACAATAGTATTTTCTCAATTGTATGTCTTAGTGCTAGATTAGTTATTATTTCTTTCACTTAGATTTCAAATGGTGAAATGACTAGGTATTTATAAGTGTTTATCCAATTTCCTGAAAATTAGATTCCAAAAGCTGACACTTCATATTTGAATTTTGGATGTTAAAATGTTGCCAATTACATATTTAAATTTGGGTCCAAGCTAAGGTAGGGGTCCCATTCGCCCATGGGTGAATATTGAATGGGTCCTAGCCCAAATTTTTAGACACTCAAATTTAGGGGCAAATTAATGATTGGTTGTATTTATTCAATGCATATCCTCCTTTGGAAAATGGTAAAAATTAGGCTTTGGAATGCATAATTTGGAAAATTAGAAGCTTAATTAAGTCCAATAAATTAGGGGGACAAAACATAATGTGAAATTGTTAAGGTATACAATTTCCTACACTACATTTAGGCCCCACTTTAGTGAGAGTATGAAATCACTCTCAAACTCACACTAAGGTAGAGAAATATATGTCAAGAGGAGTTCGATTTTATAAATGTTGGAAAGATAAGATGACTAAGGATCAAGGGGGTGGCCAAGCTCCCAGGATCCAAGATCCCATGGAAAACCAACATAAGCACAAAGGATCACACACATGTATTATATGTAGCAAGACAAGATACAAAAACATATAATGTCAAAGTAAATGCAAGGAAAAAAAGGAAAAAGGGGTATGGGCTAACAAGCTGTATTATGCTAGCAGCCATACAAAAGGACTAACACTATAGAAAATTTTGATGTTTTCTAGGTGAATCACAAGTAGAAAGACATAGAAGATAGGGAGGCCCATTTTTCACTAGGTGAGCTCCAAAATGAGAAACACACACTAGGTCTACAAGGTGTGCCCAGAACCATACCAAGATTTATACTCCCTGATAATAAATAAAGTGCTAAAAAAATGATTAAAGTGTTATGCCAATGCTGTTGAAAAGTTGTTGATGTGGGATTATTGTCATTGATGTCAAAACCTGGGATCTAGAAGGATGTGCTCCAGATAATATACGAAAATGATCTATCCTATCATATGCTATAATGTTGTGTAGTGTGGATGTTATCCTCAATCCAGATATGGAAATACTTATTTTTGGGACATCTATGGAAGAAAATTAATGCAAAATAATGAAGATTAATTATTTTGTTGTTGGATGTTGTGCCTAAAGCTTATTCTGGGTATCCTTCCTATCTGAACGTTCATGTAGCATGATACAGGAATTGGTATAACATCGGGATGATGGAGAATGACACATCTTATTTTTTTGGTCCAAATTTTAATGGAAGAGTGATCAAACCTATCGTAGGGTGAGAAAAATCATTATGTGTTTTTATCCATGCTTTCAATTGGTCATAATAATATTGATAAAGTTCATTCATAAACAAGAGTTCGCCAGTGATCATATCCTCTACACACACAAGATCAATAAGTATCCCAATCATGGGCTTATCATTAATTCGTTTGGAAATATAGAGAGGACCATCAAATGCATGTATAGATGCATCAATACATTTTAAAGCAATATTAGGTAACAAATTAGTTTGGTCCTTATGAGGTTGAACATCTATGAGAGTGAACATGTCATGTAGATCATCCTCATTATCACTCTTATCATCAACACTATCATCATTCATATCCTCAATATTATCAACATTCATCACAACATTCTTGACTTCACTAGCTTTCAAAAAGTTAGTTGAATGATTTGGCATTAGGTTGGTGAACATTTGCAAATTTTGGTTAGGTGGGGAAACTGACTATTTCCCTTTTTTATTAACACTTCCTAATTGGATATGATTGAAATCTATGAGGGCTTGTACTTGATGTTTAAGACAAATGCATCATTCTATGTCATGTCAACTTTGTCGATGAAAATAGAAAAATGAATTTGGGTTATAATTTGGAGGCAAGGGTTTGGTTGTGTCCATTAGTGATTTTTTTAGTGGCTAGTATTTAAAATTTGGGAATCCAAAATTGGCTAATAGTTATAGCTATAATGTGACTTTAATCACCACAATTTTTTTCAAAATTTAATTATAGTCTTATTTAAATTGCCAAAGAATTTATTTTATTTAAAAAATTAACTCAAAAGTTTTCCATAAAATTTGATACATGATTATATTAGATTTTCCAAATTTTATAAATTATAGTAGAAATCTATTTTAATTCGCCAATAGTAATCATAATTATTAGTTAATTTAGGGCTATATTTCCAATCTTTAGTTTCCACCATTGGTTTATAATATAATCTAATGGCCCTTGTTCTATTTTGTGAGGTAAAATATACACACGATATGTAATTCTCATGGGGCCTATAATTTTGAGCCCCATGAGCATTGTAGATCGTGATTACATTTTACCTCACAAAATTCAATGAGGGTCATTAGATCAATGATCCAAACTAAATTTTGGGCCCCATGAGCATTACAAATTACAAGTTCCTTTTACCTTACAAAATACAATGAGGGTCGTTAGATCAATGATCCAAAAACAATTTGGGCCCCATCAATATTATAGATCACAAGTACATTTTACCTTGCAAAATATAATGAGAGTGGTTAGATTATATTTTAAATTAATGGTGACAAGTAAATATTATATTCTATCCCTTAAACCCATCAATAATTACCATCCTTTGGCCCCTACATTTTCATAAGATTTTTTAAAATTTAGATTAGATGGATTTTCCATTAAAATTAATACATTTTCCTATTATTTTTCAATATTCAACAAGATTTTCTACAAAATTTTAGTGATATAAAAAATCGCCAATAAAATTAATATTTTTTCAAAAAAGGGAAAGATTCGCCAATAGAAATTATTTTTTTTTTCCTAAAAAAATGAATGATTCTCCATGATTGTATATCTTTTCTTAAGGGGGGTTTCTTAAAGTTATCATTGGTGTCCATAGATTTGACTGGAGGTAAATAAATTAGGTTCTTACTCAAAATTTGCAACATAATTGAATGGAGGGAATTGGGTAATGGTGTAAATTATGTATCACTAGGTCAAAATTAGTATGGTGTAGAGCATGTATGGTAGCAACTTGAGGTTCGACATGGTTTGTTTGGGATGGATTTATCATTAAAAAGTTCTTGTTTGACTTCTTAAAATTTTGATAATTGTTTTGATGTGCAAGAACTTCTCATTATGTTTGGATGAAGATGCCTCTTCATACCTATTAATCAAGTTCTAATAATCATGAAGCATTATACAAAAAATTATAAATGATATAAATTTTATTAATAGAAAATTTTCCCTTATGCCAATTTGCAAGTTATTAATGAACATTCTTTGGATTTTAGCACCAGGAAGAGTTAGATTGACTTGTGATAATATCAATTGATAGCGGCTTAAATGGAATCTATAGTTTTTTCATCTTGTTTTTGTTTACATCTCATTAAATCAATTATATTGATTTTGGGATCAATATGTACTTGAAAATGGTTCAGGAAAGCATCAAAAAGCTCATTAAATGAGTGAATTGAGTTATTTGGTAATGAAAAAAACCACTCCAAGGCCATGTCCTTCAATGACCTAAGAATTTTTTTAGCCAAGAGCTTATATTCAAAAATGAAATCACTACATAAGGTTGTTTATGCATATATATGGTTGCTAGGGTCTCCCTTACCATTGTATTTCTCAAAGTGGGGTATCTCTATGTTTTGTGGAATTTGTGCTTTCAATATCTCCAGTGACAATGTGTTTCTTTTGACATATTGTGATGGTTGTCCATTTTGATTTTGGTTTAATGTTGATATTTGTTGTTGAAGGGATGTCACATTTTACAAGAGTTGGTTTATTATGGAATCGTTTCTTGCCATATTTTTGGAATGAGGTGAATATGGTAGAAATTTATATGTGTTAGGTGTACTATTATATTTCAATTTTGATAGGGGTGACGGGGTTGGCGATATGATGTTTGAGTTCACAAAAATATAAGGATTCCCAATGGAAATACCCAAATTTGGAGCTATATTGTTGCTTGGTTATATCGTTGTGGTAATAGTTGAATTTTTATATGCAAGAATAGAGGTCATAGTTGTAGGGAGAGAAAATTGAATTAATCCTTTAATTTGAGTGTACCCCAACTCTTGAGTGCAACTAGCCATTGTAGGTACATGATTATCTATGATGTAGGCTAGAATACACATTAACCCTAATCCTTTAACATCATCAAGAAATTTCCTCATGTTATCTATCATAGGGACTATTGTACCAGTGGTATATTTTGTGCTCACATAGTCTTGAAGTTTTTCTAAGGCTTTGTCTAATTGTTTCAGTTTCTCTTCAGGGACATGGGCCACCATGGTTTCAACATCATTAATAGTGGTTTATGGTAAGGTCATGGGAATTATGGCATTAGAGATGGATTCCAAAATGGGTTGAGTATTGACAACACTTGTCATGAAAGGGTTGGAGAACTCAAGATCCACAATGGATGTACCAACTGTGTGGGATGCCATGAGTCTCAAGCTACATTTCATTGAAGTATTCACAATAGGACATTGGGTTGTTAAACTCATGCAAGTTTCACAACACCAAAAGTGCACCCAAAATGAATACCAAACTGCTAAATAAGTATAAAAAATGGTCAAAAATAGAAAGAAGAAAGAAAAAGAAAACAAAAACCACAACAAAAGAGGTCTCAAAAACCATTTATTTGGTCAAGAAAAGTAGGATAGGGTCACCCAAGGGCGTCTAAGTCCTAGTTAAGGGTTCTAAAAGTTTGAAGTTGACTGTAAACTACACTACTTAAGGATTCTAATTCTATTTTGGCCAAACTTGACATTGAAATCAAGATTTTTCACCAAATCTTCACTTTTGTACGCCTATAGAAGCTAAACCATTAAGAATTTGAAGATGAAGCAAACTAGTGATTTGTGATATTTTTTGTTGAGAATCTAATTATATTTTTTAAAAAAATTAAAAAATAAATTGTGAATTATTTTATGTAGTTTTTATTAACTTATTTTTTTTTACTAAACATTAGTTTCAAAAACTGACGCTTACTTTCGACTGCATAACTTTTTTTATAGAAAGCATACAATTATAATTTTTTAAATACAGTGTTTTCACACCATTATCTAGGGGATGGATATGTTTTCATAATTTTTTGTTGCATATATATATTTTAATTAATTTTCTAATTCAGAGTAATTATAATTTTGATATATTATACTTTCAGCTACATAATTTTTTTTGTATTCATTTGAATTAACTTATTATTTTTTTGTTGGAATTAGGACATCAATAGCTAGTGTACATGCATTTTTAAGAATTTTTTTTCTCTCTTTTCCTATTTTTTTGTATGTGTGAAATAAAGACCTCAATGTTCATTGAAAAACCTACATTCACAAGAAATAAAAAATAAATATAATAGTAAAGTTAAATATATTTTAAATTATACTTTTTGGGAAGCTTATAATAAGGACTACATGTTTACAAAAAAATAATTTTAAATAAATTAATTTGATCCCCTAAAAGGTAAATCAAAAGTGGTTTTTTATCAGCATTTTGATAGGTGTAGAGGAGACTCCATTATAGGTATGGTTTAAAACTAGCAACTTTCTATCGAAGGGGGTTTGATATAAGTGGGTTTGATCAAACCCTCTTCAATTAAAACCCTTAAAATGGAACCTTTTTAAGGCTTAAATCATTATATTTTCTAAAAATATGTGATTTCAGCAAAAATCAGGATGTCCCAAAAAGTGTAACCCATTATTGTGGTAGCACCCCTTGCAAATAGTTGTAATAGTAAACAAGTTTCTAAAATTCACTTAATCTATTCCAATTTAAAGCAAAATTCATATATGTAGCAATGTTGAAATTTTTTAAACAAAGTTGAATGCAAATTTCAGTTTTGAGATGTAACAATTGACTAATTGTAAGATGAAAAAACCTTAAAAAGTTAATTTTTGAATTTAAATTTTAACCCTAAACAATGCTCACCAAATTAACTAAATGAAAAAATGTCTTAAAATATGCAATTATGAAGTTAAAACAAAGGTCTACAAGTTCAGGAAAACTGAGTAGACAGAGAGATAATTGTGAATTTTTTTTGTTCATGCACCTGTACAAGGATAGCATCACCTAGGGGATAATGGGTCCTTGTTCAAGGTTTTGAAAATTGAAAAGTTGAATGTTTAAGTTGTTATTTAAGGTTGTACTGTTCCTATCTACAAATAGGTTTGATAGTGATTTTTTTTTTCCAAGATTTTTTAATGTAATGTAAATGCAAATGCAAATGCAAATGTATGATAATTTTGACACAAAATGACACTTTTTGTATGCCATTTTGAAATGAAAATATGATCTAAATGACTCAACACACTATAATGCAACCTATGATTCAATTTGAATGTAATGTTTTTGGATTTTTATAACTTTTTATGATGCAAATATGAAACCCTAAATGCAAGATGCAAAACCTAGATCTAGGGTTTGAAAGAAAACCAAATAAAAAAGCTATAATGTCAAAATTTGGGTTCACCAAAATGAAATAATAAAATGTGGTGATACCTTAGGTTTAGTTTCCAAACCTAGGGTTAATTCCATCATTTCTAGGATTTCATTAGGATGCAAATCTACAAGGTGCATAGATTAACATTCAACCTATAAGGTGAGCCAATCAGACTTGGATATGATTTATTTGAGCCTTAGGAATGAATTGGAAATTATTTGAAGTGATTTTATTAATTAGAATATGATCTAATATGTAAAATGAAAAATCCCAAAGATAAACAAACATAAATACCAATTTGCAAGTGGATCTGGGGGATGTTTGATGATGTGTATCTATCACCAAAAGTTGGATTCAACATGCCAAGAGGGACTCAGTTTCCTAGGGTGAATGATTCTTTGATAGGGGGTCCCAAAACTATTTTTACAGTCCTCTAGTGTTGGATTTGAGTTCTTGATTCTAGGTTGTAAACTTGTCATAATTTCATTAGTAAATTCTATAATTGAGTTTTTGTGGCTTGACAAATTTGATGACAACAAATGCAACAGTGCAAAATATATCTTCAAACTCTCTTCGATTCTCTTGAAACTTATAACCTGCACATTCAAAGAGGGAGAAAATATTGTACCATATATAGGGGCTTGCCTAAGTCAAACCCCATGTAAGTGTTTCCACTTCCACAATGGCAATGTCAATGATAAATGGATAATTGAAATGAAGGAATGATGAATGAACAAAACGTTGCAGCTCACCAACCTTCAATAGCTTCCTTGAAGGACTGAAGTCATACACATCACCTCAAGGATTTTGATCTTTATTTTCTTGAATTCTTGAATGATTTGGAGACCTACAACAAAGGTTAACCTTCACAAAACATGAACATCAACACACATAAACTCACATAGAATTTGATATGATGTTGGATCTTGAATTATTGTAATAAACTTTGATAATGCTACTCTTGAATTACTCCTAACAATAGTATTTTCTCAATTGTATGCCTTAGTGATAGATTAATTCTTGTCTCTTTCACTTAGATTTCAAATGGTGAAATGACTAGGTATTTATAGGTGTTTATTCAATTTATCAAAAACTAGATTTTATAAGCCGACACTTCATATTTGAATTTTGGATGTTAAAATATGAAAAATAACATATTTAAATTTAGGTCCTTGCTAAGGAGTGGAACCCATTCGTCCATGGGAAAATGGATCCTAGCCCAAATTTCTAGGACACTCAAAGTCAGGGGCAAACTAATGATTGGTTGTATTTATTCAATGCCTATCCTTCATAAAATGGTAAAAAATAGGCTTTGGAATGCATAATTTTGAAAACTAGAAGCTTAATTAAGTCCAATAAATTAGGGGGACAAAACATAATGTGAAATTGTTAAGGTATATAATTTCCTACAATAGACTTGCAAAACTTTGATTGAATATATTTCTTCGCTCAAAGGTGTTCTCTTAAAACATCCCTCCTCCCCTGAAAACCTTCATTGTCCCAAAAGTGGGACTCAATATTGTGAGATTACCTGGTGTCTTGTATCGTTTTGATCTCCTACACTCCTCATTATTTTGTATCCCAACCTATACATAAAAAATATAAAATTAGATACTATGCCAAAATCAAAAACTAGAAAAAATATTTAAAATGATACATATATTATAAAAACACTTACAAATAGCTAGTAGTCTATTTCTTCTTTCCTATGAATCTTTACATCATCAAGAGATGTTTGTCCTCACACAGGGGTGTTTACATCCATCTATAACATCACAAGGACATATTTATCAATTATTTTTGATAGGTCTACTAATATCAATTGGCACGATATAAACACTATTAAACATATATATATTCATACTCATACTTGAGTTAACCACATTGATGATGAAATTATTGCACTAACACCAACTTCCAAATTTTCTCTTATGCAAGGAGGTGTCTCTATTGTATTCATCAACTAAACAAATGATAATAGAATAAACTCAAAATTTCACAAAATATATATAAACAAAAAAATTGAAATTTGCAAAAACAAACTTAAACATGTGTTATATTGTACTTGTGTAAATACAATTTCATAAGAATCCATGGAAACATGTGTAATATATGGTGATTTGATGCCCATTTATTCAATAAAAAGTTGCATTTTAAACTATTAAACATTATAATGAATAGAGAGTATTATTTTATTTTGATATATTATACAAATTTTACCTCTGATACAGATGCAAGTGTACAAGTTGTTGCAATAATTCTCAATGGTGTACAAAAATTTGGAATTACACCCTAAAATGCATAAGGTTTGCATCAGTGTAATTCAATTCTATAATTAAAAATATATTTACATTTACAATTTTTAAGTATTTAGTAGATTAAATGTTATAAATTGAAATCAATATACCTGCATTTGACCATCTTACACCTCATTCAGAAACTCATCTATCATCACCATATTATCTGATGCACCACCTTGATGAGCCTTGCTACTCCCATGACATATATACTAACAATGAGAACACACATGGGAGGTCTAACAATCTACACCCTTTGCATCACTATCTATCCAAAATCATAGATTACAATCTAGTTTGGGCATATATTAAAGTTAAGGGCACTAGAGCTAGATGGTTGAGTTGTTGCATAATCCTGTGAGGCAAAAGCTGGGATATTTGTTTGTCATGCTCTATAATGGTGTCTATCAGGTTAGAAATTGTATGGAGAGTCTGCACCTCCATACTCTCCCTAATGGCTACTAGAATTGTTACATGACAAATAGGTTTTTGTGCTAGTGTTCTTCGATGTGCAGGATTATCTACTCGATGAGCTCCTGGTCTATTTTGGGAAGAGCCTTCACCTCTACCTTGAAACACCCTCATATCAAAATAATTGGGAATTTGATGAAGGATAAACATATAGTATAGTTTTCTTATAAAATATAGTGACACCTCATAATTATTACATGGACGTTGGTCAAAGACCATCCACCACCTATCCCAAAAATTATTTCTTATCTCATTATGATTACACTAGTTTTTTGGAAACCTTTGTGAATTCACAGGAATAGGTTCATTGGTTCTAGAATATGTAAAAATAAGAAATATGCTTTATTCACTTATGTCTTTCTTTTTCACTTCATCATTGGATAATGTTGTTGCATAATATTGATACACATGGATCTCTATAAGTTTTATATCAAGATTTATTTGATTTGTGATTGTGTCAACATTCATATTCATGGCTTCTACTGTTAAGGAAAGGGATTGGTGATGCTGGTTTGATGTTGAACCCCTCAATTTTGAAACTAATTCATGAATTGCGACTTTTCTTTGCTCTAACTTCCCTAACAAATCCTCTTGGCTTTCTCCAAGGTTTGTTGGAAGGTAGGAGGAGGGTCATGCATCCTAGGGTTTTCCTCAGGAAATTCATCATTTAAATATGGTTGTGGCTCAGGGTTTCATGATTTGTTATATAATTCTAAAAAACATGAAATTGATAAAAAAATGACCCATTTTTTCTAACGCAAACAAAATTCAAATCTAATGTAAAAAAATATCTTACCTCTTCTCTAGTGTGGCATTGTGAAGCTAGGTTGCAAAGGGAAAAATGTGTTCATGTTATACAGAGTTGAGGGAAAGAAAATAGTTGCAAAAAATGTGGGTCGCGAGTGAGAAAAATGCCAAGTTTTTATTTTTATAACTTTATCAAGCAAACTACACACGTGTTTTTATTTCATAAAAATGTGTACATGTTTTGATTTCATAAAAATGTGCATGTAGTTTTGTATAGGAGCGAATTTGTACCACCTAGGATAATTCCCCTTTTACCCTTCAACACTTTAGAAAAATAATTCGAAGGAAAAATTTCACATAAGCTCGATGCCTTCATTCCACTTGGTGCCTGTTTTGAGCATCGATGAAGGATTAATTGTCGAGGAGACTCATACGGTGCACAAAACTCCACGTGGTATGCTTATGTCTGTGGTAGATTCTTGTGGCTAGAGCCTACAAATGTGTTACACTTCCCATTAGGGGCCGACTTGTAATGCCCTCTTTGACTGACTGACTCGAATATGGTTGTTTTCTTTATTCCTCCTTCAAATTCACTCCTTCTCATTCCATTTCATCTCTTCAGAGACTCTAAGCACTAAAAGTTGATCAATCTCCAAGCATTCTAACATTCACTTGAAGCATTCAAGCAACACTCTTGCACTCCATAGCAAAAACTACATCACTCCATCAACTTGCTAGAGCAAGTGTGGAACAACACCATTGCAACAAAGGCTTGAGTCCTCTCATTTTCTCCCCCATTAGCCTTGAGTTCTCTTGGTGGAGCTTGTAAGATTTCTAGTGTTCTTTGCTTTATTCCTTCCTTTATCATACCATTTCTCTATCATTGCAAAGTTGGATGTTTGTGGAGGTGGAAACACCAAAATAAGGGTCTAACTGAGGCAAACCCCTATACAACCCCCCAATAATTTTTCTCTCTTGTGTGCAGGTGGAAGTGTTCTAGGAGCTAGCGAGCAAATAAGTATTTTTGTGAGATAATTCTTGTCACCTAGCATTAATCTACTTGTTTTATCATATTCGTCTATACATTTCTTATTTCATAGTGTTATTTTGTTCCCTTAAAAACCATTAGCTAGGATGTTAGTATGTTTTCTAGTGTTCAAACTTATCTTTCTTGGTCCTCTAGCCGTGTGGACACCAGTGCACCTGAGAGATGCTAGCATGTCGTGCTATCATCTGGGAACCGCACATTCATCCTCAGATAGAGAGCTCTCTAAGACACATATTTGACCCAAAAAAATGACTCGCCTAGCCCCATCTTGAGTCTCGGGTCTGCAAAGTGATTGAAGGACCTCATAGTCCTCATCGTTGTCATCTCATGCTTCCTAACACTGCCTTAAGATGAGGTAAGTTAGTGCAGCCTTTTGCTCTCAACTGTCCATGACCTGGGGCCTTGACGTTGTTGGTCCCCCTCTCTTACATTTTTGGTGAACCTGACCTGAATCAACATCTACTCATTTGTGGGTGTTTGAGCTTTTCCCCTTGTACCCTCTGATCATTGTGCCCCTACATGTTGTGAAGGTTTATGAGCATCGCAACCTAGTCCACTACCTCTGGGTATACTTTTAGGAGAAGTCTACAACACTTTCTGATGGAGAAGATGAAGGTCACTTCTAATATCTCTACAAGTATTTTCTCCGGTCCTACACTTGGACTTGCTACTTAGGAGCAGGTGTCATGAGACGACTCAAGATTATTCAATGAAAAAATGTCCCTACTCCTCCTATGTCTCCCACATCATCATCCATAGATGAGTGTGAAGTTGTATACACCCCTTCTGATTATTTTGCTAGTCTTAGCAAAGGGTTGGGTGCTTTGGAGAACCACTTGGAGAAAAACCTTAAGCTGGCTAGGGCCACAAAGGCTATCATTGAAATAAAGTGTAAGGTAGGAAAAAAATGAACATGCATGGAACTCCTGGCTAGTCTCACTAGTCTAATTGAAGCATGTGCCTCCTTGAACCATAGTAGCATGATGTGAGGTGGCCCCTTCAAAGAACATGAGAGATAGTTAGGAGTGTCGATTCCTCCCACATCTATGTACATGGATGAAACAATCCCTTCAATCAATATACCTACTGCTTCCAAACTTTTTGAAACTATCAAAGTAAACAAGACCCCTTTGGTTTTTCACTTCACACCACCTGTCACCTCTAGCAGTGGAGGATTTGGTAGGATGATTGGTGGAGGCTTTGGTGGTGGTAGCTTCGGTGGCAGAGGTGGCCCTAGTGAAAATGGTTCCAGTAGAGGTCATGGTGGTGGCTTTGGAAGTGGTGGTGGCTTCGGTGGCATCAATGGAAACTCTAGTGGTAGTCATGAAAATGGTTCTAGGTGGCTTTGATGGTGGTTCCATTTGTCCTATGTCCTCTAACTACCTGATTCTGAACACTCTTCTATAGAATATGGGGAATACGCAAAACCATGTGGTGAATCTCTCCCAAGCTTCTTCCTAGCCTATCTTCCAGCCCTTCTTCCGATATAGCCCATTTTCGGTGGTGATCCTGAACACTCCTTTCCCATAAGGGATGGAGATTCCTAATTTTGAGAAATATGGTGGTAAAGGGGACCCATAGACACATGTATCCACCTTTAATTCCTTATGTACAAACTTCTTCCATCATGACGCATTGATGGTAAAACTATTCCCTTGATCTCTCAAGGATATAATGCTCGAGTGGTATTGGTCCTTGCCAGACAATTCCATCTTTACGTTCGATCAACTTTTGAACTAGTTTCTATGATAGTTCCGAGCCAACATCAGACCTAAGATGACCTTCTCTGACCTTGTCTGATGTGAACAAGGAGATAATGAGAAGATTACCAACTTATAGCGTGATACTAAGCACTCTTTTTGCAAATATCATACTCATTACCTAACTCAAATGTGCAGAAGGTATTCATAGGGAACTAACAGAGGCCTTGGTAAGAGAAGTTTTCCCTTATGAAATACCCTTCTTTCATGCATTTGTGTGTAGTCCTATGGGAATATCAACAGGCGATGATTCAATTCAGGGGACCTTCCCCACACTCCCGTCCTAAAGGGATGTCCATTGTATTGATCTCTAGAAAAGGAAAATCCATTGCAAATGTAGTAGTTGTTGTGGATGATAACAACCTCAAATGCAATTGAAAGTTCATAAAGTTATCAGAATCTTATTCCCCCATCTTGCAAAAGTTGTTGAAGGATAAGATTGTAAAATTTCCAACCCCTAAACCCGTTAGGGAACTTCATCCTAACCGATATAAAGAAAATACCTATTGTCAATACCATTGAGTTAACATACATGATACTGAATGTTGCATGTGCCTATATCATGAGATACAAGATCAAATGACGATAGTGATATTCGTCTTGATGGAAGCAAACAAAATGCGAAAAAATTGATGGCGAAAGCTAATAGTGAATTGCAGATATACATAGACCCGTTTCTGTCATATTTTGCTAACATGATTATCAATCCCTTTGATTATTTTTCTCAGCCTAAAGCATATGTAAACATGGTTATTGTTTCTCCTTCTCCTCATCTTGTGACTGGTTCACCGGACATAACATTCACTTTGTAATATTTACTGACAAACAAAAAACCCTCTCCGCTTTACACTCTCGCTCACCTCAATGGTAACATTGTGCCAAGAGTCTTAGTCAACCCCGTGATTAGAGTGAATGTCATTATGAAGGAGACTCTATTCTTAAACTCCTTGGAAAGGGAGGAATAAGAAAATATAAATTCCATCATCCGTACGCATGATGGCCTTGCTCTCGGACCATATGGATTGATAACCTTGTCCATACTGGTTGGTCCTAGGAATGTAGACATGATTTTTGATGTTATTCTTGAGTCGAACCTATTCAACATGAAGCTAGGTATACCTTGGCTAGCTTCCATGAATGGTATTGCCTCTGTAATTCATAAGTGTTTAAAGTTTTTCAATGAAGGTGTTACGCATGACACTAGATACCGGCCTATGGTGTCCTATGGGGGATATTCATTGGATCACTTTTGTCCTACTCGAGTTGGTCTGCTTCCTCCAAGAACATACCTAATTTATAATAATTACATAAAGTATAAGATTGTTGGCAAGGGACAACTGAAACTAACCCTTCCTATGGTAGAGCAGCCACCTGCCTCTTCTTCTCAAAAGGGAAAGATGAAATTTTCTCCTTCTCGGGTTGCCTCATCCACTCCCCTTTTTTGGGAAGAGTATTGGATGAGTAAGCCTAGTCTTTATCCATTGAGTCTGATGGTGCCTTCTTGGTGAAGATCCAAGATCAGAATATCAGATCTCCCTACCAAGCCTCCTAGCCCTTGGTACTCTTTGTATGGTGAAAAGAAAGGCTCTCAAAGAGAATTTACCCTGTGACCTCTTAACATTTCCACTCCTAAGGCAGTGAACAGGAAAAGGCCAGTTGTCAAGGCATTAGAGTCAGTTCCCCCCATTTTTTCTAAGCCTTCTTCTACTACTCCCATTCAAGAGTTTTTCCCTTCATTGGAAACAACTGTGGAGGACACTCCCATGGCTGAGTAAGAGATTTTTGTTCCTTCGCAACCTTCGACCTCTAGTTCAAAGAGTCACACAAACCACCTTGCACATGAGCGCAAGCACTGACGAAAGGCTCTCTTGGCTGAGCAGGCCACCTTATAGAGGAAGAAAGGGGAGATGGCCACCCTTGTATTAGGGCCTCATGTCATCTCCTCCTCTCTCCTCCCCTCTGTTTCCATTCAAACCATCTTTGTATCGCTCCCGACTTCCATTGCGAGTGCAAATATGTTTGACCCTAAAAACATGTAGGTGTTCATCACTCCTTCAGTGGAGCCACCTTTTTTGACATCCGTTCTGGATGTGCTACCTATACTGAAGCCCATAGATATGACTAACACCTCGGTTTTATCTACTATGGTTCTTACCTCCTCCTCTTCCTCTGCCCTTCTTGCTTTGTCTGTGGTAAGTTTGCCTCCTCCGACCAAGAAGAAGGTAGAGAGTGGTTGTAAGAGGAGTCTGCCTACTCCGAAAGGTGGCCCTATGCTGACTTTTTGTCCTAGTAACAAAACCAGTCTTGACTTCTCCTGAGTGTTTCATCACTCCCAAATTGCTCAATGAGCTTAGTGGTGAACCTTGGGTGAAATCTTCTCTGTCCATCGAGGTGAAACATGGCACTCTTGTTAGGTGCATGTTTAACTCAGTGGATGAAGTTTTGACCTTGTCAAGGATCTTCACAAAGTCATTGACCTTAGACCCACAAGAGCTAAGTGAAGGAGACCTTGTGGGTCCTTCTTCCTTAGCCCTTGTTGCAAGAGGGTCAAAATCTCCTCCCCTTAACATTCCACCACTACAGGCTCATCCTCCTTCCCCCTACGATGATCTAGAGTAGGAGGCTGAGGAAATATTGGTTGATCAGTGTTAGGAGGTGACCTCTTCTTTATCTTTAAATTAGATGTATGTGTATTGTGATGTATTTCCCCTGTAATCATTCTTTGTGTTCCTAGATAACCCTCGTCACCCCTATTGGTGCTTGGATACCGGCGTGGTTTTTGTGTTGTAAACCCTCTTCTATTTGTATAATCATTCTTCCATGTTTGTGATTGACTTTTGGAAAATTAGGGATGATGCAAAGCGTTGGAGGCATTTAGGCTTCCCTTCCATGTTGACCCATTTTTTATTTTTACTTTGACTTCTTGTGCATTCTTCACATGGCTTGATATAGTAGGGGGTTGATGATAGTTAATTTATATACCATTATTATACTTATATATATTTATGAGTAGTTCTAACCCCAAAATATTAGGCTACCCCTCTGCCCTTTGTTCATGTTCTTTATCCTTTTTTCCTTTTCCTTTGTCTTTCCCTCTTCTTTGCTTGAGTTGTCCCTATTATGTGTGACAATGTCACCTCTACGTCACTTGGATCTTCAAAAAAAATATTCATTGCTAATGAATCTTTTCTCAAGAACCTTCTCACATTTCTTTGCAAGAATTGCATTCTCAACTCGAAACCCTAACAAAACATGTTTCCTTCATCAAGGGTTCATAAAGAAAGAACTTGAAAGCCTTCCCCTGAAGTGGGAACAAATTTGATTTTCCCCTCGAGTGGAGGGGTATATTCTTCCTTTTGAATTCCTTGATGATGAATCAATTCGAGAAAGAAGACACTAGATTTCGAACAACACGTTTAGTGGACCCCTCCTTTTTTTTCTCCATGTTGGCTTCCCGAGGGACCCCTTTGAAATTTTTTATCTGAAATGAATTCCATGACATCTAGCTTGGGGGAAGCCTAAATAAACCTCTCTTTTCAAACAATGTGTCCCTTGAGTGGACCCCTCATTTTAAAGGGTTTCTGAGGGACCCCTTTGAAATCCTTCCAACTTATCAACGGTCTGCGTGACTATCTACTTACTTGCCTACGTGGTTGTTTTCTGACATGTTCTACCTGCGGATAAACATGTCGCTTTACGGGTGCACCCATGAAGCCACTTTTTGACTCCACATAGTTCTCTTTTCTCAATTTCCTTGATGTGAAAGTTCTTGGAGGATACCTTCCTTGCAGGTCTGCGGGTTTTTAAGGAACTTTTCTTGGTTTCCTTCATGTGAGAGTTCTTGGAGAATACCTTTGTTGCAGGTCTACAGGTCTGTAAGATGCTTTCTTTCTTCAGCTTCATAGTTTTGTAGAGCTATGAAGTCCTTTGCTTACATATTGCACTCTTGGGTTCACCAGATTGTGGCCTGCTTCCTTGACAGTTCAGGTATACATTTCTAACCCTACCACTTCTTTGATCTACTTTACCAAAGCACTCATCAATATTCATGCTTGCCAAAGTGGGGGAAAAATGTATAGGAGCGAATTTGCACCACCTAGGAAAATTCCCCTTTTACCCTTCCACACTTTAGAAAACCAAATTCAAAGGCGAAATTCCACATAAGTATGTTGCCTTCGTTCCACTTGGCACTTGTTTTGAGCATTGGAAGAGGAGTAACTGTCGGGGATGCCCACACGACGTGCAGATATCCACGTGGTGCACTTACATCCCTAGCAAATTCATATGATTGGAGCCTATAGAGGCATTACACTTCCCATTGGGGGTCAACTTGTAATGCCCTCTTCAACCGACTAACTCGAGTATGGTTGTTTTCTTCATTCCTGCTTCAAATTCATTCCTTCTCATTCCATTTCATCTCTTCGGAGATTCTAAGAACTAAAACTTGATCACTCTCCAAGCATTCCAACATTCAATTGAAGTATTCAAGCAACACTCTTGCACTCTATAGCAACAACTACATCACTCCATCAACTCAGTAGAGCAAGTGTGGAACAACACCATTGCAGCAGAGGCTTGAGTCCTCTCATTTTATCCCCCATTAGCCTTGAGTTCTCTTAGTGGAAGTGGTAAGATTTCTACTCCTCTCCTCTATTATTTGGTTGACTAAGAATATTTACTATTTTGTAGTGCTTTAGTGTTCTTTGCTTTATTCCTTCGTTTATCGTACCATTTCTCTATCATTGCAAAGTTGGTTATCCGTGGAGGTGGAAACACAAAAACGAGGGTCTAGTTGAGGCATACCCCTATATAGTCCCCCAACAATTTTCCTCTCTCTTGTGTGCAATTGGAAGTGTTCTTGGAGCTAGCTAGCAAACAAGAATTTTTGTGAGATCATTCTTGTCACCCTAGTGTTAATCTACTTGTTTTATCATATTCATCTATACATTTCTTATTTCATAGTTTTATTTTGTTCCCTTAAAAACCATTAGCTAGGTCGTTAGTCTATTTTCTAGTGTTCAAACCTGTCTTTTTTGGTCCTCTGGCCGTATGGATGCCAGCATACCTGAGAGAAACCAATGCGTCACGTTGTCGTCCTTTCTCCGCACTTTCATCCTTAGACAAAGATCTCTCTAAGAAATAGAGTTGACCTAGAAAACTGACTCTCCTAATTCTATATCGAGTCTCGGGTCTGCAGAGTGATCGAAGGACCTCATAGTCCTCATCATTCTCGTCTCACGCTTCCTAACACTCCCTTAAGCTAAGGTAAGTTATGGTAGCCTACTGCTCTCGACCCTTCGTGACCTGGGTCCTTGACATGGTTGGTCCCTCTCTCTTATAGTTTTATTTTCATAAAAACACATTCACATTTTCCTTTCATAATAACATGTGTGCATTATTTGAATTTCTTCAAAAATGAGCGCATTTTGCTTGTTTTTAGGCATTTGGCCACCTTTTTGTGCTCCATCTTGGTGCACATGCCGAAGAGAAAAATTATCATAATATGCAACAATTTCATGAATAGGTAAATAAAGTACAACATTGCTCATATCCATCACAGAAGGTGTGGAATAATCATAAGATAAAAACTCAGTATGTGCATGTTTATCACCATCACAAGATATAGGACAAATAGGATCGACATGAAGGTCATGGAAAAATGAAATGATTAAGTATAAAATTATTGGAACAAACCAACATAATAAAGAAGGGAAAATAACATAAATATTAATGCCAAATAAAATATATCCTCATTCATACAATAAAATTAAGAGTATTAAAGATAGATGGATCAAATACCTCGCAAGATTGGAATATATCAAATTTATAACTATAGGAATATAAATTAGCTATAAAAATGACCTATAAGGATTAATATGATAGAATATCCAAAAGTGGGTTTTGAGATGAAATAGATATGTCATTGTGTATGCTCAAACCCAAATCAAGAGATGATAAGTAGACATAGAGGGTGGATCAAAAACCTAAGTAAATATATTATAAAAATGATGTAGTTAAATAATTAAACCTAAAAACCTAGAATAATCATGAAGAATAAACCCTAGGTTTCATAGGAATGTTAGGTTCACCCAAATGTAGAGGGAAAAACACTCTGTATATAAAAACTTCTAGGCTCAATAAATGTAACTAAATATCAATCAATTAACCAAGACTAAATGAGTTAAAACTAATACTTGAAATTAACGAGAATCAAATAATTTAACTGCATGAAAAATTAGATTAGATTTTGTTGTAGTGGTCTCTATCTAGTGTGAGGTATGCATTTTCCAAGTAATTATGATTTTATGTTTTGTTATTAACAAGTGCAAATATGAATATATTTTGTCTAGGTTGAAAATTACATGTGTATAGCTGGTTTTCATGTGTGTTAAGGACTTGAGCTTGATGTGTGGATGTGAACATACAACTTATAAAAATTATCTAAAAAATTTCACATTATAAAATCAATTTTCTACTTAGCATTTGATATATGCAATTAATAAGAAAATATAATTTTTACAAACACCTTAAAGAAATATTTTTAATTGCAAAGACAATTCTCTTAATTAGACCATTATATTGTAATGCCAACATTTAACTAGAAATTAAGATGCATATAATAAAAAAAAACCATATTCTATTATGACTTTTAATCAATCAATAAATACAATCAAATGTACATTCTAACGTCTAAATAGACATCATGTAATGAAATAACCTTCAAACACTAAATAAAAATATTGAAATTAAATAAAATGATGAAATCGTGATGAAGATTATCTTAAAATGATGAAATCTTGATGTAGATTCTCTTAAAATAATGAAATATTGATGTAGATTCTCTCAAAATGATGAAATCTTGATGTAGATTTTCTTCATGTCTTATAATCTTAGCCATGAAGTTACCTTATACTTGAACAAAACTGATTTTTCTTAACCACGAAGTTATCTTATACTTGAACAAAACTAAACCATGAAATTGCCTTGTACTTAACAAAACTGAACTTTCTTAGTCACCAAGATACATTGTACTTGGCCAAGATTAATGAACTTTCATCATGATTTTCTCAAAACCTAATGTTTTTTTAGTTTTTAGCAAATTATTCAAACATTCTAGATAATTGACTATTAAAAAAATTCATTTAGTCTTTTCCCAAATCTTGAACTGATTTATGCAGAGGAAGAGAAAGAGACAAGCAGTGGTCGAAGGCCTCACGTGGTTATTGCATTATTCAAACCTGTGAAGAGCAATCAGCTTCAAATAACAGAATTTCAATATCAAAACACGAGGGCAGTTTTCATATTCAGTCAGAAGTTAGAACCTGTGATTACAGTCCTGGTAGGTAATGCAAAGACTCTTTCTTGGAATTATGTTGAAAGCAACATGCCTTTGACAATATATGTAGCTAATAAGTTTCGAACACATAATCTCTGAATTCTAACGTCTAGTGCTGGCAATTCAGAAACCCACAGCTGTGTCAAATAAGCTCTGCAACAATCAGATGAAATCCACTCATACACATAAACTTTGTAATCAATCAGTTGAAGAGATTCTAAAGTCATCATCTAATGGATTATGAGGTTGATCAAAATTAGGTCTAAAGAGCCCTTCAACAAAAGACAAGTGTAAAGTATTTAAAGTTAAATTTGACTATCGTTACATATGTCCACACATATCGCTTTTATCCATATGGATAGTTCAATTCTTCTTTTCAGTTTTAAGTATTCTTTCTGAAAGATAGCCATTATTGGATTGCTTTACTGATCTGAAATCTTGGACTCCATTAAAATGGAATGAAAGAACTCAACCCACCTAACTATTATTGGATAGCAATTATTTGATAGGAAGAGTTTGGACCAGTGGTAGAATTTGTTACAGAAGCACAGGAGGGTTGTCACATATGGAAGTTAACTTAGAAAATGGGTATTAGAAAAGTGATCTCTTTTAGGTATTGGTGTGAAGAATTTTCAGATGGGTGTTTTCAAATAGTCTTTGATTTTGCTATGACAGTGAAAATTGACAGAAAATGATGGGAAACTAATATGATAAGAATTCAGCCACTCAAGAATCTTGTTTAATAAATCAATTAATTTGTATGATAGTAGATATTGATGATTTGCAAAATTAGCTAGGAGGGGGAGCTGATTGGAAATTTGACAAGGCAATTTGGGGCCGTTCATGAGGTCTACAGATTCATAAAATCTCATTGTCAATTTCAAAGTAAACATAAAACAAGGGTAGGAAAGGTTAGGTTGCATAATCATAGGCATGGATGTGACCATGATGTTAAATCTAGGTCAACCAAAAACAATCTTTGGGATAGTAATCAAAGTTTTGTCTATTAGAACAAGTGGATATTAATTCAAATGATTTATTAGATAGAATTAATTTATCATAATAATAACAAATGTTGTGTTGATTTATTTTCAAGTTGATATTTAATAAGTATTTTAAAAAGTAATTAATATTGGTAGAATGTTTGGTATGCGGCATTATTTGTAGTCAAATATATCATAATTGTTAGTAGGGGTGATATAATGATTGACGAACCCTCCTAATATAATTGTTGGTTTACTAGATATGGATGTGTTTGCTTGCTTGACCTCCCCTCTCTTTGATGGCTTAAAAGTAAACAATGAGGATGTTGTTTGTTATTTAGACTTCTAATACTTCAAATAACAAACAATGTGTTTTTTGTTTAACTTTTATGCTTTTTATGTGATTGAGAAGTCCAAAAATATTAGTTTTCATTAAAATAATTAAAATGTCTTTATTCTAAAGTAAAATACACATAAATAGATACATCTTGATTATTTTTATAAGAAAAAATCCTTATATTTTTTGATGGAAACAAATTATTACATTATTTTATTTAGAGTAATGAAATAAATATAATAAATAAATAAGCACACATTAACCTAAATAAAAGACTTGAGATTAATAATTGAATTGAAATAATTTTTTGATTATTAGATAAGATGATAGAAGAGTTTAGCTCTAGGATAGATGGTGGAAGAATGAAGATGATACCATTTTGGATCAATTTATTAGTATCGTGATATTATTTGTGCCATCCTAGGGTTTTTTCACAAATATGGTGGATGAAAAGTGGCCAAAACTATTTTTTTGTCCATTTTACATTGACGTGAGTGTGTTATAATGAACTTTTGTTTTTCTTCTATAAAAATAAAAAATAACCAAAAACATTATATATAAACAAACATGCTAGCATTATAATGTGAGCACATTATAATGTTTTTGTTCTATAACTTAGGTTGGAAACTACCAAAACTTAGAGTTGAATTTTTCTTGGACATCAAACACAAACGTCTGGACTTGCATGTCAATGCCCAAAGATGTGTTTTCTACAAAATATAAAAATAACTAAATATTTAACATGCTCTACATCAAGCTTGCATATTTCTTGATGTTGATCTAAAAAACACTGTAATAATCTCAAGATCTCTCTTACCTTTCTAACCATGTAAATTTTTCCACAACTTGAATATGTTCAAATTTTGATCTGTAATTTATTTTGGTTGTGTCTTCTTTCTATGAAAACATATGTATATTATTTTTCATGTTATTTTTAATTTGTTTATCTGAATTTGAAACAAATTATATTTTTACATTTTAGACTCTATTTTATATGCATTAAAAAAATATTTTAATTAGTTATTTGAAAAAATTGGGGATCACCCTCAACTTTTATATTTTTTTAGGATGTGTCAACTTTGAAAAATAGTTAAAAATTATATATTCATTTAAAAATTAGAAAAAATCAAACATAAACTATGAGATGTTAGCTAATTTTGTATACTAAAGAAATTTATGAAATACTTACAAAAATTCAATATGTAAGGGGAGCACACTAGATACCATGTTATATTTTTTTGACAAAAATAGGAGCACTTTATATGCTCCCCCTATTCGAACCTCTTAATCTCCACCATTCTATTTTTTAAATGGTATTTTAGAAACTAGATTAAAAGCACTACAAATGATGTTCTTGTCATATTTTCAAAATTTGAGGGTGGCTATCTTTAATCTCTTATTCAAGATCGATTTTTACTAATTTGAAAAAAAGTGGTCATTTTTAACCCCCTTTTGGTCCAACATTTTCATGCACATATTGTTGCATGTGTTGTCATTGATGTCAACAGTGTGGTATTGTGGAAGGTTACATGCAATGGAGATTTTTGCAGGTGTTTTGGAAGGTTGTACTATAAAGTGAAGGATATTGTAATGAATGCCATGAGCATGTTGTACACAGTTGTACCATATTTGTTGCTCATGAATAGGTGAATATTGATAGATGGAAGTGCATGCTAATATGAAGAAGTTGTGCTAATTGTTGCCTATGAGAGTGTAAATTTTCTATTATTTGTCTCTTGATGTAAAGCGTCACATAAGAAATGAAATAACATATGTAAAGGTTTCAAGCAATCAATGGCTCAAGAAGGTGTACTAAAGAAGCTCAGGATAATTCTCCATGTTCCTCTACATTTGAAGATATGACCTTCCAATTTGGAAGTTAGACAAATTCAAATGTGTAGCAAAGGATACAATATGATGTTTCATGATTAAGAATGTAAAATCGAAAGAGAAAATTTTGCTAGGTTGGTGGCGGAAGGGTCTAGGATAGAAAAAAACACTTATACAACCTAAAGGGTGTTAATGGGAGAAGTTGTCTTCTAGGAAAAACAGGTGGATGTTGGCTAAGGTGCAAGAGGATGGGGCACATCAACTTTGATAATCTTGTGAAAATTGACTCAATATAAGTAGTAAGAGATATGCCAAAAATTATCAAGTCTGTAAACAATATGTGTAAAGAATGTCAAATTGGGAAGCAAACAAGAATAAGATTCAAGATCAAGGAGTATTCTTCTACAAGGCCATTGGAATTGATTCATAAGTTGATTTGTGTGGACCTGTCAGGACAAAGAATCTCCAAGGTGAACATAGGTATTTCATGTTACTCATTGATGATTTCTCTAGGATGACATGGGTCTTATTATTAAAAGAATTATGATTAAAAGCTTTCAGTAGGATTAAGATTTTCAAGTCAATGGTTGAAAATGAAATGAATGCTAGAATCAAGTGTTTAGGGTCTAATAGAGGTAGTGAGTTCACATCAAATGAATTTGAGGAATTTTATGAACATGGAATAAAAGGCATTTATTTGCTATTGGAACTCCTCTGCAAGATGGAGTAGCAAAAACAAGGAATTCAACTATTCAAGAGATGGTAAAAATTATGTTGAACATGAAGCCAAGTTTCTTGATGCATATTAAAAAGAGGTAGTCCATACTACTGTTCATATTCTTAATAGAGGAAAACTAAGAGTGGATAGCACCAAGACCCTTTATGAGATATGGTATGGAAGAACAAGAATTGTCAAGGACTTCAATTTTTTTGGCAGTAGATGTTACATCAAAAGAGATGAAAGGTTTGGGAAAATTTGACTCAAGATCAGATGAAGGCATCTTTCTTGGATACTCAACTAGGAGAAAATCTTACAAGTGCTACAATAAAATGTTGAGGAAGATAGTTGAAAGTGTAAATGTCAGGGTTGATGAAGAGTCACATAGATCACACATGAGCAAGAAGACTATTGGTTAGATAAGCCTACCTACTCAAAAGAGGAAGAATAAATTGAAGAAAAGAAAGAACCACAAGAGAATATCACAAAGAATCCTACCAAGTATGTTCAGAGAAATAATTCATAAGATTAGATAATTTGAGATAAGAATGAAGGAGTGCAGGCCAGAAGAATATTTGGAAGGAAAAGTGAACAGGTAAAATTTTCTTTACTATCAAGAATAGAACCAAAAACCTTTGTTGATGTGAGCAAGGATGAAGGATGGATACAAGCAATGAAAGAATAACTAAATCAGATAGAGAAAAATCAAACTTTGGAATTAGTGCCAAGGCATGCAAACAAAAATGTGATAGGGACAAAATGGGTATTCAAAAATAAATTGAATGAAGATGGAGAAGTAGTGAGAAATAAATCAAGATTGGTATGAAAATTTTATTCACAAGGATGAAGGTATTGACTTCAATTAGACATTTTCTTTGGTGGCAAGAATAGAGGCAATCATAATTTTTCTTGCATTTGTAGTTCACAAGGACTTCAAGGTATATCAAATGGATGTTAAATATGTTTTCTTGAGTGTTAACTTAGAAGAAGTTTACATAAAGTAGGTTGATGGAATTCAGTTATCAGAAGACCCAAAAATGGTATGTAGACTTAAGAAGGCTTTATATGGTCTCAAAAGTCCCCTAGAGCTTAGTATGCAAGGTTGGACAAGTATTTACTCTAGCAAGGCTTCAAGAAAGGTATCAAAAATAAAAATCATATAAAAATTGAGAGTGAATAAATTCTAATAGTTGTATATGTTGATGATATAATTTTTGGTGGCAATGATGAAATGAGTAAGAAGTTTGTAGACGAAATGCAGAAGGAATTTGAAATTTTTAATGATAGGTGAGTTGTCATTCTTTCTTGGACTCCAAATTTCTCAATCAAATGATGGTATTTTTATCTCTTAAGAAAAATATGTCAAGGAGATGTTGAAGAAGTTTGGTATTAAAGATTGCAAACCAATGAGTACTCCCATGGTGACAAGTTGTCATTTGAGCAAAGATGATGGGTCACCTAAGGCTGATAAAACTTTGTATAGGTCTATGATTGGGGGCCTACTGTACTTAACAACATGAAGGCCTCGTATTATGCAAGTTTTCTGCTTGGTTACAAGTTTTCAAGCTGATCCAAGAGAAAATCCTACGAAGTTTGTCAAAAGAATATTAATATATTTAAATAACACTCTGGATTATGGATTGTGGTATCAAAAGTGTGATGAATTTTCCCTGAATGCATATATTGATGTTGATTGGGATAATAGTGTAGATGATAGAAGAAGTACCAATAGTGGAGATTTCTTTTTGGGAGACAAATTGGTCTCATGGTTTAGTAAGAAGTAGGATTCAGTGTCCTTATCAACAACAAAAGCATAGTATATAGTTGTAGCATTCTACTACACTCAAGTGTTGTGGATGAAGAAAATATTGAAGGATATCAAGGTTATGTATGATGAGCCTATTCATATTCTATGTGATAATACAAGTGCCATCAATATTTTAAAGAATCCAGTGATGCATTCCAGAACCAAGCACATATCTATAAAATATCACTTCTTAAGAGAGAAGGTTGCAAATCATGAGGTTAAATTGGAATATGCACCTACAAAGGATTAGATTGCAACATATTTATAAATACACTTTCTAAGCACACATTTGAGTATTTCAAACAAAATTTAGGGGTTGTTGCCACTCCTTCTAGCTAGATACACATTTGGTACATCTATCTAAATGGAGCAGTTCAAGACATATTTTTATCCCTGGATTGATGAGTGATACCTCTTAGGGGGAGATGGTAGAAAGAATCTAAGAAGTATGACAAGGTCTGTGTAGACAAGGGGAGTGTGTATGTTGTTGTTGGCACAAAGGAAGACCACTATCCATTTTCCCTTGATGTCAAAATGGGATAAATTACATATTTGGTTAGTGTGGCCATCAATGCCAAAGGGGGAGCATGGCCTTTTTTGGCATATGGCATTCATCTTAGTGGTGATGTTATGGATTGCATTCCCTAATGTGTGAATCTTTTTTCTCTCGACTAGTCCTCTCTTGATGATGATATATCGAGTGTGATGTTCCCTAAAGTGAGACCTTTCATGAACTAATAAAAACCCCTTTGACTATCTTAAACTAATTTAACTTTTGGCCACTAAGCATAATATAACTTGCTTGGTGGTACCTTTGTTTCATGAGTGTCTAGCATAACGCAACTTGCTAACCTTATGATTTTTGTATGTGGCACCTTATCAAAGTTATTAGAGAGTATAAATTTTCATATGGTTGATGTATGGGAGACTGTAGACTTGGCATGACTTTCCCATCACCACTTGTTTTTATAGGTTCATACCTTATAGACCTAGTGTGTGTTTCTGACTTGTTTAGGCTCATTGAGTGTATATTAGACTATACTTGTGAGTTTGTTTCTTGTGGTCACATCGCATAACACAAATTTCTTGCTTATGGTGTCATGAGAGCGTGTTTGATGGACTTGACATAACACAACTTGCTAGTTCATCTTTTTCTTTGCATTAATTTTGACATTGTATGATGTTGCATCTTGTGTTGTTGTTGCATTCACATGTCTCTTTTTTCCTTTGTTGGTTTTCCATGGGATCTTTGATCATGAGGGCTTGATCATCCTCCTTGATCTTTTTCATCTCATCTTTTTAATAGTTGTATAAATAGACCTCTCTTGACTTATTTTTCTACTTTAGTGTGAGTTTGATCATAGGGATCATCCTCTCACTAAAGTGGGGGCTAAATATAGTGTATAAAAATGTACTTTACATTTTCACACTATTTTTGGGCTCCTTAATTAAATTGGACTTAATTAAGCTTCTGATTGCCTAAATAATGCATTCCTAAGCCTTATTATTCTAGTTTTCTGAAAGGAAATTTGACATTAAACAAATTCTATTATTTTAAACACCTTGAAAATTATGTGTCTTGGATTTAGGTCCAAAGACCCATTCACACAAGGGTGAATGGGTCCTTCAGTGAATGGGTCTTCTTTAAGTGCCAAGACCCAATTTTTAATATGTTTTGGTGGCATTTTAATGATTCAAATTCAAATTTCACATGTTGTCTTATGGAATATAATTTTTGGGAAATTAGATAAACACCTATAAATACAAGGTCTTTTTATCAATTCAAATCTAAATTGCATAATCAAGAGATCATATGAGAAATAATTATTGTCAAGAGCATTGAAGAGCAGATTTATCAAGAATCTATATAGCAACAATCGAGGTCATATCATCATGTCGAGATTCATGCATGCTCATATTATGTTTTGGACCTAACATTGTGATGTAGGTTTAAAGCATTCAAGTGTCAAATAAAGCAATCATTCAAGCTAATTAAAGCAAGATCCAATCCTTAGAGAGATGTGTTGGAATTCAATCCTTTAAGGGCAGCCATTGAGGGTTTGGTGAGTTGTGACATAGCCTTTGTTCATTCATCAATCCTTGTAGTTATCTTTTGTCATCAAGGTTTAATTACAAAAATGGGGTTTGACCAAGGAAAACCCCTATTCACCCAAAAATTAAAAAATTTCCCTCTCTTTGTGTGTGCAAATTTAAAGGTGAAGAAGGATTGAAGATTGATCAAAAACTTGCAAATTTGCAAAGTTGTCAAAGTTGTCATCAAATTTGTCAAGCCATGAAAACTCACCTACAAATATTATTTTTGACTTTATGATAGTGGAATTTGGAGGAATCGAGAGTACAAATCTGAGATCAGAGGAGTGTTAAATCATATTTTGGAACCCTTCTTAGAGACCCATTCGCCCTATGAAAAATCTATCCTAGCAGGGCACTCAACAACCACTTTTGGCGATAGGTGTACATCAATTTACCCTTCTTGGATCTATCAAAATATTGTAGCTTCTATTTGTGTTGTCCTTTGTTTCAATATTTCAAGTTTCACATTTTACAATTGAGTTCATTGGGTATTTTATTTTTATCTCCCCAAAGTGCATTATAGTCATATTTGTCATTTTTTTTCATAAGGGAAACAATAGATCCCCTAATAACCCATTGACCCACCTTTTGGTTGAAAGTCAATCCTACCTTTGGGAGACCTATTTTCTTAATGAAACTAGAAGAAAGATAGGCACATCATCCTTATTCATCCCACTTTTACCACCATCCTCTACCCTATTTTTTCTTCATTTCATTTTGTATGGTCTCTTTCGTACTAGTTTAGTCCCTTCTTTTAGTTTAATTTTTATGACTCTTGCTTCTTCTTTTATCCCTTTTAGTTTTGTGAATATCCTAGGGAATAAATCTTCAAATTTGATTATATTTCTACAACTTGTGCAACTAATTTATCATCCCAATAATATCCTACTTTTGCAAGTGTAGGGTCCCCTTCTTTGATGTTGTTTTCTTCTCTTACTTGATTGATTGATTGTAATAATTGTTTTAGCTTCCATCAAGTATTTTAGTCCCCTTTCTCCTTGTTTGATCTCTTTATCCATGTTTTTTGTATCATCATCTTTCTATTGTATCAAACAACATATTTTCTCATGGAATTTTTATTCTTTGGCTAAGCATTCAATATATGTACATATCCCTTATGTTTGTGGAGGTGTTGTAGGAGGTTGTGGTACCACTACTTTATTATTTATTTTTTATTTGAATATTATTTCTTTCATTTTAAGTAGTGCGCCAAGTATATGTTTCTCCTTTTTGTAAAAATAAAAGGTTTGTATAAAATCAATCTTAAGTCATATCCAGCATTTAGTTTCTCCGCATCATTCTTGGTTTATATACCAAGTTTGGGAAACTAGTGTTAGTGTCCAATAAAATAGTTGGATGTACAATCATTCATCATACCCATTCCTTGTTTTCCACCTTGTGATACAAGTGCTTAAGTGATCCTTCATTAAAATATTTCCATTGTATTTTTCTCTCTGTGTATTCTCCTTCTTCTAGTAGGTTTCTTATTTTTATTACGATTTTAAATATTTCCCATTTGGTTAGCTGGTCCTTGTTTGTGTTGCACCGACTTTCAACATTACAAATAAGTGTGTGTTGTAGTATGTGGATTCTTAGCTCTTCATTTTTGAACATTTTTTCTATTTGTGTAATAAATGGTGAGAGATATACTCATGAATACTTGGGGAATTTGATATGGTAAATCTCATGTGAGATGTGATTTATCTAGCGATATATCTCAGGTATGTCATCTCTATTTTCTTCCAAGTTGCTACAAATATTCTTTGATATGATTTGTATCTATGATAGAATGTGCAACATCCTTTGGTTTTCTCCCAAACATATATACCCTATGGAATCCAATAATCCTCTAGGAATTAAGTTTTAGCTCTCCTTGCATTCATGGATGTAATACTTGCTCATTGTCTATGCTATAAGAAATAATTTTGATTTGACCCCGCTTTTTGAGTTTGGTTCTTCAAGAGTGTCATTAAGTGGTAGTCTTGAGATTGTGTAGATTTTTTTGTTATTAGAGTTGTGGTATTCTTTTGTGTTTACTTACTTTGTATATGATTCATCTAGGCTTTTCCCTAGGGGAATGTTGACTATTTTGTTTTCATCAACAAATGATATTTCTTCCTTCCTTGAGTCTACAATGCCCTTTGCGTTGAAAAACCATATGATTCCTCGTAATGCATTAAATTAATCAAGGTTTATTTGATGGAAACTACCTCAAATTATACATTTTTTTTACTCATCGACACTTCTACGTGTTTTTCGAGTTCCCATGATTTTCATCTTGGTGCCATATGCTAGGCTAATGTTATAAGGTTTTTGTTCAATTTTAGGTTTCCCTATTTGTTCCCATACCCTTCTTGGGAGCATGTTTATGTCATATCCTAAGTCTACCATTACATTGGTTATTTTCTTATGATTTATGCTAATTTTAATCATGATGGGTCTTGCATTCCATTGTCTATCAGATTTTCCTATTGTTCTTATTTGTTATGATTTATGTTGTTGTTTATTCTAGTATTTACAAAATTGTTGTAGTTTTTATAACATATTATAATTTTTAGATATTTTTATTAGTTGTTTTAGTATTCCCACCTCTTTTCCAAAGAAGTGGTCATTGTCTTCTACTTCTTGAAATTGTTCAATAGTGAAAATTTTATTTATTTTCTCTACTATTTGGTCATGATATCTTTTGGTTGGATTAAATTTTCCTTCTTAATCTATAGGGACCTTTCTTCTTCGGTAGCTACATATCTATCATTTGTGGTATTTGTTTCATGTTTGGTAACCAATGTCGCTTTATTTTTATTTTTGTATCTTGGTTTTATATGGGTCTAATATCCTTCTTTAGAGCTACTAGTCTCAATAGTCTCAAAATCAAATTTTTCTTCTTTTTGACATCTCTTGTTTGTTTCCTCCAACTCATTTGGTATCTTCCTTAAGATTCTTACTCCTCTAGGTGGATTTAAGTTCTGAAGCTCATCTTTTGGATTACAGTGTTGTATTTTGTAATAAGTTTGTGCTTTATAGCAATTAAATATATCGTGTTCAATGCCTCCACAAAATCTACACTACTTTTATTATATCCCTAACATTCAGTTGTGAAGTGTCCTTACTTCTCACAATTGAAGCAAGTGGTGTGTAGTCACCTTCTTCTTCCTCTACCTCGACCCCTCTCTCCTCAGAATTAGCCTCTATCATTATAAGTTCCCTGATTCTATTAATTTTGCAGGTCGTTTATGCTCCTTAGTTTTACCACTTTGGCACTTTATAGCCATAGTCATATAGATGAAGTGGTTTTTCCACCAAACCTTTTAAATATTCCATCCCTCTTTCCTCATTATGGTTTCCTTGGCTTGGGTCCTCTCTTAACTAGACTAGTCAAGTGATAGACAATCTTTTGTTGTAAGATCATACCATTCTCCAAAAAATCCATATTATATTGAGTTCATCTTTTAGGTAGTTCCCTTAGATTTACCCTTAGCACATTTTCTTTTGAGGAAAATCTTCTTGACTTTAATGGAATTAAAGGTGACTCTTTGTCTATGGGTTGTGTTTGTTTAAAGTACCTTTTTTCCTTTTGTTGGTAAATGACATTTGATTGGTCAGTGGTGTCACTTCATTATATGTTATTAAATACTCATGATCCAATTTATTTTCTACCCCATTCTTCTCTTGTATTTTTAGAGCAATTCTAGTCACTACATCATCTAAGTATTTCATGTCAAACTTCATTGTTCAAAGATTTTGTATGGTAACCATTGGTAATCAATATTCATCTATCCTCAATTGAATATTTTCCCAATCTAGATAAGCAACTGGTGTTCTAGTTATATGTGGTATTATAATTGTTGTGACTTCTTGCTCTAAATCCTTTTTAGTTTTTCTATAACCCTCAATTTCTCCCTCTATATTACGTATAATGTTACTTATTCTATCTATGCTAGAACTTATTTGTGATATCTCCTTTCTTACTTCCTCGGTTGAACCTACAATGGTATGCTCAACAACACCCTTAATGGTGCAATCATCCTTTTCATTCATATTTTCTCCTAGTATTTCTTTGTCTTGTTTTCTTTTTGTCTTTTCTACTTCTTCCATTCTTTTGTGGCATCTTTCCTATCGATCCTATATTTTTTTCAATCTTCTTTATTTTGTGTTCATTTACAATGCCAACTTAATTATTTCAATAAGCTCAAATTTTCTTTTGTTTTCTCCTTTTTTCATGGTTTTTTAATATGGATTTTCATTAATCCTTATATTTCCCATGGCTAGTTTAAAGTTTAAATAGTTACATCTTTTTAGAGATCTTTGCAAATCCCTTCCCCTTTCCTGTTTTTCATCCCTTAAGTGCCTACCCCCCTCTCACAAGGGTGATACCTAAGAGTTGTGTCTGTAGAAGAAACAAATTCCTTGGTGGTACTATCCTCTTTTCTACCACTACTACTTTTCTTTAACCTATATTTTCTTCACTACTCAATTTAGGTCCTAACACTGGAACCATTGTTGGCAAGAGGAAATGAGGAATTATGGTACAAAGATTTGTACCTTGATATTCCTCATGTAGTTAGTTTATATTTGAGAGGATACATTGAGACAAAAGAGTATTTATGAAAGAGAAAACTCTATATAAATACAAATTTCATAAGTGACTTAAATAAGAAACATATCCATTCATAACACATATATTGATCAAATCCTTATAACTCCATATATATAACATATACAATGGTAGGTCTTAGTCTCTACTATGTTGTCCCTTCTATTTTATATTATTATCCTATATCCTCTACTCCTACATCTATTATATCCATATTTTTATATTTTATCTATTAGAAAGACATGGCCCTTATAGGGTACATTTTACTTCATCTTTCCTATCAACCTTAGGTTTTGCAAGTCTTATGTGGTAACTTGCGATAGATTTCAGTCTTTGACCTATAACCTACTAGCAAGTATAAAATAAAAGATAAGCTATCAAAAATAAAATCTAAAATATTAATAAAGGAAGAAGAAACCTTAAGGGGAAACCATAGGTAATGTTCAAAATTATCAAGTTTTTTAATAAAATGTGAAGGAAATAAATACATAAATTTATGTAGGCTATTTAAATAAATGTAACCAATAAGAACATACTTAACCTCGATAAAATATCTAGGAATGATAATTAAATTGAAATCAATGTAATAATTAAATAAATGTAATACCTATAATGTTCAAAATTATCAAGTTTTCTAATAGTATGTGAAGGAAATAAATACATAAATTTTTATCTAGGTTATTTAAATAAATGTAATCAATAAGAACATAATTAACCTAGATAAAAGATCTAGGATGACAATAAAATTGAAATCAATCTAATAATTAAATACAAGGATATAAGGTCTTAGCTTTAGGATCAACGATGTAAGAATAACTTAGGTAATTTTATTTTAAATCATTTCATCACTATCATGAAATTATCTACCTCAACTTGATGGATGTCTCAAATTCTAGAGTATAATAAAAATGATTCCTATCAATCATGAGTCATATGATTTCTCTTAACTACCACTATCTTGATCTCACACATGGAATTTATTTGTTCCTTGCAAGAATGAAACAACAAAATATGCACCTATAAATTTCTCACCTTCACCTTCTAGATATCTAAATCTATTAAAGTGATGTCTAGAGACACCATTTAGGAGCTCGTTGATTTGATAAATGAACGGGTTCTCTTGGGTTGAAATCCTTTACTAACCTAATTAAAAATAATGAGAAATATCAAAGATAATAATTATTGGTGGCCTATACGATGATATAAATTTGAATCTTTTGATACTCTTTAGAATTAGTATGCTCTTATTATTATTTTTCTAAGGATTTCTTTCAAATTTTATAATTAAGTGTATAATGAATGTCTTTAAATATCATGATATAACAACATGTTGAAATGTGTGCGAGTATGTCTCATAATAGCTACTAAAAGGAGGTGAGAAAGTTTAAATTTGAATTCAGTGCTTGATTTCAAGTATAGTTCGTGCATTCCTCAAGATTGATTTAAATCAATCATCTATACTTAGAAATGATTTGTAGAGATAAGATGGTGATCTCAAGGTAACAAATGTATGGGAATTAGTGGAATGGAGTGAAATAAGAACAAATAGGGATTAGGTTGTGGACCAAGCCTAATACAAGAGTATGACACTTGTCAATATATTATTAAATTAAAGCACTCCCATCAAAGTGGACCCAATTACTCTTATCAATGTTTTATTATATTAAGAAGTATTCTACAATGGCAATAAGGGGTGGAGTGTAATGGCATGAGTGCATTAATACAAGTTGTTACCTTTAACTTTAAGTTTGACAACTATCCCATCAAGATACTAATATTTAATAATAAATATAATAAAATAAATAAATAAATAAAATATGTTATTACTTGCTCATATTTCTTCAATTCACTATAAATTAGTTCTAATGTAAAATAAACTAGTTTTGTCTCATCTATTTAATTATCTTTATGTTGTTGGCATAGTTTAGTTCAATAAGTCTCTCATGTAACAAATATTTTGTTATATTTTTATCTAAGTTTCTCAAAAATTATACATTAAATTATTGAAATAATCTATTTTATAAAACTTTGACACTATTGATATAGTTGTTATAAGTTTTCCATAGTCCATGAAGTTGATATCACGAGCTTTGGATTAAATGGTGTATGATTTTCAATCGATGTTTCGGATCACACTTTCCTCTTCCTCATGAATCACTGATTATGATCTGAAACGTCGATTGAAAATCATACACAGTTTAATCCAAAAAGCTTGCTCTTATCAACTATTGATATAATTACATATTTAAGATGATTAAATAATGTTTTAAAAACTGTAAAAAAATATCATAAATCCATTTATTTAAAACTCACCAAACATCAAAAAATTATCTTTTAATATCTAATAAATAAATATATTTAAAATATATATACTCATTATATTAAAACATCCCATTAATGTGAACCCAAAATTAAATTAAATTTTCCATAAATATATGAATTTTATAATTATAGTATGTTATATTTCATTATATTCAATATTTTATTACATGCACACAAAGCGTATGAAGCACAAAAACCAATAATAAAATGAACCAATTTCCTAATCTTTAGATCATCTACAACAAAGCATGCATTAAATTCCGGACTTAAATGTTATTCTCAAAATGTGTTGTCCGAAATATATAAAACTTAGTTTGAGCTATCTAAACTTGTTAGGTATAGAAATGAACGTTTTAAAACTTTGAAATAACTATAAAATGTCCGCCGTACAAGCTATCTATTTTGTATATATGACTAGTCTTTCTAGAAGTTTTGTGTACTTGTCCAACGCATATTTGATGATTTGGAAGCCCTATTCCAATTCTACAAGTTACCAATACTTCTCCTTCACTCTATTTCAAGGTCAATGCTTGGACACGTTGGGAAATTTGATTGAAAGTGATGGAGATTTCTATGAAAATAATTCTAAAAAGCTGAACCTTCACAAGATGTTAATTTTTGTATAGTTTATTAGTACCTTCAGAAGGAAGTTTTTTTTAGAATTGTTTACTCTATAGAAGAGCATATAACTTAGAAGCATGATCTTAATCCAAGCATACAATATAATGATAGTATATGTATGTGTACACATCATAGTGATATCATATTTATGTGTAAACATCATAATAAACATGGTAAGTAAATATCACAACATCTAGATATTGTAAGCATCAAATATAGAAAGTACATGAACAACCATAAATAATGTAATATAAGGTCATAAGGAACATGTGAAAATATAAGTGGTAAACCATAGAACATATAAGTTAGAAGCAGGATAAGGATCATAGGCATATAATATAAAAAATGATGTCATATGTATGTGTAAACATCATGTTAAACATGGTATGCAAATATCACAACATCTAGACACCGTAAGCATGAAATATAGGAAGTATAGGAACAAACATAAGTAATGTAATATAAGGAATATATAAGGTCATAAGGAACGTGTGAAAATATAAGTGGTAAATAATAAAACATATATTGATGTAGGAGACGCACAAGGCACATAGAAATAACATAGGAGCTAGACTTGGAGTAAAGGAGAAATAGGAGATAAACAAGGAACATAGGAAAGTATAGGAACAAGAGAAGGAACATAGGAAAGGGTTGGAGCTAAAGGAAGCATTGCCCTGAGTGGAAAAACAAGGTATAAGATGTAATAGAGAAGGTGAAATAAGAATAAGAGACACACAACAAATATGGCATAAACAAAGGACCAAAGTGTAAAGACACACAAGGTAAATGGAAGAATATGAAAGGTTGATCAAAACACACATGGAATTTAAGTAAAAGGCTATTTTAACCAAAAAAAGGAAGAGAACACCCGTGTGCCCTAACCCCTGCATGCCCTAATCCTTTCTGCATAGAACAATGAATCTTTCTAAATTTTCTAAGGCTGGAATCCCCTCAAGAATCTGATATCGCCTAGTTTGCAAACCCTCGAGGCTTAGCATAAAAAATAAAGCCACATAATATGAAGGAAAAGGCATGGGAAAGAGGTGGGCCTACAACAGAAAAAATCCAAAGATGAAAATACCTTGGTCCCCACTTCCCTTTTTGCGTCTGAAATGGAAAAAATAGATGCCACGTCGGTTAATGTACATTCTAGAGGAGCACAACCCCATCTTCAACCGACAAATAACATGACCACACATGGTACTTCCACATCAACCACTCCAACAACCAACACTCAAATAACCGATACCTAGGAAGATAAGGTAATTTTGTTTGCCCTTCTTGATGATATAATTGATGTTATCTTAGAATGTAAAGTAAAAACAATAATTATTTTTTCCTTAGAGGCATCCCATCAAAAAAAGATTATTTCAAATGGACTTGTAATAATTGGGAGCTTAAAGGTTGGACAATTGAATCCTTTAGGGGGGCCTAGGTAGGGAATATGTCACTTGCACCTTCTCAAACCTTGAACATGCTCATGTTGTTCTCCAATATAGCTCTTGGGTAATATACATGGGAAAACCTATTGTATGCAATCATGTGACCTTGACATCCATCCAGAAGGAATTACCAAATCCAAATACCCCATGTGATTTGAATTTCCTTTCCTTAATCTCACCTTTTGTCCTTTCCTTCAAGACATTGCTTCTCAATTTGGAAAAGTTTTATGTTGTAAACAACATTCAGATAAATGGGATAGCATATGATCACACCCCAGGGAATGTATTGAAATGGACTTAACTCATCCCTTACATAGTACTATTAAACTTGTAGGACCTAGTTTCGAGTTCGGTCAACACATCACATATCTGAATAAACTAAATGTATGGTTTTTATTGTCGTAGGGAAGGCCACTTGATTCGTGACTTCCCCTTCCATAAACCCAAATCAACCCAACCAACTATTGATAACCTCTATTTTGTTGACCCTCCAATTATGGATAATCCTCAGCCTTATATGCTACCTTCTTACCCTCCACACCTTTCATTGTCAACCCAACACGCTACCCCCTAGGCCCAACCTCCCTCTTTCACCTGCATCTCCCACTTCCCCTAATCACTCACCTTCTTACAAAGACATTGTTTTGAAGTCCCCAACCAAAGATTGCAAGAGGATGAAGGAGACTCCCCCTAACACCCATGTCCCTTCATCTAATTGTAATCATCAGCCTCAGATAAACAACCTTGTTAAGCTTCAAGCCCATTATTCTACCAATCTACTTGTGAATCAAGATCCCATGGATGAGCCCCTTAGGCATGAACTTATGATGGATGATCATAATAGACTTCTTGAGAATAAATTTAATGTGTTGCAGTTAGAGAAGGATACCCTACCTGAATCCTCTCAATGAAGTACAAATTTCAATCTTTGAATACACATGGATTGGCCCTTCCCACACATAAATATCATGTCAAACAGTCAATCCAAAATAATCATATTGATGTCCTTATGCTTCAAGAAGTTAAAGTTGGAAAGGTTTGTCTTGATGCTACTCTTGCCTCAATTTGGTCTAAGGCTCTTTTTGTGCATACCAATCATTCTGATGGTGGAGGTGGTGCATTGTTTGGCTTAGCTCCATGGCTGGCTAAACATTTTTTGGCCTCTAGCTCTGATCCTAATGGTCATTGTGTTTGGGCCACCACCCTTATTAAGGAGTTTCTTATGGTTTTTTGCTCCATATATGCTCCTAATTCTTCTTCAAAGAGAATCATCCTTTGGGATTGTAGAAGTTGATAAATCCAACTTCATAGTCCCCAAGAATCACCTACATGCAAACACCTATCACATACAAAAGACATTCAAAACCAAAGAAGATGTTTTGTAAACCTCAAAGTAAAAATGCATTATTGAGAATCAATTATTACAAAGAGATCAATCCTTATGAAGGAGATCAAGAAACCCTAAAATAAACCTAAAGGGGAAACCCTAGTATGCACACTTAATAATTAATCAATTATTAATGTGCCTAAGTTTAGCTTAAGTAAAATTCACATTAGATCCTAATCACTAAAAATAATTTCCTATCGGACAGAGGAAAACCAGAAGAGCGGTAGCAGGACTAGTAGTAATACTTGCAGACTTGCAGTGACTAATATTTATATAACAATTAATTATGGTGCGTGAGGACAACAGGGGGTTCATGGCGAAGGCATGGGCATAGGAAGTTGAGAAAGAGTTGCCTTCACTAGAGAACAAATTGCGAAAGGGTGCCATGGCAGGAGAGGCTAGAAGACCTATCATAAACGCAGCAAAAGAATAGAGGGGGGCTTGGAACGTGCCGCATTGGAGGCATGGCTCTGGCAGGCAAGGACGTCGAAACCCTAAGCATAGCGGTCCTCCATGGATGGAGGGATGGCGACATGCTCGCCGATTTCGCTCCCCGAATGCTGATCACAATAGGTCTGCGAAGATGAAACAAGGGCATGGGGGGTTGCAGCAACAAGGTGGACGACCAGGAGAAGGGTCAATAGTGCAACTTCATGCGGACAGGAGGTTGGGGGAAGATGAAATAAGTCAGGGGATCATGGTCAATCGTGATGGCATCGGGTTGAAAAGATCCCAAGCATCGAGGGAAAAAGCAAGGTGTTGTAGGTGCTAGAAGATATTAGAGCTACCTAGGAAGAAGTGTTGCAATCCAAAAGAAAAAAGAGGGCAACTCTGGAGATTCCTCTAGCGGTAACAGAAGATATTTGCTTTGCTTTGGAGGATAATGTGGTGATAGCTAAGTGGTGGGGAGATAATTGCACAAAGTCATGGATGAAGGCCTGGTGGAAGGCAAGGTGGTCGGATAAAGTGGAGATAAGATACCTACCGAATATTTTTTTCATAGTGGTGTGCGAGACGCCTGATCAGAAATCGGAAATACTTAGGGAAAACTATTTAGAGATGGAAGGGCAAGGATTTTTTCTTTTGGGGTGGGAATTTTTTTTTGATGCGCTGCAATATACCCCCAGAAAAATGCCAGTTTGGGTGGAGGTGGAGAATTTACCTGCGGAGCTGTGGAGCGAGGAAGCTCTGGAAGTGATAGGCAATGTCTTAGGGAGATTCGTGGTTGTGGATAAGAGTGTGGTGTCAGATGGTAATGAAGGAAAAATGAGGATCCTAGTGGAGATCACGTCGTGGAACCAAATGTGGGATGAACTGGAATTATTACATGACGGCGTTTCGTGGGTTTAGAAGGTGGATTGGCAATGGACCACATGCCAAGCAACTTTTAGAAGGATTTCAGAACGAAATGACATTCGACAGACGGATACCATGAGCCAAAAAGGGAAAGAAGTGGAAGATTATGGGGAAGGACAATCAAAAGGTGGCTCTGCAATGTTTGTGGCTTCTCCAAAGGAAGGCGAGGCAAGGGCCTTCGTAGAACCCCCAAAATAAATTGAGTCAGAGTTAGTTGTTTTGGAAGATGGGGAAGTGAACAAACCAGAGATGGCCATTGATCTGAATATGGATGCAGAAGGTTGTGAATGGGAAATGATCTTGGAAGTGGACAACGATTTGCGTACCATCTCAGAAGAAGGCAACCCTATATGGAAATCGACAGGATTGGATAAGTTGGGGGAGGAAGAAGAATGGCCTAATACAAAGAACTTGCAAATAATTCCATTTGAAGTCGCCCCTTAGATAACTCCTGAGTGTCTAGAAGAGGTGTAGCTGGAAGGTGAATCAAATGGCTTGGGCGAGTTGTTAAGCTTAGAAGGAGAGGGGGCAGAACTTGAACATATGCGCATGACCAAAAGGAAGCTTGGTGTGCTTGGACTTGAGGGTGGGGAATGCATACCTAATTGCGGCGAAAAAAGGAAGGTTGGAAGGAAGACCAATGAGGAAAAGTGATCTTTGGCTGGGGAAGCGGATGGCCAAAAAAAAATAACAATGCTTCTAAGGTCAAGGAAGGGGGGATCCCTTCTCAGCAGGCAATGAAGTTGTTAAGCTGGAATGTTAGGGGCTTAAATGCCCCTAACAAGAAGTGTCTTCTACAACACTTAATCCAATAAAACACTGCTGAAGTAGTTATGCTCCGAGAAACAAAGCTAACTAGAGGGGATGCGGAGGGCCTGAATTTGCAATTGAAGGCTTGGAAGATGTTGTTGGTGGAGGCAGTGGGTGCCTTTGGCGGAATCATAACCATGTGGTGCCCAGACATAGTTCAAATTGAGGAAGTGACGGCGGGCCGATGGTGGTTGGCTAGCAAGGTTAGGAGTTTGAGATCTGATCTCAATTTTCTCTTAATAAATGTGTATGGGCCCATAGGCAGTGTGCAGAAAAGAAAGATGTGGTCAGAGATTGAAGCATTTGTGGAGGATAACAGGGACCTGGTAGGCATCATTGGTAGAGATTTCAATGCGATTTTGAAGCCTGAAGAAAAGCAGGGTGGTGTAAGTAGAAAGCTTCAATCGCAGGTGGACTTTGAGGCTTTTGTTAATGACAACGAATTCTTTGACATCCCTCTCACAAATGGAAGCTTCACTTGGACGAACAAAAGATTGGACTTCAACAATATTTCAAAAAAATTAGACAGGTTCCTACTCCATTATGACCTGACACTTTTTCCATACTCATTTGCTGGAAGCATCCTTCCCTTCTCAAGGTCGGATCACTTCCCCATTTCCTTGGAAATTATAGGAGAATGTAAGGCTTGCAGGTGTCCTTTCAAGTTTGAATGGATGTGCCTCAAAGATTTGAACTTCATCAAAAATGTGTCAGAATGGTGGCAGGAGGATACTGTGGTTGGCAACGACATGTACATAGATTAGTCAACAAGCTAAAGAATTTGAAGTAGAAAATGAGAAAATGGAGCAAAGAAAGCTTTGGAGATATTTTTGCAGAGAAGCGGAGACTAGAAGAAGAATTAGCAACTTTGAATCTGGTAGTATTGAATGAAGGAATGAATAATGACCGCTTTCTTCAGGAGAAATGCTTGCTTCAAAATTGGGAAGAAGTATTAGCCAAGGAAGAGATCTTTTGGAAGCAAAAGTCAAGAGACAACTAGATATAGGAAGGAGACCGCAATACAAAATATTTTCATAACACGACAAGGGCGAGAAAGGAGGCCAACAGGATCTCTATTTTGGAAGGGTTGGATGAAAGGCCCATAGTGGGTCGCGAGGCAATTGCCGCTGAGGTGGTTGGTTATTTCCAAAGCATTATCAACAACTAGGAGGGCTCTAGATGTCAAGCACAAGAGAATTTTTTGCAGCATATTCCCTCTATGGTCTCAGCTGAGCAAAATGCTTCTTTATTGAAATTGCTCTTAGATGAGGAAGTTAGGGCCGTTGTTTTTCAGCTTCATCCAGACAAAGCTCCAAGCCCGGACGACTTCCCTGCATCCTTTTTTAAAACCTTTTGGGATCTGACTGGAAAGGAGCTGATGACTACACTGAATGAGGCATTTTCAACTGGACAAATTTTAAAGGAAGTCAATTGCACCTTCCTGGCCTTGATCCCAAAAAAAGAGAAGCCAACCTCTCTTGATGCATTTAGGCCGATATCCCTCTGTAACTCTATCTACAAAATAATGGCGAAAGTAATATCTGATAGGTTAAAACCGTTAATGCCCTGTTTAATCTCGGAAGAAAAAATTGACTTTGTGCTTGGGAGGTCAATATTTGATGGGATCATTATTGCCCAAGAAGCTATCCACTCTCTTCAATCAAGTGGGTGCCCGGGAATGCTAGTAAAGCTTGATATCAAAAAAGCATACGACATGTTGGATTGGCGGTTCTTGTGCAAGGTCTTGGAAGCCTTTGGCTTTGACAAAAGATGGATTGACTAGATCTTTTTTTGCATCTTGTCACCTCGGTAATCAGTTCTTATAAATGGTGAACCTGAAGGTTTCTTTGAAGCTTCACGAGGCATCCGTCAAGGGGACCCCCTTTCTCGCTTCCTCTACATTCTAATGGCACAATCTTTAGGTAGAAATTTAAGCGCATCCAAGCTCCAGGGTTCTCTCAGTGGCATCCAAATTACTAGTATGCTCCCTATGGCCATGCACCAAAAATTTACAGACGACATGCTCTATTTTGCCTCTCCTGATTTTCAGGAAGCAAGACATCTGAGGGAGCTTTTGAACAATTATGCCTTGGCTTCGGGATAACTAGTAAGTTTTCAGAAATCTAAAGTATTTTTCTTCAATACGGAACCCCGTTTGGCTGCTCAAGTGGTGGAAATGCTCAATTTTAGAATGGGGGCATTCTCAATGACCTACCTGGGATTCCCTCTAGAGAAAGGGGTGCAAACTAGGAAACTATGGGAGCTTATGATCAGCAAAGTCAGTAACAGACTCTCTTCGTGGAATGGAAAATGGCTCTCATGGGCTGGGCACATCGTGAAGTTGAAGGCAATGATCTCAGCTCTCCCCATATATCTTCTCTCTTGCCTTGTGCTTTTGGATGGCAAGGTTGGGTCCTTAAATCAATGCATGCGGTGCTTCTTCTGGCATGGGGCATCCAACCAACACAAATTTCCACTAGTTTCTTGGGAGACAGTGTGTTTTCCCAAAGAAAAAGGCGGAGTTGGGATTCGTGATATGTTAAATATGAACATAGCTCTTGGCGCAAAGTTGGTTTGGGCCATGTTTGTGAGGAATGATGTCAGGTGGGCACAAATATTGCAACACAAATGCTTGATGAATGATAATGCATCAACGGTTTTGATTGCACCAAAGCTTCTGAATAGTTCCAAGATCTGGAATTTAATGAAATCTTGCAGGCATTTACTCAGGGATCATTTATCTTGGGATGTGAAAGAGGGTCGACGGGCCAGATTTTGGGAAGATTCTTGGGGGGATTTCCAAGCTTGGTTATCATTCAAGGGTAGACTGAAGCAAAGGTGATACTTTCCCAAGAATGGGGTGTCTATGTCTGTGACTATCTTGTGCCAGGCGGACCAGATGGAGCTCAGGAGTTTAAATGGAGACAAATAACGCAGGCTTAGATTCCTCAAGAAGAGGTGGCTTAGCTTAGGGCCTAACTCCAACATACGTCTCTAGTTATTTGCAAGGGTGAGGATCGATTGGTTTGGGAGGGATCTCCCTCTGGCAATTACAATGTTAAGGGTGGTTATGGGTGTTTGCTCAAGGTGGTGCCCCAATCTATGCTTCCAATTCACCTTTGTTGGGATGGGGCTTGCCTTCCAAAGGTAGGGACGTTTGCTTGGGTGGAAATAAAGGGCCGAATCCTTGTTGATGATAGATTTAGGAAAATGGGGTATGCGGGACCATCTCAATGTGTAATGTGCTATAAGGTAGAAGAGGATTGTGATCACCTTCTCCTGCATTGCCACTTTGCACAAGCTTGCTGGAAGTGGTTGTGTGCTCGGTTGGGTTGGTCCTGTGCCTTGCCAAATGACATATGTGCCTTATTTTCTTCTTGGCCTATCCTTAGAAAAAAGGCATTGTACCATGAGATATGGAAGATCTGCCCATCTTTACTAGTTTGGGAAATTTGGAAGGAGAGGAATAGAAGGGTGTTCATGAATAAGGGCAGAGAATTTCCTACCTTCATCAACAAGGTGGAGGCGGTGATCATTGAGGTCCTAAATAGTAGGATTAGAATTTTGAATCAACGGGACTGAGAATTCACAAATTGGGATGCGGAAGTAAGATGCTCCTAGCATGGTGTGATTGTTCCCAGTGATGGTTCCCAAGCTCGAGCGCCAGAATGCAAAGTGGATTCCACCATGGTGTGGCTAGTTCAAACTAAACTTTGATGGAGCTTCACGCGAAAATCTGAGAGCTTCAAGTCTTGGTTGTTGTATATTTGACGAATCGAGTGTGGTAGTGGCAGATCAATCGGCTCCTCTTGGGGATGGAACAAACACGGTGGCTGAGCTCGAAGTGCTCATTTATGGTCTCAAGCTTAGCAGGAGAATTGGGGTTCACAAGCTCGAGATTGAAGGGGATTCAATGGTGGTAATACAGGTCCTCAAATCTAGATCAATGGTAAATTGGAAGCTCCAAGGTTTTTTTGGATCAAGCCAAGGAAATTCTCAGTGGTGGGCTCGAATACACAATCCGTCATGTGTATAGGGAGGCTAATGGGCAGGCTGACATACTGGAAAATGAAGGAGCAGATGGTGTGGCTCGTCTAAAAATAAGGAGAGGCTAGTCGAGCATAGGTGGCGGTCCTTGTGTGGTTTAAACTTCCTTCAGCTCCCTTTGCTTGTCGATCCGCCAGGAGGCTTGCATTGGTGGAGGTGTTTCGTACCTACCTCGTGGTTGAAGGCATAATTCTAGAAGCACAAGGTGGCAGATGGCTTAGTGGGGTGACTGATGCTGGGGAAGGAGGTGGCTTTCGGCCTGGTTTGAATGTTGTGTGTGGGTGGTGGCCCTTGGTCTGTGGCTCAGGATAGCCGCACGGGATGGAGTCCGGGTGGCGGCTCCCTTTTAATGAATGATGTTTGGTCGTGAAGGGTGTTTAACATTTGGGGCATGGTGCTTTTTTTTTTTCATTCCACATGATAAGCAGGCCTCCATGTAATCAAAATCTTTCTGAAATTCAATAAAATCACTTATTTACCTATCAAAATTTTTTTTTAGCTTAAGTAACTAAAGGAATAAGTGACTTAATTAATTAACCAATATGATATAATTTATTAAGTGAAATAACTTATTACTCTAACACCCCCCCTTAAGATGAACTTAGGAAGAAGCTAAATCACTAGAAGAAGATGCATGAAAGCAAAGATGGGTCCCGACAACTAAGACTTGATCAAGTACCCATTTACAAATGCAAGAATGAGGTAGAGAAGAAAAACCCAATGCGACAAAATCCCACTACAATGAGATGACATGTTGCAAAGAAGCACTGGAAGAACACTGAAACCGAAATATAGCAAGCAAGGAAGGATAATTCTATCTACTACTGACACCGTATGAAATTCACTGATTGACTCAAGGAATCATGAAAAAGTAACAACAAACTCGATGCCATAGAATACTTGAGAACTCCAAATGGGAACAACCCTAGAATCTATGAAGCAACAATCGATTATTGAATGATGTATTACTGAAAATGAAGTGAAAATATTCAAGTTTCACCTTTCCAATTGCCAAAACATCCAAGTAATCTCCAAACAACCCATCAGGCCAAATCTGGACTAAGTGATCAAGCTAGGACATATACAAAAAAAGTGTATAGATAGCAACGTAGAGCTCCTCAATACCTTTCCAACACCGCAAAGATAGCAAAAATCAGAGATCGTGGCAAAAATTTATGAGCTCAGAAGCAATAAATGAACATCTGACTTCAAACAACAATAAATGTAGCTAAACAAAAAAATACTGAAAAATAAACTACACCATAGGATAGTGCTTTGATACCATGTAGAAGTTGATAAATCCAACTTCACAATCCCCAAGAATTACCTGCATGAAAATACCTATCACATACAAAAGACATTCAAAACCAAAGAAGATGTTCTGTAAACCTCAAAGTAAAAATGCATTATTGAGAATAAATTATTGCAAAGAGATCATTCCTTATGAAGGAGATCAAGAAACCCTAGAATAAACCTAAAAGGGAAACCCTAGTGTGCACACTTAATAATTAATCAATTATTAGTGTGCCTACGTTTAGCTTAAGTAATTAAAGGAATAAGTGACTTAATTAATTAACCAATATGATATAATTAATTAAGTGAAATAACTTATTACTCTAATAGGGATTGGCTCTTCTTTTCTCTTCCCAATGTTGAGTGGGTTTTAGGGGGTGACTTTAACATAGTGGAGCAGTCTTCTAATCACAACTAGGAATCCTTTTCTCATTTGTCTAACCTTGAGTTTGAGGCTTAGACTCTATCCCAAAACTCCCTCAGTGTTCATTATCCCCTTCTTGGTAAATTCAACCTCCAAATGCCTCATTGGTACACTTGGAGTAACTATAGAGAAGGACCCTTAAGGAAATTGAATCATTTGGATTGTTTCTATGTCTCTCCTAGCTGCCACATTCTTACATCCCATGCTCGTCTCCTTGTTTTTGTGGATGTCTTTTCCACCCTCTCTGACCACTTTCCAATATTCACCACCCTTTTATTTTCTTACCCCACCCCCATCTCCAATCACCTTCCTTTCAAACTAAATGTTACTCATCTCAAGAATCAAGATTTTATTTATGGTATGCTCGCTACCTAGAATGTTAAACCAAAACCTCAACAAAGCAACTCAATTAGATGGTGGGAAAGAACAATAGCTAGATTCACCTCTTTCCTTCATGAATATGGTAGAGGAGTTATGATAAAATATCACAGACTTGATAAATCCCTCAAAGGGCAGCTAGAACATGGTCATGCTTGTTTGGCCTGCAATCCTCATGATATTACAATAATCTGATGTTAATGTTGAGAACCAGTCATGTAAAATGGTTGTCTACAAAGGTAAAGGAGCACAAATCAATGCTTGAACTGAATGGATTAAAGACAGTGATCAAGGATCTAAATTTTTATTTCAATACCTTCAGCACAAACATAAAATTGAGCACATTTTAATGATTAAGACAACTATTAGTAACCTAGAAAACAACCATGCTTATATTTTGCATAGCTTCTATGAGTACTTCAAGAATATTTTTATTGATGACACTGATGATGAAATCCTTCTCCCCATCCTTGAAGATAGTGTCTTTGGTTGCATTCCTAAGAAAATAGATCTTGAGTATAGTAGATATATTGACCACCTTCTTTCATTAGAGGAGTTTGATGAAACTGTTCATTGCATGGCTTTAGAGAAGAGTCCAAGAATGGATTGTTTGCTAGTTGAATTTCATAGAGCCTTGTGGCCCGACATTCATGAATATTTTTATGTTTATCTTGAAGGCATTGACACTAGATCCCTAGGAAACACCTTTAACCAAGGCCTTATTAAAATCATCCCAAAAGGTAAAGATGAGGACACTCTAAATGGATGGAGACCTATTACACTGCTCAACACTTCATACAAGATTATTGCTAAAGCTCTAGCAAGAAGAATCAAATATATCTTCCAAGAAATTTTTCAATCGAAAGAAACTAGTTTCTTAGTGGGGAGATTTATATTAGACAACTTGGTCCTTGCTTGGGAGACTTTTGAATGGGCTCAGCAAACAACCCAAGATTCTATTATCATTAAACTAGACTTTAATAAATTTTATGATCATATTTCCTAGCCTTTTATTCTTCAAATGCTCAAGTGGATCGATTTTGGCTCTAAAATTTGTGAACAAATCAAAATTATTTTCATGGATGCCAATGCTAGAGTGGCTATTAATGGTGCTCTTTCTCCTTCATTCCCCTTGAAAAATCCATTTTCCAAGGATATCGCCTTGTCCCATTCTTGTACATTCTTGCTACTAATGCACTCGGTTACCTATTCCAACATTCTCTTTCCAATAAAATTATTCATGGCATCACACTCCCTAGGAATGCTACTACGCTCAAATCCCATTTTGTTGATGACACCAAGCTTTTCATCCAAAATTCAACAGAAGAAGTGGAAAATACACTTGAAATTTTACATCTATTTTGCTTAATTTCAGGCTCTAAACTTGTCATGCATAAAATTGAGTTTATCATGACAAGACCCAACCCTCGACCTCCTTGGATCCCAAATGAATGGAGAGAATTCAAGCATGGTATTATTACTAGATACCTTTGGATTCTATTTGGAATTGGATTTTAATTGAAAGCAATATGGAATTGGTTCTTGTCTAAAATTAAAAAAAATCTTGAATTAGACCAACAAATTTCTTTCCATGGCAAGTAGATTACAAGTTTTCAATAAGATCCTTATTTCCAGTCATGTTTACATCTCTTCTAGCTCATTTCCTTTCAAATATTTCTACAATAAATTGACTCAATTAATTAAGAGCTTCCTTTGGGCTAAGTGGGGAAACAAAGAAGGTATGCCTACTACTTCATGGATCCATTATATTCAACTGAAAGATAAAGGTAGATTAGGAATCATTGATCCATATACCCAAGGAATTTGTCTTACCACTAAATGGATTGTTAAATCTTTACATGGTGATGCTCCTTGGGAACATTTGGTTCGTTATCAAATTCAAACTGATATTGTTGGCCGGTCATGGAAGTTGGTGAATTGGATGGATAAGCTCTTACTTGCTCCATTATTCAAAACTCACAGTTCAGCCCCCTTTAAATCCATCTGGAAAGCATGGAAAATTAATTCTAACATGTTATCTTGGTATTCCCAATCTTTGAGCCATGGTCTTAGCTTTGCCTCCTCCTCTATATGGTGGAACCATCTTGTGTAGTAGGATAATGCCCCTCTTTCTTTCAAGAAAATCCTTAAAGGTAAATATCTATTCACAAAGGTATCCAAGCTTTTAGAGACCCTTGGGATCTAGTTTATTTTAATTGTAAAACAGGAACCAACTCAAGGCTCGATATAAACTATCCCCCTCAAATAAACATCCTATTCTTCAAATTCAAATTCATGTTGCACCTGAGTTGTACTATCGTTTGTCCACCCCTATCATGATAACTTCCTCACAAATTAGAAATGGCCTAAAAAAAGACACCTCTTTGCATTCCCCCTTAAAACTATTTATAGAAAAATCTTGCCTAGAGTTTCCTTGTCAGTCTTTCTTAATTGCAAATGGTGTCGCAATTTCAATCATGCCAAATGGAACAATTTGAGCACTCTCATTTGGAAATCTAAAGCTAAAGCTCAAGCCCAAGTGACTTCCTAGAAAATTTTGTGTCTTAAACTCCCCATTGGAGATCATATTTCCTTCCTCTCATGATATTCTTTAACTCCCACTATCAATAATGGCATGCACCAATTGCTTGTTGGTCCAACACTTCGTATGGAAGAGACACTCATGTTCCTTTGAACAATCGATTTCCTAAATACTAGTGTTGAGACATTATGCCTCCTAATTAGTCTCCTTAACATTGATTTTGATGCCAAATATTATTGTGCAATGTACTCAATATCACTATGGGAATTGATTTTGTGGTGATAGAACTAATAATAACCTTATTAATTCTTATTGAACTATGACCCTTGTTTAGCACAGACGATATTCAAGACAATATTTGGAATAGATGATTTTATTTAGCTTTTGCACAATGTTATTTTACTTCTATGTGAATGGATTTGAAGTGAGTTGCTATGTGGGCTTTTTTGAAGAAAATTTCTACTTAAGTTTGGTCATAACTTTAGTTTTTTATGCATTTCAAAATCCCTACCTTATGTCCTCTAATTTTAGGAGCTTCATCTTTGTATGGATTGATGAGTCCTAAAATTTCCCTGATTTCCTTGTTTTAAGTTTCAAAATTTTCATTAAATTTATGATCTAGTTTCAAGACATTATCCAAAATTTTCTATTTATCCTAAGCATTAAATAATTAAAGATAATATATATTATATTACTAAATTATTGTGCACATTTGTGAATGTCCACTAAATGTGAGAGTTTTATGTTAATTATTATTAAAGATGAAGAGATGTTTTTGAGGAAAACTAACACTTATGCAATAAATAATGTCTATCAACCCACAACCAAAGGGATGCTCACTTGCAACACATACAGTATCTCATAGCTAATGGAGACAGTGGTCAAATGTTGTGGAAATTTTTATTTATAAATCATATATTTTCATTGGTGTTGTCACTAGAAATAAATATAATCATGGAGATAAGAAGATATTTTTGATAATGGTAGATCATGGTTCATAAATAGGTATGTCATGTTCTACACATTTCCAATTATAACCACCTTCTTTATGTTTCAAATTATTAATGATATTATGACACTCACACCTTTGTATAATTCATTTCCAATTTTTTTTTAGGATAGGAATAAGTCTTAGTTCTGTGTTTTTAGGTGAGTTGACAATTTTTTAGAAGTTGTTTTAAGTCTAGAATAATAAAACTCTCATGATATTGTATATAATAAATCTTGTGTGAAGTTCAGGATTTAGTGTTAGTCGATTTCGTTATCAACACTTTTTTTAATCAATAATCTATTATCAATTTGTGTTAAAGCTTTCCAAAATGTAATAAAAATGGATTCAATCAATTATATGGAATTTCAAGTTAATATTTGATAGAGATATTATGGGATTGCAGCTACTCAAGCAAGGGCCACTTGAAGTAACTACAATATTCATCATAGTCTAGATTGTTGTTAATATTAGAATAATTTATTAAGTTGTATGTCTTGACTTGAGTTAATTTGATTTGATAAGTAGTAAAAAAATATTATTAGTTGTTTTTTAAAAACAAGTTGCATACAAGTAGTTATAGTATAGTTGAGATGGTAGTCACTATCCTTATAGGATTATCTACTCATAGAAAGTTCTATATAATTATGTTTGTTTCCAAATGAGTATGTTTTCAATTGATTTTGTTTCTAAATAAGGTTGATTTTGGTTAATTATTCTACACACAATTGTTAGGATAGCTTAGAATCCTTAACAGTACATATAGTGCCAGCACCATCCAATAAATTATGATTTCCTAGTTGATCAATTAAACGTAGCACATCTAAGTCAATGAGTTTCTTAATAAGGGATATGTCGGTTTGTTGAGTTCTATGCATGCCCCCTCTACATCAACATAGATGGAGTTATAAATTTTTGGTGTCATTGTTGAGGATGGTGCTAAGGTTCAAAATCTCTAAGTTTTTGGTTTATTTACAAAATGCTTTCTTAATTTAGAAATTTTTATTTTCCGCAATTAGGACTATTGGAATTTTCAAATCAATCTTGAACTAATTAATAAAATTATCCAGGAAGAAATATATTAAGTTCAATTACTATTGCATGCAGTGACAAAGAGATTGTTTAGGAAGATTTATTTCATTGAACCAGAATCGAGAGGAGTTACTCGAAGATATTGATGTAATAGAAGATCCAACACCATCAAAGGGGCTAACTGAAGGAGTCAATAAAATAGAAGCACCCCTCACACCAAAAGATATTCTAATTTTAGAGAAATCACTATAATACATCTCAACATAATGGTGGATGGGGTAGTGGAAAACTCTATTTAACTAGTTATGTATTTGAATTTCTAATAGAAAATCAAGAGTGTGCAGTTTTCCTAAAGAATATACCTCCTTTGGCTCTATCCAATTTTTACAATTTGATCGCAAAGGATCCTAATTTTTTTTTTTTGAACTTGTTTTTTTATATCAAAGTTATGACTACACTACTAATGCACATAGGCTAAAACTCTTTCTAGCCACACTAAAAGATGATGCTTTGTGGTGGTTCATGTGATTAGGCAAGAATGTAGTGGCAAATTGGGAAACAACAAAGGAAGATTTCTTGCAAAAATACCAAGACTATTGTCATGGAGGAGATATGAAAGAGATGGCATATTCTAAATGTAGATACCCAAAATTGTCCTAGTTTGTGAATAACACCTTTTTACTAAATTTCACCCTTTTCTCCTAATGATTAAATAATACCTTATTATTTAATTATTATCGAATATATGAATACTCTACTATTAATTAAGTGAATTTATGTTATCTAATTAATTCACTCTCTTTGATTAATTACATAAATTGTATTTATTTAATTATGTCCTAATTACCATTAATCTCCCTGATTAATGAAATAAAACCTTATTTATTCAATTAAATCATTAATTAAACTTATTATTCTATTTTAAATAAATAATTATCATTAATTATTTAATTAACATTCAAACACCTTCCTAAATTAAATAATTAAAAAATTAGTTAATTATTTAATTACCTTTTCACCTCAACATTATCGATCCATTATTAATAACTAAACATTGTATTTATTACTTAATCCTCACTTGCACATTCCTCCAATAATTAATTATTTAATGAATTATTCTCTCATGCATAATTCCCTCTTTCATAACTAACACTTTGTTCTAATTGACTGGATAATCAATTCTAGTTCATTGATCAATCAATTCACTTCACTCCCACTTAGTGTGAGTTAATAGATAAATCAATTCTTTTAATGAATAAATTAATTTACTTCAGCTAATTCATGCAATCAGTTAACTCCTCCATGCAACCAGTTAATTGGAATTTTGTAGGGCCAGTTGCAGTCAATTAACTGGGCAAACAATTCCTCTCAAAAATCCTCAACCATTGATCTTGACCTTGCACCTCTTAATCTAGATCGTTCATTTAAATCATTCATTTCTATAAAATCAACCCTCCTCACATCATGTTGATGGCTCACCATGAACTTTGAATTTTTGCATCATTGCTATCATCCACACACTTTTGAGCTTGAAGTGAAGTAGAGCATATTAAAATATGAGAGAAAAGAAAAGTGAATAAGGATAATAGAAGTAATTCATGTAAACACGGTGAAGGTAAAATGTATTGTTTAATTGAATCTGATTTTATTTGTGTTGCTTTTTTTCTATTGATTGATTTAGATTGCATTTAGGTATTGAATATTTAGATTGTATATTTGTGGTTATTGCTTTAATTCTTTATCTTTATTAATTCTAATGTCCATTTTTCCAAGTTACATTTTTGTGAACTCGACGTGAAATCATGTAAATAACAGTTTTATTTATAGAATTTAGATTTTTTTGAAGCTACAAGAAGTGCAATGCATTCATGGTGATCTTTAATGCATTTTTCAACATCTGCAATGTAGTCGCTATCTCGTTCAAAGCATGTGACCAATCATGTGACACATATCAAGTTTTTTGGGTCATATTTGTCACGTTTATTCTCTATGTTATTCTTTATGTTTTTATAGGTTTGAACTAGTACACCACAATCATAGAACCCTGCACTGTAGTTGTTTTTTTTTACATCATAGTTGATGTTCTATTCACCTCAATCAACTCTCTGTGCACCACATTTGTTAGATCATGCATCGTAGTTGACACCCCATGCACCACAATTGATTGGTAAACCAAAAAAATAGGAATAAGCTTTGATGTTTGTTTTCTACTATCTTATTTTGGTAGGATAGAGATTTTCTATTACCAATCTTCTATTTTTAGCTTGTGGTAGTCACTTGGGAGATCTATATCATTTCATTTAGTGCTCTAAAATAAACCCTATCTTAAATATTTAATTTGGTGCACTAAAAATAATCTTCTCTTAAACATTTCACTTGGTGTTTAAAAAATTTACCCACAACTATATCTTTGTTTGGATTTAAAATGGACAATTTTGACTGAACATGCAACATTTCATTTTGGTGCTATAAAATTTACATACAACTTGCACATTTAGTATTGGTGTACTTAAATAAACAAGTGTATACTATGGTTTGTGCATTTGCACACATGTGATTTAGTCCACTAAAAGTGTTTTGTCTAAATTATCCTCTCCCCTTGTGCACCTCATGTGATCTTGGGTGATGGGAAATAACAACACTAAAAAAAATTACCTTTCTATTTTAAGTAGTAGGCCTACCTGGGCGTACACCCCAATATTTGACCTCGCACACATGTTTTTCAATGGGTGTTATAAAGGGTCAAAAAATGAAAGGTGAGCTCAATCCACTTGTGCCATACAGAGAGTGCCTTAGTGGTCCTGGGTGATTCCAAACATGGGTTAGAGACTTCGCCCTTGCATTGGTCATATGCCATGGTGTTTATGGAGATTATCCATTACAAACCCTTGTTGTAGAAGCCTAAATTCCTATTTGTCTATATCTTATAAAGTGGTGCAACATGACATCATGAACATGTGAAGCTACTCACCATGTACTTTGTTAGGTCAAGATAGAATATTTTTGGGTACTAGCAATAGCCTCTCAAGAAGAGAAAGAAGGTATCCCCATGGCATTTATCAACAACCCTGTGTCACTAGATGTCTACTATCCACCTTCGTATAGAGAAGCTATTTGACAATAATTCTAATTGTTCAAATATTTGATCTTTCTAATTATTTACCCCTTTAATGGGAGGTGAGCCTACTTAAAGATTACAAACTCACTCTACCACTAATTAAGTTGTGAATGTGCTTTTGGGTCTTGTTATTACCAATAAATCCAATTGGACTTAAGCCCTTATCTTCATCACCCATTGTTAAAATTTACAACTAAAAACATACATACACTATTTTCTATGTTTTCACAACTCAATGAAATCTAAAATCTAAAAACTAATCAAGTCCTAGGTGGTGTAGTCATGGTAGAAGGTTCCAGAAGGAATAGTCCAAACCATGCAACAATGGGTCAATGCAACAAAAATATCACAAAAAACTGATATGTGAATATGAAAATTTAATGAATTGTCAATCTTACATGCAATACATGCCACATGGGTGAATATCCAAGGCCCATAGGCCTTCCAAAAGGGCGTTCAACAATAGAACTGGCCAACAAGCCTTATTACATGTCCCCAAAGGGTTTATGTGAAAATGTAATGAATCTAAACTTACTTCTAAAATTACTGAATTCCTATGAGTTACAAATTATTATAAATATGCTTCTCACACTCCCACAAAGGTCACATCAACCACAAGGGTTCATAATCTCGAGGAATGATCATACATGAAGTTCAAACTCAAAATATAGAAAGAGAATCCCACACAAAAAGGAACAACTTACAAATCTCTAAGATAGGTCCCAATGAACCCAAGATACTTGTAAGGTGTCCCATTAAGCTCTGCATGATCTGGAATAGGTCTAAACTAAGAAAAATAGACTAGGTCAGCCCCAAATGCTCTGATTGGGAAATACAGTAAAATTATGAGAGCAATCACTTTCTATAGAAAAATGCAAATGATGTGAAATCTAGATATGTTATAGATGTTGATGTGTAGATTATATATCCTATTTCATAAGCTAAGAAACAATGATGCGGTAAAATTCATAATGAAATATTGAAATTTCTATTGAATTCAATGCAAGAAAATAACTATTTTTGGTTGATACAAGATTGCTTTACAACCAGGGATGCTCCTACATCAGAAACCTGGGGTTGGAAGAAAAGTGTCTCCCTCACATTCTAGGGCTAAGAGAAAAACTAAAATGGTCAACCTTAGCCTAAGAAATCCATGATGAATCATCCATTGGTCCACCTTTCCATTTCACAAGATAGTCTTTGTACTGCTTGTCCTAGTGCTTCTTTCAGTTCTGGTATCCAAAATCTACTCAATCTCCTCTAGTTCCTAATGTGGTAACTACCCCTTCAATTCTACTTCATCACTACTACTACCACTTGACTATCCTTCATGAAATTCATATATGTCTACAATATTAAAAATAGGTGATATACCCAATATGTCTGGTAACTCCACTTCATATACATTTCCTATATCAAACTTCCTCATCTTCAACTTATTGTATGAACCAATTGTAAATCTCTCCTTCCTTAGATATACCATTACTTCATCCCCAACAACAAATTCCTTATGTGTCTAGTGCTCATGTGCCTTCTCCTTATACTTATTGTTCATGCTTTCTAAATGCTTCTGAACTTGATTATGTAATGTATCCATGAAATCTACAAGATCTTCTACCTCCAAACTACTTTTGTTCTCCATATTGATGTCTCTTAACTTTGTAACTCCTCTAGGATGTGTTTCGGTAATGATCTCAAATGGTGTCTTCCCTATACTCCAGTTTACTAAATTATTGTATGCAAACTCTGTCTGTGGTAAAACTATATCCCAATTTCCTACCTTATCTCCAACCAAACATCTCAATAAGTTATCCAAACTTCTATTCACCACTTATGTTTTACCATCTGTCTGTGGGTGATATGCTAAACTGAACTTCAAATTTGTCTTCATCTTCTTCCACAATCTCCTCCAAAAGTATCCAATGAATTTAGTATCCCTACCTCAAACTATTCTCTTAGGTAATCCATGCAATCTCACAATTTCCTTGAAAAATAAGTCAGCAAAATGCATAGCATCATTAGTCTTCTTACAAGGAATAAAATGTGCCATTTTATTAAAAAAATCCACTTCTACCATAATAGAATTATATCCTCTATGTGTTCTATGCAATACTAATATGGAATCCATGCTTATATCTTCCCAAGGTCTCTTTGGTATTGTCAAAGATTTATACAATCTAGTATTATGACAACTCCCCTTTGCAACTTCAATTTTTTTTCAACTTTGAACATACTTCCTTACATCCTTATATATCTATGGCCAAAAATAATGTTCACTTACCAAATCCATTGCCTTATCCAATCCAAAATGTCCTGCTTAACCTCCACTATGTTTCTCCTTAATCAAATTCTCCCTCATTGAGCTCATTGGTATACACATATGGTTTCCTTTGAGAAACATATCTTCGTGAAGGAAATAGTCCAACCATTGGCTCTGGTTCATTACTACTAGTTTTGTACATGCTCTCCACACTTCAAAATCTTCATCATTCTCATACATATACTTCAATTCTTCAAATCCCAATACTTCCACTCTCATCTTTTTCAACAAATTTCTTCTTCTACTCAATGCATTTGCAAATTTGTTTGACTTACCACTCTTATGCTTCAACACAAATGTATAACTCTACAAGAACTCAACCCATCTCATATGTCTCTAATTCAGCTTCCCTTGACTATTCAAATACTACAAAGCTTGATGATTTGTATATAACACAAACTCCTTAGGAAACAAATAATGTCTCCACTTCTTCAAGGCTTGAATTATGACATAGAATTTCTGATCATAAACTAAATATCTTCTTTTGGTATCATTCAAATTCTCACTGAAATAAGCTATAGGTCTTCCTTTTTGAATCAACACTACTCCAATTACATTTCCACTTGCATCACAATCCACTTGAAATACCTTATCAAAATATGATTATGCTAGCATTGATTTCTTTCTCACCTTTTACTTCAAAAATTCAAAACTTCTTTGTGCTTCAGACATCCACTTAAATTCCTTTTTATCTCCTCTCATTGTCTCTATCATGTAGTTACAAATGCTACTACAACTTTTGATAAACTTCAAGTAGAAAGTAGCTAATCCATGGAACAATCTCACCTCTCCAATGTTTATTAGTGTCGGCCAATCTACAATGGCTTTTACTTTCTTAAGGTCCATCTTCAATCCTTCAACAAAAATAAAAAATCCAAGATATACTAACTCTGTATTCATGAAACTACACTGCTTAACATTAATCAGTAGATTCTCCTCTCTCATCCTCTACAATACTTGCTAGATGTGCCACAAATTTTTTTATCATCTTGCTAAAAATAAGAATATCATCCAAATAAACAATGACAAACGCATCCAATAATTTATTCATTACCTCATTCATCAATCTCATGAAATTTCTTAAGAATTGGTTAAGTTCAAATGGAATCACTAACCACTTATACAATCCTTCATCATTCTTAAATGTAGTCTTCCATTCATCCCCTTCTTTGATTTTGATCTGATTATATCCACTCTTTAAGTCAATCTTTGTGAAATACTTTTCTCCACTTAAATAGTCCATAATGTCACCCATCCTTGGAAATGGGAATCTATACTTAACTATGATCCTATTTATTTATCTTGAATCTATAAAAATTATCCCCTATCCATCTTTCTTAGGTGCAAGTACAACAGATACCACACATGAGCTCAAACTCTCTCTGATCAATCATTTCTTCAACAACTCTTGAATATTCTAGTTCAAATCTACATTTATTTTGGTTTTATTCTATGTGTTTCCTTGTTTGGATTTAACTCACTCCCAATATAAGATCTATATGATGACTGGTACTCTGGATTGGAAAAAGTCCCTCTGGTACATTCTTTGGCATGATGTCTTCATACTCTGTCAACAATTTTTATACTTCTTCACTCTTTACGGTATGTTTCTCTACCTTTGAATTTCCACCATTCTTTGGAATCAATGCAAAACACATATTCTCATGCCTCAATCCATCAAGAAATTTCCTACTATCTACCAAACATAGTCTAGTAGTGCCACAAGATTCACTCTTCTCCTCTTCCATGAATAACATCAACTTGATTCTCTTTCCATTTGATGTCATAGTAAGTACTCCTTCTTCCATCATGAATTTATTTCTTATCATATTTCCATGGTCTTCCTAACAGTAAATGACAAGCATCCATAGGCATAATATCACACAATAATTCATCTTTATATGATCTAATATTAAATTTAACTAAACATTGTGCATTCACCAATATCTTATGATCATCTTAATCCATGCTATCCTATAGGGGTTTGGATGATTCAATCTCTCCAATTTCAACTTGGATACCATCTCCTCCAAAATTAGGTTATCAATACTGCCACTATTAATGATAACTTTACATACCTTTCCTTTGAACTTACATCTAGTTCTGAATATAATTTTCCTTTGTGGAGGTTCTTCAATCACTTCTTCATGCATCAAAGCTCTCCTCACCACCAATGACTCAAATTTCTTTGGTTTCCCAACTGAATTAAGGGATCCAATATGTTCTTCATCCAAATAAGTTGTTCTTCTAATATGCTCAGGTTTCTTTCTAATAATTCTTTGATGACACTCAAATGCTCTATATATCCTTCACCTCCACACTTGAAACAAGTTCCTCTAAATGGTCTTCTCTCAGATATTCCTTCATCTCTTCAATATCCTTCATTGATGTAAGAATCATGACCTCCTCTATCACTACAGAAGAAATTTATATCATCTCTTCCTCTGTGATATGAATTGGAATCCTTTTTCTCATTTTGGTAGGGTTTCACATCTTTGTTCTGCTCTATATAAGGTCTTCTTTCTTTGCACTGGGATCTACTCTTCTAAAATCTTCCTCTTTCACTTCTCTACCTTTTCTCAAATTTCATGTTCAACTTCTCTTCTACCTTCAATGCAAATTAGTATGATTCCTCAACTAATGTCATCTTTACTAGGCTCAATTCTTCTTAAATTTTTTTTCTTAGTCCATTGATGTATCTTGCCACTTTCTCTATGCTTGCTTCACTATGACCAGTTTTGATTATCATCTTATAGAATTCTTCAATATATTCTTTCACAGATCTTTCCTTTTGTCTCAGGTTTTGCAATGTTGTCAACAATTTCAGTTCATAATATGTTGGTATGAATTAATTCTTTAATTTTATCACCATTTTGTCCCACTTGATGATTCTTTCTTTGCCTCTTCTATTTTGGTCCAATTGAACTTCTTTCCACCATAATACAACATGAAATTTCAACTTTGTTTTCACAAATCTGACTCTTTTTGGATCTCTAGTTTCTTCATATTTGAAGTATTCCTCCATTTCATTGATCCAATCAATCAATTCTTCGAGATTAAAATTTCTCATGCAATTTTGAATTTCAACTCTAGGTCTTTTTCCAATCTTTGAAATCACTCAATTATCTGTTGGAATTTTTTGAATTCCTGGAGGCAATTGTGAGAACCAATCAATTTCCGACCTTGCCAAACTACATGGGAAAAGATACATCAAGTAGGAATCATTGTAAGCCACCTCCATACACATTACATGGAATTATTTGATGTGATCCACTATATTTCTTGTCCTTTGTATTTATCAAATGTTGGAACCTCAAAACTAGGTGGTAAAGGTACCATCACTGTGTTCCTATCGAATGGATAAGGACACAAGTTTTATTGCATATTTCATGAGTGCCTTGAGTTGTGATGACACATCATCTTGCGGATTTGGTAGAGGAGCATAGGTGGTATATTGTGGAATGGTGGATGAAGTGTAAGTGGTATTTTGGTACAATGGGGTGTTATATGGTGTGTAGGGTGGATTCTTCTATTGTGAAGGTGATGGTGGTAGGGGTGGAGGTGTATATGCTCCTTGTGCTATTGGATTCATGGCATTTTTTTGGGGATTATAATATAAATGATGTTGTTTTTTTGTAATCATTTGTTGTTGGGAATATTGTTGTGCTATCAATGCTTGTTGTTGGGCTTTTTGTTGTTGGTATGTGAGCAATTCTTGTTGTTGGGCTTGTTGTTGTTGTTGGTGTGTGAGAAATGTTTTTTGTTTTTGTGTGAACAAATTTTGTTGTTGAGCTTCTTGCTATTGTAATGCTTGCGCTTGAGATTTTTGTTGTTTCAATGCTTGTTTGTAGGAATCTTGTGCTTATTGAAAAGCTAGAGTATGAGCTTTTTGTTGTTGCAAGGCTTGTTAATAGGATTTTTGTGCTTTTTGGAAAGATTGTGCTTGAGTGTGTTGTTGTTACAAAGCTTGAGCTTGAGCTTGTTGCCATTTCAATGTGGAAGTGTTGTTTTGTTGGGATACATGATATGGGATTTGGGAGATCATGGTATGAGTTGGTTGTGAGTTGATTTGAGATGGTTTCTATGTGATGAGTGTTTGGGGGTTATTACGAGTTATCATTCCTTGTAAAATTGTCGATTGGGATGGAGGAATGTAAGTTTGGGGCCCCATTTGATTTTACATGGCTTGGGGGACCAATGGTAAAGATGATGATGGTGTCATTTGGTGTTGTGATGTCAATGGAACATTAGGACCTTGAGTCAATTGATTAGAAGGGTTTCATTGAACAATGTGTTGAGGGTTCCCTTGTGTTTTATGTGAGACCAAGGTATTACCTTGGTTGATGAGATTTGTGATCAATGTGTTGCTTTGATTTAGATTGATGATAGATGGGGTTGATGTGGATGGTGGATTAACTTGAGTAGTTTGGGTAACCAATTATTTTGATGTGTCAATGGGTTGGTTGGAACCACTTGTTAAGGGTTGACCTTGTGTGATGGTGTTAACTTTCCCTTGTTGTCCTATTTGAGGTACTTGGTTCATATTACCTTGTGTAACATGTTGGGAACACTTTGGGTATTTATGGTGATGGATGAAGATGGTTGTACTCAAAATGTTGAGGTTGTCATGGTGTTATAGAATGTAAGGGGTTTGTATGGATGTAGAGGGTGTTTTGGAATGGTGGTGGAAAAATGTGATGGGGCACTAAATGTTGGTGTCTAAGGAAGGTTGGTGTTTTGAGTACCCAAAAGTGTGCTACCTCCTAAAGGGAGAGTGTGACCAAGGTTGGTGTTAATCCTAGTTGTAAGACTAGGAGCTCATGGTTGACTTGGTACAAGGGATGAAATTGGTTGAATCATAGATGAATTCAAGCCTTGTGCCAAGGTTTGTGCGAAGAAAGTTGGGGGAATCAAAGCCACTTTTTCCAAGGTTTGTTCTTTAATTGAATCAAATTCAAATGTAGAAGGGAATTTAGTCCCTTATTTTGCTAAATAACGCCGCAAGCAAGATCAGTTAAATCTAATAAACATGCATTAATCTAAATTAAACAATAAAGCACAAAAGAATAAACTAAAGAAAAACATGAAATAGTCTCACCGAATATCTGTCCACTCCTTCGAATTATCTTGATCGTCCTCCACTTTGTCTTCTATAGTATAATTACCCTCAGATTTTCATGTGCAAGTATAGCCTTGATGGGTATATGTGGTAATATAAAAATATTGAAGATTAACAAGTTATTCTTCCAAAGTATAAAGATTTTAGGAGGAGGAATAATGACAAAAGTCAGCCAATTTATAGAAAGTTGGTTTTTGAACGATCAACTCAGATTCAAAAGAGAGATCAACGATCGAGATTGATGAATGCCATGCGATGTGAGATTTGTGTCAGTTAGAACGTGAGTTGGGAAATTCTACAGGATAAAGATTAAATAAAATAATAATTTAATCTAGTCTTAAGACTGATCGAAAATAGACTGAATAAGAGATCAAGATTAAATAAATGATTTAATCTTTAGTTGAAAGTCTTCAAAAATTAGAAAGATAAGAACTGAATGAAAAGGTTAAAGTTAGAACTCAACAACTATTTGTTCAAATGCACACATGAATTAATTAATTAAATAAATATATATATTTAATTAATAAATGTATTCATGCATAAGAGAGTCAATTCGCAGAGATAATCAAATATTGAATTAGAAGACAACTGATGGATTTAAATAGATCCCGAGTCAGATGACGAGTAAATAATTAGTTAAGTAGGCAATAGAAGAATGTGATATAAATAACTATTTTTATGAATTAAATGTTTATTTAATTCAACATTCAAAATTTAAGGATTTAATTAAATAAATAATTATTTATTTAATTGATTTTTGAAAAGGTTAATTCAATAATTAAATAATTCGAAATGAATATTTAATTATAGTCGAAATATGATAAATGGTAAATTAAATAATAAATTATTTAATTCAGAAAGAGAATTAATTAATTAGTGACATAATTAAGTAAATAAGATCTATTTAATTAATCAAAGTTGAATACATGTCATAATTAAATAATTAAATAATTAAGGTTATTTAATTAATAGAAGAAAGATGTGTTTAGGAAATAATTAAATAATAAACATTATTTAATTGTGACCATGGTCATTAGAAAATTATTTTGAAAGTAGTGCTCGTAGGCCTAGACCAATTTTCAATGTCTACAAAATGTAGAAGGGAGTTTAGCCCCTTATTTTGCTAAGGCTAGCATGTATTGGGTAGGGTTCCTTTTCATCAAAGTGTTGACAATGTGGCTTGTCTTAAGATCTTGTTGATATTCAAGGAGATATTCCTTGGTGAGCTCAAGGGGGGGTTGTTGGTGACATCTTCTACCTCATACCCTAATGGATTTTGTGGATGTTGTGAGGGGGTAGAATGGCTCCTTAGATAAAATTCTTGTGGGATAGTCTCACTTGTGGTAGATGTGTTTTTGGTTTGCTCCATGATTCTCTTGTGTTGTGATCTTGTTGTAACCATAAATTATGGTTCAACTATGGAACAGGTGTATTGAGATTTATAATGTAGAAACTCTCTAGTTGACTCAAATTTGGTAAAAGGGACCCTCTAAGTTGTTTTGGACCAATAATGTGAGTGGAAGATGAAAAGGGTGAATGATATGGGGAATTGAATTTTCAAACTTTTGGACAAAACTTTTACATTTAAAGGTTTGATGTCTTGATGTATTGGATAAAAGGTGTTTAATGAACTTGTAAATCTTTAAGGTAGACTTGTGACCTTTAAGATAAAATTGTCTAAAATGTGATAACTAACTCAACGAAGTGTATGAAAAAGGATCCATTTCACACACAACATAGCTAAGTTAGGGGATTGGTTTGATATTTGTCTATGTCCAAAGTGTTTGATGTGTCCAAAAGTTGGTAAAGTTGTTTTGTGAAGTGGGATGTAAAATGTGTGAAGATGGATGGAATGTTTTGACCCAAAATATGTTAACCTAAAAGGGACCTTTGTTTTACAAGACCAAGATGTTGAGAAACATGTTATACCTCTAAAGTGATAAAACCTTAAGAACTCAATGAATTCTAATAATAAAACCTGGACTCAATGTTTTGCAATACTTTCCTTGTTTCTCTTTGCTTGTTTTTTGAAGTCAATGTTTGAACATACATAAATATGGGGTGTTCATTTGATTTAATCTTAGATTAATGAAGTTATTTTTACCACATTCAATTTATTGATTAAATTTCAAACTAAAATGTCTATGTCTAAGCAACCTTCATTCCACAAAGTCCATTATGTGAAAATAAATCTAAGCTAAGGCCATAGTTCCCTATGTTAACTTTGGAAAGTGTGAATTTAGATATAAGTCCAAATATTTAGAAGCCTCTAAAGATAAAATCCTTAGGGAAAAATATCAATATTAGGACTTTTCAAAGGTATCAACACTTAATCAAAGGGTTTGAAATTTGATGAATCATTTTGATGTTTGTTTAAGATATTTTGGAACCAAACAAAGTGTCAAACTGGCTCGCAAGTAATATAACATTCCTAGCTCAAGTGGGTATGTATCTTCTTGGTGGGCTTACCTCATGCCTTGAAGGGATGATTTTACATGCAACTTGTGGATGAGTCAAAAGAAAAAAATTCCATTCTCTTTAAGCCTTTTATGCCTTAGCCCACAAATCGAACTTGGTAAGTAACTTCTTGGAAGTAAATTCCAATCCACCACTTTAAATAACACTTCAAAAATGGACTTGGTTGGATACTACACAAAGGTTTTTAGTGACAACAAACTGAGAACATTGTATGTGCATTACCATCTGTTGGCCACTTAAGGCTCTTCAACCATTTCCTTTCAATTAAGGAGAGGGATTAGGTGTAGTATGTTGTTGCATGGGATTGAAGCTAATTTCTCATGATTTCACAACCTTTAATATATACCACTAGTAAACATTCTTCAAAATCTTTCTTATGAGTTCTCCATTGTGGGATGTGTCTCAAAGCAAGCCCTCACTCAATAAGAAAAGTGTTATTTCTCTTCACCCAAGATTGCACAAAGTGCAAGGGGAGACGATATGCAAAAATTTCTTAGGGTGACTCAAAGCAAGAAAATACACTTGAGTGTTTCTCTTCACCCAAGATCATATGAAGAGGAAGGGGAGTGGATATGCACTACAAGTGTATACAAGCAAAGCAAGAAAATTAAACACACATTAATTTTAACCCAATATAGAAAAATGAATTCATTTTAAGCACCAATGGAAGTGTTTGTTTTTTTTGTCCAATTTTAACCACTATTTCAAAATGAGGTTGTATGGGTTCAATTTTAACCAACTTTGAAAAGACTTAAAGCATTTGTGAATTTTAAGCCCAATTGAAAGCTAGTTGTCTTAAGATTGTAAGTTTTAAAACCAAGAGGAAATTTAGTGGTCCTAAAACATAAATCAAAGCAATATATGATGGGTTATAGCATCCCCTAAGTTTCAAAACACTTTTACAATAACTAGAACTAAGAAAAACCAAAAATCCAAAATTTAAAAAAAAATCATTTTTTTTTATGTTAGATAGTTAATTGCATTTTCAGAGGCCTTTGGAGTAGAATTTGGGGTTGAAGCTTGCATTGAAGACCTTTCCAATAGTGCAAACATATTCGAATTCCGAGCATTGAGTAGAAAGTTATGACCCTAACAAGTTGGGGTAAATAATTTCCTAGTTTTTTCCCAAATTTACAAAACCAGTTAGCCTCACAAAAAAAAACCAAGTGTTAGTAAAATATCAGAGAGCATGTGAAATTGAAAATTTAAGACACATTTGAAAATTAGCTCTCTATTTTTTTTACTAGTAAAAAGTGTCGCTAAAATCAATTGTGCTATTGTAGCCTTCAAATGCGTCGCTAATCTCAAGGTGCATCACTCTGGTGAATTTAGGATGCGTCGCTTTGCACCAAAACACGAACATCAATTGCATTGCTATATTAATGTGTCACCAAATTTAAATTTATGATATCAAGAAGAAAGATAAGTGTGTTGCTATATTAAATATGTGTTGTCATAATTAAAATATGCATCGTTGTATTTAAATCGTGTGTCACTATATAGCAACACATTTCAAATGTGTTGTTGTAGCCACCAAAAGTGTCACCATTTATCTGAAACTAGCAACTCATGGAAACTTAAGATAAATTCATCTAAAAAGCTAGTAAAGTCCCCCTAGCACCAAAATGTGATTGTAATAATAATATAGGTTAAATACACCAGATCCTAATGAATTTAAGCATTATTTAACCCCCTAAGCTACAACCCCAATGAGATATTCAAAAGCTTCAAAAACTAAGAAACCATTAAACTAAGCATGTTCAAATAAACACAAAATCTTAAAATAAACCTAATCTAGAACTCCAAACCTTATCGCATTGGGGGAACAGTGCTGTATTGATGTGGAATAATGACCCTTTCCCAATCCCTTAGATGAGATGAGTGATTAACTAAACTCCGTTGTTGAAAAACTAAGCTAAAATTGATAAAATGATGCTATGAATGGATGAAAAGGATGAAAACGATTGATAATGGTGCAAGTATGAATAGAGATAATATTCAAATGGGCAACATAACTTTGCTCTGAAGTGGATCCATTTCTCTCCAAATGGTGATGTATTTATAGGAGAGCAAATGAAGAATCGATAGTCAAGATGAAAATGATCAATCAATGGTCAAGATGGAATCAAGGGTGAAGACATGGATCAAGGATTCTCATTAATGGATGAGAATAAAAGATCACATGGAAAAAAGAAAGCATTAAGGGCTCACAATGATTCAAACAAACACACTTTGTAACAACTTCGAAAGTTTGTTAGGAAAGAATATTCTATTTTTGGAGCCAAATAGAAAAATATTCCTTTGAAATATTCCCTATGCAAGTGGATGCATGAGGAAAATTAGTACTTTTTTAATTAAAACTAAGTTTTAGTTGTGCAAGTTGAGGAATATGAGGATGCTCATTAATTAATTAATTAATTTAATGAAAAGGGGATGTAAATGACATTTAATTCAATAATTTAGGATTATTCAATTAAACAGGATGAAAGGTGAGTGTGAAGGGGGTGAATTAACCTAATTAAATTAATTAGATTAATAGATGAAAATGACACATTTAATCAAATATCTAGGATTATTTAATCAAATGGGTGAAAAGAGGATGAATTTCAAGACAAAATAATGTTAGTATATCATATTCAAGTGTGTAATACCATTCAAGACAATTTTAAGTGTCTACAGATACTACTGGCCAATAATGGAACATGACTCCTACCACTTTGTGAAGAAATATAAACAATTCCAAATCTACAATAATCTAGTACATGCACTTGCACAAGGACTTCGTCTGGTTACATCACCTTGGCCCTTCTCTCAATGGGGACTCGACCTCATTAGAAAGATCCACCCTACATTTGTGAATGGCCATAAATTCATAATCACTACAACAAAATACTTTACTAAATGGATTGAATCCATTTCGATGACCTACATCATTAGTAAAAAAAATCAAAATTCATATTAAACTACATCACATGTAGGTATGGTGTACCCTTGTCTATAGTCATAGATAATGGGTATCCCTTGAAAAACCAATAAATTCAATAAATATGTGAAAAGTGTTGGACTTACCACTAGCATCTCCCTTCGGGTTCACGACATGGTTTAATAGACTTCCGTGTATCTTAACCGACGCTTGTATCGGGCATTGGCAGGTCGATATTTTGGTGCAATGACAAGGCCAAAAATTGGTACAAGAGCCAGTCACGGGTTCAAACCCCTCAGGTGACGCCGAGGGGGGGATTGTTGGACTAACTGCCAGCATCTCCCTTTGGGTTTGTGACATGGTTTAACCGCCTCTCATGGATCTTAACTGACGCTTGTATCGGGCATTGACAGGTCGATCTTTTGGTGTAACGACAAGGCCAACAAAAAGTACCACATCCAACATTACTTTTCCACTCTGTATTATCCCTAGGGTAATAGTCAAGAGGAGGTGTCGAATAAGACCATAGTAAAAATATTGAAAAATACTATCAATGACATTGGACGAGACTAGCACATACTGCTAAATCCAGCCTTATGGGCTTACCATACAAGAATTTGTACTCCTACTGGTGCTACACCTTATTCCCTTGTTTTCGGTTCTGAAGCTATCCTACTGATGGAGGTCGAGATCACATCCTTGATAGTTTCCATGTAGTAGTTCATTGATGATGAAGATTACTAGATATTCAGATTACACGAGCTAGAATTGTTTGATGGAAGAAGAAAAAGTGCATTGGTCCACTTGCAAGCATATCGAAATCACCTCAAACGTTGTTACAAAAAATTATGGGGAATATGTCTAGTTTTATATTGTCACCTAGCATTGTTGCTTATTGAGGCTTCTTTAATAGTCTATAATTATGATGATCTTGATAGACTTATCTATCATACTATCACATTGATCATGAATACCTATAAACTATCATCATGAGGTTTCAAATTAACCATTCAAAATCCATAGGGGATGTTATGTATCTAAAAAATACTTCATTGTCCCTTGAAACTGACACCTTTATATTATAAGGGCTAGAAGAATCATACACTCCTTTGTTCATAAACTAATACTAGACAATTTCATTATACAACACTCCTCCAAAGAGGTTCATAAATATTTTCCTTCTTTCATTATCAAATAGTCTTTCAACACTACCTTGAGATTATGTTCCTTAATTCCTGTACAGTCATTTGAAACTTATGTTTTCATTCATTAGTGAGCAAGGTATATAATGTCTTGATATCTTTTCATAACTAATTTAATTCTTTTTTAAATTGTCCCTTTCTCTTATTCCTTGGCATGTGACTCCCCTTCCTTCATTCTAGGATAACTTCATATACCTTGCCCAATGTCAATGTCATGATTCATGCCCTTTTTCACTTTAAAAAACACTCTACTTTGTTATTTGCTTCAAAATATTGTCACTTCATCTTGTTTTTAATTATACCTTTCATGCTTAACCTCATAGCCATTCTTAGTCATGGAGCTTTCAATGGTGTACCTAAATCTCAAAGTTCTTTAGATTGTCTATATTCTTCTAATACTACCACATCTTTGTCACTATTTTTTATAAATAACTTACCATTTTTAAGTTTCATCATGACTATTATAATCATTCATCCTCAAACTCCATGGGAAATTATTTAAAATGATGTTTTTTTCTTCGTTTGTCATAACCTAGTTTTATTTCTTATTTATTTAAAGATGAAAAATTGAATTTGTTGATGAAATGGAGATCCTAGAATATTCGCATGTTGAATATGAGGAGTTAACTAATGTTGCATTTATGAAATACTGAAAAAAATAATTTTATATATGTCATAATGGATTGAACGTTATTGATCAATTTTCAAGTATGCGCAGTAGTAGGGTGACATGATGAAGGAGAAGAACACAGTTGAAGTAAGATTGTTTAGCCAGATCGAATGGTAAGCCAGTTGGAATTTGGGTGCACACACCATGGAAGGACATGATGATTTTCATTTTAATCAAATTGCATTATGTTTGAGAATGAGAATTTATTAATTTGAACTAATTCCATGTTTGGAAATATATGGCTTGTAGATATAAAATTTCCCATTTAAAATTTTGTGTTTGATGAAACAAAAATAACATTTCTAGAGATGCTCGAATTTGAATTTAAGTTCTCTATTAAAAATAATATTGTATGGAACTCATAATCCATAACAAACAATTACACATGGATGTAAATATATATATATAATATATATACATATACATATATACATGTATGTACATAAGACTCAAATACATACACACACACACATAAATGTATATATGTGTGTGTAAATGGAAATGTTGAAAGTATGGTAAATGTGAATGGGAATTATTTTAATAAACACATAAATACTAATATATATATATGAATGTATATATACTACATATATATACATACATATATATAAATATATGTCTATTCAAATGATAAACGATAGCAATACTAATATCGGCTTGATAATTAAGAACAACTATGAAGGTGGTAGTAATTTCTGCTATAAATTTAGTGGTGAAATTTGAATTGTGTAGTGGTCGACGACTAGGCCATAAATGCCTCTTCCCTGGGCATGCAAATAAGGATTGTTGTTTCCTTTTTTGAATAACACATAGGTTGTGTGGCGAAGAAAATCAAAGGAAAAGGTGGGTCATAGGAAGGAAAAAGCAGAGGAGCTCAAAGGAAAAAGCCAGTGAAGCTTAATCGATTCGGTATTGAGGTAATCCAAACCATGCAAAAATAAACTTATTTTTATTTCCAATTTTTACTTCTTTAATATCCATCGATATCAAAATTTCATTTTGTATATCGTCGCTTTTATTTTTCTATGAGAAGCCATGGCCTTAGGCCGAATGGCTTAATATCGACCTCTTTGGGTCGCTTGTTTGCATTATACACATAAGATCATGCTTTAGGAAGCCATGCAGATAACTCTATGAGCTAAGTCGAGCCTTGAGTGATAAGCTGAGGCGGTTCTTCCTTGAGGCCACACTCATAAGTATGCCACATGATGGCATTTTTATACCTTGCACCTTTTATTTTATATCTCATTGTTAATACAAAAGGGTGGGGATCGATCTAGGAGTCCCTTAGAAGAGGGTTTGTAACCTTGTAGATTTCTTTCATAAGATTGTTTGCCACCCTAGTGGATGTCGAGGCTCCTAATGCTTCAAGAGCCGAATATAAAATCATGTTATATATAGAATGTTAAGCCCATAGGGCTATCAAAATTAATATGATAACTATATAATTGATTCCTCCTTTACATGATTGGGATTGATTATGATCTAGGGGAAGTAATTACCCCTTTGTATGTTGTATTTTCTTGTATTTCCTATCGAATCCATGATATTAAATTAGACGAAAACTTCAAATGGGAAGGATTGTGTTCATTTTTTTTAAGCCTTGAATGAGGTTGTCTTGCTATGAAGTCAACTTGTTTGATGAGGATGGTGGATGGAAAAAACATGTAGAAATGAAATCAAGGCCAATGTATAGAATATCCTTGCATGCATGGAAATAGACAGTAAGTACATAGGAAATTTTTTAAAATAAAATTATGATGATCTTGACCATTAGAAGATGGTTAATAGCTTGATATTATGGTCTATTGGGCAATAATATTTTCTTCTAAATATTGCCATATTGTTCCTTATGCTCGATTTTTACTTCAATATTTTTTGTACAATGTGAAAGAATTGTATCATTTTTTCTAATTGATAGAAAATCATATGCTCATTTCTTATAAGAACAACTAGAGATCCTGTAACATGGCAGTGATATTATTGTTTAAAAAAAAACTAAATTGTAGAACAAAGAATAAGAATTTTTTTGTTGTGTTGCAACTCTGTTCGATTTATAAGAATTTAAATGATAAATGTGCATATTTGAACAACATGCTTATAACTATAATGTAGGAACAATAATTTTTCTGCTTGAACCAAGGATGTACATAAGAAAACAACTAGTTTTGCAACTATTAGAAGGAAACAATAAATGTATGCTCAAACAGTATGTATGAAACTATAAGGCCTATACTATTCACTTGACAATAAAAGGTCAAATAGAATACTATCTAAGTTCACAAATCTGAATTAATGTATTTTTTTTCAGAATGTATGCACAAATTCAAACATGAGTAGTCTCATATATGTGTATGCACATAGAATTCATCTATGTACATACACATATTTGTGACATACCTTCTTTTATTTTTCTTAGTACTTTATTTTAATGGAAAAATGCTTAAGATGATATGTAGAAATTAGTCTTAAGAATGAAGTGACTAAATGATGAATTATTGTGTAAGTCATAAATTTGTTTTTTTCAAATTAAGCTTACTTAAATTTTGATAGACATTTAAGAAGAAGTAATTTATTTATGTTGAAATAGAATAGTGATACCTTAATTGACTAGAGACCCTATGGGTAGTTGCTGCTAAAGGGTAGATAGTTATTTAGTAGAAAGTTACTTTTGGGATGGGTGCTGAAATGATTCAAAGAGTATAGGTTTGCTTTACCGGAACCTATCATTTGTTGTTGTTGTAACACACTTTTATGCTTGGACAAGAAATATTGTTCAATATGTATGCATGAATGAACTTTGTGATTTCACTCTCTGTCACTTCTAGCATAGATCTTGCACTTTCTTTTTCTAGCATACAAGATAGAATTTGCATGTTGATGTTGGGCACACACTAGATTCTACCTTTTAGGTTGTTCTCTTGCTAAACTCTTTGTACAAGGTTGATAATTCTTCAAGACGAAAGAATATCAAGGAAATATAAGCTTTGTGGTTGGGCGGTAAAGCACTTCAGTCATGTTCTCGTCCACTAGTGGATGTGAGCTATGAAGAAGAATCCTTAATGTTCACCAGACTATTATAGTCTATTTTGTAACTTGATGTAACTATCATTTAAGTACTTGATAATAAATTACCTTGAAATGATATTATGGCCTTTGGTGCCAAGTGAACATGATATTGTAATATGAATTTTGAAGAGAAAATAAGAAACTTTAACTCTTTTTAAATGGACATGTGTAGTTATATAATTGACTTTAGCCACTAGTTATGTCTATTTAATTTGGAGTAAATTCATGTGTCATTTGCAATGGTATTAAATAAGTAATAATTAGGAATAGGTTATTACATCATTCTATTGTTCATTATGTTTGCACTATACATTGTATTGGCAAACTAGCCTTTGGATTTTCATGTGGTTTGACCTAGGCAATAATTTTAGTCTTTCCTTCTTTATTTTTCTCCCAAAGTTTTTTCTCTGGTATACGGGGTCTTCATACTACCCTTATATCTTGCAAACCCTTAAATTTCACGAGTCTTCATTTTTGTCCTTTTAAATAACAAGACCATCTTATTAAGAACCTTCTCTTCACATCATTGTCACATTAAGTCTTAGGTTTTCTATACAACTTATCAATTTCATGACACCATGACTATGTTTTGTTACTTCTTTTGTCCTCACAAGAATGTCTCTATGAAATGAGTCTTATAATTTCTAAGGGTTTAAAGAAATCTTTGCAATAAAAAAACTTACCTTCTTTTAACAAAAAACTCAAACCTATAACTCTTTTCCTTCTATTATGTAAGGTGTAAGACTTTGTCTCAGATAGCTATTGTGTTGGCATTGTCATCACTATCAACACTATCTCTATATAGCCTAAGATCTTCCCTTAGAGACCATGACTATCTGATATACATATAACTTACCTATTCCTTCTACGATTACATGCCTATCCCTTATTCAACGTCAAGACCCATGTCCTTTTTTTCCCCATGTATTTCAATGTTAATTTCCTTTTGACATTGGTCTCTCTTCCTTCATTAAACCTCTTGAATTTATTTAACATGATGTAAAAAAATGTTTCACTTCCTCTTCCAACTAGATACTCCAATCACCACCAATAGTAATAATGAAAATAATGATACTACCATCAGTGAGACAAAACCAAAAAAAATACAATAGTCATCATTCATTAGATCTACTTTGAATAGGGGTCTCAACATTGGTAACCATTCTTTATGTCAGTCTTAACTCACATTCATGGAGATATTTTTAGGGCTTCATATATATTCTTTCATGAAATATTTCAATACAAGGTTTTTCTTAACATGAATAAGGCACATATTCATTCTTTTCTACAATAGAGAGAAAATACTCTTGTGTATGTTTTTATTGGAAACCATGAAATAATGAAAGGGTTTTGAAATTTTTTCATGTTTCCAACATCTCTTGAATTTTAAAAACAACTATGACCCTTTCTAATGATATCCAACCTCTCATCATGACGAAGAATCCTTATAATTTTTTTATATCTTGACAGTTCACTTCCCTTCCCAAAATGGTTTATCATTGGGTTTTAATTGATATAGAATACATCACTAACATTTGACAATAAGGAAACAAATGGGATCTTTGACATGACTGATCCAAAAAATCTGAATCCTAGCCTTACTACAACATTAAGCGAAAATTCCATGGGATATACATTTTTCCAAGGGATAAATAATTCTAATACAAATTTTATCCATTATTATGAGCATTGTCTATATAACTTGAAACCCTTAAACACATTGAATGATACAAGCTAACCCTTGATCATTGTATAGAACTTAAGATAAGCCTCTTCTAACTATAAAATCCATCTATAAACTATCTCACAAGAACTTCTTCAACAAACAAGGTAAGACCAATGTCCTAATACACTTTGCATGATGACCCTGATACCTCCTTATAACAATGCAATTTCTTTACCAAAAAGAAATTTCAAACTTGTTAATATGAATAAAACTATGTTGAAATTGCATCTTGAAATCCTCTCAACACATGGGTAATGATCTATCCCTTCTTTATTCAAATCTTGCAACCTCTCACCACTTCTTTTTGCAACTAATCATTCTTTCTTCTACAATGTGGGTATGATTTAGAGCAACCAAATTTTGGTCTCATGTCATTCCATGAGCTCCCTTAGAATCGATCAATACCAAGCATAAAAAAACCCTTATTGCTCTCATGCTATGTGCCCTAAATCTTCAAGAAAGGAAACTCAATATGGAAAATTAGTGAAAAGAATGAAAGTTTCCTTTAGTTTTTCCTTTTAATTTTCCCCCCTTACTTTTCTTTTACACCTAAAACCAAAAGGTGAGTTGTCCCATTTTTTTATCATGATTTGAAACTTTTAGAAAGAAACATCTATACTCAAAAGTATGAATTTGCAAGATTTTATAATAACCCTCAAGGACCTATTTAGATCGAGATGACAAAAGCATCAACACTAATATGGCTTTGGTTATATCTAAGTCTTTCACTTGCTCATATAACAAGTCAATATAATTTTCTTCTCTCTTGGTTTCTTACCATTTCCAAAATGACTCATGTTGGATTTTGAGGGTTAAAACATGGGCAAAAATTTCCTCTAGGGTGGATTTCATTGAAGCCAATTAAGGGTATCGATGATAAATTTATATAATTATATTCAATTCATTAATATTTTTCTCAATTTATTCTTGAATTGGAGGAGGGTTTGGTGGGGGATTGTTTGGATTTTGACCTTCCTCGTCTATTTTACCTATTTTCAATTTAAAAAATATAAATTTATAATTTGAAAATGAAAACCTATAGATATCATATTAAAAAATTTGAATAAAATTTAAAAAAGGAAAAAGGAAAATAAAAACTTACCTCTATACTATGATTGATACAAGGAAAAAAATCTCTCCAAAATGGATATAAATTTCTTAGCTTGGATATTCATTTCTAGAATGTTGCTTCCTCTTTTATATGAAAACCATGGGTCATCTTCGAGGTATACACTATTTTTTTTTTACTTTTTGGCTTGAAGGAAATAGATCTAAATAATGGATATTTGTTTATTAAAGATATATGCTTATAAAACCTATCCATTATTTATAAATGAATATTTTTTTTAGCTTGGTTTTACCAAACCAAAACTCATTTTCTACCCAATCCAAAGAAAAATTCAAATATTCATTTTTGGATTTTGGCCAAGTAAATACATTTTTTTTAATCTTATTACCACTATTTTCCCATCATGATCTTGCACTCACCTAGGGAGAGATATATAGAGCAGGATAGAGAGAAAGGGAGAGAAAGGGAGAGAAAGCTGGAGAGATAGGGACAAAAAGAGATAAAGAGGAGTGAGAGGCAGAATATAGACAAATGGAGAGATAGAAATATAGAGCAAGAGAGGTAGAGTGAATAAGAGAGAGATGGGGAGATAATGGGATCTAGATAAAGGAGATGGAGAGATGGGGAGATAGAGATATAGGGGAAAGAGAGAGAAATGAGATGATAGAGAAAATTAGTAGAGAGAGGGAGAGATAGAGAGATAGAGAGAAGTGAGAGAGAGATAAAGATAAAATGATAAAGGGAGAGATAGAGATAGAGAGAGATGTATTCATATATCTCTCCCTCTCTCCATCTCTTTATATCTCACTCTTCCTTTCTAAATCTTCCTCTCTATCTCTCAGTCCCTCTTTCTTTTATTTTTTCTTCTCTAAATATGCAAGCATGTTATAATGATAGGATATTATAATGTGCTCACATTTGTACCTACCTTGGGCATTACCAACCCTTAGGTTGGATTTTCGTTGGGCATCCAACCCAAAGGGTTGGAATAACATGTTAATACCCAAAGTCACATGTTTTTATAAATTGTAAAAAAGTGATTGAATCTCAAGTATGCTCTCCATAAGCTTACGTTGTTTTTCAATGTTGAGCTAAAAAAATACCACAATAATTTAAAGCTCTTTCTTACCTTTCTAACCATATAATTTTTTCTATATTTTGAACATGTTAAGGTTTTGATCTTTACTTTCATTTGCTAGTGTATTCATTTTTTTCAAAAAACCTATGTGTAGTGTTTTGGTTTCATTTCTTGTGCACTCATCCAAATTTGAAATAAATTACATTTTTACATTCTAGACTCTAGTCTATATACACTCAAAAAACTAATATTTGATTAGTTTAAAAAAAGGGAGAACACTCAATTTTTTTTCTTCAAGGATGTGTCCACTTTAAAAAATTAGTAAAAAATCATATATTCATTAAAAAAAATTAAAAAATCAAGGATAAACTACATGGTGTTAGCTAATTTTCCACATAAGTAATTTTTTAAATACTAAAAAAATATTAACATTTTATGGGGAATACACTAGATGCTATGCTATATTTTTCTAACAAAAATAGGAGCACTTTGTGTGCTCCCTTTATTTAAACCCCTTAATCTCCACCATTTAAAAAAAATTGTAGTTTAGAAAGTAGATGCATAACACCATGACTCTTGTTTCTATCACATCTTCAAATTTTGAGCATAACTATCTTTAATTTCTCATCCAAGATTAGCTTTTACTAGTTTTCCAAAGAAAAGAAGTGGCCAATTAAGACCCCCTTTTGGTCCCCCATTTCTATGTAGATACCCGTAAATTGTGTACTTGTGTCATCTCTTTACACAAGTTATAGTCCAAGCTCAACACTTTCTTATAACAATCCAAAGTTGATGTCAACTCTTGAATCCTTGCTTATAACTTCTTTATTTCAAATTCCCAATGGGTGATAAGCTTCAATTCAATCAAATGTAGCCCCTATTATACCCATTATGTTCTCCCCTAGAATATCTTAACAACCTTTTCTATGTATGTAAATTTTTCCACACCACTAACAATTTATCTAAGAAGATCTCCCTCCCATAATTAATCTTTTCTATGAATGCAAATTGCTCTATTGTGATTTGACACTATTGCATAAATGTTATTTTAGAATCTATTAGGCAAGTATTTGGTAGTCACTTATAGTAAGAATAATGTATTGCAATCTTTAATCACTTGTGTTCTCCACTAGGAGGTGAAATCTAGAAGCTTTACTCTTACATAATCTTCTATGTGGCTACTATGCCAAACCTTATGCGGGACACTCTCAAGGTTAGCCACCAACTTGCCAATGGATGTAGGAACAAATTTCCAAGATCAAAGCTACATAAGATAAGAAAGGTTAACAAGGTCTAATGATGTTATCACCATGGGAACCTCACCCAAAACTAATATAAGTCCAATACTTCATAATCGAGACAAAATAAGTTATAACGTCTTATATCACATCAAAACTATACATTACACTAAAAAATGAAGTTTAAACTTAACATACACAATCTGATAACAATTATTTTTAAAAAATAATATTTTACTATATTAATCCATAATTCAATTTTCAACTTATATTTGACTCTTCGAACTCTATAAACCCACTTTATGTAATAAAAAAATATAATAATAATATAATGTCTTTTCCTCTAACTATGAACCGACCTATTATGTAAAGACCACCATTGAATAGACAACCATTACAAAATCTTCCCTGGCCATCAAATTTGTCCCAAGATAGTTCTATTATTGAAAATCCCCACTATAAGTTAAAGGGGTGATGTGACAGAATGACCATGAGGTTTCTAAACTCATTCAAAGGCGATCCAAGGAATTGTGAGAATATTTCCATATATAAAAACGTATGAAAAGCCTTTCATTTGCATACAATTTGAGGTCCTATGGGAGGTGTGAAAGTCATGCTAGGATTCCCCACTTTGAAAACTCTTTCTAAAGTTTTCTTCATATTTCAAACAATAAATCACATTGGATAATTCACGTGCTCGTTTATAAAAGTCTAGTCGAAGTAATTTTCCACCCTGTAAGTAGTTGAAGGCTAATGGGTAGGCGACTCTTGAGCAAAAGCAAAAGACTCACTAAATGTGAAAAGAGCTCCCCATTTTTCTTTAATATTGATTGAGTTCATTTTAAGGTAAGCATGAAGGAGATGTTATTTGTTTTTTATGCATTATGGGAATTGACAAAACTATCTTTTGGTCTAGGGTCAAGATTTGGGAGGGTGACTTTTACAAACCTTTAACTTGCTTTCAGTTAATTCTAATTAGTGGGGTCGTAAGACTTATGGAGAATCTATTTATATTAAGATAGTGATTAGGTAAAGTTTGGGATGACATTATCTTTATCTACTTTATCTTAAATATTTATAAATTTTAATTTGATTTTGGTTGATAGTGATAAGTGGGATTATGTGATTCATAGATAATTAAATTAATAAGATAGGTTAAAGATCTTTATAAATTTTACTTTATGTTTAGTTAATCGTGATCAATAGGTGTATCAATTTCAATTTTATAAAGAATTAAATTATGTCTTTACAATAAATCTTAATTTTCGTTTATTAATAATGTTTGATGAAAATATAGAATTTATGAAAAATCGAACTATCATCAAATTACTGGCAATTTGTTCACCCATCCACAGAGATGAAAGATACATTGTTGAATTATGACTAGTGATTTTTTAGTGGCTAATATTTGCCAATTGATTAATAGTCGAAATTTGGGAATCCAAATTTGGCTAATAGCTCAATTTTTAATGAGACTTAAATCGCCACATTTTTACAAAATTTTATTTTTTATTTTATTTAAATTGTCAAAGAATTTATTCTATTAAAAATTCAACTCAAAAATTCGCCACAATATTCAATACATGATTAGATCAGAGTCACCTACATTTAATATGTTATAGTAGAAATTTAAATTAATTCGCCAATAGTATATCATAATTATTAGTTTCTTGAGGGTCATATTTTCAATCTTTAATTTCCTCCATTATTTACAATATAATCTAACGATCCTCTTATTTCACGAGGTAAAATGTATGTACAATTTGTAATGCTTGTGGAGCCTAAAATAAAAAGCAATGTTGGGCCTCATGAGCATTACAAATCATGGTACATTTTACCTTGTTGAATACAATGAGGGCTATTAGATTATATTTTGAATTTAATTCTGGGCCCCATTGGATTATAGAGTCTTCCCCTTAAACCCATCAATCAATTCCACCCTCCAGCCCTTACTTTTCCATGAGAATTAATTTTTAAATGGAAGGATTTTCCATCATAATTAATGCATTTTCTTAATATTTTTCAAGATTTGTCAAATTTACAAAATTTTAGTAATGTGAAAAAACCGTGAATAAAATTAATATTTTTTTCAAAAAAGGAAAGGTTTGCCAATATAAATTAATATTTTTTTCCAAAAACTGAAAGGTTCGTCAGGATTTTATATCTTTTCTTGAGGGTGGTTTCTTAAAGTTATCACTAATTGTGATTGATAGCCTTCTCCTTTCTTAAGAAGGAAAACATTTATTGCTCGATTGAAATCTATACAACTACAAAAATAATGAAAATCGAACTACCATCAAACTACTGGCAATTCATTCATCCATCTCTCACCATCAAATTCTCAACAAATTCTAAACACTCTACTATCAATTTATGAACACCTTACTATCGATCTATCCACCCATCTTTCACCAAACCAAAAAAAATGAAAAATACACAAATACAATCAATCACAAATTATGAACACCTTACTATCAATCTATCCATCCATCTTTCACCAAACACAAAAGAAATGAAAAATACATATTTGTGATCACTAACCTTCCCTTTCCTAAGGAAAATAAAAAAAGTGTAGCTTGAGTAGCATCTATCTAGATAGATGTTGTTGCACCTAACTAAAACAAATAATTAGGGGGGTAAAGAGTGAAGGGTGACTCAGTCACACATGAAGGCCAAGACAAAGAATTAGCCAAAGATCTTCCTAAAGCACGTGTGAGTTCTTTTCCCACACAGTGGAAACCCTAAAAGTGATGAAAGGGAATACGTGTAGGAGGTGAAGTCCAACAACTCAACTGGGCCGCCTAACCGTCACGATGACCTCAAAAGCCATTCTCAACTAATTCCACGGCCTCCGCTTTCTCCTCCGCCATTCCCTCCGCAATCCATCCAGACCTTCCATGCGCTACAAAAGAATATGTTCATGCTGATTAGATTATAATAATATATCACTTATTAAAAGCTTTTTCTTGTGGGGGGCTTATGAGACATGTGTGGGTTTAATCATTTAATTGACCGGCTGGGCCGTTGACGAGAGGCTTCCGGGGGAAGGGAGGCGCTGGTCGTGTGTGGAATGGCGGTTAGGAAGAAGTGAAGGGTGGGTCCCGCACACTAGGAAAAAGTTCCTGGCGGCGTGCGACGATTCAAAAATGTGTACCAGCTTTATTCGTATTTTTTTTTGAGACACTAAAGGCGGCTTCAATGCTTCTAGTGTTTTTCAAATCAGTATTTAATTTTCTGGATCGAGGGAGGCCAATACACTTCAACGGCGTCTGTGTGGATGGTGCTGGATTGTGCTGGATTCCAAATTTATTATTATTATTTTGGCTGGCTTTGGAATCTGGGATTGGGGGTGTGATTTTTTTTTATTTAAAGAAAATAAAATAAAATTGTAAAGTGATAAATATTTTTGGATAATTTTTTTATATAAATTATTATTTATAGTATAATAGTGTAGGTGTATTAGCGTGCACAAGTAGCGTAGTTGGTTTGAGTTTTGGGTTTGTTCCTTAAGGTCTTGAGTTCAACTTCGAGGTTCGGGTTAACCCAATGCACGTGGCTAGTAGGCGGTTATATCCATCCTTAGGGGACTAGTCTCGCCCCAACTCACCCCTTTTCGTCCCTAACTTGGCAAAAAGCAAGCCCAAGGTCTTGGGTTCAACTTTGAGGTTTGGGTTAGCCCAAATGCACGTGGCTAGTGGGCAGTTATATCCATCCTTAGGGGACTAGTCTTGCCCCAACTGACCCCTTTTGGTCCCCAACTTGACAAAAAGTAAGCCCAAGGTAAGGCTAATTGGGTGTTGGGTTGGGTTATGGGGATACCCCTGAGTTAATAAAAAAATGTTGTATGTGTATTCACAAGAAAAGAAAATGTGGGTAGAATAAGTCATGTCTTGAGTTTAAATGGGGTTAAAATTTGGAACAAAATAAAATAATAGGTCATTATGTAGCAAAAGGTTGAGAAGTGGGCTTATTGCATGAGGATACCAAGGGACATTATTTGATCTTGTGATCGAAGGATTGACACCTAAAGAAAGTGTTTGGAAGATTATGATAAAGGACATACTAGGTATGATGTATTTCACCAATATGAATGTCCATAGTTTAATTTAAATATTTAGAGAGGGCAACCTTGAAATAGACTCACTTTTGAAGACAATATGAGAAGAACCTATCTAGCTTGACATAGATAACTTTACCAAGTGAACCAATGATAGTGGTTAATAAATTTCACCACAAAAATGGCAAACCTAAGAATTCCACCTAAATATAAAAATAAAGAGCCCTATCTTTAGAGATAACAAAGTCTTGAGTCAAGGGTTTTAGAAAAATAAAAGGGGGGCACAAAAAACTATAATCCATGTTTACAAATAGCTTCTACATGACTAGCTTCAGTAAAGTGAAACATGAAAAACCCCTTACTGAGGTTTTGGACAACATCAAGACATACCCCATGTAGAATGCAAGCCTTGTTGAACCAATATTCGAGCATGATTTCAGTGGGGGCCTCCCAAAAAAGCATCCTATTAAAGTGAAAAAATTAGCCATTAAAATGCACTATAAAATTTAAGATGGACAACACCACATCTAGAGGTGATTCAAAGTCCATACCTCATGGAACATATTAAGGATGAACTTCCTATGATGCTTTTTCAATGGAGCCATACTTAAGAACCATCAAATGATAAAAACTAGCAAAATTGTTAGGTTGATAAACTTTGAGGCCATTAATAAGTCTAAGGGAATGCTCATAGGCTTGTAAATCTAAAATCCTCCACAATTAATGCAAAGGAGTGATGCAAATTTATGTGCAAAGGTGTAATATGACATCAAAAATTAAAATCATTTTCATAGATTGCACTATCTAGGGTGATGGACTTAAATATAATCCCTAGGCACACAATACTAAACATTTGGCATGTTGGCCAAGGGCAATGGTCATATTAACAAAGATTTAGCATAAGAAACGGTTAAATTTGAGTTTAAATTTAGATGGATGAGATTACACCTATAATCTAGTGTAGAGGATAAAATCGCATGTGCAATCCAGTCCAAGTTGGTCAATGTTTTAGGAACTAGATTTATAAATATTTTGAATTGGATGATATGACATAACAAAGTTATAAGTTTATATTTTAGTACAATGAGTGCACCAAAAAAGAGTGAAAGTATGAGCTAGAATCATGCTTTCAAGAAATCTGCACAAAGTGATGTATAACAGAGATAGAGATGAAATAATAAAGCATACATGCACTTTTCTCCTTCGGAATATAAAATAATATATATATTTTTTAATATATTTTCAAGTGAAGAGATAATTTTAATTAGTCATGATAACATTATACTACATGAGATCTTTTATATTAAAATATTATTTAGTCAAATTATAAAAAAGATGCTACTTTTAAGAATACATGTATTTTATATATTTCAGACTAATTTTAATTAATTATGTTAATAATAAACTATATTATTAAATGAGAAATTTCTATTAAAATATTATAATAAAATATGAAAGAAATTGTTTAGCCCAATTAATGGTACTACAAATTGGAGACCCCATCCTCAACATTGGCATAGGTGATCTAAACATAAATCCAATGATCCAACATGGGCTAGACCCTAATGGGAGTTTGAACTTAGATGGAGACAATTATAAAGTCAATACTTAATTAACATACCATGCCCTTAACAATTAAAAAATACACTTTATTGTAATACATGGTTAAATTAAAATATAGTTGTAATGGTGAAATTTGTGTACCTATACCATTCCTATTTAGTTTTGTAACCATTTTGGGAGAATGCTTTAATACATGTACATATTGAAAAATAGTTTGGTTTTGTATGAAGTTGAGATCATTCCCCTAACCTTCACATATCCTCTTACATTTACTCACACTTTGTCCAAGGTTACACACATATATGAGTGATAGTACAATCAAATTCAAATTGACATTTAAAACTAAATTTGTACTTTTTGTCATTTGTAGTGAGGAAACTATTATGATTGTGAAAATGATGTGAACTATTGATTTTTGATATTTTGTTTGTATATTTGAAATATATATTTAAAAATTAAAAGTAAATTGAATCATTTTTAAAACACTTCCTAATAACTTATTTGTATACTTTATAATTTTTTTAATGAGTGGTATTATGCCATAATGCATAATTGTTTCAGCTATAAGATAAATTCATAATTTCTTAAACATAGATCATTAACATTGATATCTAGAATATGCATTTTTTTGTAATTTTTGGTTTTTAGATAAAGGGTGAAACACCCATATATAGAGTAATTATCAGAAGATAACATAATAGATTTTTGAGTATATAAAGAAGTTGCAAATAGAACAAAATAGTAACTAGACATTTTTAATTCTTTTTAGTTGTATATCTTATTTATTAATAATTTTTAATTAAGATTAATTAGAATTTAGAGTGATATTATGCCACAATGTATAACCTTTTCTTATATATCCAAATTATTTTTTATTAAAATAACTATATCAATGAAAAGACATGTATTTTTTAGAGTTTTTCATAAAACAAATTGAGATGCATTGAACTCAAAATTTTATGTTTTCTTAAAAACCTATGCTCACCATAAAATAGAAAATAAATATAATAATAAAATACAATATATTACTAATTATAATTTTGGAAAGAACCTCAAGGGCTACATTTTGACAAATTCTCATGTCATGGCGACTCAATTTGATGGTCCAAACCTTGCTTTATAGTAGGGATTCCTTCTAAAATCTAAGTGAGTAGGAGGGAAAAATAATTCAAAGGCCCCTTCCTATAGGGATTTTGAATGTGGAACATTTAAAATGAGAAAAAAGGCCTTTTGTCAAACCTCGTTTGTACACATGGTAGGTGTTTTACCTTTAAATGAATCCAATCTCTATTCAAAGGTGTTCAATGATTTTTCCTTTCAAAACTTATTTTTATTCCTTGTGGGACACACTATTGTGCTATGACTCATATTTTGATGCATTTTCCCATGCTATACATGTATTAATTACACACAATTGTATTCCTATCAGAATACATCTATTACCCACTTTATTTTGACCATCTCCTTATCCCACATCATTTATACATATGCAAGGTCAGCCACATGCTTGTAGAATTAACCCTAATATTTTTAAATTGAAATGCAAATTTAGTTAATTCCTACCCATTCCATTTGCTATTATGATCTAACTAAACACTTATTTGAGCAACTTGATGCTATGAGCTTGTATTTAAAAGTACTCATTTGTATCTTCAAGAATTCTCTTACATTTGATCATCATCTATCATCATAGAATCTTTCAAGGAGTAAAATTAATAGAAAAACATCTTAACTTAATGTACTAAAAAGGAGTAAAAAATTTGCATACATCATTCTAGGAAACTTTCGTACTATATTTGATCTCGTTCCAAGGTTGAATCAGGTGAACATGTTCCCTTGTAGCATAACAACAATCCTTTTAGGGCATTTTTTAATACCATTAGTCTCTATGTATAAGAAAAGGGAAAAATAGAGATCACTTAGTGAGCTACAAAGTAAACATACACACTGAGTGAGGTCAAATTCGTACAAAAAAGACTAAGCTACAACTATGAAATGGACCTAGATCCATGGACTTGATGTGGGACAAACCAAATTTTCCTTGTAGAATCTAAGGCATTTTACCATAGAGAGGTAGCATTTACCATGTTAGCAATATCGAAGTTTAAAATCTTGATTAAATGAAATTCATTTATTTATCATAAAATTAAAGACCTTTAATTTATTGCATTTACTTTCCATACTTCAACTTTTACTATTTGAAAATACTCATGCTCACAATTATCATTTATTAATCTAAGATCATGCATTCCTTGTGTGCGCATCTTATTTTATTGACCTAGATTAAGTTTAATAATTTAATCATATGCCAAGCTAAAATTATTTTCTAAAAAATATTAAAAATATAATTCACAAAATTATGGGGGAGAGACATTCTATAATAAATATAAGGCACAAAACATCATGTCATGACCATGTGCATAAAAAACAAAGTACAACCACACATTTAAAAATAGAAACTATATAACTAAATTTTGAAAACTTAATATATAAGTTTATAATATTTACTAGGTTCTTTAAATTAAAAACAAAATAAAATAATACATCCACACATATTTAAAAAGAGAATTATAAAACCAAAATTTAAAAAATAAAATATAAGTATATAATATTCACTGCATTCTTTAAAGTAAAAACAAAACAATAGAATACAACCACATATATTTTAAAAAAAAGACAATAAAATCAAAATTTATAAAATTAAAGTATAGATTATATAATATTTACTTCATTAAAGTAAAATAAAAATAAAAATTAATAGCCACTTTCAAAAGTAATATTAAAATTTACATACAAAATTTAAATTACTCTTAAAAAAATCAATTAAACAATATAATTTAAAGTAAAATATTTCTTAAATAAAAATTAGAAAGTACATATCTATACATATAATAAATAAAATAGTTTAAAAAAAGTGTTCCAAACTATTTTAAATAAATATAAGATCTATACTATTATATAATATTTTACACATTTTGGTTTTACCATATCATTGTAATATATTCTTAAAAATATATAAAACAACTCTTTTTCAAAAGTAGAATATACTTGGAGGTGCATTTGGGTCCGTTTTGATTCATGGGTGATTTTGATAGATTGTAGATTGTATCCCCTTATACGTGTTTAGTTAGTCAAAGGTGACTTTTGGTTTAGATGTATTCTACCTTAAATTGTTGTAATCTACTAATATAAAGATAGAGATGCTCATTGATCCATGAGTGACATTGACACACAATATCTCCCCTCCACATGATTGCTTAGTCCAAAGTGACTTTTAGTTTAGATGTACTCTACCTCAAATCCCCCTACATGTGATTGCTTAGTCCAAGGTGGCTTCTAGTTTAGATGTATTCTACCTTAAATTGTTGTAATCTACTAATATAAAGATAGAGATGCCGATTGATCCATGGGTGACATTGACACAGAGTATCTCCCCTACACATGATTGCTTAGTCCAAAGTGACTTTTAGTTTAGATGTACTCTACCTCAAATCCCCCTACACATGATTGCTTAGTCCAAGGTGGCTTCTAGTTTAGATGTATTCTACCTCAAATTGTTGTAATATACTATATAAAGATAAAGATACCGATTGCTCCGTGGATGACTTTGACACACACAGTATCTTTCTAACTTAAATGTATTCTACTTTAAATTATAATGATCCACTATATAAAGACAAATGTGCCTTATGTCCATCTAGATATCTCTAGACCCTCCTTCCCCATAAAAATGTATGAAATTAAAAATTACATTGGTGAAAAATATCATCTTGTAGGTTATCTGTTGGAAAGCTCAACTTAAAGCATATCATTACATTGTCTTGACACGTTTGGACTGGATGTTGTTGGCATAAGTGTATTTGTGGATAAATGCAGAAATCATTTATAATATGACCAGAAATTTATCAAAGATTACATCATTTTCTTCTGGAAACTGTTGAAGAAAAAAAACTTGGCTCTTTACGCGAATTTTCGCCTGCCCTTTCCCTGTCTTTGGGTTTTTATTTTAACCGAGTAAGACATTTGGTACTATCAATTCCAATGGTTTGTAGTGAACAGGACGTCATATTTTACAGAAAAATAAGAGACTCTAATCTTTTATTTAATATTCGATGTCTATAAGCTTGACATTCAGAAAAATGTCACCTCAGTCAATGCTAAACTGTGGATTTCCTTCCATTCACTTAAGAAATATAAAATTAAATTTCAAAAACTATGTATATTTCAAAGATTGAAATCGCGTTTTGAAAGTAACAGTCTACTTAAATATTTTTTAGTTAAATAGTCAATAGTGGTTTTGCATATTATATACATCAAAAAATAAGTAAATATTGATCTTATTTTCATTCGTCAAGATATAACTTTTGCTGTTGAACTAATGACGTTTAAGAATAGTCTTCAAAAGCATGGAGATGGAAATTTTACTACCGGCTGACTATTTTATCTTTATTTCATTAATATTTGGTTCAATAATTGCTGACACTTACCGAATAGATATTTGGTTCAATAATTGCTGACACTTATCTTTTTGTCAAATGATTTAATAAAGATCTATTTTATTAATAAAAACAAAAACAATCATTTATCATTTTTATGCATGGATAAAAAATTAAATCTCAAATGCTAGTAGATTGATTCACAGAAAATCACTACACAAACAAAATAATATTTACTCTACTAGTTACAATTTATGAATTTTGGTTTTGAGTTTTGGTTTTGAAATATTTTAAAATTAGTTTATTTGTGTTCAATAGGCTACATATAGTATGAGATTTGAGTCTGCAACAAGTCTCACCCTTCAAATCACTGTTGAGTCATGGAAAACAAGTTTTAGCTGTCCTTTAATGGTAAACCAGCTACTATTTAATGGTAAAATCCTTCAAAATCTCACTTATCACATAAAAGTTAGATGAATATTGATTTTCCAATTAGATGAGAACATTCTATTTCCATTTGCAATGTTGTTTTTTGTTAATTTGATGGCAACTTTCTTTTTTCATTTGCTTTATGTTTTAAATTTGTATGTAAATATTTCAAAATCAGATAATACTAAATTTCTGTAAGGAAAAAATCTAGATTTGTCTAAATTTATTTTATTCCATTATTTAGCACTTATTATTAATACGATTAGAATTTGCAACACATGACATCATTACACATCCATATACAAACACGTACTTTCTAATATATTAACGTACTTAATCCTTGAACCTCATTTAGATACAAATACTAGATAATATAATAGATAATAAAATTTCAATTACTCAACTCTTTTCTAAACAATTTTTAAAACAAATATGTTCTTTGATAAATTAATGATTGTTAACACGAGCCTCACAACGTCAATTAATCAATAGACTCGACACATTTGTTTTGTATAGAAATCAAAAATTGAAATAAACTTGAAAGTCCATCTACTTCCCATAAAATTTGTCTCTAGTGCGTAGCTCAATAATGATACAGTTCAGATGCACGAGCACCCTTTAGAATTTCTTAAATAAAGAATAAATCATTATATATATTTTAAATATATTTAAAACATGTTGAGAGATATAAGTTTAATAATATCTATATTAATCTTATATGATTGTTTTTCTCAATAAATATTTTAGATATATATCTTAGATTATTTAAAATTTTAATAAATTATTTATTTAATATTTTAAGTATGTAATTACATTATTAGTAGCAAAGTTTTATGAAAATAAATTATTACATGTTTTTTTAATTATTTTATGTTTACTTAAAGAATTATTGGTTTTATAATTTTATAAAAGTTAAATGACATTAAAAAATTATTTGATTCATATATTAATTTATGCTACTTTTAATAAGAGATTTATTGATAAAAAATATGAAGATTTAGGAAAAGATATTATATAAATTTATTGTTTAATAAAAAATATTATTTTAATAGTTATTTTATTTTTCTATATGATTATTAAATGTTAATATCTATTTAAGCTATTAGACAAACACATAAATCCATAAATAGATAGATGAAAACAAGAGACACCTATTTTATTTAGTCAAGAATTATTTTATTTTTAGTTAGAATTTATTTTATTTACTATATACATATATAGGCAAATTAAAACAAGAGACACCTATTTTATTTAGTTAAGAATTATTTTATTTTTAATTATAATTTATTTTATTTACTACATATTTATACTCATGGATTTTTATTTTTATTTTACTTTGTAGTATTTTTTTGGACAATGTACTTGTTTTACTTTTGTATGTTACTTTTTCAAAAATCACCATTCATTATTTTCTAATTATTTTGTTTTTTTTTACTTTGAAAAATGTAGTAAATTATATAAATATATGTTACTTTGAATAGTATTTAAAAAATGACATCTTTATATTTAAAAATAAACATTGACTTAAATATTTTGTACTTCATTTTTCTTTCACATTATGACATCAAATGATTCTCCTTCCTATTAACACTATAGACTAGACCTCTTGGTGCAATAATTTAATGATAAGAACAAAATATTGTTAACCTTGTCCTATTCATTTAAAATGAGGCTAGACTCATGTTTAACCCTTTTCCCCTAATAACTTAGATTTCATGAATGATTTAATGGGTCAAAGATTTAGATTTTAAGTTAATTAGAATTGTACTAGTTTATTAGACATTTAGGTTAACATCTTCATCAGTTTAGGGTTGTATTTCAATTATTTGATTTTTTTTGTATTTTGTGGCGTGGATGAGATGTAAGGTTATTATTTTCTATTTGACCATTGATTAGATAATGTGTGTATTAGTATTTCTATTTAAACATCAAATAGTTCAATGGTTGAACAATTAATAAAAAAATTATACGTCATCTAAATGTTAAAGTGGTAAATATTTTCTTATAATTTTTATTTGTAAATTTGTCTTCGATAATTGAATCATTTTTTGTTTAAGAATAAACAACCCTAACTCATTGGGAAGCTCTTGATTTGTTACTAAACTAGTTGTTTAGAAGTCCAAGTTTGAATCTAGGCCACCTGGGAAGATCTCCTAGTTGTCACTCTTGATTGAGATCCCTAATAGATGAAACCATAAATACCCAATCCCCAATTAATCTCAATAATTTACATTAATCATAAACTAACATATGTATATTGTAAATACATCTATCTAAAATATACTAAGAGATATCAATTTGTACCATTTTTTTTATATATAAACTCCTTAAAGAGGCTTAAATAACTATTATACAAGTTGTTGTGCATGCATTCGAAGAACTTTGGAATGAATCTATACCTTATAAGGCCTAGTTATTTGAGACATTTTAGTGAATTATTTTAAGATTATAACAGTAAAAATTGCATACTCGTGTCTTTTTCCTTTATTTTTTGGGCTTATTTCAATTAAAGTGTCTTAAATGTAATAACTAGTCTTTAACTAGTCTATAAATGACACATTCTTGTGTGAATTCAACTCATGACATCACATAAAATAATCCCCTTTATTACTACATAGATTTATTCTTGATCTTCATATTTACCATTTATCACCTTAGATTAGATTTGTGAGTGTGGTATTGATATAGATTACATAATTTGTAGTTGTTGATCTAACCTTTAACTTTTAAATTAAATATAAAATAGATCCTATTGATTCCTTCCTATTATTACATGTTTGTGTTTATTTGTGTATTTGGATGTTGTATTTAAGGACATTCATTCATTTTAAAATCACTTATGAATCTATTGCACTTCTAGAGCAATTTATAAAAGAGAAAAAAAATCTAGCAAAATTATTAAAAAATTACATCACCACACATCATCTTAGACCCATGTACGCTTGAATTTTATCTTTGAATTTTCTCTTTGAGACACACAATCAATTCACTAGAAGTATGATTGGGGAGAACTTGAGCTTGCAATCACACATATTTCCCAAAAGTGTTTGTAAATAGTGCATATTCTTACGCATAGTCAAACATTAAAAATCAAGACAAGTGAATCCTGGAATAATACACATTCTACTAGATAAGATTCATGAGTTCTTTTTTATGTCTGAAAAAATGTAAGTCTACACTCACATAGTGATCTAAAGTGGAAATCAATCAATTAGAAAAATCTAAAATCTTAATCCAAAATACTTCTGAGACTTCAATACCTTGACAGTTAAATTCCTAACATCTAATTAATGGGCCCTTGATCTTTTGGTGAAGTTGAATGGTTTGGAATGAACCCACCAAGGATCAAGTCTTGCTAAGTGCAAGGCCCTGACATCAATTAAATTCCTAACATCTAATTAATGGGCCCTTGATCTGTTGGTGAAGTTGAATGGTTTGGAATGAACCCACCAAGGATCAAGTCTTGCTAAATGCAAGGCCCTGGCATCAATTAAATTCCTAACATCAAATTAATGGGCCCTTGATTTGTTGGTGAAGTTGAATGGTTTGGAATGAACCCACCAAGGATCAAGTCTTGCTAAGTGCAAGGCCCTGACATCAATTAAATTCCTAACATCTAATTAATGGGCCCTTGATCTGTTGGTGAAGTTGAATGGTTTGGAATGAACCCACCAAGGATCAAGTCTTGCTAAGGATCAAGGGCCCTCCCACCAAGGATCAAGTCTTGCTAAGTGCAAGGCCCTGACATCAATTAAATTCCTAACATCTAATTAATGGGCCCTTGATCTGTTGGTGAAGTTGAATGGTTTGGAATGAACTCGCCAAGGATCAAGTCTTGCTAAGTGTAAGGCCCCGACATCATAAGGAATAAGGTTGTGATCATACCCATACAACTTTGACAAAATGGATACCCCCTAGTCCTTGGCTCATAGTCGATTTTTTTTTAACCTATCTAGATTGATATAAAAAACCCTCCATCAAAAACAAAAATTGAACATCTGATTAACAATCGTAGCTCTAAATCTTAAACTTATTTTATTGATAAATTATTTGTCATAAATAAATTTATAATAAAAATGCATAATCACTCTTTTTTTTAAAAATATAAGATATAACTTCATCAATGATATCAAGTTTCCACAATCCATGTTGATTATTGGTGAGCTTGTTTTTGATTTCATTGCGTAATATAAATTCATTCCAAAAGCATAAAATTCATATACCATCCCATTTAAGAGTTAAAATAAATCACTTTAAACAATTCTTTATTTTTTCCTATTTTTAGTACATCATATGAATACTTTAACACCACCAATACTAAAACTTAGAATAAACCTATACCATCCCATTTAAGAGTTATATGAACCACTTTAAACAATTCTTTATTTTTTCCTAATTTTTAGTATACCATATGAATACTTTATCACCGCTAGATACTAAAATTTAGAATAAACCCATACCATCCCATTTAAGAGTTATATGAACCACTTTAAACAATTCTTTTTTTTTTCCCTAATTTTTAATACACCATATGAATACTTTATCACCACTAAATACTAAGACCTTTGTCCAAAACTTTCATTTTAATTTTTTTTTTTCCTTTAGCCTATTTTCAATTAAAATTCAAGAACATTCCTAATCGAGTGGATCAAGTGGGTGAGAGATTGGATGAATCTAGAACCATGGTTGAGTTTAATTTTTTTTCCAAAGTATATTCTTAAACTTATTCAAATACGAAAAGCAAAAACTGATCCCATTGGGTGGCAAGTGAAGCTTGACGCAGGATATTTATGGTTAGTATGTGACTCCTAAGTAAAGCTACGGTTAACAGCGAAAAACTATGTTGTATGCACGTGCCGTCCGCGCGGTGGATTGAGTTGGCAATAAGTAAGTGAGTTGAGCAAGGGAAAGCTGTAAAAGGAGTTTGGTGATAGAGCCGCCTGTGACGTCAGCGTGACGCAGGCGATGCGGTGGTGCAGAAGTGTGTGAGAGATGATAGCTTGTGTTGAGTTTGTCCGTTGTAGAGTTGGCCCACGCGTATTCGCTCTGGCTCACGAAAGCAACGATCTGGTTTAACTCTTTGCAGTTTCTGCGCTCCACCTGTCCATTGCCAAGCGCTTTCCTGGGACTTGAACCGGTGACCTCTCCCACCATAAAAGCACCGGCTATTGCCCTCTGCTAACATTTCAAACACTTCCGCTCCTCCTCCACTTTCTCCTCCATTACATTCATCGCCACCCAACAATCGCATCTCAATTATATGCGACTGCTAGCCCAGTTAGATAGATATAGGGAGAAAGACTAGATTTTGGCTTGGGATTTGCTTGAGTTTTGCTTGGCCTTTAAGGGTGGATTTCGTTGCTGAATCTTGGGTATATTTAGTTGTTTACAATGGAGAGCCCAGGTGCTTCCTTGTCGCAGCAGCCACAGTTGCCTCCAGGGTTTAGATTCCATCCCACGGATGAGGAATTGGTGGTTCATTATCTGAAGAAGAAGGCTGCCTCTGCTCCCCTTCCTGTCACGATTATACCTGAGATTGATCTCTACAAATTTGATCCATGGGAGCTTCCTGGTGAATACAACAAAACCCACCTTGTGTTTTCTCTAATGTTCCTTGTTTTTCTACATGTTGAGAATATCCAATAGCCTTGAATTTTGAAGTCCTTCATACCCAGCTGTTTTTTGAAAACATTTTTTCTCCATATCCTGTATTGCTAATTGTCTTGTGAAAGCAAAAACTAAACTCTCCATTTTCAGTGTATCCTTTGGCCTTGAATTGTGAAGTCCATTATGCCCAATTGTTTTGGTGGATACCAAAGCTCTCCATGTTCAGTACATCCTTTGGCCTTGAATTGTGAAGTCCATTATGCCCAATTGTTTTGGTGTATACAAAAGCTCTCCATATTCAGTAAATCCTTTGGCCTTGAATTTTGAAATCCCTTATGCCCAATGTTTTTTTTTTTCTGAATACAATGTTTCTCCATGTTCAGTATACCCTTTGGGTTTGAATTATGATGTCCTCAATGCCCAATTGCCTTGCGAGTGCAAAAACTAAACTCTCCTGTGACCAATTGTCTTGTGAATACCAAAAATATCCATGTTCAGTACATCCTTTGGTCTTGAATTGTGAAATCCATTACACCCAACTGCCTTGTGAATACAAGACAACTCTCCATGTTCAGTAAATCCTTGGGCCTTGAATTTTGAAGTCTTTTATGCCAAGTCTTGTTGATACAAAAGCTCTTTATATTCAGTGCATCCATTGGCCATTAGCTGCAAAGCCCTATATGCCCAATTGTCTTTCTCCATGTTGAGTACATCCTTTGACCTTGAATTTTGAACTTCATTATAATTGTGAATATAAAAACTCTCCATGTTCAGTAAATCCTTTGGCCTTGAATTTGAAGTCTTTTATGCCCAATAGTCTGGTGAATACAAAAGCTTTCCATATTCAGTACATCCATTGGCCATGAGCTGTAAAATCCTTTATACCCAATTGTCTTGTGCATACAAAAACTCTCCATGTTCAGTATATCCTTTGGCCTTGAATTTTCAAGCTGTTTATACCCAATTGTCTTGTGAATACAAAAACTGATAGGCATCAAGTTTATTTAGTTGCTTAGGAGATCTTTTATAGGCTAAATTCTCCAGATTTGCTTCATTTCATTGTCTGGATGCAGGATTTTATCTGTGACTGACATAATTATGTGTGAAAGATAAGAATCTTCCTTAAGAAGCAACTGAGTTTTGGACAATTTTGAGAATTTTGTTTCATGATTGGATTTGGTGTCAGGGTTTGTTATAAATTGGGTTGTGTGTGCGCAGGCAAGGCTACTTTTGGGGAGCAAGAATGGTACTTTTTCAGCCCAAGAGACAGGAAGTACCCCAACGGGGCTAGACCGAACAGGGCTGCAACGTCTGGGTACTGGAAGGCCACAGGCACTGACAAACCTATCCTTACATCAGGAGGAACCCAAAAGGTGGGCGTGAAGAAGGCTTTGGTGTTCTATGGAGGTCGACCACCCAAAGGGATAAAGACTAACTGGATTATGCACGAGTACCGCCTTGCTGACAGTGGAGCCAGGCCTACCATTTTGCCTAACAAAAAGGGTTCTTTGAGAGTAAGCATGTGTCAGCCTATGTAATTTTATTTTATTAAGTAGGGTCACAATAATATTCGTTTTAACATGTTTACATTAAAGAAACTGATTATTTTGATAAGCAATAGAGTGTGAACCCGCGTGAACCCACTTGAATGCAATCATAGATGGTAAACGAATAAACAAATAGGCAGTTTACATCAGGCTATATGTTAAAAAATATCTTCAAAGGAATATATATAGCTATAGGAGTGAAATGTTTAAGAGTTCTTGAGAGGAATTTGGATAGCGAAGGGACGTGCTAAAATATCTGAGGGAAGGGATATGCTAAAATATCTAGAAAAGAATATAGGTATGAGAATGGGTATGCTAAAAAATCTCAAGAATATAGTATAGATATAATAGAGCATGAGAATGGGTATGTTAAAAAAGCTCAAAAAGAATATAGTAAAATTTTAAAATTTTAAGTAAAATTTTATTTATTCGAGTTAGCCTATTAACCCATAGATTGTAAAACGTCTTCCATCCGTAAAATTTGTTCGCTAACATATTGAATGATACCCATGTTGATGGTTTGATCAGGCAAGATTTCTCTTTTGTCAATTTGCGTAAAACCATCGTCTGCCAATTGTGGGTTCTGAGAGGTATTCTGCTTTCTGTTGTTCTGATAAAAGATGAATCTTGGGTTTTTGTGTTGTGTCAGCTTGATGATTGGGTTCTGTGCCGAATTTACAAGAAAAACAACCATTCTCAGAGGCCACCAGAGAGGGAGCAAGATGAATCGTGCGTGGAAGAAGTACTGGCTTCTTTGCCTGAGATTGAGCAGCATCAGAAACTTCATCTCCCCAAGCTTGGTTCTTTCTCTGGGTTGTTGGAGAATGAGGATCCCTTCCTAGATGGACTTTTGAATGATGAAAGCATGGATGGAAATGGGAACAATAGCAGTCTTCAGGCAGAGCCCTCTAACAGGTACCAAAGCACTGATTGCTCATTTCAAGCTGTACCCAAGCAAGAGATCTCAACCATGGAGACAGAAAACAAGTTCAATTCCCTCAAGAGGACCTTTTCCTTAGCTTATAGGGAGGAAGCACTCAATCCCCCAAAGAGATACAACAATGACAACTACAGTGCCAACAATAATGTGTCAGCCTTGATTAATTCAATGCAACCCAACCAAACTTTCAATCAGCAACAGCAACAGAACTTGCTAGATGCATTGAATGACTGCCAGCAGAATTTTAGGATGCCCTACATGCAAAACATCAATTGGAGCTCCTCCTAGGAATGAGCCCATTATCTGCACAAAATTTGGTTTTCTTTCCATGGAATCCAGGAATGCTTTTCATACTAAGTACTCTACTGGAATCTTACAGCAATATAGATTGTATTTACTAGGGCTATTTACAGCAATATAGGGGTGGCTCTTATACATATGGGAGACCCACATTATTTGTGCATGAAGCGAAGAACATCAGTATCAATGTGAACAGTGGTAGAAGACTACTCAGCTTTAGGCATACGCACATATATCTAACAAAGACAATTGTTCATAGTTTCCTTTTCTATTTCATCAGATCGGTGTATCATTCATGTGAAAATATATAGAGTAGACAGTTCATACATACAGATACATACTCTGCAGAAAGAGCAGAAAACTAAAGTATTGCAGAAAACTCCTGTATACTTTTTGTATAAGCGGAGAAGACTTGTATTGGCAATCTGCACAGAACCCATTCAGTGTGATCCAGTGCCACCATACCCACATCAACAACTTCACCAGTGCATACAAAAACTGTGTACTTGAGGAGACTTGCCTGTAAAGCTTCTGTATAGTATTATCAGTATCTATATGGCCCTCTGCATCAGATCATGCAAGGAATAATGCTAGCTCTGTAACTTTATTATATGGTGAGGCCAGGATTTGGACATGCTAGTATTATATGTTTCAGTAACTGTGCATATCACACCATTGTATAGAGGACTATAGAAATCTATTGATTGATTCAATTTGTAATTCATAAATTATTGCTGCAACTTCTTCTGTTGTGATACTAAGTTGATAAGTTGGATTTGATAATTGATTCGCGCTTTAGGAGGGAAATGCCATAAGAATTTCCCAATGAGATAGGCGATGAAGGCAATTAGCAATCACAGAGGAGGAAATAGTATGGTTTGTTGTAAAAAAATTCTCATGTTGTTATTCAGAATGAATATAAGAGCTTTTAACCATTCTCGCTCTCTACAGTACTTAAGTTATTTCTTTAAGAATATTTTAAAAAGTTATATCTTTTTCTTCTGTCAAATTTATTTTACGTGACTATATAATAACCAGTCTGCATGCATGGATGATCGTCTTACTGAAGCCATACATTTTTAGGTCAAGCGAGGCAATAACAAATAAAGGGGTTGAAATGCTTTAGCTTTTATGAACGTACAAATACTGTATTGGATTTGAGGTTTACATCATTAAAGCGACCAGCAATATTAACATGGGATAGACACATTCATTCCCTTTTTTGAATTGGATTTAAAGTAGAATGATACTTAAAATTGAAGTAAACGGATAGAATGTGGATAGAATATCACGGCCAAGATTTTCATAAATGCAAACTTTTATGAGGTAGGCTAATATCTTATTCACTTTTCTTTTATCATTTTTTTTTTCTTTTAAGATATTTTTTCCTTTTTTAGATTGCAAGAATTGAGCAGTCTCTCTTATAAACTGCAGTGCGTCTGGTAAACTTTTTTCACATGATCGGTGATGCTAGTGTGATACGCCCTCTAGTACCACGGGGATGAAGGGCATACTAGACCTTGTGACCTCTTGCCTACAACAAGATGCTTTAGCCAATTGAGCTAGGCCCTCCACCCGAAGACTTTCCTTTTTGAAAAGTGAAACATAATACAAATTTTTCGACGGTGCTAGGAAGTAAATCTTTAACATTCACGATGAAGTAAATATTGCCTTCTAATTCTCATATTTATGACTTCTTTTTTGTAATTTTATAAAATATTTTAATTGTGGTTTTTTCTTAGTATTTTATTTAATAAGATAATCTATAATTGAGTTATATTGTTGAGGGGGTATGAATAAAAGAAATGACTTCAAATTAAGGAACAAGTCGAAGAATCTATTTAGCTAAAATCATTATTCATTAGGAGTCATAAGTCTTTTCTCGATTTATAAGAGAAACTATGACTAAGGAGTTCATTTTACAAATAAAATTTTCCCATCCCAACTGACAAGCTTTTCACAATGCTAAAAGAATAGCACAAACCTCCATTTTATCCCCATAGCAATAGAGAAGAAAAGTGAACAAACGCATCTTCAAACGACCAATCCCTTCAAACCTAGGAACACCTAGAGATTACCTTGGGGAATCATTACAATTAATTCTTAAGAAACTTGAAGGGGGGAGACCATTTACTAGACCTATTAGCCTTTTGAGAAGCTAGTAAGGTAGGGTGGGAAAACAAAGAGGAGACACCATCAAGGTGAAGCTCAAGGATTTTTTAAATATGAAGATAAAAGGGAGACAGTCCTTCATCAATAGAATACAAGTAGCACCAATAGTCTACTCAATAAACTGCATAGCATTTTTCCAATTTGTGAGATGAGATTTTGATGACATTGGAAAATTTGACAATGTCATTCAAGCCAAATCTACTAAAGGATGAAAGTGATACCAATCTCCTAAACCATCATGAGAGAGCTAGTTAAAGAAGGTGGTCAACTCATTGTAGCCCATAAATTAGACAAAGAAGTTGCATGTATAATAGTTTGGTTCCAAATATCCCACCATTGTATCCACATACAAAGAGCAACATGGCATTAGAATAAATGTCGAGTTAAAGACTCTTCCTCAATAGTGTATAGATTACATTTTGAAGGGGCCTAAAATCCACCGTTTTTGATAATATCCCAAGTGAGATATTCATTGACACAAAATCCACATGAATAAGTTGCACTATTGCCAACCAAGTTATTCCAAATTTAGCTCCACCAAGGTTCCCGTCATTTTCCATTTCAAGAGAAGAGTATATATAAGAGCCTCCATATAATTTCCTTTGGGATCATGGAACCACACAAGAACATCTACATACTCAAGATAACAACATGACTAATCTCCAAGAATATAAAGATAGAGTACAAATTGAGCTTTAAGAGAGCTCTTAAGTAGTTTTCTTGATCCTTCAACCATAAGGATAAAGAGGTAAGGGGATAAGGGATATCATTATCATGCTCCTCTAGAAGCATACCAAATGAGAGAATACTATTAATAGTAATAAAAAGGAAAGAAAATCCACACAACCCATCACCCTTTCAATCCATTCTAAGAAAAAACTAAAGGCCAAAAGAGTTTTCTTGAGAAAATAATATCTAACCTTGTCTAAGCCTTACATATATCTAGTTTGATAAACATAGCTTTCTCCTCAAGGTAGGACACAAAGTGAATAGATTCAACAACCCTAGCTATACTATCACTTGGATCTTATACACCATTATGAATCCCCCTGCTCAAGAGAGATGAGAGAAGTTATACTTTTCTTTAGGAAATCTACAAAGTGTTTGAAAATGATCTTGTAAGTAATAATGTAGAGAGGAATAGAATAAATTAAGTCAAAAGAGCCAACACTCTCCTTTTTAGGAATTATGGTTAGGAATTTGGTATTAAGCACTTTATTTTTAGCTTGAGATTCTTGAACCACCCCTAAAAATTGAGCTTCAAAATATCCAAAAATTAGTAATTTTTTTGATAGGAAAACCATTTAGGTTAGAAGTCTTAGAATTATTCATCTATAATACCTAATACTAAAGGTCTTTAAGAGATATGTGAATCATAATAATGTTATTCATGTATCTAAAATGACAATAGGAGGTATACAATCTAGAATGATGCATGCTCATCCTCTCTAGTTGGAGGGTCACTTCCTTAGAAAAGAGAGGAAAATTGTTGAACTACTTCTCCACTTAAATTATGAAAGGATGAAAATTGGCTCTCTTAGATATGTTTTTCCCACTTCTCCTTGCTTTGATTGAATTACATGACATATATAAGTATTCCTATCATCCTCACACAACCACTCAATTCTCAATTTCTATTTCTAGAAAATACCCTCCCTTAAAATTCATTCATTCAACTTGCTAGACAGGGAAGATTCCTTAAGATTATGATCTCTAGTCATGCCCTCTTCCTTGATTTGAAAGGTGATGATATCTAGCTTCTCTTGCACTTGATTTTTTTTCTCAAATATATTTCCAAAGTGTGATATATGGTAATGTTTGAACTTATACTTCACAAACTAATGTATTTTAAAGGAGTACACAGTTTTACCAAAAGGGAGCTTCCATATAACCACCAAATGACTGTAATGAATCCATGAATAATCTAATATTTAATCCAAGTCAATTGAAAATTGTATAGGACAAATTTTTATCTTGGAAAAAAGAGAGGATGAGAACTTGATAGGATAATAATTTGATCCTTTCCCATGTAGAATATTTGAGGAAGAGACCTAATATTCATTAAGCCAATAGTATGAAACCAAGATTTTTATAAGATTCTCTAAGATATAATCTATCTAATACCTTATATTATCTCATGTAAAAATACTAAATCTAGGTTTAGCATCAAGATTAAGAAAACAATTTGTTTTTCTTGGAAAGTAAGAAGAAGAGTCTAACAAATTAAAACCTCATATCTCTTTGTCCAATTTTAGGATAGCACTGAAATATCCTACCATGATCTAGGGAAGGGTAGGGAAAAAAGAATGAACATATTTGATATGAGTCAAAAGGAGGTTCTTACCTTGAAAATTTATAAAAATATAAGAATTTGCAAGAAGAATGGATTTACTAGATTCAAAGAAGGAACCAATCAAGGATATAGAATGTTTTATAACAAACTAGATAGAAGTGAGACAAAGAGGATCCCATAAATAAGCCAAAATTCAAAAAGATTGCTAAGCTCCAATACATTATCATCGATTACATTTCTAGACTTGTATGATAAAGAGGCTACTTCCTCTACCAATAGATTCATTTCTTGAAGAGAAATGGTATTTGGATGATGCTCATAGATAATATCACAACCTTTTGATGGGGGACCTACCCAAAATCCCTGGTATTACAAGAAATAGTGATTTTTTATGGGGAGCGGAGAAGTTAGCATCTAGTATGAAAATTAAACAAGACTCTACTAGACAATTCTTAATAGTTTTCTCCTTTTCCTAATATTATTTCCTTCAAAATTTGATGATTTATTTGAAGAGTTATTTTTTGATAGTTATTAGCCTTTTTAAAAAAAATACATTGGTCAAAACCTTTCCATATATAATTTGAACCTAGTTTTAGTTTTAATATAAAATTATATCAATTGAAGTCTTTTGGGAAAATGACTTTCAACTAAAAATCTTTGGGCAATGTAGGTGTCAAGTATTTTTCAATGAAATAATTTCACCCAAATATATTTTGTTGGTCCAAAGTGTGACACAACTCTAAAATTTTAGCCTATATTCTTTTATGAATATCGTAAAGTAAATTCAATTGAACTAGAAATATTATAGGTTTAACAATGTTATATTAGTGGTGAAGATAGTGATTTAAAGTTGTTTAAAGGTTTTCTCAAAATATATTCACTTCTAATGAACAAGTAAGAGGGATATCCTCCATATTTGTGAATCAATCCATAAAAATTTAGCTATATAAACATAGTTCAAATAATTTAATAAATATGGCTCAAAACCTACAATATCAACCTCTAACTTCCCCAATCAATAATTATATATACATACAAAGAAGTATACAAGTAGGTTCATATAAGTGAAGAATATAGTATGTCAACCCATACACATGCAAACTTTGCCTCCTTCATAATTAAACAATCCAAGAACCTTCTCTTGTGAATATGGTTAGGGTGGGCATAGAAATGTTCAAAATAATTTGATGTAGAGGAGACGAGGGATAAAATATTGAATAATTTATAAGTAATATGATTACGATCTTGAAAATATCTATTTGATTAAAAAATTGGAGGAATAAAACTTTTCTAAGAATAAAAGAAATTTTATGCTACATGAATATGAGTAAAATATACAAGTTTTGATGTAATTTATTAAGAAGAATCATAACTATCATTTCCAAATGATATTTGAAGTTCACATAATAATTGTAAGAGAAGCTAATATAATTAGATGATAATTTTAGATTAAAAATAATATTAAAACTATATTATAATGTCTAAAAATGATTAAAGAAAAAATTGAATTAAAATAAAGAATAATTCATGTAAAAAGAACCAAAACTAATTTAAATTACAAAATCCAAACGTAAGAACAAGAGAAAGGAATGGTGGTTTAGGCTAATGAGAAGTGAAGGAAGAATAAATCAAAATTATATGAAATAAAAGTCTTACCATTGTTGTGCTCTATCTAATTAGATTTTGGAAATGATATTAGTTCTTTTATTATAGAAATGAAGGGTGGTCCCTCATTTTATATAAGACTTAAATATTTCTTTGTGAAGGATCATTAATATTATGATTTTTCATCAAATATTTGTAAATATTACACTCATGTATATGAATGTATCTATGTACTAGCATACCTATATTTTAAAAATATATGTAAAGTACGCTGAGAGATATCCTTCTGAAGGAACCTATTTTTAATCAATTGAACCTCAACCCAAATAGAAGCTTAACCCTAATCATATAAAGCTATTTGAACCCTAATTGTAACCCTATTTGAAGTTGATTCAGATTAATGGCTCATAGACAAGGACAAATTCCCTAGAAGAGTGTCATTCAAGTTTGAAAAAATGTAGATGAAAAACCCAAAATTTGAAATGGTTGGTCACTAACTCCTGGCTCACCCAAACAATTGATCATCACACTAAGATGTGCATGTTCAACAAAAAGTTAAAATTCATAAGAAAATACATTTGGAAGATTTAAATTTGGAATCCTCAGTCAATCGCTACTTTCGTGTCAATCCTATGACTTCTCAATTTCCAGTATTGTTCAATCAGTGTCCACCTACAATGCATTGAAACTCCTAGTTAGAAAACCTAAAAATTGAAATAAAAAAACACCCACAGATAGAGCATTGTCCTAATCATAAGGCCAAAAAAACCCAAAGAGCAAAGAAGTCAAATTGAGGAATGGAAGAAAGGTATGACAATATATGGAAAAGTCAAATATCCCAACTAAAAATACAGGAAATGATGGAGTTGGGTGGAAAGGCATATTGGAAAGAGAAACTTTGAACATTCAACACAATTCCCCTCTGGCTTCCTTATACAGAAGCGTACACCCTCCACACACAATAGCCTATTTAGTAGTTTCTAAAAAAAGAAAATACAACCTTCATACATACATGAGAAGCAAGGCTTCTATCACTGTTATAAGATTTTGAAGTGGAGGAAGATTCGCACTTAAAACTCACAATAATAACTACACTCATATATTTTTTTTTAAACTTTGACCTTCTACATAAATCTCATATTTAAAATCTTTTCCTCTAAAAATATTTTATTAAATATAATTAATGATTACTTTTCAACTTAAATATAATTACTTTACTTTATTAACTATTTATTTTTCAAAGTAATTACTTCAATATTTAATATTATATAACAAATATATTTATTCATTTGAAATACTCATATAAATACTAAACAATATAAATAAATCAGACTATCCTTTCACATATAAATTTACCTATAAATATTTAGTAAATAAAATTTAAATAAAGAGGTTTATCTTAGAAGGTGAAATAATATCTATCCCTTTTTTCTTGATGAAAATTAACATGAACTTTTTGCTTAAGAAGATTTGATGAGACTTTGTTTTATTCCTAAGTCTTAAGGCTGTTAAAGTAATAATGAACATTTTTATTAGAAAAAGAGTAAGGAATTGATGGTAAATAAATCTAAATTTTCATTCACATGTAATGCTAGAAAAAAAATCAAATTCTCACGTCAAATATTTTTAAAGTATTCCAAAGTATTTGAAAGAAAGCAGTCAAAGACGGTTAGAATAAATCGAATGCATTGAGTGGATTAAATACAATGCAGTCAGAGACGGTTAGAATAACGGTTATATTTAAATATTATTCTTCATATTTATTTCAAATATCAAATTTTACATTAAAAAAATAAAGGGTGATGATTTTCCGAAGCAAAAGCAACACATACTTTCACCTGCTGTCATTTTCTGGCATCCACATCCACAACTTCCATTTGACTGTCATTTTAAATTCAGCTTCAAAATGTTTACACAATGCTTTCACTGTATAACGCCTTTCGGCGTAATTAGACTAAAGTTCAAATGTTAGAATATATTTTTCAAATTTGAAGAGTAGAGATTTTGTTTAAGTATTAACATAAGATTTTATGGGATTTTTAATTTACTTTTTTCTTTTTGCAAAAGGAGAAAGAGGGGAAGGTTATATGAGGTTAGGAGAAAATGAAATGAAATATTATAAGAGTATAATATTTATTAGGAAATCACATTTAATGTTAATTATCTTAAATAATATTTCAGTTATAAAATATATGTACAAATTTCATATTATAAAAATAAATATGACACATTATAATATATATTTAATAAATTAATAAAATAATAATTATAAAAATAATTATATGTAATATTAATTTATTTTTTAATTAAATATAAAATTCTTCATGAAAATATTTATAACTTCCCAAATAAGTGTGACTTACATTTTCATCATATATTTTAGATAATATTTATTATGGGATATATATAGAGAATATAATTATGTGTAAGTACTTTGATAAGAATGAGAGAGGTTTTATATGTGAGTATTAAAGGAGGAGGAAGGGATTGTTGAAAATCTAGGTTAGATTGTGAGTCTATAACGGTTTAATAATTATTTTGAATTTTCTCATTATAATGATGGATGTGGGGGTTTTCTTTTTATGGTTTTTTCCCATCAATTTTTGTATTTTTTTATAGTATAAAAGTTTGAAAATTTGTCACACTTTCAACCAAGAAAGTAGTTTTAAGAAAAGCATTTCATCGTAAATTGTTTTGGTCAAAACTATTTCACCTAAAACTATGTGGCATAAAGAGTTTAAGAAGAAAACCTTTCACTTGAAACTATTAAATAGCTATATTTTAATTTCAAAATATGAAACAAGTTTCTCTTTTGACTAAAGTGTTTCAATTAAAAAATTTCATCAAAAATTGTTTATGTGGAAAATTATGTAGCATCTTAACCCCTTATTAAAATTTCAACTTCAAATCTAGATTCTCCAACCAAAGGTACTTTTGTGAAAATATGAAAACACCTTTTTAAAGTTGGAATTCTAGAATCCACAAATATATATTTGATTAATTTTATTATTATTTTTAAGAAAATACTTCAAGTAAGTTATTATAATCAAACATGGTCTCATGAAAACAATGACATTCTGATTAAGTTTAACTTTAAAGATTATATAAAAATAAATATTTATAAAAAATAATTTTTTACGCACTAGATTTTCAAGTTATTTATGTAACCAAAAAAGAAGTAATTAATTTTTTTTCTTAAATTTATTAAAAATATATATCCAATTAATTTAAAGAAAAAAAATATTATAAACATAAACTAAATTAAACATTAGATACATTTCATTAGTTTACACCATTTAAAATTCAAAACATAAATATTATTTTTTTAGAAATATCAAAGAAAAAAATTGTAATTGTGTTCAGGGAAAAATTTAGTGGCGAATCTTCACCAATTGGCAAATATTTGAAATCGGGACCTCCAAAAATGGCGAATAATACAAGCTAGAATGGATGCCGAATAGGTTTTTACAAAAAAAAATTTGTCTTGACTAATTCACCAATGCATTCTTTTTTAAATGACGCATCATCGGAGCTGATTCACAGTAGTTTATACTGTAAATATAAATATTACTTATATTCGCCAGTAATTTTATATTCTTACAATTACTTTTTGGGAAATATCGCCACTAATAATAGTTTACCATTTCATTTTAGGGATATTTTAGCCTTGAATAGGTTTATTATTTATTTCCATCGATTATATTTTTAATTTAATGGCTGCAAGTGAATTCCATGACTTTATTTGCATGTGCCTTTTAGAAAGGTTGTTGAGGCTCAAAATTTGTTTTGGGCCACACGATTAGATTTGATCACGTGGCCCAAAACAAATTTCGAGACTCAACAACCTTTTTAAAAGGCATGTGCATTTAAAGTCACGAAATTCACGAAGTCATGGAATTACACTAAGTGCATATAAAATCATTGTATCGACAAGACATCCCTAACTGTCCCACCTATGATGTTCACTCACGCCGATATTCACTCATAGAATGAACTTGCAGCCATTTAATTTAGTCTTACTTTTCAAGCGAGATTCTTTAAAAACGCAGCCCCTTGACCCCGCCGGTGGCTACCCCCCGAGCCCCTACTTCAATATTAAAAAAAAACAAAAAAAATATGGGGGAACTACGCCGACCAACTATGCAAATTTTTAAAGGAGAGATTCACAATTGTAATTAATCGTTTTAGTGATTATTCAATAGGATTCGCTAGTGTGATTATTTTTTTTTACCAATTATTCATTAAGATTTGCTAGGATTTTATAAATTTTTGAATAATGTGCATAAGATTCGCCAGGGAAAATTAATATTTTTTTCAAATAAAAGAAAAGATTCGTTAGGATTTTACACCTTTGCTGGGGGGGGAGGGTTCTTAAAAGTTATCCCTGATTGTGTTGATCATTCTTTTATAAAAAAATTGACACATTTTTTAACTTCAATTTATAATATTTTTATTTAATTCTATTTATTACAAATTTAACATAATTTAATTATCACAAAAATATATTTTTTAAACAAAATAAAGAAATAAAATCTAAATATATTTATATATATTTGAAATAGAAATATGTATATAAATTGAAAGAGATTTAAATTATAGGGAAAATTAAAAGTGAAGTGGAACTTCTATTTTTCATATCTTTTAAAGTTAATAAATTTTATTCTAATAGTAACTTTATTTCTTTTTCCAATAATTCAATTCTAACTATCCTAAATCGAGCACATAATAAACCACCAATCACATTTTTCACTAATTAGGAAAAAAATCATTCATACATATATGATTTATATTTGTCTATATATTTAGACATAAAAATATATGTGTATCATATATAAATAAATATTTTTAGATAATTTTATAATATAGATTAAGTCATTAGTGTATAATTTTATTTATATTATTATTTTCTTATCTTTTTTCAAACAATGAATGATAATTTTTTGAGTAAATATACTATTCAATTTTTTATAATATTTTCCTCCGAAGATGTTATCTTCTTATCCTAGATCAAGAGAAAGTGATGAATATGCATTTTACATTTGGTTATTGATGGAAATGGAAGCTTTGATTATGATATATTTAGCTATTTAAGCTCTTGCTTAACAATTTATTCTACTCGACTCCTTATCTTTGTATAGCTAGTTCTATCCATTTTAAAAATAATTTATATTTTTTTATCAAATGATAATGATGTAGATGCTTATCAAATGTTGAAATCTTACCAATTTTTTTTTCAAGTTTAGACTTCCACAACATTAAGTATCTTTAAAAATATACATATCTACAACATCACTTTCAATCTTTTGAAATGTTGAAGTTTTCTTTGTAATCCTTAAATAATTTCACACTATCATATGTTCTAATAGTTAAATGGAGCCAAAACACTATTAATTCTTACAAGGATATAAAATTTAATATTTGATATACATTTTTTTTTTATCTTAATTAAAGAATAATTTAAAATATAATACTTTAAATCTTCTGATTTTACATATATATTTATTATTTATTTTTCTTAAAATATAGGTTTTATAGGATCATTCCAATTTCTCAAGCTTTTTAAAAGAAGTATATATAGAAAATTTTCAATAAATATAAATTGACTTGAACATTATTCTATTTATATTCATTTTTTGTAAATAATTGCATTCCTAATTTAATTGAGTAATTAAACATTGCATATTTCTTCCTTGCATGAAATGAGATGAGAATCACTTCTTCACACATAGTAGTCGAGGTTTATGTCCTTCCCTATAACACACGTGTGAGATGACATGATTTAGAATTGTAATTTAAAGGGAAACACTTATTATAAAAAAATGAATAGTATTGAAAACCAAAATTGTTAATTTTTTTATTTTTTATTCAAAATAAAGTTCATAAAAAGGAGACTCTTCATGATAGAAATCTATACCTTGAACTCTAATTTATTCATTTAAATTTAATTATTTAGAGAGCATTATAGTGTGAAATAAGAATGTAAGTAAATGTGTTAAATGGAAGGTTATTCTTAAGAATTGAAAAGATATCCTTCACAGGGGTCACATGTCTCTTTGGAAGTTGAAATGCATTATTGAATAAGGATGTCTAATGAGTTTGAAAAATCAAAAGAACAGTTGCAATAAGGTTATTTTAGAATGACACTTTTCCTAGAGTCATAATCTCTTGATTATATGTTAAAATTCAAACATTAGATATATATTGGAAAACTCAAATTTAAACTTAAGAGGTGTACATGACAACATGTAAATCACTGCACCCAACATGTCATACACTCCCACTTTATTACTTTTTCCCACCACAATAAACCCTCCCACACTATTACTTATATTGACCAACATGTAAAATAGTTAATAAAGGTCTAAGTATACTATAAACTAGAAAGTTGTAAACATTATTCAAATTTGCTTTTCCGAGACCTTAAATTCTTGTTTAAAAACATTAGGTCATGTAAGTTAATGTTCACATCACAATTCCACAATGTTGGAGTTTTTAATCCCTATACCTCTAGTGTCCCCTACCACTTAAGTTAATCATCACATCATAGTTCCTTCCGTAGTGTTGGAGCTTTCAATCCCTATTAATCTAATAGTCCATATTATTTATGTTGACCAACGTGTAAAATAACTAATGAAGATCTAAACACATTTCAAACTATAACGTTATAATTCTCTTTGATATTGACATAAACTTTTAGAAATAACTGACCCCAACTAACCAGACCCCATAAAAAGGACCTCATTCCCTATGATCTAAACATCACACCAAATACCTAAACTCATAATAACTTTACCACTACATCATCCACTTAAAAGCAAATTTATAAAAATCACATAAATATCTTATTTTAAGCTCAAAATTCCTATTTAAAATTAATATAAATCACATAAGATATGACCAACAAGTGGTAGAAATTTTCAATCCCTATACATATAGCTAGGGAAGGTACATATTATTAGGGTCCTACATAAATATCCTCCTCTTGGTTGAAAAAGCCAAGTGGGTTGATTTAGTTATTTGTAAGGTGTGAGAAATCGAAGTCGAAGTCGAAGTCGAAGTCGAAGTCGAGTCACACGGGTGTAAGCATGTCATTGTTCTATAGTAAATGCAAGTAAATAATTGATGTCACGTCGACGTCGAAGGGACCGCGCTTCCCCTCTTTTGTTATGTGGACCATGGCAATCAGATACGCTAAAGAGGGAATATCGAATTATTAGGAGAGACTTCTATTTTTTCTAATAATTAGATCATTCCGTTACTACTTTAATGGTGGGATATTAGTTCGTTGCAATTATTGCACGGTCGAAGTAGCCACCCATTATATGCTTCTTAATTGTTAATAATGATTAAAGTAAGGATTTTCTTCACTTCTTAATATTGCACATCATTAGTTGTGAATGATAGTCCGAATAGAAATTATTAAGTGATGTTTCCTTATTCTAATGAAAAACTTAGTATAATGACAATCTTTCCCATATAGGAATTGGTTGTAGATGGAGAGTTTTTTTAAATAATCTAAGGAACTAGGTTCTTTTGGAAAAATCAGGTGTTTATGATTATTCAAAAAGTACGATATAATTTGTTAAATTTATCTATGATGTTGGTCTTATGGATGTGGATCTTAAAGCTCCTTGATTTACTTAATCGAAGCATATGCCAAAATATTATTTAGATAAGGTTTGATAGATTTGTTATTTCGTGTTCCTAGGATATTGTGACAGGTTTCTCCTTACCTCTTTGTTGAGAGTTGGTTTAAACCATAACCCGCTTCACATTAGTTGTGAAAAGAAGCCAGGTGAGCGGAAACAACTTCCTACACTAATCTAAGTAGGGGAGAGTTACAAAATTTTGTTTTAGCACCTTTAACAATTACAATAAGAGAAGCACATAGAGAATAATGTAAATAGAACAACAAGTACACAAATAGAACATACACTAAATATACGTAGGGAAAGTCCTTTCAGGTAAAAAATCCCACCCTCCAAAAGCACAGTACTTCTATATTACTTCAAATAGGAGTTACAACATAGCCCAGGTACAAAGCTTCTACACAAGTGCTTCGTCACAAACACCTATTCTGGACTTAGACTGATAACACTTCATTACTTGCAAAAAACCTATGCATTCTAGAGTGCAAGGCATACATTTTATAGGGTGATACAAGCTTCAAGAAGCATCTAGAATGAGAGGGGCGTCCAAATCAAATGACACATTCTTCCACTCCATAGACATGCATTTGGACACATGTACAACATTCCCTTACACCCCTTACAATGGTCAAACATGCAAAAAATATTCTTCCAAGCTTGGGCACCTAAAATATGCTAAAAATAGCTTATGACAAATGCCTTACAACTCTCATAGAATATATCATAAATCTACCACAAAAATTTTCATAGGATCTGTAAGAGAATCTGTCAAAACTTATTAAAAATAGCCGATTCTCTTACATCCTGCCATAACCCATCTTAGGCACCAAATTTCTCCATGCATTCAAAGATGGCTTATGATGCATCATAGAATCTTATGTCATAGATTCCAAAGTGGGACACCTATTTCCACATGGGATGATTATGTGTCATCCAGTCACCTCCAACAGGGATGCCACCTAGCCAGTGGGTCCCAATTAATGACATGACATCTTAGAAAATTAAATAATATAAATAAATACATTAATTACATCAAATAAATCAATGTTAGGACTCTAAGGTTGAGACACCTTAATCCCAACATTGTCCCATTTATTGAAGACCTGTCAAGAGTCATATGAAATCACTTGCTCAGGGCCTTAAGGCCCATATAATCAGACACCATCTGAACTTCTCTATGCTTACTGGTTTTGTTAATGCATCTACAACATTCACCAAAGTGTCAACCTTTTCCAGGTTTACCTTTCCATCTTCTACCATATCACGAACAAAATGATACTGAACATCAATGTGCTTTGTTTTGGCATGGAAGGTAGGGTACTTTGCTAAACAAATCACACTTTGATTGCCACAACAAACAATAATTTTTCCTGTATCTAAACCAATATCAAAACACAATATCTTAAGCCAAATGACTTCCTTATAAGCATGAGTGGCTGCCATATACTATGCCTCTATCGTGGACAATGTGACTACAACCTGCCACTTACTCATCCAACTAATAGCACCACCAAACGTCATAAACACATAACCACTAGTGGATCTTCTGCTATCAATGTTACCCACCCAATCTGAATCCACATATCCTTGAATGCTCACAAAATGTTGAGGCCCTGTAAGATAACCATGAAAACACAAAGCATACTCTTAATTACCCCATAAATATATGAACACTCTCTTAATCGCATCCCAATGCACCCATCCAAGATTAGCCATGGGTAAGTGCACCAAGATGGTTCCCAAAAAGGGGACTTAAGTGGACAACTTTTTTCTGAAATCAGGAAATACTGACCTTGGACGTGAAATTGAGGATACTTACACTCAAAATTTTGAGATGGAATAAAAAGAAGGATTCAAGTTCTCTGAGTCTACTTTCTAAACTACTAATTTATTTTGAAAATGGTTGAGATTAAGGGGTTCAAATGAGGGAAGTACACAAATTGGTGTTGTTTTTGTCAGAAAAACATAGCATAGCAACTCTTGTACGACCCTCGTACGGTGAAATTTTTTTAGTATTTTTAAAATCACAATGGTCAGAAGTTAGTTAATAGTATGTAGTTGATGCATGATTTTTCTAATAATTTTTTACTAATTTTCGAAGTGGACATTTCTTGAAAAATAGAATTTTGGTCGTGCTACCCCTACAAATTTTGGAAACTAATTGAATTTATTTTTATTTATTTTTTAAAATTTTTAGAATGGAGTCTAGTTTCTAAAAAAAAATTTATTTGAAAAATCGATTAACGGTTAATTATAATGAAAAAATTACCAAACACTACTTTTTGGCAAAAAAAAGACATACAAGTAAAATAAATTTTGGATGAAAGGCTTAATATTTTAAGAAAGTGAAAAAAATTACATCGTTGGATAGCTAAGAGAGAACCCAACATTACCCATGTGCTTGATTTTTTTGATATTGAACCATGTGCAATCCTGACGGTGAGCACGAACTCGATTATGTGAAATATGGAAGATTTTTTAAAAACACATCTCTGGTAATTGGGAATGCCCTCCAAGCCTTTGGGTTGGTATTCCAAGGAAAATACCAAGCCCAAGGTTTGGGAATTCCGAAAGCAAGATATAACGCGCTCGCGTTATATCTTAGTTTTGACCTATTTTGTGAACGCATTTTTTGCGCTTTGTGAATGCATTGACAAAACGCGAGTGCATTATAACATGCTCACGTTTTGGTCTACATTGAATAATTTTCTTCTCTTTTTCTTATCTCCTCCTCTTGTTATCTTTTAGGGAAACTATATACATGAAATAAACATTTAAGTATAAGTTGACATTTATATATGGACATTTACTTTCTTATACTTTAAGTTATATTTCATGTATATACTTCCAAGATGTTTGAGAGTGGTTTCAGATCTCTAGGAGTTATAATGCAAATTCTAGTTTTTGGAAGATCTTTAAAATTTCAGACTTAATCAAATTTCAGTAATCAGCATGTCAAATTTCAGTAATCAGGAGGTCATATATTAGTAGTCAACAAGTTCTATCATTTATCTCTCTCACTCTCTCCTTCTCTCTACTCTTTATCTCTCCACTCCCTCTCTCTCTCCCTTCCTCCCTCTCTCCCCTCTCTCTCTTCTAGTTTTTGGAAGATCTCACAAATTTCAAACTTAGTCAAATTTCAATAATCAGGAGGTCAAATTTCAGTAATCAGAAAATTATATTATTTCTCTCTCTATCTCACTCATTTTTATCCCTTACACTCTAGAAACTATCTCTATCCCTTTTTCTGACTCTCTCTCTCCCTTGATCTCAAGAAATCTCTCTCTCTCTCTCTCTCTCTCTCTCTCTCCTTTTCCCTCTAATTCTCTCTACCTCACTTATCTCTCCCTCTCTCCCACCTTCCCTCTCTACTTGTCTCTATCTCACTCGCCCCCCCCTCTCTCTACCTACCTACCTTTCCCTCCATCGTGCCCCACCCCTCTCTCTATTTCTCTCTAGCAAACCTCTCTGTCTCCCTCCATAATTCTCTCTCCCTTTCTTCTTCCCTATCTACTCTTTATCTCCCATCTCACTTTACCTACCTCTACATCCATCAAACCTTACCACTCTCTCTACACATCTCTCCCTCCCTCATTCCCTCTCTACTTCTCTCTATCTCACTTCGCTCTCTACCTCTCCTTCCATCTCTACTTATCTTTATCTCCTCTCTCCCTCTCTCTACCTACCTGTCCCTCAAACACTCTTTATTTCTCTCTATATCTCACCTCTCTCTCCCTCACTACATCTCTCTCCCTCTCTCCCTCCCTCTCTACATATATATCCCCTCTCCCTCTCTACCTAGCTCTCCATCCATCACAACCTATCACTCTCTCTCCATTACTCTCTATCTAACCTCCCACTCTCTCCATCCATACCTCTCCCTCTCCTTCCCTCTCTACTCTCTACCTCCCTAATCCTTCTCTACCTACTTCTCCATTCATCACTCCCTAACATTCTCTCTACACCTCTCTATATTGCTTCTCTCCCTCCCTCCCTCATTCCCTCTCTACTCTCTCTCTACCTCTCCTTCCCTCTCTAATTATCTTTATCTCCCCTATCCCTCTCTCTCTCTCTCACTAGATGTCTCCCTCCCTACCTTTTCCCCTATCTACTCTCTATCTCTCCTCTCCCTCCCTCTACCTCTCTCTCTCACTCTGTCTCACTCCTCCCTTACCCTCTTTCTCTCTCACTCTCTCCTCTTTATCTCACCATTCTCTCTTTCCCTCTTTGTAACTCTCCACTTCTCTATATGTCACCATTCTCTCTCTACATATCTTTATCTCACCTATCCCTCTTTACCTCTCCCTTCCTCCCCTCTCTCACCCACCCTCCCTCCTTCCCTCTATCTCTATCTCTCTCTACTTCTCTCTATCTCACCTATCCCTCTCTAGCTGCATATCCCTCCATCACTCCCTACCACACTCTCTCTATTGCTCTCTATCTCACCTATCTCTCACCTCCCTCTCTCCCCCTCCATACATCTCCCTCTACTTCCCTCTCTACCTACCTCTCCATCCATCAATCCCCACCACTCTCTCTATACCTCTCTATATTGATTCTCTCCCTCCCTTATTCTCTCTCTACTTCTCTCTACCTCTATGTCTTTCTCTAATTATCTTTATCTCCCCTAGCCCTCTCTCTCTCACTAGATATCTCTCTCCCTACCTTTTCCCCTATCTACTCTCTATCTCTCCTCTCCCTCCCTCTACCTCTCTCTCTCACTCTCTCTCACTCCTCCCTCACCCTCTTTCTCTCTCACTCTCTCCTCTCTTTCCCTCTATATAACTCTCTCCTTCTCTATATGTCACCATTCTCTCTCTACTTATCTTTATCTCACATATCCCTCTTTACCTCTCCCTTCCTCCCCTCTCTCGCCCACCCTCCCTCCTTCCCTCTATCTCTATCTCTCTCTACTTCTCTCTATCTCACCTATCCCTCTCTACCTGCATATCCCTCTATCACTCCCTACCAAACTCTCTTTATTTCTCTTTATCTCACCTCTCTCTCACCTCCCTCTCTCTCCCTCCATACCTCTCCCTCCATCTATACTTCCTTATCTACTCTTTATCTCTCATGTATCTCTACCTCTCCTTCCCTCTCTACTTATCTTTATCTCCTCTTTCCCTCCCAACCTCTCTCTCTCTCCCCAATTCCTCCCTCCCCCTATTTCTCTCTCCCCCTATGAGGGTTGAGAGTGTAAGGTTTACTATTTAAGGTATAGGGTTGAGGTTATAGGGTTAATTGTATAGGGAATAAGGTTTAGGGTTTGGGATATTAGGTATAAAGTTGAGGGTATATGGTATAGGGATGATGGATAAGGGTTTAGGGTTTAAGGTATAGGGTTGAGGGTTGAGGGATAGTGTTTAGGGTTGAGGGTATAAGGTTAAGTGTATAGGGTATATGGATTATGGTTTAGGATATTGGGTATATAGTTGAGGGTATTGGGTTGAGGATATTAGGTTTAGGGTTGATGGTTTAGGTTTTAGGATTTATGTACAAGTTTAAGAGTTGAGGGTTGAGGTATAATGTTCAGGGTTAAGGGTATGAGGTTAAGTGTATAGGGTATAGGGATTAGGGTTTAGGTTGTAGGGTTAAGGGTATAAGGTATAGGGTTAAGATTTGAGATTGTAGGGTTTTCTGTTTAAGTATAGGGTTGAGGGATAATGTTTATGGTTTAGGGTATAAGGTTGAGGATGTAGGGTAAAGAGATGAGGCTTGAGGGTTGAGGGATAGTGTTGAAGGTTGAGGGTATAGGGCTAAGTGTATAGGGTATAGGGATTAGGGTTTAGGGTTTAGTGTACAAGTTTGAATGTACGGTTTAGGGTTGAACTTGTAGGGTTGAGGTGTAGTGTTCAAGGTTGGGGGTGTAGGGTTAACTATATAGAGTATAGGTATTAGGGATTAAAATATTCAGTATAGGGTTGAGGGTATTGGGTTTCGGGTTGAGGGTTTAAGGTTTAGGGTACAAGGTTTAATGTAGGATTTAGTGTTTAATTATAGGGTTCAGGGTTCAGGGATAATGTTTAGGGTTTAGGGTATAGGGTATAGGGGTGAGGATTGAGAGTGTAGGGTTTATAGTTTATAGTATAGGGTTGAAGGTATAAGGTTAAGTTTATAGGGTATAGGTATTAGGGTTTAGGATATTAGGTATAGAGTTGATGGCATTAGGTTGAAGGTTTAAGGTTAAGTTTATAGGGTATAGGGATTAGAGTTTAGGGGAGAGAGAGAGAGACCTGAGAGAGGGTGAAATTGGCAACCTAACTTGCCCTCTTTGAAAAAATGGGTCCAAGAAATGGGGTCTCTCGGTGATTTACATCATCGAGAGACCCCATTTCCTGGACCCGTTTTTTCAAACAGGGCACTACATTTCCAATTTCACTAAATTGGCAACCTAACTTGTCCTGTTTGAAAAAATAGGTCCAAGAAATGGGGTCTCCCGATGATGTAAATCACTTGGAGACCCCATTTCTTGGACCCATTTTTTTTCAAACAGGTCACTACATTGCCAATTTCACTAAATTGGCAAGCTAGTGGGCCCAGTAGCTTGGAAATTAGGTGAAATTAGCAACCTAACTTTCCTATTTGAAAAAAAGGG